>CM069137.1:43730130-44330130 GCA_035221665.1 Okamejei kenojei
GCAGCTTCATAGAAGTTTAGTTAACCCGGTTTTGGAATATTGTCCCCAATATGGTCACCACTTTACAGGAAAAATGTGGAGGATTGGGAGATAGTGTAGATGTGGTTTACCAGAATGCTTTGTGGTTTAGAGGGTATTAGCTGTAGAGGTTGGACAAACTTGGATTATTTTCGCTGGAGCATTGGAAGTTGAGGGAAGGTCTGGTAGAAGTATGTAAAATTACTAGATTCTTAGATTGGGTAGACAGTCAGAACCTTTTTCCCAGGATGGAAATGTCAAAGATGAGAGGGCATAGCTTTAAGGTGAGAAGGGAAAAGTTTAAAGGAGATGCGCAAGGCACAATTTTCAAACAGTGTTGTGATCCTGTAGGCGCAGCAGGGTTAGTGATGGAGGTAGATTCAATAATGGCCTTTAGAAGTGCTTTAGAAGTGCAGTTATTGTTGCAATGTAGATAATGCATATTTAACAGTGCACTGGAATTCAAGTTGTACTTCAGCTAAAATCGCAGAGCGCTAGCGTTTCTGATCGGAACCATTTGTATTATCAACCGGTTAGCACATTGGAAGTTTCTATAAACAACAGAATGAAAATGACTAGATCATTTGTTTATGCATGTTGGTTGCGGGTGAACGGTGGTTCATGTGAACTATAAATACTGTCTACCTTTTGGACAAAATGGCCTGTTTTTATTCTGTGCAATAAACATGTTTAGATCTGGAGATCCTTTTGGAATAGGGAGACCATTTGCTTTTTGTGAACCTGTTCCTGAAGCACACTCTGAAGCACAAACTTTAAATCCTCACATCTGTCTGTCTGGTCGGCTATCCAGAGTGTGCTCCGGTGGCAGGTGGAGGGGGATACCAGTTCCACTCACTCTTGGCTTTACTGAGGTGCAGTGAGTTATCAGAACCTGGCAGATGGAAAGCCTCCCACAGATATTCGTGGCCTCTGGCAATATAATGTCAGTCCTCCTGATTTTCTGAAATGGCAGCGGTGAAAGATAAAATTGAAAGCCAGTTGGTCCAGTTGATGAATGGACTCTCCTCCCGTGCCCTCTGATAGCATCTTAGCGTTCTGTGAACTACTTGGGCAGCAAGGCATGGCGGCCTTGGTACGTGAAAGCTACCTGCTGGAGGCAACCGAAGGCACAGTTGTGGTGGTCATGGTGCATGGTTTTGGTACAGGCGGCTGCAACAGGACCTACAACGGCCAGGTGATTGAATGAAACGAGTATAGCCTGTGGCAGCTGCAGGGAGTGGTTATAGAAAGAGCCAATGGCATTGTGCTGGGCCAGGCTGATCCCTACTTCATTGATCCAATGCCACCACGACATCCAGCCTAAAAAGTAAGAATATTATAAATTGCATCTGCACAGGCCAAGATTGGATTTTTCAGAAGCTTGGAAGTTGCAACATGACACAAGTACCTGGCGGCTCTCTGCGTGCTGTTCCAGAAGAGGATCTTGTGTACAGTTTGATTTGTCTAGAAAGTTTGTGGAACAGGTTTTACACTGTTTCAGTACACGTGACAATAAAATAACAAAATTCTTTGATCTCAACTTGTTTCAACTGTTTGTGGGCTGTTTCCAACTTGAGTGTGTTTTCTTGTTGAAATAGTCAAATCAAAAGAGTTTATTGTCATGTGTCCCTGACAGGACAATGAAATTCTTTCTTTGCATAGCACAACAGAACATAGTAGGCATTGGCTACAATTATATACTTAAATACACACATTAATTAATAAATTAATTAATGTGTGTATTTAAGTATATAAATACTTAAATAACAATAAATTGGTGAAAGCAATGTAATTGCAACAGGTAGTTATGTTATAAGGCAAAAGTTACATTCATAACAAACCTCATGTTATAGAAAATCCAATTTAAATTAAAACCATTGTCAATGGGGAAATAGAGGTTAGGGATTAGAGAGTGTACAGCTATTTTTCTCACAGGATCTTCAAAAATAGTTACATTCTCCCCCCCACATAAAAAAGGCATTTTTAATAGCTACTAGACCGTGGGACCCGTTGGGCCCCGTTCCCCCAACGCAATATTCCACCACTCACCCATAGCCCCAAACTGTGCAAACGTGGCTGACGGGTTCCCGTTGTGACGCCAGAGATCCCCGTTGAGATGCGGGGATCACGGCAACCCTTCCCAAGTGCGCCTCGCCATCCCTCTTCCTACCCCTCTCCTCCTCCATTCCCCCTCATCCCCCAGCACTCCCTTCCCCTCCTCTTGACCCTCCCTATTCTTTCCCCTCTCCTCCTCCCCCACTCCCTCCCTCACCTCTCCTTCCCCCTCCTTTCCCCTGCCCTCAGTCACTCCCTCCCTCCGTCCATAACCCCTCTTCCCTCCCTACCCTGCTCCTCTTCCTGTATCCCCCTCCCTGTTGGGGGGGGATGGGCTGAGCAGCGAGGGGGAGGGGGAGGGAGAGGCTGCACCCCATCCTTGCCCATGGTCCCGCTCCTATCTTTGCCCGCGCTCTCCCTCCCCGCGGGCCCGGAGCAGCAGCCCACTCTTCCCTCTCCCCGCGGGCGTGAAGCAGTAGATCCAGCCCCAGCCTCGGTGTCCAGGCGCGGGTTGCCAGCGCGGCCTCACACCGTCTCCGGACCCCGCACCGGTTCCAACCCCAGGCCAGGGCCCGGGGGGGGGGGCAGAAATAGTTAAAGTGAGGAGAGGAGGTAAAATGGAAGGAAACTTACCCGAGGAGCCGTTGTGTCGCCATTGTGAGGCGCGCCAAGGACAGGTGATAGGGAGAAAAGATGGCGGTCTGAAATTCCGCAAAGACTACTGCGGGTGAGGACCCGTCGGGAGTCCTTTGTGATGCCAGTCAAGTAAAAACTCGCCTGAAAAACCTTGAGCTGGATCGACCATCAGCGTGCGCGCACACGCACACACACTCACTCACTCACTCACAGACACAGAGCAAAGGCGGGGGCCAGGGAAAACAGGGGAGTGTCGTCTGAAATTCACACCCGCGATGAACAGAAAGGTAAAAGACGGTTGCACAGTGTACGATAAGTCTTTTAGGAGGGGGAGAGAAGGTGGAGATTTTTTAAGAAGCCAGAAAACATAATAAAGTTTAGCGGGCATTTTACATTACCGGTCGGTTTTCCTTGGTCCTGAAAACTCCAATGAGACAATTAAAATGCCCGGTCAGCGAAGAAGATTGCCTACAGCTGCCCTCGACTGCCTGTAACTACATAGTGACCCCACTCCACTGCACTACGAGTTCAAAAGAACTATGCCGACCAATTTTTACTCACGGAAAATTTTTCAACATGCTGAAAAATTCTCCTCGCCCAAACTGAGGCCGCGACTATGTGGGAACTTCCCTCGAGCACGAAGGAGAGTTCCAGTGACCTCCTACGACCACGTGTCAACCATGCTGAGAGTTTGAGTCAAGAGCAAACTCTTCTAAACTAGCAGATTTGGTCACCGCAGTGGGACAGCCTCTTTAAGATGGCTGCAATACAGGTCTGGCAGAGCATCACCAGAAAAGACATCCAGAAACTGGTGATGTCCATGAATGATGGACTTCAAGCAGTCATTGCATGCAAAGGATATGCAACAAAATACTAAACATGACTACTTTCATTTACATGACATTGCTGTGTCCCAAACATTATGGTGCCCTGAAATGGGGAGACACTGCTGTAATTTCTACATGGTGAAACCAAAATGTATAAAAAATGGCCTTTATTAAAATCTGACAATGTGCACTTTAACCACATGTGATTTTTTTTCTATTACAAATCTCAAATTGTGTAGTACAGAGACAAATATATAAATGATGGGTCTTTGTCCAAAACAGTATGGAGGGCACTGTATCTATCTAGCTAATGTATGTGTATCCATCGGAGGTAGACACATAATGCTGGAGTAACTCAGCGGGAAAGGCAGCATCTCTGGAGAGAAGGAATTGGTGACATTTCGGGTCGAGACCCTTATCTCTAAACTAAACTGTCAGGGAAGTGAGCAGTACAGAGATATCTATCTATCTATCTAATGTATGCGTGTATCTACCTATCTGTCTTATGTATGTATCTTATCTAATGTATGTACATATGCCCAAGTGTATATAGTTTGGAGCTTTTTTGAGGATGCAGATGGTTAAGGAAGACACTGCTCCAGACTGGACGTTACAGTTTTAAGGGTCCCATACCTTCTTCCCGATAGCGGGAGTGAAATGAACTTGTGGCGAGGCTGGTGTGGGTCTGATGATACCGGCTGCCTGATTGAGGCAGCGACTCCTGTAGATTCCTTTGATGGTGGAGAGGACGATTGTTTTGAACCCCAAGTTGCAGTCTATGAATAACAGTCTGATGTTTGTGCTTTTATTGTCCAAGTGGTCCAGTGCAGTGTGGAGAGCCAGTGATATTGCATCCTCCGTTGACCTGTTGTAGTGATAGGTAAATTGTAGTGGGTGCCGGTTCTTGTTGAGGTACGTGTTGATATGCGCCATAACCAACCTCTCAAAGAACGCCATCGCCACGGATGTAAGTGCCTCTGGTCTGTAGTCATTGAGGCACATCATCTTGAGACACATCACCACATCACAGCGGCACAGTGGTGCAGCGGTAGAGTCGCTGCCTTGCAGCGCTTGCAGCACCAGAGACACGGGTTTGATCTTGACTACGGCTGCTGTCTGCACAGAGTTTGTACGTTCTCCCGTGACCGTGTGCGGTTTCTCAGAGATTTTTGGTTTCCTCCCAAAGATGTACAGATTTGTAGGTTAATTGGCCCAAAATGGTATGAATGTAAAAGGTATGAATGAATGTGTGTAGGGTGGTGTCATTGTGCGGGGATCGCTGGTCGGTGCAGACTCGGTGGGCTGAAAGGCCCGTTTTCGTGCTTTATCTCTAAACTAAACTAAAACTTTACTCTTGGGCACCAATATTATGATACCCTTTTAAAGCAGGTTCGAAATTCGGAACTGTGTAATGATTAATTGAAGATGACCACAGGATATTAAGAACCCGACCAGGTATACCGTCAGATTCAGACGCTATCCGAGGGTTCTCCCTCCTGAAGGATCTTTTGCCATCGGCCTCGTGACTGAGATTATAATAGCATTGGGGGGTCATGGGGGCCCTGGAAGGCACATCGGTCCTCCAAATATGATTCCAAAAGGAACCATTTATATCGTAGTCAGCAGAATTTGATTATTTGTCAATAAAGATGATAGGCATGAAATTGAAGAAATCGAGGCCACGTTAGCTTGGAGATAGATAGTACAGAATGTGGGTTTATGGAATGGAATATTGTTTGCTGTGGTGTTCCTTGGGATTGATTCTAGGAATACTTTTTTTCTTATATTAATAATTTGGGTGTATGAGACACAATTTCGAACTGTGAGGATGATACAAAACATGGAAGCATAGCAGATATTGAGAATGGTAATAATATAGTTCAAGTTGAGGTAGAAGGAGGAAAACGATGTGCATGTCTAATAAATTGTAGCATTGAAATGTACATTGATGCCTTTCCTCATTTTTCTAACCAAAATGCAATTCTATTGGGTTACTGAAACTGAGAAACTTGGCAATAAATCAGGCCCAATTAAGGAAGTGTCTTTTTTTAAATAATAAAAACACATTTGTGATCCTTGGCTTGGACAGATTGTGTTTTAAAGATGGACCTGATGTTAAAACTTTATAAAACTACTCTAACCATAACCAGAGGTAGACAAAAATGCTGGAGAAACTCAGCGGGTGAGACAGCATCTATGGAGCAAAGGAAATAGGTGATGTTTCGGGTCGAGACCCTTCTTCAGTCTGAAGAAGGGTCTCAACCCAAAAAAACGCATATTTCCTTCGCTCCATTAATGCTGCCTCACCCGCTGAGTTTCTCCAGCATTTTGTGCCTTCGATTTTCCAGCATCTGCAGTTCCTTCTTAAACTAACCATAACCAGTGTATCAAGGCCAATTTTGGTCTCTGTATTATAGGAAGGATATGAACGCCCCAGAATGAGTGAAGAAAAGATTTGATAAATGATCCAAAAAAAGAGAGAATTAAGTTATTAGGATGTACTGGGATTATTTTTCCTCTTGCAAGTTGAGTTATTTGTTCAAAGCCATTAGAGATCTGGAAACTGTGATTAAGGAGGAACTGCTTCCTTTGGTGGAATGTTTCAGAAACAGAGGATACTATTTTAGGTGATTGTGAAATGAACCAGGAGTGACACTCAGGGAAAATTGCAGCAGTGAGTAATCATCATCTGAAATTCAGTGTCAACAAGGATGGTGGATTTGCATTTGGTAACAGATTTCTAAAACAGGAAATACTTCATCAAGAGGGAAAGTTTCAAATTTATAGGGAATGGGATTGTGAATCTTGTTGCATTCAGGATATCTTCCCATTTCTGTCATACTTAACACTAGCCGTTAATTTAAAAGTATGACCCACTCATACATTGGAGTTCTGGTCTCCAAATCTGAGGAAGGACATTATTGCCATAGAGGGAGTGCAGAGAAGATTCACCAGACTGATTCCTGGGATGTCAGGACTGTCTTATGAAGAAAGACTGGATAGACTCGGTTTATACTCTCTAGAATTTAGGAGACTGAGAGGGGATCTTATAGAACCTTACAAAATTCTTAAGGGGTTGGACAGGCTAGATGCAGGAAGATTGTTCCCGATGTTGGGGAGGTCCAACACAAGGGTCACAGCTTAAGGATAAGGGGGAAATCCTTTAGAACCGAGATGAGAAGGACTTTTTTCACTTAAAGAGTGGTGGGTCTCTGGAACTCTCTGCCACAGAGGGTAGTGGAGGCCAGTTCATTGGCTATATTTAAGAGGGAATTAGATGTGGCCCTTGTGGCTAAGGGGATCAGAGGGTATGGAGAGAAGGCAGGTACGGGATACTGAGTTGGATGATCAGCCATGATCGTATTGAATGGCGGTGCAGGCTCGAAGGGCCGAATGGCCTACTCCTGCACCTAATTTCTATGTTTCATGCAAACATTTATGATAAAATTTATTTCTGTTTATTTGAAATACACATAATAGTGTGTATTCCAGACCTTGTGCGGTAACATTGTAGACACTGATTTGCATATCGTGATTAGGAGCAAGGAGGTCCTACTGCAGTTTAGGAGCAAGGAGGTCCTACTGCAGTTGTACAGGGTCCTGCTGAGACTGCACCTGGGTATTGTGTGCAATTTTGGTCTCCTAATTTGAGGAAGGACATTATGGCTATTGAGGGAGTGCAGCGTAGGTTCATCAGGTTAATTCCCAGGATGACATATGATGTAAGAATGGGTCAACTGGGCTTGTATTCACTGGAATTTAGGATGAGAGGGTATCTTATAGAAACATATAAAAGGATTGGACAGGCTAGATGCAGGAAAAACTTTACCGATGTTGGGGGAGTCCAGAACCAGGGGTCACAGTTTAAGAATATGGGCCCAGCCATATAGGACTGAGATGAGGAAAAACTTCTTCACCCAGAGAGTTGTGAATCTGTAGAATTCTCTGCCACAGAAGGCAGTGGAGGCCAATTCACTGGATTTTTTTCAAGAGAGAGTTAGATTTAGCTCTTAGGGTTAAAAAAATCAAGGGATATGGGGAAACAAGCAGGAACATGGTACTGATTTTAGATGATCAGGCATGATCATATTGTTTGGCGGTGCTAGCTCGAAGAGCCGAATGGCCTACTCCTGTATCTATTTTTCTATGTTTCTATGATTCACAGCCTACAAACATGGATTATGCATATGCCTCTGTTTCTCCAATCAAGCTCAAAATGTTAATTCAACATTTTACTTCAAAAATAATTTAAGTGGTTTGTAAACAAGCTGGTATGATGGACTGTTTTGCCGAATCGATGAACAGAAATCACGTTTTTTTAATAACGTTAATGTTGTGGTTTCCTTTTTTATTTTCCATAAGATGGGATGTTCATTGCGGCATTATAAATTGCTAGTTTGCTAAACAAAGTAATAAATAATGTGACAGGATATTTCTATTTGCCTTTTTGGACATCTCTTACATTCCTATGTGCAACAAGGTGTAGTGGGTTTGTTCACTGAGTTAAGGTTTTGGATTCTTTGCTTGATTTAGTTTACCTGTCATCAACACTAAGCACCATTGTACATCAGGACACATTTTTGAAGATAGTAGGATGGATTACGGAAGCTTTCTGGCATCTAAATTGCCGGAAAGGATAGGTGAACTGCTGGCAGTTCCATACAGCACGACCAGTTTTGAGGAAAATCCAGGCCTTTTAACATAAAACTTGTGTTGTTCACAACCTTGGAACATCTCTCACCCCGTTACAATCAAAGAAAGACATAAAATGCTGCAGTAACTCAGCGGGTCAGGCAGCATCTCTGGAGAACATGGATAGGTGGCGTTTCGGGTTGGGACCTTGCTTCACACTGATTACGAGGAGGCAGGAAAGAAAGCTGGAAAAGAGGAAGCAGCCTGGCATCTCATCTATATTAAGCCCCTTGTTTAGGGGAATAGCCATATGCCTTGATGATTTGTTTAAGTTCCTTGGGAATGTTTATGCCGTCAGGATATCAGCACTTGCTGTCGACAAAATGACTGTTGCATGGATCTGCTCTTAAAGTTCAAACTGGTCATGGCTTGATATGTTGCCCTCTTTACATTTTTGCACTCTTGCCATGTTGGTCTTGCTATCCTCTGACTCAGTGTTTTCAAACCAAAGGCTTAACTTTTTTTACATTCTCTGCTTTTTAAGAGTGTAACACATTTATTCACTTCAAGGGCTAACACTTTGGGTACTGTTTTATTTTGTCCACAATGTTCTGGTTTATTCCTATCATTGAAGTAGCAAGATTTAATGAACCATTATTTTCTGCTGATTAATTATATTCATCTTTGTTTTAATATCACAATATCTTAGATAACGTGCAATCTCCAGAGTTGCTAGGAATTTTGAAAGACTTTTTGATGGGAGAGGCAAAACAATTAGTGACAAATCACAATGACAAGTTGAACATACAACAAAGTCAAAAATCAAAGGTGGAAGTGTCGACACAAGGAACTACAGATGCTGGTTTAGCAAAAAAAGACTGTGCTGGAGTAACAGGCAGTATCTCTGGAAAATATGCATAGGTGATGTTGGGCTGGTACCTTCAGTCTGATTGTAGTAGGGGAGAGAAAGATGGAAGAGAGGTGGGGCAGGACAGAGATGAAAAGACATTTCTGACCTTTTCATATCTGATCTTTGTCCAACTATCTGCCAAAAATACACTGTTACTTGTACCCACCAATTACTTGCCAGGCTTTGTCCTGTTTCCACCTAGTACTATCTGACTGAAGAAGGGTCCCGACCCGAAATGTTGCCTATCCATATTCACCGGAGATGTTGCCTGACCCACTGAGTTTCTCTAACACTTTGTGTCTTTTTTGAGTGGAACTGGGGTATGTATTATGGGTAGAAAATGGTGGGCATTTCATCGATAAAAATGCTTCATAAGTTGAGGATACATAAAGACACAATGGCTTCATGATGTAAATTTATAATTCCATAAATCACTGTTGTCCTTAATGTTCTATAGCAAACAGCACCTTGATCTTTATCCGAAAAGTGGCAGAATTACAACAATGGTGTAACAGTAGGTTTGCCAGTCTTACACATTCAGTCTTTTGATTGGGACAGGGTAATTGAGTCATAGAAAGCAAAAATTAGACCAAATTGAAAGCAAACGTTGGACATGATGAGGAATTCAAAATTTAGATCCTAGACCAGTGCTCTTCATTGCAATGCCTGAGGGAGTGGTGTCTTGCATCAATTCCATTGTGTTCCTTTGGGATCTGGTGTACAGATGGAAACAGGCCAGGAATGGATGGGGATATATCAAGGTGAGCAACTTTGTGGACCTAGTGTGGCTGGGAATGTGGGAACCAGATGTGCAGATGGCAGGCTGTGGGTCAGAGCATGGCCAGGAATGAGAGCTGGGAACAGGAACATGGCTGGGAATATGGACAGCTCTGCCAAGAAGGGGAGGGCTTCCAGGACATGATATCAGATGGTGCGGAAATGGTTCAGTGACAGTGAAAAGCACGTTACTGGGCAAGGACATTATATGTGCGTGAGAGCATGAGTGATGGTGGCACAGTTCGCATCAATAAAGCGTAGTAATGAGTGTGGTTATTTTAGTTGGTAATTTACTGACACATTGAAAAGCATTTTTATCAACATGGGCAAAATTTTTAAAAATATAGTGAAGATCCTTACCTGGAGAGCATGGATCATATCGCAGTGATCAAGTGAGAGAAAACTGGATACGAGAGTAGAATTGGTATGGAGAGATATATAAGGGTCAAGCAGCCTACAGTTTTGGCTGCACATTCTTCTATAGATACTTATTCCAAGGGTAATATCTTTATTTCTCAGCCTGAAAATTTGGAAATCTGGAGTATAGGTTATTTGTTTTCAGCTCTTGTAGTTTTTGATCTTGTTATCAGTTGGTCTTAAATAGCAAAAAGTGTTTTGAACTTGTTTGTGGTAGAAAGGCTTTTAGAGATTAAAATTAACCAAATATCTTTCCCAGCAGGTTCACAGTTGGAAGTGGAGTGAAGAAAATACCTAGTTTGGAAAGTAGTTCTTTGGCTGAAGAACAGGATGCTTTACTGACCAAGAGTTTATTCATTTACCAAATTTGTATGTATTCCTGGAGCCCTTGGGGGCAGCCATTTAATTTGCTTGGAATATTTGACCCATTGATACTTGCTGCCTGTCTAAATGATGACCTCTCAAAGCCATTCAGGTAAGCCACATTCTATATTGATTGTATTGGATGCTGTGATAATCCAAATTGTGTTGTTTGGTCGTGATGAAGCTCTGACAGAAAGACCTAGGTTTAGTTTGAACTTTGAATCAGTGAACTTGTATATGGTTATTATCAATCTCTACCTCCCTGGTGAAGGATAACTTCACTGCTCTGCTTAATACTTGCTAATCCCTGTTGGAAGTAGATGAATGTATAATGGTCTTGATTGTGATACCTTCCACAGTTTCCTAACCTGTTTATTGACAATAATGTAAAAAATTACCATTTTGGATAAAGATATTGCAGCTCTGGCAACCCGTAGAACCACAACCCAGCACAACGCAGCTCCACAGAGAATGGAGTGAAGTTGTCAAAATAGGTTCTGCATGGTGCAGTGCATTATTGTATACGACATCTTTATAAATGGAGAAATGCACTATCAGACGGCTTTAGTAACATTTTTGGCTAAAATAGCCATTTTCTTTGTTTGGCATGTTTGGATTGTAGTTCGTAACTCGTGAAACAAACATCTGTTATCCCAGAATATGCATTTGTGTTGTTTTTTGGAGGATACCCAGCAATTTCAGATGTGCCAAATGCTGACTATAAATTTGTGTGAGATTTTACTGCGACTGTGTCCTTTCCTTAATTTTGCCTTTGGAAATCCCTACAAAATGCCACCAAATTATTTTTCATTTTTCTCTTGTGATGGCGGCTATTGCAATTAGGCTGCGTCTCGCTGAACGTGTATTTTAGCAGTGCTAATGCCATATATTATTAAAAAGCTAATTATTCAACAATACAAGAGATTGAGATTTGCTGAGTTGCAAATCTCCAGGGCTGGTAGGCTGAGTTCCCCTGCTTTGGGCATTTGTACAAATGGCATTTCATTTTTTAACCCCACCTGTTTTTTTAAATGGCTACATTTGCAAAATTGGCTGGTAGACTGATTGTTAAGTGTGAAAAGTACTTTCTGAACAGAATACATGTTGATCTGATGCCAATTGACCTCTGGTTTATAAAGGAAACAATTTAAAATGTTTAATTTAATTTCATTTTTTCATGCACTCAAGTATAATTGTAAAATTCTTAATTTTTCAGATTTTTCACTTTTTATATTAATGCAGTCTTTTACTTGTTTCACTTCTGTATCAGATTTGACTCTAGAATTAACAACTAGGGATTGGAAACATTCCGGGATATTTAATTTAATGACATGTTATGCCTGATGTAATATGTCATATCATAATTACCAATCTCCACACAGTTACTGAGCATCCCTGGCCAGGCTGGTATAAGCTCTCAGCCTGGCCTTCAGGTTAAATTACATTGGGTTCATGCCATGCTTTGGGGCCTCACGGGTGTTAAATTCATCTTCTGTCCTTCATACATATGATGATCACCCCACTCTGAATTGTCAATACAATATCTACGCTGCCTGCACCTCATGGACCAGTCCAGGGGAGAAAAATCATCCAGACAACTGCACTGGCATGTACATTGGACTGGCAAGTCTGTTCCTTATGGTTGCCAACTGGACTTGTTCATTCTCTGCATATGCATACTCCAGGCTATAACAACTTGAAAACGTGCACTCTCCTACACACTGATAAATTTATCTCCTGGGTTACTTTTCCCAGGAAACACCGAGGCATTCGGGCTTGGTTGTAACCCTATGTTAAATAACTATATCCTTCTTCATCATTTTAGTTGTGTCTGAATTCTAAATTGGCAGTGAATAAAGAGACAAAACCTCATTCCTCAATTCATTAAGTTGTTCATGATTCATTTATCAATGCAAGCTTCCAGCAAAAATGGCTACAAGATATTTTGATGCAAAGTCAAGTCTAAATAGTAGCATGCTATGAGATGCCCCATTCCAGGATCCTTGGCTATTTGATTTCTCCAAGCAATCATGGAAACTTGGTTAAGGGGAAGTTTCATGGATATACAGATAACAAGAAAGAGATTAACACTGTACTTCTGTTCCTAAAAGAGAGTAGTCAATGTTGTATTAAATCTAAACCGATAAGATTTGCTTTAAAATAAAACGTAGCTGTTTCAAAAAGATTTATAGTGAAATTTATTAATTATTAAAAATCTCTTAATGATTGTTCAAGAGGCCACTATGTATCTTGATTTTGTTTGACATTATTATTCATAATTTAAAATAAGTAACTGGGCAAACACAGTTGCCTCTTGTGGCCCAGTTAAGATCTCGTACATTCAGGAGAAGAACTGAATAAGTAGAAAGATAACCAAAGAAGCATGTATTTCTAGTCAGACTACGATGAAGCTTCTGATGATGATGTTATGTCATATAGGGAATTTGTAACAATAATTTATTCGTATTGTTATTCCAATGGTATTTACTGTGAATTCCAGGACTGCAAAATGGATTGATTGCCCACTTTTTTCACTATAGAGAGGATTGTACATAGTTTCATGAGCTTGGAGATTGGAATTTGTGGTGTATTTTTACATAGGATGTGCAAGTGCTCATCTTCAGAACTAGAACATTGTTTGTCTTAATTCAATAATAGGGCTAGATATTGAATTGCTTGTTGGGCTACTTTGTGGGATAAGGAGTCATCCGTTCAGTGCCTAGAGTTTTCAAATAAGCCAGACCCAATAAGAATGCAGACTTACTTTCTTGTTGTGATATTTGAGATGGTGGCATGACCACAACTATTTGTATTTTCCCAACTGCATTTGTGGAATACAAACTCGCATTTCCTGATTTAGACCAGACCTCCATATTACCAATAACGTAAGCATTGCCTTAGGATATCCACATGATTTACAGTGCCCTCCATAATGTTTGGGACAAAGACCCATCATTTATTTATTTACCTCTGCCCTCCACAATTTGAGATTTGTAATAGAAAAGATCACATGTGGTTAAAGTACACATTGTCAGATTTTATTAAAGGCCATTTTTATACATTTTGGTTTCACCATGTAGAAATTACAGCTGTGTTATACATAGTCCTCCCATTTCAGGGCACCATAATGTTTGAGATGCATAGCTTCACAGGCATTTGTAATTGCTCAGGTGTGTTTAATTGCTTTCTTAATACATTTATAAGAAAGCTCTCAGCACCTAGTCTTTCCTCCAGTCTTTTCATCACCCTTGGAAACCTTTATTGCTGTTATCAACATGAGGACCAAAGTGCCAATGAAAGTCAAAGAAGCCATTATGAGACTGAGAAACAAGAATAAAATTCTCTTTATAATGAAGAAAAATCGCCAAACACCAGTCCGATAGATCATTTAAGAGAGAGTTAGAAAGAGCTCTATGAGCTAGTGGAATCAAGGGATATTGGGAGAAGGCAGGCATGGGTTATTGATAGTGCACGATCAGCCATGATCACAATGAATAGTGGTGCTGGCTCGAAGGGCTGAATGGCCTCCTCCTGCACCTATTTTCTAGGTTTCTATGTTTCTATCAGAAACACTCTTCAGGTGTGGATTAATCAATGACCACTGTCCGCAGAAGACATCATGAACAGAAATACAGAGGTTACACTGCTAGATGCAAACCACTGGTTAGCTACAAAAAAAGGATGGCCAGGTTAGTTTTACAAGAAGTACTTAAAAGAGCAACCACAGTTTTGGAAAAAAGTATTGTGGACAGATGAGACAAAGATTAACATATCAAAGTGACGGCAAGAGCGAAGTATGGAGGAGATGTCCAAGATCCAAAGCATACCACATCATCTGTGAAACATGGTGGTGGGGGTGTTATGGCCTGAGCATGTATGGCTGCTGAAGGTACTGGCGCACCTATCTTCATTGATGATACAACTGCTGATGTAGTAGAGTAATGAATTTTGAAGTGTAGAGACACATCCTATCTGCTCAAGTTCAAACAAATGCCTCAAAACTCATTGGCCGGCGGTTCATTCAATAGCAAGTCAATGATCCCAAATATACTGCTAAAGCAACAAAGGAGTTTTTCAAAGCTAAAAAATGGTCAATTCTTGAGTGGCCAAGTCAATCACCCGATCTAAACTCAACTGAGCATGCATTTTCTATGCTGAAGAGAAAACTGAAGGGGACTAGCCCCCAAAACAAGCATAAGCTAAAGATGGCTGCAATACAGGCCTGGCAGAGCATCACTAGAGAACTGTTGATGTCCATAAATTGCAGACTTCAAGCAGTCATTACACTCAAAGGATATGCAAGAAAATACTAAACATGACTACTTTCATTTCCATGACACTGTGTCCCAAACATTATGGTGCCGTGAAATGCGGGGACAAACTCAGCTGTACAATTTGCACAAACACAGTGTATAAACACTTCTGTAATTTCTACATGGTGAAACTAACGTATAAAAATGGCCTTTATTAAAATCTGACAATGTACACTTTAACCACATGTGATTTTTTTCTATTACAAATCTCAAATTGCGGAGCACAGAGGCAAATAAATAAATGATGGGTCTTTGTCCCAATTATGGAGGGCACTGTAGTTGCATTTAGCTAGATAGTATAAGAAACGCGTGTCTTGACACTCCCATGTGGAAAATGGATGCAGACATTGATCATTGGATCACAGTATCGGCTCACTAGTGCAGTGATATAATTGCTTGTAAATAAATTCTAGTCACATGACCAAGCAAATCTGTAACCTAGTGACCTAGGCTTGTGAACCGAAAGGGCGTGGGATTTAATTCTACTTCCGGATTGACATAGTCCCCTGCCTTTCAGCAGGTTTCTTGAAATGTCATTCGTAACATCTGTGGTTATGTCCTAGATTTTCTGTTTGTTCCGGTACTTGACTGAAGGGAGCTTGCAATGCCAGCAGTAAGATCAGGAGTCAATGAAAGAGAAACAGATAGAAAGTATTTTCAAATTGGAATATTTATGTGATGACAACTTTATTATTACATACATTGCCATAACAATATCAAAATAATTTACAATTCAAGATGAATGAATGAGCTGCATTTAGTTAAACATGAGAAGTACTTAAGTGAATGAGGCAGTGAAGACTTGGTACTGGCTTTGGTCTCTATGTAAACAGAACAATCATCTGCACGGTGGCTCAACTACTGACATTGGGTATCCCTGGGTCCTTGGGTTATGGAGTTGAATCAAAAATTAAACATTTTGCCACAAGTCCTGTGGATAGTTCAGTGACAGTGGAGAAGTATGTAGGAAGTGATGTGCATCATATCTGCAAGAAACTTTGTAAACCAATGCTGGGACAATGAAGCAGTCTTGTTTGACGTAGCACATTTAAGATGGTGACATCTTTCTGCAGAAAGATTCCCTACGTCCTCTTCCAGTTTACAAAATGAAAAGTTTTAGTGAGGTTAAAAGCACATGAATAATGGTTGGTGTTGCTTGCTGCATTTCTCTTGAAGTTGTTGCAATGTGAAGATCATGTCTATGTGCTTTAAGTGGACAAAATATACACTGCACTTTGGAGAACAGTTCCTCGGCTATATGAGGAGACACTTGAAGATACTCACTTAGCACATAGGATGTGTTCCTAGAAATAAGATTGCTAATTGAATTGGCTTTATTCTGTGTTCTCATTAGCCAAGTGAATGTGAGCAACGTGGCCATTTTTAACAAGCTGTTTGGATGGATTCATAAGCTGTTAAAATTATAAGTTTTGTTACATTTTTAGTCTTATTTTTGTTTAAGTGTTCGTTTAGTTTAAAAAAATGCCAAGCCAGGATTGCTCTAATGGATTAATGTTCTGTGGTGTGTCAGTATGTTGCTAATTCTGTACTAGAAAGGGATTGCCAAGTAGACAATTAAAAGCATTCAATGATGTTCTCAAAGCCATGTTGAAGATTCAATATTGCCTCTGAATTATTAGAATCCCTGCCCAAGGAGCATTTGAGATGGCACCAGTCCATGTAGCTTCATCATATGGAAGACCAGTGTAAATAGTGAAAGTAGCACATGAACTACCAGCTCATCCGTCCCATCACATGCCTCCTATGCTAAAGTCTGAGGGACCCAGTCACCTTGAACCTCTCAAAATTGGAGAGGAAACTCCTGTTTTTGCCATAGTCGGCATGGCCATAACGGCAGTTACCATTGGCTATTCTTGACATTGGAGTCTTAGAGTGATACAGTGCCCTTTGGCCCAACTTGCCCACACCAGCCAACATGTCCCAGCTACACTAGTCCTACCTAGTCCTGATGATTTAGATGATGGGATTAAAAGTAACACTAGCAAATTTGCAGATTACACAAAGCGGGGTGGCATTGTGAACTGCGAAGAGTGCTAGGAGGTTGCAGGGTGACTTGGACAGGTTGAGCGAATGGGCAGATGCAGTATAATGTAAATAAATGTGAGGTTATCCACTTTGGCAGCATGAGCAAGGAGGCAGATTATTATCTCAACAGTGTCGGATTATGAAAAAGGGAAATGCAACGAGACCTGGGCGTCTTGTGCACCTGTCACTGAAAGTAAACATGCAGATACGGCAGGCAGTGAAGAAAGCTAATGGCATGTTGGCCTTCAGAATGAGAGGATTTGAGTATAGGGGTAAAGAGGTCCTTCTGCAGTTGTACAGGGCCCTGGTGAGACCACATCTGGAGTATTGTATGCAGTTTTGGTCTCCTAATTTGAGGCAGGACATCCTTGCGATTGAGGCAGTGCAGCGTAAGTTCACGAGGTTCATCCCCGGTATGGCGGGACTGTCATATGAGGAAAGATTGGAAAGACTGGGCTTGTATTCACTGGAATTTAGGATGAGAGGGGATCTTATAATAAGGTATAAAATTATAAAAGGACTGTGTGAGGGATAAAGTGATTAAACCTCATTAAAGTAAGGAGTTTTAAAGAGAATTCAAACAGAGAGGGGCTGGAGAGAGGATTCTGACACAGCGGTGTCTGAAGGTTGCCAGACCCATCCTTGAGTCCTTGAGTAAGAAGTAATAGCATTGTATAGCGGTAGAAGGGAGTGATGTAGAGAGATCCCTATCAGTGGAATGGAGTGATAGATGGGACCCTTGTCACTATAGCTTAGCTTTAGTACTGATATAGGAGAACTGAGAGGGTTCACTAGGAGGTGAGTAAAACTAGGCCAGGTCATGAGCAACTGAGCATGCTTAATAGAATAAATGAATATTACAACACACCCCTGGTTAAGAAATTGCTCATTACCATGAACATGTTTGAACATGCAATGTATGATATGGGAGGTGCGAGGGGATGTACGGTGGGATGTGCCTACAGATTGTGCACCTCCGACCCTGATTGGAGAAGGGTCCGGAGGGGAGGTTGAATGTAAGATTCTGTGTATAAAGGGGGATGATTTCTCTGGCTTCGGGGTGTCTCGAGTTGGAGAGGCACCCGGTCTGCAGACTTGTAAAATAAAGAATCTCTTGCTTCCAGGATTTAGTCTTTGAGCATTAATTGTGAGCATAAAGGGTATCTCACAAATTGGGGGCTCGTCCGCGATCGCCACTCCGGCTGCTTAGTGGAGGCAAAGAAGGAGGGGAAGGTGCACCCTGCTGATTTCAGCAGTCTCTGATCTCCTTGCTTGCCATCAGCAGTTTGAGCGAGTGATATTCGGTGAAAAAGACTCGGGAAGCAAGAGGGGGTGTAAGGTAAATACGTACGGGACGGTCGAGCGATTCTTGTGCACAGGACCCAGGTAAGAAAAGCGACTATTAAGTATTGCCTGGGCGACCGGGGTCTGTCGGACGGGAATAGTCCGACGAGACGATGGGAAACCGGAACGGGAGACGTAAGGGTCCGGGGAAACGGGATGAGGCTCATACTGATATGGAGCCTAACATTCCGCCCGATAGTCCGTTGGGGCGAATGTTGTATGGATGGGGTGAAGGGAACACCCGGGGTAAGAGTAGAGAAACTATGATAAAGTTTTGTTATTTTGAGTGGCCAAAGGAGCCTATTCGAGGGAGCGCAGTGTGGTGGCCGCGGTTGGGTTCAAATGAGGACTGGGTGAGACAGGCGTTGAATGTTTTTGTGAATGAGAGACAAACGCTGAATCAAATAGAAAAGGAATATGCCCAGTGCTGGAAACCCAATAATGGGATGTTTCCGTTAAAGACGGAAAGAGAGCAGGATGAACCTGACTGGCCACCAATTGGTAATGATCACCTACGGAGACTGCCCCCGCCATATGAATCCCAGCCCCCAAATATATCCCCATCAGCGCCGGCTGCATCTGCCCAGGAGGTCCCACTAAGTAAGAGCAGATCGGCAGTAAACCTGTCCGCGTCAGTCTCAGAAGAGACAGAGTATAGAGAATTACAGAAAGTAGAAGGTGAAGAAGAGAGCCAGTCGGATAAGGAAGAGAAAATAAAAAGTGAGGACGAGGATGAAACGGGTGCCCCAGGCAGTAGTCGGAGGACGCGATCTCAAACGAGGGCAGAGGAACAGAGATTAGAGCGATCTGTTCGAATGAAGCCCCTCAGGGAGGTCCCGTTAGGGGGAAATGCCGGGGGGATGGGATTTGTAAATGTGCCTCTCACCAGTATGGAGGTGAGAAACTTTAAAAAGGAGATGAAAAGTTTATTGGAAGACCCCTTGGGACTGGCTGAACAAATAGATCAGTTCCTAGGGCCAAAAATGTTTTTATGAAAAATATTGAGTTGTTTCAAACAATCTCATTGAAGTAAGAATGGAACTAATGTGATGTGTGTAAACCGGTTTTGTATGAATGAGGAAGTTTGTATATGTGATAGGTTTGTTTGCTGTGGGCCACATGTTGTAAGGGTATGTGTGTGTGTTCCTTTAAGAAATTGTAAGCAATGGGGGAGGTTATTGTAAGGTAACGGACAACGCTTTGTATCATCGCAACTTAAAAAGGGGAAGTTGGAAAATGTAGGTTGCTTGGCTTCTATAGATTTCTTTTCAGTAAAGTTAATTTGGAAAATTGTTAGTCGTATGTATTTAAACTAGGAATTGGAATTTGGGAATTGTAGGGGGAATGGTTTGAACAAAATTAGAAATAAGTTAATTGCTGAACAACAAGCAGCTTTTATGGTTTGTTTAGATAAACATTCTGGTTCGAGAAGGGTAATAAATTAATGGGGCCCAGGGAAAAAAAAAGGAGTTGGCAGACAATGATGTCAATAAGGGGAAGTTTGTTTACTTCAGAAGAAAGACAGATGGTCAGACAGGCAGGAGAAGGGGTTACAGGCTCAAGCGGGAGCAGTAAAATATCCCATCACTGCGCCGGATTGGAGTAACCAGACAGAACAAGGAAGAAACAGTATGAGAGATCTCAGGGAGATAATAATCAAGGGAATCAGAGAAGCCGTTCCCAAGGCACAGAATTTTGAACGGGCTTTTGAAAATCAGCAGAACAAGGACGAACCTCCGACAGTGTTCTTACAAAGGTTAAGGAGGAATGTCCAGCAGTATTCGGGGATAGACCCTGATTCAGACGCAGGTTGCTAAAGGTTAATTTTGTAACAAAATCATGGCCAGATATTAGAAAGAAATTGGAAAAATTGGAAGATTGGAATGACAAACCATTGAATCAATTGTTAACAGAGGCTCAAAAGTAAGACGGGATGAGGAGAAACAGAAGGGAAAGGCAAAAATGATGTTGCAAGCAGTACAGCAAGGAGTACAGAAGGGGGGGAATCGAAGGTGATAGAAGGCCGGGTGCTCATGGAGACCGGGGAAGGGGAAGCGGTAGTATTAGAGGACGAGGAAGAGGTGAATGGGGGGACCGAAGTTGGGGTCCCCGGGAAAACAAGGAACAAGAATCAAGAAGATGGTACACGGGGCCACCCCGGTGTTATTATTGTAGAGAGGAGGGTCATTTCAGGAGGGAATGTCCCAAGCGACGACGGGAGGTGCAGTCGTACGCACTCATGGAGGAAGAATAGGGGAGTCAGGGGTTCCGCTCCCTGGGGTGTATGGGATACACACGGGAACCTCTGGTAAACTTGAGATTAGAACCCCAGGGAGAGGATATGATATTTATGGTAGATTCGGGAGCAGAGAGATCGAGTGTAACTAAGGTACCAGAAGGAATGAGATTGGGTAAAAAAAAACAGGTTAGAATCTCAGGGGTAGAAGGGAAAGTGATGACATTACTCGAGGTAGAAGGGGTGGTGGTAAAATATGAGAATCGGGAAACTACGGAAGATTTAATCTTGGTACCCCAGGCAGGGATAAATTTGATAGGGAGAGATTTACAAATCCAATTAGGAATGGGAACAGCCCCCGTAGGGGGACAGATAATAGTCCAATTGTATAAATTGACCACAGAGGACGAGGGAAGAATAGTCCCGCAGGTGTGGGCCAAGGAAGGAAACTGGGGAGGGCTGCAGATCCCACCCTTGAAAATAGCTCTGAAAAAAAGAAAGTGAGATAGTACTGGTAAGGCAATATCCAATTTCTATGGAAGGAAGGAGAGGACTTCAGCCAATTATAGAGAACTTACTAAAGGACGGTATATTAGAGAGTTGTATGTCCCCATATAATACCCCCGTACTCCCCGTAAGGAAGACCGACGGGACGTTCAGATTGGTCCAGGATCTCAGGGAATTAAATAAGGTAGTTAGAACGCGACACCCGGTAGTCCCGAACCCGTATACCATAATGGGACGGATACCCCCGAATCACAAGTGGTTCAGTGTGGTAGATTTAAAAGACGCTTTTTGGAGCTGTCCCCTGGCTGAAGAGAGCAGGGACCTTTTTGCGTTTGAATGGGAAAACCCAGAGACCCAAAGTAAACAGCAGTATCGGTGGACTGCACTCCCTCAGGGATTTACAGAGTCCCCGAACCTGTTTGGACAGATATTAGAACAAGTATTAGAGGACGTCCCGAGGACTGATGAGACACAGCTGTTGCAGTATGTGGACGATTTATTACTATCAGGGGAAGAAGAGGAGGCAGTTAAGGACGCAACAATAGCCCTCCTGAACTTTCTGGGGGAAAAGGGGTTGAGAGTGTCTAAATGTAAATTACAGTTTGTAGAACGAGAAGTTAAATATCTAGGACACCTGATAAGCGATAGGAAAAGGAGAATAAACCCGGAAAGGATAGCGGGAATTACCGGACTGCCAATGCCGAAGAATAAGAAGGAGATTAGGAAGTTTCTTGGACTGATTGGATATTGTAGATTATGGATAGATGACTATACCCGACAGGTTAGGTTTCTATATGATAAATTAGGTGAAGAAAACGACAAAGTAAAGTGGGAATCCGGGGACGAACACCAGTTTAGGAAACTAAAGAACAGTTTAATCACTGCCCCTGTACTGGCTCTCCCGTCTATTGACCAGCCATTCCATCTTTTTGTGAATGCAGAAAATGGAATTGCACTGGGAGTACTAACCCAAGAGAAAGGAGGGAAGCGGCAGCCCGTCGCGTTCCTCTCCAAACTCTTGGATCCAGTATCGCGGGGATGGCCAGTATGTATTCAAGCGGTAGCGGCAACAGCAGTGTTAGTGGAGGAAAGTAGGAAATTGATGTTTGGAAGAACTATTTACTGGCAGTGTCCCGTTCCCTTACAGAATTAAAAGCTAAAGGATTATTGGCTCAAAGCCCGCCACTTGACTTTCCAATACATGCTGTAAAGGCCGGCGACTGGGTACTGGTCAAAAATTGGAAGGAGGAGAAACTCCAGCCCAGGTGGACTGGACCGTACCTAGTATTACTGACAACCGAGACAGCAATACGAACAAAAGAAAAAGGGTGGACCCACGCGATCCGGGTTAAAGGACCCGTCGATCCACCCGTTCCTGAGGAGGAGGAACAGTGGATGGTGAAGCCAGGAAGCAAACCCCTAACAGTAATTTTTTTAAAAAAAGCATTGAATGTATAACTGACAGTATGAAAGGAGTAGTCGTGGTATTGTTTGCTTTGTATGTAATTATGGTAAAAGGTATTAATAATTGTGATAAATGTTATCATCCTATCCAATACAGAGGGCGGACAACCAGATCATTTACCTATCATTCCCATGTGAACAAAGTATGCCATGACCGAAAGACTAGAACCATTTGTAAAGAGGGGGGAAAGGAGTATTTGATGGCAGGCAATAGGGGGTATATAGGGAAGTTTGGGGCCGTTACCTGCCCAAGGGGAGAGAGATGGGTTTGTGTACAGTTAGTTTTCCCTTCTCAGATCGTAAAATGGGCAATAGATAAGACGAAGGAGGAAGTAATAAAAGAGGTTACAGAGGTAGTAGTCACTAAGCCTCCCCCTCCCCCACATACTCAGCCTCAAGTGCACCAGACACTGTACGAAGAGATAAAGAAGCAGATCGAGATCCCTGAAGGAGAAAAAAACCTGTTTGTGGACTTGGCCATCCGGATAGCTGGAATCCTGAATGTGACTAACTGTTGGGTCTGCGGTGGACCACTGATGAATTCACGTTGGCCGTGGAGGGGATCCATTGTTGAAATATGGGACCTGATGGGGTGGAACCTGACAGTTGGACAAGACCGAGATCCCCAGGTATGGGTCCTGGTAGACGCTCCGGTCGGGACTGAGTGTATCGCTAGGCCCTGGGCAAAGGATGCCGTCCTAGTAGGCAGCAGCCCCTGCCAGCGCATTGTCACCCAGTGGCCAAATCAGTCCCGAGTGTGGTGGCCAGAGGAGCCTAAATGGTATCTAACTAAGAAATATGGGAAAAACTGCGCTATCCGGATGGAGATCGATGGAGTGGAATCGGCTGGACTATGGAACTGCACCGGGAATAACCCTTATCAGGGGATCTCAGTATTGCGAGATATATGGAACAAGGTTGCCTCTAGTGGACCGGCCCCTGAAGGACTGTTATGGATATGCGGATACAAGGCATACTCGGTGTTACCGATGAATTGGAGTAGGACTTGTTTTATTGGACTGGTACAGCCTGGATTCTTCCTGTTAAACACCAAAGAAGGCCGGTCGTTAGGAACACCTTTATTTGATGACCTATATCGGAAAAAGAGGAAAATAGACATTGGAGAATGGGAAGATGATGAATGGCCACCAGCAAGGATCATCTCATACTACGGACCAGCCACTTGGGCACAGGATGGATCCTGGGGCTACCGAACACCAGTATATATGTTAAACCGGATCATAAGGTTACAGGCAGTACTGGAGGTAATTACCAACCAAACTGCGGGGGCGCTGGAAATGCTGGCAAAGCAAGCAGCAGACGCAGATGAGAGCAGCGATATACCAGAACAGGTTAGCCCTAGATTACCTCCTGGCAGAAGAAGGAGGGGTATGTGGGAAATTCAACCTCTCTAATTGCTGTTTGAACATCGATGATAATGGACAGGCAGTGATGGACATATCAGAAGGGATCCGTAAGTTGGCGCATGTTCCAATACAAAAGTGGAATTCGATTATGGGAACCCAATGGTGGGATTCCATCCTCGGAGGAACATGGTGGAGAACGGTGGGACTCGTGTTTCTATGTGCAGTGGCTGGACTGATCTTTATCCCCTGTTGCATCCCTTGTTTTAGGGAACTTATTACCAGAAGTATAAGTCAGATGCAGGCTGTAGTCATGCCTATGGGAGAGAAAGGGGAAATACAGAAAATAATGATAATGCGGCCAGGGGAGGTTTATGATTTACAGGAAGAGAAGGTTAGGACAATGTTACGTCAGTTCGAGTTGAGGGAACTTAAAATGAGGGTTTAATCAGTGTATGCGTAGCAAAAGAAAAATAGCGGTAGAAGGGAGTGATGTAGAGAGATCCCTATCAGTGGAATGGAGTGATAGATGGGACCCTTGTCACTATAGCTTAGCTTTAGTACTGATATAGGAGAACTGAGAGGGTTCACTAGGAGGTGAGTAAAACTAGGCCAGGTCATGAGCAACTGAGCATGCTTAATAGAATAAATGAATATTACAACACACCCCTGGTTAAGAAATTGCTCATTACCATGAACATGTTTGAACATGCAATGTATGATATGGGAGGTGCGAGGGGATGTACGGTGGGATGTACCTACAGATTGTGCACCTCCGACCCTGATTGGAGAAGGGTCCGGAGGGGAGGTTGAATGTAAGATTCTGTGTATAAAGGGGGATGATTTCTCTGGCTTCGGGGTGTCTCGAGTTGGAGAGGCACCCGGTCTGCAGACTTGTAAAATAAAGAATCTCTTGCTTCCAGGATTTAGTCTTTGAGCATTAATTGTGAGCATAAAGGGTATCTCACAACTGGACAAGCTAGATGCAGGAAACATTTTCCCAGTGTTGGGGGAGTCCAGGACCAGGGGCCACAGTTTAAGAATAAAGGGGAGGCCATTTAAAACTGAGATGAGAAAAAATGTTTTCACCCAGAGAGTTGTGAATTTGTGGAACACTCTGCCACAGTAGGCAATGGAGGCCAATTCACTGGATGAATTTAAAAGAGAGATAGATAGAGCTCTAGGAGCTAGTGGAATCAAGGGATATGGGGAGAAGGCAGGCACTGGTTATATAATTCTGCTCCTATTCTCACCCCATTAGTCTGGTTCAGTAATACACTGAGTTAAGCACTGGATCAACTAACTTTATTTTCCAAACACAATCACACTACCTATACGATACCTAACCAACACTGCGGGTACGATCCTTGTCTCTATTCGTCCAAGCCCTTCAACCTCGTGCGAATAGACACCTTCGGATGGTCAGCACGGTCCCAAGTGCTACCCCAGAAGATCGACAGACTCACATGTTCTCCTCTCTTATATACTATATCAGACCCGTGGCACAAAATACATGGGGTGGGGGGGCAACCCCTACAAACCGATCACAAATAAAGCTCATATAATACATGAATTGACAGTTCCCTAACCCTATCACAAAATATCCCATTACATTGTTTCTACAGAAGTTCCTACTGGAAGACAGTTCCCCTAAGTAAAGAAACATTTTACCAGGTAATGTAAACAATTTGGGCAAGGCCCCTCTCCTTGACCAATCACAAATAACAGTGCAAAGACCATGCAACATAGTTAACAATAGTATTATAACATACCATTTTCCAACCAATCCTAATCATGCATTTGCAGCAAGACTCCGCTCCTTCTGCAAAACCCTCATACTTATTAATAATTGAAGGTCATCTGGACATCACCCTGTACTTAACTTCCTCCTAGGCCACAGACATTCTGGAGCCATGATCCTCATGGTCTTTGCAGCCTTTGCAAAAAGATGCTAAGCAGGTTGTGCAAAGGCAGAAATCCTCCATTTTGTCAGACACTAAAATGGCCAATATTATCAGTTACTGATTGTGGATGATCAGCCATGATCGAATGAATGGTGGTGCTGGCTAGAAAGGTTGTGGCCTCCTCCTGCACCTATTTTCTATGTTTCCATGTAGACAACTATAGTTTTGGGAAACAATTGGATAGGCTGGTTTTGTTTCTCTTTAAGTGAAGGATAGACTGTCTGAAGAAGGGTCTTGACCCAAACGTCACCTATTCCTTTTCTCCAGAATGTTGTCTGACCCACTGAGTTACTTTAGATTTTTGTGTATATCTTTGGGATAGACTGGAGTGATACACTGGAAAGAAATGAGATTATAGGTAGGTGTAAATAAATGTATAGATATGGTAGAAGCACATGAAGACTGGGGAACTTGGGACAGTTAATGGAAATGTCTTGAGGACAGTCTGTATTATGTTTGAGGAAGTGCTTAACGTCCTGAGTGGAATTAAGGTAAATAAATCTCCCAGGCTTGATCAGATATATCCAAGGACAATATGGGAAACTAGGAAAGAAATTGTAGGTGCCCTGGCTGCGATATATGAATCAACATTAGTCAGGGTGTGGTGCCGGGAGGCTTAAGTCAAGTCAAGTCACTTTTATTTATATAACTAAATTTATATAATATTAATTTACAAAACAACTCTCGTTGGCCAAAGTGCTTTACATTGGTGGAGGTACGAACGTTATAGGGTGACTAATGTGCTTCTGTTTAAGAAGGACTGCAAGGAAAAGTCTGGAAAGTATAGGCCAGTGACCCTACCATCTGTGGCAAGCGAATTACTGAGGGAATTCTGAGGGATATGATATATATGCATTTGGATAGAAAGGGACTAATTGGGGATAATCACCATAGTTTTGTACATGGGAGATTGTGTCTTATGCCCCTGTCCCACTTAGGAAACCTGAACGGAAACCGCTGGAGACTTTGCACCCCACCCGAGGTTTCCGTGCGGTTCCCAGAGGTTTTTGTCAGTCTCTCTAATAGTCGAAAGTGTTTTCTGTTTTAAAAATCGGTAATTTTTTAGTTGAAGCCGGTTGCGATGCTAGTTGAAGGTGGTTGCCGGAGGACAAAAACCTCTGGGAACCGCACGGAAACCTTGGGTAAGGCGCAAAGTCTTCAGAGGTTGCTGTTCAGGTTTCCTAAGTGGGACAGGGGCATTACGAATTTCTTTGAGTTGTTTTTCCGACTGGAGGCCTGAAGCTAGTGTTGTGCCACACTGTGCTGGGGCCATTGCTTGTTTGTGTTTTATATCGGTGATTTGGATGAGAATATAGAAGACATGATGAGTAAGTTTGAGATTACACTTAAGTGGGTGATATCGTAGATAGTGAAAATGACTATCATAAATTACAGCAGGATCTTGATCAGTTGGGAAAATGGGCTGAGGAATTGTTGATGGAGTTTAATGTTGATAAGTACGAGGTGTTGCATTTTGGGAAGTCAAATCAGGGTAGGATATTCAAGATAAATGGGCAGGGCTCAAGACTGTTTATAGGGATCTAGGAGTGCAGGTACACAATTCTATGAAAGTGGCATCACTTAGAGATAGGGTGGTCAAGAAGGCTTTCGGTATAACGGGCTTCATCAGTATAGAAGTTGGCATGTACACTGCAGTTGTACAAGATGTTGGTGAGACCGCATTTGGAGTATTGTGTTCAGTTTTGGTCATCCTAATGTCGTAAGGATGTTGTTCAGCTGGAACGAGTGCAGTGAAGATTTACAAGGAGTTTGCCTGAACCTAATAGCCTGAGCTATAGGGAGAGATTGGGCAGGCTAGGACATTATCCCTTGTAGTGCAGTTGGATGAAGGGTAATCTTATAGAGGTGTATAAGATCATCATGGGAATAGATATGGTAAATGTAGTGCCTTTTACCCAAGTTGGGGAATCGGGAACCTGAGTTTAAAGTGAGAGGGGAAAACTTTAATAGGAACCTGAGGGGCAACTTTTTCACACAGATTATCGTGGAATATATAATGAGCTGTCAGAGTAGGTAGTTGAGGCAGGTACTATAACAATGTTCAAAAGGGTTTTGGACAGGTATATAGATAGGAAAGGTTTAGAGGGATTTGGGCCAAACGTGAGTTGAGTCTAGTGTAGACTTGGTTGGCATGGGCAAGTTGGGCTGAAGGACCTGTTTCTGTGCTGTATGACCCTCTGAAGAAATAGCCTCTCCACATCCACCTTTTCAAGATTGTAAATATTTCAAGCAACTTGTCTCTTGCTCTTCTAAACTCTAGTAGACACGATCCTAGCCTGTCCAATTTATCCCCATAAAATAAATTGCCCATTCCATGTATCAATCTAGCAAACTTTCAGAGAGTTCTTTCCACAGCATTAATGTTCATCCTTAAATGCAAATATCAAAACTGTACATTGAACTCCAGATGTGTTCTGAATTTCCCAATGTAACTGAATATAATTATAAATCATAGCAGTCTGCCTTCCTAACAGCTTGCTAAAGCTGCTACCTAGTATTTGCAAATTATGCCTTTTGGGCATCCAGATTCCTCAAATCTTTGCCCTTTTACCTATTCTATTTATATTTGTATTTCTATCTTCTCTTACTTGCATTATCAACCGGTTTGGCATGAATGTTACTTAATATTTTCATCTGTCATTATATAAATTGTAATCAGTCATGGCCGCAGCACAGATGCCTCTGGCCCACCTTTGTTGTTTCTTGCCGTCGACCTATTTATGTTTGTTCTAAAACGGAGCCACAGCATTTTCCTTAGTGGTTTCATCTCCCAACTCAAAGATTGATTCTAGCTTCCTCCTTTTCTTCATTTGCAAACTTTTCCCTGTGGCGGCATCAATGGATGCAGGGTCACAGCTTCTTTCTATGTCCCATTCAACATAATAATACAATTATACACAATTACTCGACAAACAAACTGCTAGTACATTGATCGATTGCTTGTGTGCCATCCTACTTGCACAAAATTCAGTGTGCTTTAGCTTAAAGCAAAGCATCATCTTTGACCCAACATGAAATTCCACTCCTCTCCCCCCTCCCACCCCACCCCACACACCTAATTTTACCATTTCCTTTTTTGAAAATAATCTATCTCTTCAAAATTGATCTAGTTACCCTCTGGTGCTTTGTTCATTTTACATGCAGCTGCCTTTGTAGCATTTTAAAATCGTAGAATTTAAAGCTACGTAAATGGAAGTTATTAATGTCAATTGAACGTACTTCACTCAGATCAAAGTGTAGAGACTTCAGTTAAAAGCAACAGATCAATTTATAATAAATACAGCCTATTTCAAACTTTCCAATAAACAGTTCCAAGTGATATCCATCACAAGCAATAAAATGCAAGATAAATGCAGAAACAGTTTAAATTGGAAAAGGCATGTTGATCGAAATCTCACTCGTTTTATGAAGTTTTAAAAATAAATTATATTGTATATAAATTATAAATTATAAAAAATAATATTATATTTAGAAAATAGAAATTAAAGTTATATATAAAACTATGGCAGTCGGAGGAATTTCATAGGAAGTGTAGCTAATACAAAATAGACAGGAATGGACTTCAATTTTTAAATTATTTATTCTCACAAATTTTGCATCTTCATTTCTCTTCAATTTTCCTCTGTGATATCCTTGGATTTAGTTTATTTAGGTAGACTTCCAATTGGTATTTAAAATACAGGGAATAACAATACAGGATTTGTCAATAACAATAAGCTATATGTAGACCTTCTGGATTAATACATTATGAATAGTTGATGAATCTTAGTCAGATAGAATTTGAGATATTTCATTGTGTCAATATACAAAAAAAGTGCTTACAAATTCTTGTTCTCGTAATAAAATCAAGAAGACATTTTTTTTTTAATATATATTTTTCTGCAATGCTCTGATTGTTATTAACAAAAGAGAACTGTCGTAATTTTGGGATGAACATTAGGAAAAAGAAAGATAAGTCAAAAGATAAGATAAACACAAAATGCTGAAGTAACTCAGCGGGACAGTCAAAAGACAACTGCTGTACTCATCTGTGCTATTTTCAGTCTGCATGCCTGCAGTATTACTATCTTAGTTATAATATAGAAACCCTCTCGGGAAAAGGCATAGAACTCAAGGTCCAGAAACTCAAAGAAATTAGCACTGATAAATGAAGTACTGGAAAAATTATTCAAACCAAATTATTCAAGGCAGTTATACTACAGCATCTGATAATGATTAAAATGACCCGAAATTTATAGATTCTGAAACTGTTACTTGGAAACACAAAAAACTGCAGATGCTGGAATCTTCTTCAACAGAACATGAAGTGTTGGAGCAACTCAGCAGGTTAGGCAATGAATGTGGGGGGAATGGGACGGTAGTTTCATTCAGGACCATTCTTCAGACCCTTTCACAATGCTCTTTCTCGGTCAGGATCTGAATAAGGATCCTGTCTCAAAACATAGCCTGTCCATTCCCTCCACAGAAGACATCTGACCTGCTGAATTCCTCCAGCACATTGTGTTTTGCCGCACTGACAGATTGTCAATGTAACCACACTGTTTATTGTGGGGAGGGGAGGGGGGGGGGGGGGGGAGTAAGAAAATGCAAACCACTGACATTAATATGAGATAATAGTATTTTTGTTTTTTAAATAGCAGATTTGGGAATAATAAAGTGGTTAAACTGTTAATCCTGGCCAAATTGGAGAGGCTAGGACTTTAAAATGGGGTAAAAGCTTCAGGACTGCTGGGAGATTTGGTCAATTTGGAATTGCTCTCTGCAGATTTGGGACAAGCTGCGGAGTGGTGCCAATGTATCTAGAGCATAGATACCAGTTGCAAGAAATGAATAAGAACATCTGCAGACTCTGTCAATTAGGTGCAAAATGCATAGAATGGATTGGATGGCTGCAAACCAGACATACTTTATAAATAATGTTGCAGAGTTCTACTTTGGTGCGTGTTGATTGGATGAGGTATTGAGCCTTTTCTGGGTTTCTTTCAGATCAGGGTAAATGTTTCTAAGTTGGCTTCCTTGAGAAGTCCGGTTTGAATACAATGTATTGACCTGCTGTGTATTGGGTTAGGGAAATGTCTGTTATGTATGGGGTTAATCGATATCTGTAATTGGATTATTAAGAGACCACCCTCATGTGGTTCGGCCCCTTGAGGTCCCGGGACATATAAAAGTCCGCTACCACGAGGTCCAGCATCGATCTTCTGGGAGAGCGCTTGATGTTCTGGAGTGTCTCTATATGAGCGAGGCCTAGTGGGCTTGATCAAGCAGATACGAGGATCGAACCCGCGGTGGGATAGGTACAGTAATTGATCTGTAATTACGCTTTTGTTAAAATAAAGATTAGTTGTTCAAGAGCTTGATTCAGTGTTTTTACTGAAACTAGACTGGACTTAGAACGAGCAATTTACAAAACAATATCAGGATGAAACTGAAATAATGTTTAACAAATCTGTTGAAACTTTTTGAGGATAAGAATCTTTATTGATTACGGTTTAATAATTGGGAAAAAACTAATATTAAAATTTTGGAAAGGCCCTACATCCCCCACAATCAAAATGTGGAATACAGAAATGTCGGAGACTCTTCATCTGGAGAGATTGAGGCTTGTCCTAATGGACAGGTTAGATCTCTTCAGAGGGATATGGTCTCCATATATTGAATATTTACAGAGTCATAACGGCTCGGTACGAGGGCTTGACTGAGGCCTGAATATTAGAATGGATGAAGAAGTTTATATAATAAATCATGCCTATATCTCCAATGACGGATTAATGATTTACACTCCATTCGCTTTCATATTCTCTATATTATTTATCTCTATCTTTTCCTACTTTATAAAAAAATGAGAAAAGCGTATAGAAGCATATAGTCTTAAATTTTAATATTAATAATAATATCAATATTATTAATATCATGAAACTATATAATGATGTATTTTCATTTATGTAAAACATTGTAATTTTCATTAATATGTTTCTATAATAAAAATATTTAACAAAAGAAACTTTTTGAGATGTACAGAATAGATATGAACAAACTATGTGATGTAAATTAAGTGTATTTGGACTTTATAGAAGTATTTGCTGATGTGCCATTAAAGCATAGGTTTCACGAATAGTATTCTGGCATAGTTTGAGGAATAATGATGGACAGAGATGAACATTCATTTTTGAATTGGACGACTGGGATGCCGCTGGGATTGATCTATTTCAGTGATCTGGATGAGAGGATCAAGTGCAATGTATCAAATGATGAAAGGCCACTGACCTGAAACGCTACCTCTCTTGTTACTTTCTGCACAGTTGCTGGCATTGTTTTGTGGCGTGCACATCTGCACAAATTTGATAATATAAAGTATTTTCATTACGTTTAAAATATATCTTAAGATGCACAGAAAGGGAGATGGGTGAAATAAATTATAAGGTCTGCGGTATGGTGGAGTCATAAAGGTGTTTAAATAACAAAGGGTGATGAGGGAGCTGCAATTAACAGGAAGAAGTCTATGCTTGAAATGATGAGGGGAGGGGTGTGAAGCTGTGAATTCCATAAAGACTGGTATTTCAAATTTTGTGAAAATTGTTACATTTTTACTTGAAACTGTGCTATCTGACTTGCTGAGTATTATTTGCATTTTCTATTTTACTTTTAATTCAAAGTTTTCATTTTACTGCACTTTTTATGAGCCAACGGAAACATCAGTTAAAAATAATCATGTAGATCAGATATATCTGAGTCCCCTGTTCTGATTAGTGTGGCACCTGGCTGGTAATTGTCTGCCAACCTGAAAATATTTAACTTGTTTTTTACTGACTTTCTGTTCTATAATCCTTTATCCATGCAAATTGCAATAACCTAAAATGTACATGTCTTTACTTTATGTTACCACTTTACATGTGGCCTCTTGTCAAATGCTTTTGAAAGTCATTTTTCACTATATCAATTAATTTCCCCTCTATCTGTGTGTCTCATTTGATCCTCTGACTAGACGCATTTGGAAAGACGGGATTATGAGGGGTAATCACTATGATGCTGTGCATAGGAGATCATGTCTCATAAGTTTGATTGAGATTTTTGAAGAAGTAACCAAGAAGTTTGATGAGGCCAGAGCTCTAGAAATGGTCTTTATAGAGGACCATTGATCAGATTGCACAAGATAGGCTGCTCTGGAAGTTTAGATCGCGTAGGATCCATCGAGAGATAGTTAACTGAATACAGAAATGTCCTCATGGTGGGAAGAAGTGGGTTATAGTAGAAGGCTGTTTTTTGGACTAGAGGCCTGAAGGGCTGAAGGGCCTACTCCTGCACCTATTGTCTGTTGTCTATTATCGATGAAACGTGAATTAAATAAAATACCAGAGCAAAAGGAGGCTACAGATTTTTGGTTATTGAGTAAAATGTGAGGTGCTGCGAGGCGAGGTGGTGTCTGTTATTGGCGATTGTCCACTATGACCGAGTAAGGGATTATTGAATTGAATACTTTATTGTTACATGTGTCAAGTCAAAGCAAAATTCTTTGCTTGCAAACCCAAGGTGTGCAAAAAGCCATTTACAATAAAGGGCATTTACAAAGTCACAAAGTATCTGCGGCCGGTCCCCCTTTGTTCTCCCCTCCCCCCACGCCGGGTCTTCCATTGTTCATTGTTCTTTCCCCCTTTCCCTCACGGCAGCCCCCCCAAATGCCAGGTCCTCCATTGCTCTTCCCTTCGAACCCCCCCCCCCCCCCCCCCCCCAGGTGCCCTCCCCCACCCCCCGTGCCATGTTCTCGTTTGTTCCTTCTCCCAGTAGCGGTGTCCTTACCTCCATGTGGTCCGTCCTCGTCCGTCGGTCGGCGACCTTATCGACCGCCGCACCGACCTCCCCACTATCGCTGCCAGGCCCTCTCCATGGCGCCAACCTAGGTCCCAGCATCCGGCCCTGTAGACCCAGGCTCCATCAACTCCGTCAGCCGTGGGCTCTGACCTGTGAGGCTATGTAGTATAAACAAACAGCTGCAGGGAACAGGCAAGGGCTGGTGGAGTCATTGATCGCGGCTCGCAGTGGCGGCGGTGACAAGCGTTGCCTATAGAACGAACAAGCGGTGTGGGCCAGCGGTGGCAATGGCAGCCGGCCTGGAAGTGGCCCGAGAGGCGGTGACTGGCATCGTTTTCTCAGCTGAGAAATGGCCAGGAATGTGGTGTGGGCTGGGGATGGCCTCGGCAGCCCGGCCTGGAAGCAGCAGAGAGTGGCTTTAGCCGCTCGGCCTGCATGGGGCTGGGAAGGCGATGCAGGCCAGGTGCGGCGGCGGCAACCTGGCCTGGAAGCTGCTGGGGGTGGCATCGGCAGGTCTCACTTCCTTTCCCCCGCCCCCCCCCCCGATGCAACAAGGAGAGACTTCCCCTGGTCCTCACCTTCTCACCCCTCCAGCCTGCGCATCCAACATATCATCCTCTGACATTTCCGTCACCTCTAACGTGACCCCACCACTAATCCCACCTTCCCATGTCCATCTTTCCAACTTCCACACAGACGGCTCATTGGTTCATTCATCCCTTCCCACTCAAACACACCCTCACCAGGAACTTTCTCCTACAACCACAGGAGATGCAACACGTGTCCTTATACGTCCTCCCTTGACTCCATCCAGGGTCCCCGACATTCCCTTCAGGTGAGGCAGCAATTCACGTGCACCTCTTCCAGTCTCATCTACTGTATCCGTTCTCAGTGTGGGCTCGTATGTATTGGCGAGACCAAGTGTGATAGTGGCGATCATTTTGCTGACCATTTACGCTCAGTCTGCCTTGGCCCACATAATTTCCCGGTTACTAAACATTTTAACTCCCCTTTCTGTCCTGGGCTTCCTCCATTGTCAGAGTTAGGCCATACGCAAATTGGAGGAACGGCACCTCGTATTTCACATGGGCAGCTTACAACCCAGCGGTGTGAACGTTGATTTCTCTATTTTCAAGTAACGCATGCATTCCTCCCGATCACCCTACCCAAATTGTACTAGTTGTTCCACTGTTCGCATCCTTGTATCCGTTCATTATCACCTCGGCCAACAATGGGCCATGTTGGACTCCACCCTTCTTTGATCATCTGTTGCCGGTCCTGCTTTGTTCTGGCCTTTTTTTACCTCCAGTTCCCGCCCTCTACTTACAGTCTGAAGAAGAGTCCCGACCGGAAACATTACCCATCCTTCCTCCCCGGAGCCACTGACTGACCCACTGGATTATTCCAGCGCTTTATGCTTCTTTTTGTAAATCAGCATCTCCATTTCCTTGTGTCTCCAAGTTAATCTAACCTCTCTTAATACACTCCATCCAGGTAACATCCCGGTGAGCCACTTGTACTCCCTTCCTATAGCGTGGCAACCAGAACTGTACCTAATACTCCAAATGTGACATGATTTCCTGACTTTTATACTTGAGAAAGACAAGCATGCCATATGCTTTCTTTACCATCCTGTCCATTTGTGTTGCCACTTTGCGGAAGCGATAGACGTTCACCCCAAAATCAATTTTTGCACCAATACTCCTAATAGCCCTACCATTTGCTGTTTACATTCCTCTTGCATTTGGGGTCAAATGCAACAGAACACATTTTTCCAGATTGAAATCCATCAGCATCAGAGAAAGGGTGGCGGGACCCAGCAGTGCCAATGTACAAGACTCCGGACTGGAAGTGGCCGGGGGAATTGAATAAAGCGTAATCTGAAGAAGGATCCGGACCCAAAACATCATCTGTCCACTTCCATCCACCTCCACTGATGATGCCTGTCCAGCACCAGCATTTGTTTTGTTTTTTTTTTGCATATACATTTTGGTCCAGATCACTTGTGTGTGTGTGTAGGGATAGAGGAGTAACCTGCTCCACTTTAAGGTTTCTTTCTGATATTACAATTGATCCAAATCCTCAATCTTGCTGAGGTAAAAACTTTGCTGTTCATGGATTGTAGGCATAATTTATGCTACTTGCTACAATGGACCACGCTATAATGATATCTTTGAAATTTTATTTCAAGTACTTTGCAGCCTTTTTTTTTTTTGGAAAAAAATGTTAAAAATATTGCAGAAACATCAGAATTCTAGTAACAAGCTGCAAAACCCTGGAGTTCTCATTTAGTAAGAATTGGACAGTATACGAATCAACAAGACTTTTGGCTCATTCGGCAGTGTTTCCTTGCTTTTGTTTAAATTATTGGCAGCTTCTGTGTCCTTTATTTAAACATGTTCTTTGTGGTATAAGCCTTTTCTTCTGTTATGTCAGCTTGTTTTAGATCTGGAATCTCAAATTTTCAGCCATAGATTAGCTTCTAGAAAAGTTGTTTAAAAAAAGTCCTTCTATGATTGATTGTTGGCATGCCATGTGCAGCAGTGCTTGCGTCAATAAATCGTCATTTGCAGTCTGCAATGCGTGTTGCAAGCTTGGTTGTCTGGTTGAAGTATAAACAGTGAGCTGGAGCTCTATTGAGCCAGTAATAGATTTGTCCAGACATATTTATAATTCTGCTTCTCATCATCTCCATTTTCACATCTAAATAATTATAATTAAGTAAATTGCTGCCAGTTCCCTTTGTGTTTCTCTAACAGAAAGTTTGTGAAGCATGGAAAACATGATATATGACTTCTCATGTTTTGTATCCACTCAATTGATTTGTTCTCCTTCTCCCCTCCTCCTACCATCTCCACTATATAAAAAAAACACATAACTTGAATATCTGTTGATGTATTGTTACTTTGGTTGCCTAACATGCTGATTTCATTTTTACAAAAATGATTTTCTGAAATATCATCACGGAGGAAACTTTAAATGAGAGCCTGGTATGTATATATTGCTTTTGGATTTATTTTATGCAAAAAACTTTAGATACCATCTAAATGTTCCCTTGAAGATTCTGAAGAATGCTGTTGCTGGTAATTGTTTATTTTAATTTTTAATCATGTCTAAATCTTGGAAACATAGTTCATTGGAACATTATAAAATTCTCTAAAGCTACAAATCTCCAAAGATTAAACATTTCCTTTTCTGCTGAATAGAAAGAAAACAAGTGTTTTTCAGAGTAGAATGATGTAATATGAACATTTAAGGTTGATTTTCTGTTGGCACAAATGGAAGTTTCTTTTGGGGAGGGGAGGGGTGGGGGGGTGGATTCTGAGAGAAAAATCTTGTAGGTGGCTATTCCTGGAGTGCATGAATGTTGAGTGCATTAGAATGATACCATGTGATCCATACGCCAGGAATACAATCGTGAAAAACTGCTAGAGGCCATGATGTAGATTATTGTTTGGCTGATATTGCAACTTGTAGATGCAAGTTTGAAATCCATCGTTTCTTTAAAGGAAAGCCCTCAGACACTATGGAACTTTTATAATGCAAGTGCCATGTATTGGAAAGTAAAATACTGATTTATTTATATTACCCATTGTGTCAAACAATGTAATTTGTCCAAGTATCTGGATTTTTATCTTTGAATAAACACATTTGTTTAGAAATAAATGCACAAAAGGACACTGGTGGAGTCACTCTGCAGATCAGGCAGCATCTCTAGAGAACATGGATAGGTGATGTTTCTGGTTGGGATGGTTCGTCAAGACATTTGGGGTAGTAACAAGTAACTGCAGTTGTTTGTTTCTATTCTAGAAATAAATGCACTTCATTACAATTTAAGGACATTCCAATATTTAAAAACATTATCTTCCCTATTTCCTGTTGCTTTCAGAATAGCATTGACTGAGATATCAAAAAAGTACTGATTGGCAAAGGAAAAGACTTGGGTTGGAAAAGTGGTTTGGGGTTTGATGGGACTGGCACATAATTTAGCTAATCTGGAAATTTGGGGTAAGATGCATATGTGGACCTGTAATGGAATAGCGGTGGTCTTTAGGGATCTGGATTTTAACACATTTCTGTTAATGAAATACTGATATTGTTTTGCTTAAGCAAATCATTTATCCTGTGCATTCATTTTATGCAATATGATAATGCTTTGAATCAAGACTTTCAGAATCAGTCTCAGCTGAAACACGTACCCACTCAGGCAGGGCAACTGATTTAGGTTAATCTAAAATGTCAGGATCCAGATTTCCAAAGCAAGTGACACTCACCAAGAGCTGAATGTGGACCAGAATAATAGTAATATACTAGACTACGTGGGACCCATTGGGTCCCAGCATCACACGGGAGGGCTGGTCCCCCAACGCAATATTCCACCTCTCCACTAATTCCAATATTGGTGGCCAGTGGGGGAGGGGGGGTGTGGCTTTCTGGAGCGGTAGTATGGGTGTTGTGGGCTGAAGGGACTGGTTTCCAGAGGGCTAGTATGGACATTGTGGGCCAAATGGATTGTTGGGCTGGCGGTTGAGTCACTCAAGCCTGTTGTGCTGGCAGCTCACTCACGGCTGGTGGGCTGGCAGTTGACTCACGGCTATTCTTTGAAATTCCATTTCAAGCAGGGTGCAAGGCCACCAAATTCAAGTGCAGTTTCTTACCACTTCAAGCAGGGTGCAAGGCCACTAAAGACAGCGAGTCGTGACCTCTCCCTCGTCCATCTTGCAGAAACTGAGCCACGCCCATACTTCTGGGTTTTATAATCCCTCCCCCTTCCCACCAGAAGGGGCGTGGCGAGAGAAGAATTTCAAAATTTTTTAACACAAATAACTCTAGGTAAGATGGCCAAAAATCACAGCCGTACGTGGTAGCATTTTTTCTAAAATTAATATAAAGCGCAAACAGGAAGTGGTCAAGATTTTTCATTATATAGAAGGCAACTTTAATTAGGCAAGGCAACTTTAATTAGGCAACACAGCTTTTAACATTTAAAAACCAAAGGCAACACAGCTTTAGCATTTCCAAACCAAAGGCAACACAGCTTTAGCATTTCCAAACCAAAGGGAACACAGCTTTAGCATTTCCAAACCAAAGGCAATACAGCTTTAGCATTTCCAAACTATATTTTCATACCACATTAAGGGCACTGACAGGTCAGTAAAACCACTCACAGTTTAGTATACATGTGTTCAGTGTTATTCACAGCCCAGACTGAGAGACGTGACCCTCTCGCTCCCCCTTCTTGCAGAAACAGACTGAGGCACTCAATACTTCCAGGTTTTATAGTCCCTCCGGAAGGGGCGTGGCCTTCAGGAGAGAGAAGCTCAATATTTTTTAAACACTAATCATGGATTAATCGATGGGAAAAATCCTCTTGTCCTGCGCAGCGGAGGGGGACTCTGGGTAAGATGGCCAAAAATCACAGCCGTAAGTGGCAGCGTCTTTTCTAAAATCAATATACAGAACAACAGGAGGTGGTCAAGAACAGACTTTTAGTAATATAGATTGTACAGATATATAAATTACAATCAGCAATGGTTGTACATATTAATTGATGAAAACAACAGCCTTAAATTACATGAAACATATTAAACCTCTTATAAAAACAAAATGCTGGAGTTATTCAGCGGGACGGGCAGCATCTCTGGAGAGAAATGGGTGACATTTCGGGTCGAGACCCTTCTTCAGACTGATGAAGGGTCACGACACGAAACCTCATCCATTCCTTCTCTCCAGAGATGCTGCCTGTCCTGCTGAGATACTCCAGCATTTTGTGTCTATCTTTGGTTTAAACCTGCATCTGCATATTAAACATCCTAATGTGCAGCACCTAAGTGGCATCTGGCTGAGCTCGCAATGATTGAGAATACTTTATCTAAGTACCTGAAGCAATGATTCTTCATAAATGTTGCCAGTCTTCCATTTACTCATAAATCCTGTTCTTGCAATATGTTGGAATTAATTAGTGTCAACAGATTGCGGCATGGAATTTGCTAACTTTCTCAATGATATTAAAATAATGTGGGTTGTCAGCATAACATTTTTTGTAAAATACCAATAAAGATTGAGACCTTCCATTGCGAAGTTCACAAAATGATGTTGCTGGGACTCCTTACGTACAGTGCCCTCCGTAATGTTTGGGACAAAGACTCATCATTTATTTATTTGCCTCTGTACTCCACAATTTGAGATTTGTAATAAAAAAAATCACATGTGGTTAAAGCGCACATTGTCAGATTTTCATAAACGCCATTTTTATGCATTTTGGTTTCACCACGTAGAAATTACAGCAGTGTTTATACATAGTCCCCAATTTCAGGGCACCATAATGTTTGGGACACATAGCTTCACAGGTGTTTGTAATTACTCAGGTGTATTTATTTGCCCCCTTAATGCAGGTATAAGAAAGCTCTCAGCACCTCGTCTTTATTCTAGGCTTTCCATCTTGGAAACCTTTATTGCTGTTTATAAACATGAGGACCAAAGTGGTGCCAATGAAAGTCAAAGAAGCCATTATGAGACTGAGAAATAAGAATAAAACTGTTGGAGGGCCTGTCCCACTTGGGAGACATTTTAGGCGACAACCTGAAAGAGGATGTCGCGTTATGGTCGGTCGTGTCGCATGGTGACGCATGTAGTGATGCGCGGTTTCTCCCTGCCGCCCAAGGATTTTGGAATGTTCAAAATCCTTGCGCGACATCTGCGTGTCTTATGTCATGCGCCCTTTCGCACGATGACGTACGGGTAACGCATGGTGACACACGGTCATTGCCTTTGCTAATTTATTGTACGTCACCTTGCGTCACTAGGCGACAACAATGCGTCATGATTTATAGGGAAGCTGGGTGATCAAATTACGTCACGTGCCCCAGATGACGCATCCTGCCATATCGTGTCGAGGGTGGACGTGCATTGACGGCTGTGACGTCATAGGCGCGTTCTATGCTGTCGTTTGCTGTTGAATGCCGTCCTATGGTGAAGCATGGTGACGTGTGTCCTGTCCTATGGTGACGCATGGTGATGTGTGGAAATTGACGACGCATGGTGACACGCAGTGTCGTACCTTGACACGGCTGTGTCGTATCCTGTCGTACAACTTGACGGTGTTTAGGAGACATCGGACGTCAGTCACTGACGCCCGTCATCGCTCATAAAATCGCAAAGTGGGACAGGCCCTTTAGGCTTACCAAAATCAACTGTTTGGAACATCATTAAGAAGAAAGAGAGCATTGGTGAGCTTACTAATCACAAAGGAAGTCCTCCACAGTTGATGACAGAAGAATTCTCTCTATAATAAAGTAAAATCCCCAAACGCTTGTCTGACAGATCAGAAACACTCTTCAGGTGTGGCTTTGTCAATGACCACTATCCTATCTGCAGAAGACTTCATGAACAGAAATACAGGGGCTACACTACAAGATGCAAGCCACTGGTTAGCTGTAAAAATAGGATGGCCAGGTTACAGTTTGCCAAGAAGTACTTAAAAGAGCAACAACAGTTCTGGAAAAAGGTCTTGTGGACAGATGAGACGAAGATTAACTTATATCGGAGTGATGGCAAGAGCAAAGTATGGAGGAGAGAATGAAATGACCAAGATCCAAAGCATACCACCTCATCTGTGAAACACGGTGGTGGGGATATTATGGCCTGGGCATGTATGGATGCTGAAGGTACTGGCTCACTTATCGTCATTGATGTTACAACTGCTGCTGGTGGTAGCATAATGGATTCTGAAGAGTACAGACACATCCTATCTGCTCAAGTTCAAACAAATGCCTTAAAACACGTTGGCCGGCGGTTCATTCTAGAGCAAGACAATGATCCCAAACATACTGCTAAAGCAACGAAGGAGTTTATCAAAGCTAAAAAATGATAAATTCTTGAGTGGCCAAGTCAATCACCCGATCTGAACCCAATTGAGCATGCCTTTTATATGCTGAAGAGAAAACTGAAGGGGACTAGCCCCTAAAATAAGCATAAGCTAAAGATGGCTGCAATACAGGCCTGGCAGAGCATCACCAGAAAAGACACCCAGCAACATCCATCAATCGCAGACTTCAAGCAGTTATTGCATGCAAAGGATATACAACAAAATACTAAACATGAATACTTTCATTTACATGACATTGCCGTGTCCCAAACATTATTGTGCCCTGAATTTGGGAGGAACTATGTACAAACACAGCTATAATTTCTACATGGTGAAACCAAAATGTATAATAATACCCTTTAATTTAATATACCCATCTGACAATGTGCACTTTAGCCACATGTGATTTTTTTTTTCTCTATTACAAATCTCAAATTGTGGAATACAGAGGCAAATAAATAAATGATGGCTCTTTGTCCCAAACATTATGGAGGGCACTGTGACAGTAATTTAAAAAAAAAATTCTAATGTATTCAAACTGATGTATTGTAACCTCTGCAACTGGTCCTTAAAGGGATGTCTTTAAGATCTTAATGCAGATATCACTGCAGGTGTCTGGTGAAAGAGTACCAATGGAAGCATGTTGCTTATGCAAGGAAGTCATGGAAATCCTCTGAAGTTATGGCTGGATGATCCAGGCAGCCAAGTTCCAAGGAGGTCCTACATAAACAGCAATTCCATATGAGTATGATCTATTGATAACGTTTGAGGTGCTTGCAATGCAGCAAAGTTCAGTGTCTGGGCCAAAGGAGTAGTAGAGAAGAGAGGAGAAACAAGAAATTGCAGATGCTGCAATATTAAGCAAAACACAAAGTATTAATATTAATGGGTTATAAGTTACCAATGCAAATATGAGGTGCTATTCGTCAGGCCTGCATGTGGCCTCTGGCAATGGAGGAGGACAAAAAGATTCAGCAGGTGCGACAGCATCTATGGAGCGAAGGAAATAGGCCGCATTTCGGGTCGAAACTCTTCTTCAGAATGATTTCGACCCGAAACGTTGCCTATTTCATTTGCTCCATAGATGCTGCCTCACCTGCTGAGTTTTTCCAGCATTTTTATCTTAAGTAGATGAGGACTTCTCTATTGAAATTCTGGTGATTATATAATGCAGTAGTGGGCGGAAAACTGGGATATGACAGCTATCAACAACAGCAGTCGAGAATGATTCTGAAGGGTAAAAGTGACCATAACCATGTCACAGATAATGTAGTCCATGGTGCACAAGGCCACAGATAACAGTAAGGTCAGAGAACATAACTTGAGTGTTAGCCATTTTAAATTACAGGATTCTGTGTTTTAATTTGAATTTCATACCCAAAATCCAAACCTCATGCATATAATTTCCACGAATATGACATACTATTTAACTGCATATGTACTGTATAACTAATACAAATGTTCTGCTCAAATTTGCACAAATGTCATTGATTAGGCAAGCTGATATATAATAAGTTTGCATGAAGGTTTGAAGTCAGGTGTACGTTTGTTGTGCCTTATTTGACCTGCTCTAATCTCCCACTAACTCTGAATTCTCCCAATTTAATGAAACAGACATGGGAACAAGGAGGATTCATTTTTTTTTGGACTCTGATTCCATTCTAGCATTTACTCATTGCAATATTGATTGTGCGTGCTAAACTATAAGGTGATATCGGCATTTCCACCTGCTGAATTCCAGAGTCCCAATAATTTGATCAATCAGTAAAAAGTCTGGTCAAACCCAGATTTTCAGATGTGGGTGGAATAAACATTGCAATCTGTGCAGTCAGAATTGCTGTTGTTATGTAGTGAACTGAAAGAAGCAGTGAAGAATTTTGATTAATCCAGTTCACAGTTCAGCTGGAGTTCTCCAAATTTAGTAGCAGAAGGCAGAGACCATTCAACAGAAGATTGTGGCGTTTGTACTGGGAACAAAGACACATTAGACCTTGAGTAGTTCATTCATATCCTTTGTTATCCCATTCAGCCCTTCAGTCTGAACAAATAATGAGTTATTTCATTGTTGTTTCTTAAAATGCCAAATCAGTCCATGTAAATTAGTTAACAATTTAAAAGAGTAAGAATCGAGTCGGCCTTTTTTGTACTAACATGTCAAAGCAACCACATCAAAATTCCAAAATTATTTCTTATACTTTAATAATGAAACTAAAGATGAGCTTGATCTTTAGCGAGTGGGGAGACATAATGTTCCTTATAACACAATAAATTGCACTCTTTAATCCATGAGAAAATTGCAGAAATACTGTATGGTGGCAATTCAGTCAGTGTGGGAAACTAGATGAACTTTTGTGTGGAGGCTCCAGAGTTTCTTTTGTAAACTAGTATATACATGTCTATGGTCCTTTTGTGGAAGAGAGAAATGTACTCCATTCTTTTACGTTTTAACTGTCCTAAAAAGATGTTGATGCAATAATCTCAAAGCTTCCAGTGTTTTCTCAGGTCTGTAAAACTGAAATGGAACTTTTCCTTTCCTCCATCTGGGCAGTGAAAGACTAATTGCAATTATGTTTTGCTCATGTACTGTTGTTCCAAGGGAAGCAGATATCCTTTGTGTATTTTTAAGTTGTGTGACCTTGCATATGCTGAAGACCATGCCAGTTAATATTTTGGCAGTTAAAATGTTATTTTCTCTGGTAATTGCTTCAAACTTAGCACCGTCAAATAAGATGTACAGACTAGAGGAATATTTGAGAGAGTCATTATATGTCATTTTAGTTTGTGGTTCCCCAAAATCTCCAGTGGCCATAGAAGTAGCAAAATGATTGGGAAAATGTATTCTCATGTTAGCTTTTGTTTTATGTTTTCACAAGAATAAGGAATCAGTGTGAGAAATCACCTTTGTATCTTTGGGTGGAAAGTGAAAACTGGTTTTAGAGCATAATGTAGCGGCACCAAATGTGGTGAATAAAGAGTTGCTTTATTCAGACATAATAGGTTCGAAATACATACACGTTTGGTCTTCTAACATATTGTCTTTGCTGCTGCAGCTGAGCGAGGGTGTTGTCTCGAGCTCGAGCTGTTACCTGTCGACTCATGATCTCCAGGTGAGATCTGCTTAAGTACTAGGACACTCCCCTTCACCCATGACATCATGTGACAGCCCTCATAACCACTGATGAGCGTTCGACCACAAGTGGTCTGACTATCAGCTGACGCCGCAGGACCCCCCCACCCCCCTCAGAACCGTAGGAAGGAAAACGAGCAGGCCAACGAAATGCTGCAGCCAAAACTCGTAAATGCACAGGAATAGAACGCACTAACCTTCTACAAGAAGATGTGCAAGCATGGTCGAGGGCGGCTCCTGCTGAGGTCCAGGGGCACCCTGGCTGCAGTTGACGATCCGGCTGTGGGCCATCCCGGCCATATGCCGAGGGGTGCGTGGAGATCAATGCAAAAGCCGCCGGATGGACGAGACACAGTCGCATCTCCTCGACCAGCAGGGGATCGTGTCCCGAGAAATTCGGTACCCAGCAACGGCTAGGAGACATCGGCAACAATGCAAACCAAATAAAATAGTTCAAAGAAATAAGAATAAACTAATTGCTAAACCCAGCAAGGTCATTACAGTGTAAAAAAGTGAAAAGAAACAAAACAAACTACCGTGAGCAAACAAGTCCAAAGTGGAGTAGGGCCAGGTTGGTGGCAGCGTCGTTCAGCGGGGGTAGGCTGTCGGCTGCAGACATCAGGTCTCCCGAGGCTGCATGCGTCGGGAGAAATCCCAAATCCCAAATTTGGATCGTCGTGGGTCACCAATGTAGCGGCACCAAACGTGGTGAATAAACAGTTGCTTTATTCAGACATAATAGGTTCGAAATACATACACGTTTGGTCCTCTAACATATTGTCATTGCTGCTGCAGCTGTGCGAGGGTGTTGTCTCGAACTCAGCTACCTGTTGACTCATGATCTCCAGGTGAGATCTGCTTAAGTCCTGGGTCACTCCCCTTAACCCATGACGTCACGTGACAGTCCTCGTAACCACCGACGAGGGTTCGACCACAAGTGGTCTGAATATCAGCTGACGTCATAAGAAGTCATTTTGAAATGGAATTAATATATTTATAACGGTATCATTCTTTTGTATAAACTCTCTGTTTTGATTCTTTTGATTTTATATCAGACATATGAGACGAAGAGAGTCTCTTGATTTTGTGTTGCCTATTGATGTAAATAATGACTTTATATTACTTAACTGTTTCCATAAATAGTGGCTTCATAATATTATCCGCTTCCCTTTTATATCAAATCACACCATTTATATAGCAGTGCAGGTTCAGCAAGCGGTATAGCAAGAAGTCCTAAACATATCCACAAACACAACAGAGCATTTTGATATCTGAGATAACTGTGTTAATTGATGTGATACAAGAATTGGATCACAGCCCATTGATTCAAACCTGAGGCTGTATCAAACTACTTTGGTCTTTCATCAGATTCTGACATCATGCTGTTTCTTTGGAGGGGGATTATCATTTACTTTTTGTCCCTTGCCCACATATCCCTTTTCCTTTTTGTTTGCCTTTTATTTTGAAAGAATGCAAGAAGTTACAAATAATTTCGATGAGTTTTCCTCTACTTATTTGCAAACCCTAAACTTTTTTTTGTGATGCTCATGACAGCTTGGTGTTGTTGGCTGATTTATAAATGGAAATATGGATTGAAATAGTAATTGCTTTCAAGGGTAATAATTTAATTTTTTAACCCTATAGAAATCAATACTTTAATATTTTTTGAAACTCTTCGTAGTTTTCAATCTTTATATGTATTTTTGTTCTGGAAGGTTCAAATGAGTAAACAGTCAAGTATGGAGATCATAATGTTGTGAATTTACTCAGCAACTCGGCAGTGCGAGTTGTTGGTGTATTGTATACTATGCCAGATGGCAAATTCTTGGAAAAGAACACACTGTCATTCTCTTGGCTGAGACATGGTTGTCCAGGCAACCAATGAGCAATGCAGGACAAACTACCTTCTGGTGCCAGGATCATTTCAACCCACCAAAGGGATTTATGTACATTTGAGAAGTGTGATAGCTATCATGTTTGTCTGTCTGTCTGTCTGTCTGTCTGTCTGTCTGTCTGCGTCATTTTGCCTGAGTAACGTATCCCTTCGAAAAGCAGACGATGAAACAGGAAAATCTTTACAAGAGTCAAAAAAGTTTATTGTCATGTGTCCCTGACAGGACAATGAAATTCTTTCTTTACGTAGCACAACAGAACATAGTAGTCATTGACTACAAAACAGATCAGTGTGTCCATATACCATTATATACATAAATACACACATGAATGAATAAATTGATAAAGTGCAAATAACAGATGGAGGGGTATTAATGTTCAGAGTTTTGTCCGAGCCAAGTTTAATAGCCTGATGGCTGTGGGGAAGTAGCTATTCTTGAACCTGGTCGTTGCAGTCCTTAGGCTCTTGTACCTTCTACCCGAAGGTAGCAGGGAGATGAGTGTGTGGCCAGGGTGGTGTGGGTCCTTAAAGATGCTGCCAGCCTTTTTGAGGCAGCGACTGTGATAGATCCCCTCGATGGAAGGGAGGTCAGAGCCGATGATGGACTGGGCAGTGTTTACTACTTTTTGTACTCTTTTCCTCTCCAGGGTGCTCAAGTTGCCGAACCAAGCCACGATGCAACTGGTCAGCAAGCTCTCTTGTTGACCACTTGCTGAAGTTAGAGAGAGTCCTCCTTGAAAGACCGACTCTCCGTATTCTTCTCAGGAAGTAGAGGCGCTGATGAGCTTTCTTAATAATTGCATCTGTGTTCTCGGACCAGGAAAGATCTTCACAGATGTGCACGCCCAGGAATTTGAAGCTCTTGACCCTTTCAACCATCGACCCGTTGATATAAACAGGACTGTGGGTCCCCATCCTACTCCTTCCAAAGTCCACAATCAGTTCCTTGGTTTTGCCGGTGTTGAGGGCCAGGTTATTGTGCTGGCACCATATGGACAGTCGCTCGATCTCTCTTCTATACTCTGACTCATCCCCATCAGTGATACGTCCCACAACAGTGGTGTCGTCAGCGAACTTGATGATGGAGTTCGCACTATAACCAGCTACGCAGTCATGAGTATAGAGTGAGTACAGCATGGGGCTGAGCACACAGCCCTGAGGTGCTCCCGTGCTGATTGTTATCGAGTCTGACACATTTCCACCAATACGAACAGACTGTGGTCTGTGAATGAGGAAGTCGAGGATCCAATTGCAGAGGGATGTGCAGAGACCCAGTTCTGCGAGTTTGGTAACCAGCTTGGAGGGGATGATTGTGTTAAATGCCAAGCTGTAATCGATGAATAACAGCCTGACATATGAGTTTTTGTTGTCCAAGTGGTCCAGAGTGGAGTGGAGGGCCAGCGAGATCGCATCCACCATTGATCTGTTGTGGCGGTAAGCGAACTGCAGTGAGCCCAGGTTTTTGTCGAGGTAGGAGTTGATTTTCGCCATGATCAACCTCTCAAGGCACTTCATCACCACAGGCGTTAGTGCCACTGGTCGATAGTCATTGAGGCACGTCACCTTGCTCTTCTTGGGCACCGGTATTATTGATGCCCTTTTGAAGCAGGTGGGGACCTCAGACCTCAGAAGTGACAGGTTGAAAATGTCCGTAAAAATTCCAGCCAGTTGGTCCGCACAGGTTTTTAGAACACGGCCAGGTATACCATCAGGTCCAGACGCTGTTCGAGGATTCACCCCTCTGAAGGATTTCATGACGTCTGCCTCTGTGACTGAGACTGAAATACCATCACAGCGAATGGGGGCTCGGGAAGGCACATCGGCGTTCTCCCTATCAAAGCGTGCGTAAAATGCATTGAGCTCATCAGGGAGTGATGTTTCGCCGACATCCGAGCTGCCTCCTGGTTTCGCCTTGTAGGAGGTGATTGCATTCAGTCCCCTCCACAGCTGCCGAACATCTGTCTCATCCTCCAGCTTGGAGCAGGAGTCCCTTTTGGCCTTTTTGATGGCCTTACCCAGGTCGTATCTGGACTTTGTGTAGACCACTGTATCATCAGACACGAATGCCCGGTGTCTGGTCTTCAGAAGAGTGCGGATCTCACAGTTCATCCAAGGTTTCTGATTGGAAAACACTCGGAAGGTTTTTGTAGGGATGCAGTCCTCCACACATTTCTTAATGAAGTCTGTAACGACTGTGGCTTATTCATTCAAGTCTGTTGCCGAGTCCTTGAACATTGCCCAGTCTACAGACTCCAAACAGTCCTGTAGTTGTTCCACTGCTCCCCCCCCCGACCAGCTCTGCACTGTCCTCACCTCTGGGGGTGCGCTCTTTAATTGCTGCCTGTAGGCAGGGAGAAGCAGCACCGCGGTATGGTCTGATTTACCGAAGTGAGGGCGAGGGATAGAGCGGTAGGCATTCTTGATGGTGGTGTAGCAGTGGTCGAGGGTGTTTGGTCCTCTGGTGCAGCAGGAGACATGTTGGTGGAAGTTGGAGTGATTTCTTTAGGTTTGCCTTATTGAAGTCCCCAGCAATGGTGGTAAATGCCTCGGGGTAAGACGCCTGGTGTTTGTTGACCATGGCGTGCAGCCCCTCCAGTGCCAGACGGATGTCTGCCTGGGGTGGGAAGTAGACCTCGGTCAGGATGATGGAGGTGAATTCCCTCGGAAGGTAGAAGGGACGGCACTTCACCGCCAGATGTTCGAGGTGTGGAGAGCCGGAGTTGGACAGGACTGCCACGTCTGAGCACCACGCAGAGTTGACCATGAGGCAGACGCCCCCTCCTCTCCCTTTCCCAGATGCCAGTGTACGGTCCATACGGTGGATGGAGAACCCTTCAGGCTGGACCGCTGAGTCTGGGGAGCTGGGGGTGAGCCATGTCTCTGTGAAACAGAACACAGAGCATTCCCTCAGCTCCCTTTGATAAAGCAGCCTTGCCCTTAAGTCTTCCGCTTTGTTTTCAAGGGACTGTACATTGGCCAGTAGGATAGTAGGGAGAGGGGGTCTAAGTCCACTGCACTTCAGTCTGACCTGAAGTCCTGCCCGCCGGCCACGTTTCCGACACAATGGAGGCTTCCCCTTTGTTTCCAGGTACTGTGTTTACTGTACCTACTGTTTCTGCGGACCTGCACTGGAACGGGAATTCCCTCACAGACGGCAGCTCCAGCTCCGTAACGAACGGGGGTTCTCTCAGAGTCAGCAGCTCCAGCTTCATTTTTTCTGGGATATCCAGCCCGTCGGCTCTGGAGGTCACCCCGGGTTTTCCAGCTGCCGTACCTGGGTTCCTCAGTCGGGTCTGGAGTTTCAGAGCCAGCGTAGGAAAGTTTAAAGTCCGGGGCTCCCGCAGCTGCGGGAGATCGCGAAATTGCCAGCGCTTTCAGCTGCCCAAGCAGCCTGTCTGAAACGGCACCGATTACTGCTGTTTTCCTGATCCAGGTAAGTTGTTGAGAGTTGTAGTTGAGCCTTCTATGTTCCGGAGCTCCGCAAAAGTAGGCAGGCGCCATTTTATCTCCTACATATTTCAGTAGAGATTTTCATTGTGATTTTAGAAATCCACTCCTCTGTACATATGGTACATTATTTTCCCGACTTTTTAATTAAAATTGTTGACCAATCTGACCGCTGCTGACGTTACAATAACTGATTTTTTTACACCTTCTGGTAGAAATTTTCTTTATGATTTCAAAAATCCAATCCTCCATAAATCTGGTCAATTATTTCCCGAGATATTTGCTAAAAATTATCACCTAGCTGATATTTTTTTTAAATATAAAGACTGCCCAGCTGCTGACCTCACATTGCCTTTCCTCCTGTCCCCGCCCACCCCCCGCCGCTCTGGATTAATGCAGTGGCTGTCAATGCGCATGCGCAGTTTTCCATGAGGTACGTTAGCCCACCCATCCCCCGGTCTTCAAAAGGCGCAGAAAGATCGAGAAGGTTCTGCAGCAAAGATCCTACAGCTCAACTCCGCTATCTTTGTTCTGCAGATCGTGGGGTCACTGGTGCTCACGCGATGAAGAAGTTTCTCCTCACTGCTCGTGCAGCTTGTGAAGCCATGCCCCTCCCATCCCCTGCCCGCCCACTCATTCCAACTGTGGGTTTCCAGAGAGTCAGAGGCCGGTTCTGCCTCTCTCCGCATTTCGCTGCTCACTCACTCACCCGGCTCGCCTCCACACCCCCCCCCCCCCCCCCCTCCTCTTCTCACCTTCTCCCCTCTCCTCCCTACCTCTCTCCCTTCTCCTCTCTACCCGTCACAGGGGACGACCTCCTTTCTGTGTCCGTGTCTGCGGCCCGAACGTCTGTAACGCTGGCGGAAGCCACGATCGGCCGGTCCTCCACTGCTTTTGGCAGTCCTCATCAAAGAGCCCCCGTGACCTGCCGCCCTGCCTCTCTCTCTCTCTCTTTTTTTTAATGTTTCAAAAACTTTATTTGACACAATCATATAACACATCAAACCATAATCAAAAACTGCACTATATAAAAAAAATCATTATTGTACAACAATACAATCATTGTTCACAATACTCTGAACCCCACGCAGTGACCAGCGCCCACGAAAGGCCTCTCTCTCACTCTCTCTCTCTCTCGCTCTGTCTCTCTCTCTCTTCTCTCTATCTCTCTCTCTCTGTCTCTCTCTCTCTCTCTCTATCCCTCTCTCTCTCTCTGTTTCTCTATCTCTGTCCCTCTTTTTTTTTTTTTTTTTTAGTTTCAAAAACTTTATTGACACAATCATATAATACAACACATCAAACCATAATCAAAATGGCACTAAATACAAACCATTATAGTACAACTACATCATTGTTCACAATACACTGAACCCCACGCGGTGACCGCGCCCACGAAAGGCCTCTCTCTCCACTCTCCTCTCTCTCTTCGCTCTCCTCTCTCTCTCTCTCTCTTATCTCTCTCTCTCTGTCTCTCACTCTCTCTCTCTTCCCCTCCTCTCTCTCTGTTTCTCTATCTCTGTCCCTCTCTCTCTGTCTCTTCTCTCTCTCCTCTCTCTCTCTCTCCTCTCTCTCTCCCTCCTCTCTCTCTCATCTCCTCTCCCTCGTACTCTCTCTCCTCCTCCCCCTCTCACCCCCTCCCCTCTCCCCCTCCCCCCTCCCTCCCCTCCCCCCCCTCTCCTCCCCTCCTCCCCTCTCCCCCCTCCCTCTCCCCCTCCCTCCTCCTCTCTCCTCCTCTCTCCCCCTCCTCTCTCTCTCTCTCTCTTCTCTCTCTCTCTCTCTCTCTCTCCTCCCCCATCCTCTCTCTCCTCATCCTCTCTCTCTCTCTCCCCCTCCTCTCTCTCTCTCTCTCCCCCCTCTCTCTCTCTCCCCCATCCTCTCTCTCTCCTCCTCTCTCTCTCTCCTCCTCTCTCTCTCTCTCTCTCACCTCTCTCCTCTCTCCTCTCACCTCTCTCTCCCCACCCCTTCGCTCTCTCTCCCCCCTCTCTCTCCTCTCTCATCTCTCTCTCTCTCTTCTCTCCCTCTCTCTCTCCTCCTCTCCCTAACCCTCCCTCTCCCCACCCCTCTTCTCCTACCTCCCCTCCCATCCCTGCCCTCCCTCCCCTAAACCCCACTCCACACCCACCCCTCCCCCTTCCCTCCACCACTCCCCACCCCCTTCCCCTCACCCACCCTCTCCTCCCCTCCACCCCCTCTCCCTCTGTCTCTTGCCCCTCTCTCTGTCTCTCCCCCTTCTCTCTCTGCCCTCACTCTACCCCCCACCCCCCTCTCTAGGCTCGCCTGCGAGTTGGGGGCTATGCGTCAGTGGATAGGGCGGTTATGGGGTAAAAGGAGCAAATTAATAATATTAATATTATGTAAAGGGGGATAGTTAGCGTGTGTGCAGGGGGGGGGTATTTAGTATGTGTGTGTGTGGTTAGTGTGTATGTCGCCGCCCCCCCCCCCCCACAACTGCGCATCGGGGGAACAGACCCAACGGGTCTGCACTTGGTCTAGTAACTTGTAAAACTCTGGATGTTCGCTTGTGTGGATGCTTGTTTGAACTTTTCACATTTCCTCAAAAACCCGACGTGGTAATGGTGACATTTTTTTTTGTTATAATATTTTTATTAGAAGTAATCCATCATAACAACGGTATAACAACTTTTCAAATACACAACCAACTCATTTCAATAAGTATACGGATGTTACAAATAATTCTTATAAACTATTTTTTAGAAAGTAAAAAAAAAGAAGAGATTTTAATCAATAAGAATGGTGATTAATAATTTTGATTATATAGAGAGAGAAAGAGAAGAGAATAAAAAATAAAAAAAAGATTATAGTATATATTATTCATCTTAATAGTGAATAACACAATTTCAAATAACGATATCAATAGAGACATGCATACAAATCCAAAAAATAAAAGAATTATTTTCATCTAACCCTGCCGGGTATCCATTGAGTTGTGATGCCAAGAACAGCTACCCCTTCAAATATTCTGTATATGGAGACCATATGTGTTCAAAGAGTTCGTATTTGTCCATTAGGACAAATCTGATTCTTTCCAAATGCAATGTCTCCAACATTTCCACTGTCCACATTTTAATTGTGGGGGATAATGTTCCCTTCCAAAATTTCAATATTAATTTTTTCCCTATTATCAAACAGTAATCCAAGAAATTTCTTTGGTTTACTGTTAATATTAAATTTGAATCCGGAAACTCCTAATATTATTAATTTTGGATCTGGGTCCAGTTTAATTTAAGAACTTCAGAGATAACTCTAAAGATTTCTGTCCAATAATAGTTGAGTTTTATACATATTACAAAACTATGCATTAAGTTAGCTTCCAAGTTCTGACATTTATCACAAATAGAAGAAATGTTAGGATAAATTCTATTTAATTTCGTTTTTGAATAATGTAATCTGTGTAATACCTTAAATTGTATCAATATATGTCTAGCATTTAATGAGCAACGATGTATACATTGTAGGCTTTCTTCCCAAGTTTCCTTCGTTATAGATAAACCCATTTCATTTTCCCATGTTTGTCGATATATTTCCAAAGTTGGGATTTCCCTATCCAAGATAGTATTGTGTATATATACGCTATTAATTTTTCTGTATTTGGGTGTTTATTAAACAATTCATCTAATAATCCTGGTTTTCTATTTTTAGTCTTGCGTATTTGACTTAATATAGTCTCTAATTTGTAAATACCTAAATATGTTATTTGACTGCAATCCATAGATATCCTGTAACTCTTGAAATGAAATACATTTTTCTTTCTTGTAAAGGTGTTCTATCCTTTAAATGCCTAAATCATTCCAGTGTCCAAACCCCTTGTCCAATACAGAGGGCTTAAACAAAGGATTATTCATAATTGGCAAACAAAGTGACAAATTATCTATATGTAGGGTCTTACCTATTTGTTTCCAAATACGTCTATTGCTATGAATTATAGGGTTATCACCATACTTTTTTTTTGTACTTCCCTTGGTGCAAAAAGAATCAAACCTACATCAAAAGGCAAACAGTCTTCCTTTTCCATCTTTAGCCATCTTGGCTCATAATCTAAATTTACCAACCAAAAATTCATATTATTAATCTGAACTGCCCAGAAATAATATAAGAAATTTGGTAGTGCTAGTCCACCATTTATTTTATATTTACATAGATATAATGGTGAAATTTTGACATATTTTCTCATGAGATTTTTTTCATGATTTCAAAAATCCCCATATCTGCAAATTTGATTCATTATTTCCCGAGATTTTTACCAGAATTGTTCACCAATCTGACATCTTTTTAAAATCTAACGAGCTGGATGACGTCACAATGGTTCCTCTCGCTCACAGGAGCCCTTCCAGCCGCCCTTTCCCCCTCCCACCCGGGCTCTGGATTAAAGCAGCTGACGAGTTACGTTAACCCCCCCCCCCCGCGACTCACAGTTAATTTTTTGCCTCCCAACTCCCTGTCGACTTGCAGTCGCCCGGCCGTCCGCAACGCAGCACCCAGCCCCACCCACATCCCAGGCGCTGAACACTAAGTACGCTAGCGCTTCAGTTCAGGTTCTAGAACATGGTGGCCATTACTCCCTCTGGGAGAGGCCGTCTATGGAGACCTGCGATTCCTTCGTTGATCGCAGGGACACGGGGAATCGTGTCGCCTTTTCCTCTCTGGTGATCCCAATCCCACGTGGCGATCTATGGCCGTCACGGGGGACGACTTCCTCTCTGTCTCCTCTGCCCGATCGTCTGTCACGCAGGTGGGTGGGCTTTCCGTCGCGAAAGCCACGATCGGCCGGCCCTCCGCTGCTTTTGACCTTCCGCCCGCTCGCAGCAGCAGGGCCGCACGCTCAAAAGAAGGTGCAAATCGGAAACTCCAGCTCCAAAAGGCAGCGGACACCCGGAAACCCCAGCTCCAAAAGACAGCAAGCTCCCCTGCCTCTGTGTCCCTTTCTGTGCCTCTTTGTGCCCCTCTCTGTGCCTCCTCTCTGTGCCCCCTCTCTGTGTCCCTCTGTGTCCCTCTCCTTCCCTCTGAATCCCTCTCTGTGCCTCTTTATCCCTCTCTGTGCCCCCGTGACCCTCTCTGTGCCCCGTCCCTCTCTGTCTCCCGCTCTGTGCCTCTGTCTCCCTCTCTGTGCCTCTATCTCCCTCTCTGTGTCCTTCTCTGTGCCTCTGTGTCCCTCTGTGTGTGCATCTGTGTCCCTCTCTGTGCCTCTGTGTCCCTCTCTCTCTAACCCCTTACCTCTCTAGCCGCGCCTGCGAGTTAGGGGCTATGCGTGAGTGGATAAGGCGGGGCATAGGGTAAAAGGAGTGAATGAATAATATTAATATAATATCAATGGGGATGGTCACTCTGTGTGTGTGTGTGTGTGTGTGTGTGTGACGCCGCAGGCCGCCCCCTCCCCCAGCAACCGCGGGGTTGAGTGGATGGGTCACACTTGGTCTAGTACATATATAAAAATGAGAGTGTGCAAATACATGCGTTCTGGATCATGAGGCTGTTTTTTTTTTTAGTTTGTCAATTTGTGGAGAGATTTTTCTGTGAAGGATTTTGAGAGAGAGGAAATAGTGCAATTGCACATAAATATTCTCCTCAGTTTCAGTATTGTCAAAAAATAAGGCTGATTATTCTGCATTTTATTTTTTGTCATGGCAAGTATACACTACAGGTTGAATCTAAAGTTTGGATTAGATGTAATGCAATTTGTAAATAAATTATTCATACTGAAATTCTTATACTTTTACATTTTTGAGAACGTTGTAGATTGTTGATTTTCCTGACCAGTCAAACATATTCTTGGTTTAGTTTAAAGATACAGCACGAAACAGGTCTTTCAGCACTCCGTGTCCTTGATGGCCAGCGATCCCGGCATAGTAATGCTATCCTGCACACGCTCAGGACAATTCACAATTATACCAAGCCAATCAACCTACCACCTGCGCGTCTTTGGACTGTGGGAGGAAATGTAGAAACATAGAAACATAGAAAGTAGGTGCAGGAGTAGGCCATTCTGCCCTTCGAGCCTGCACCGCCATTCAATATGATCATGGCTGATCATCCAACTCAGTATCCTGTACCTGCCTTCTCTCCATACCCCCTGATCGCTTTAGCCACAAGGGCCACATCTAACTCCCTCTTAAATATAGCCAATGAACTGGCCTCAACTACCTTCTGTAGCAGAGAATTCCACAGATTCACCACTCTCTGTGTGAAAAATGATTTTCTCATCTCGGTCCCAAAAGACTTCCCCCTTATCCTTAAACTGTGACCCCTTGTTCTGGACTTCCCCAACCTCGGGAACAATCTTCCTGCATCTAGCCTGTCCAACCCCTTAAGAATTTTGTAAGTCTCAATAAGATCCCCCCTCAATCTTCTAAATTCTAGCGTGTACAAGCCGAGTCTATCCAGTCTTTCTTCATATGAAAGTCCTGCTATCCCAGGAATCAGTCTGGTGAACCTTCTCTGTACTCCCTCTATGGCAAGAATGTCTTTCCTCAGATTAGGAGGCCAAAACTGAACGCAATACTCCAGGTGTGGCCTCGCCAAGACCCTGTACAACTGCAGTAGAACCTCCCTGCTCTTATACTCAAATCCTTTTGCTGTGAATGGTAACATACCATTCACTTTATTCACTGCCTGCTGCACCTGCATGCCTACTTTCAATGACTGGTGTACCATGACACCCAGGTCTCGTTGCTAATCGGCCTTTTCCTAATCGGCCACCATTCAGATAATAGTCTACTTTCCTGTTTTTGCCACCAAAGTGGATAACCTCACATTTATCCACATTATACTGCATCTGCCATGCATTTGCCCACTCACCCAACCTATCCAAGTCACCTAGCATCCTCCTCACAGCTAACACTGCCCCCCAGCTTCGTGTCATCAGCAAACTTGGAGATGTTGCATTCAATTCCCTCATCCAGATCATTAATATATATTGTAAATAGCTGGGGTCCCAGCACTGAGCCTTGCGGTACCCCATTAGTCACTGCCTGCCATTCTGAAAAGGACCCGTTTACTCCAACTCTTTGCTTCCTGTCTGCCAGCCAGTTCTCTATCCACATCAATACTGAACCCCGTGTGCTTTAAGTTTGTATATAATCTCTTATGCGGGACCTTGTCAAAAGCCTTCTGAAAGTCCAAATATAACACATCCACTGGTTCTCCCTTATCCACTCTACTAGTTACATCCTCGAAAAATTCTATAAGATTCGTCAGACATGCTTTACCTTTCAAAAATCCATGCTGACTTTGTCCAATGATTTCACCACTTTCCAAATGTGCTGCTATCCCATCTTTAATAACTGACTCTAACATTTTCCCTACCACCGATGTTAGACTAACTGGTCTGTAATTCCCCGTTTTCTCTCTCCCTCCCTTTTGAAAAAGTGGGGTTACATTAGCTACCCTCCAATCCTCAGGAACTACTCCAGAATCTAAAGAGTTTTGAAAAATTATCACTAATGCATCCACTATTTCTGGTGCTATTTCCTTAAGTACTCTGAAATGCAGCCTATCTGGCCCTGGGATTCACTCTGTTCCTCCATCTCATTTGACCCTTGGTCCCCTGCTATTTCCAGCAGATTATTTATGTCTTCCTTAGTGAAGACAGAACCAAAGTAGTTATTCAATTGGTCTGTCACGTCCTTGTTCCCCATGATCAACTCACCCTTTACTGACTATCCTTTAGACCGGGCGGGTCGGCGGGGGGGAGGTTGCTGCTGCCACCAGCACCACCATCACCAACAGTGCCTGCAGCTCCAGCTGGAGCCCGGCCTGCGCCATGGCCGGCAGGAGCCCGTCCACAGCCTCTCTCTCTGACCAGAACGACTCGCCCGGTTTCGAGCAGGGCTGGTGGCTGCCCATCTTTAGCAGGATCTCGGTGTTGGACTGAGGGGAGGGGGGTAGAGGAGGAGGGCTGCCAGCCATAGGCAGAGCCGAGCTGGAGCTAGCGGCTGCAAGTCCGGGGCTGCCTCGCCAGCCCAGGGCCACCCCGGACAGGGACGGGACACCGGGGAGGGGACGGGGACGGTCCAACAGCAACTCAACAGCACCTGCAGCGAGGTAGAGCTGACCCCGACCCCAACTACGGACGAAACGCAAGCCTGCACACAATGCAGCACCACCGTGGCCAAGACTGTTTTATAGCTAGTCTGCCAGGTTTCAATCAGATCCCCCCCTCATCTTTCTAAAGTCTGGCGAGTTCAGGCCCAGAGCCATCAAATGTTCCTTATCCCAGGGATCATTCTCATCTCTTTCTGTCGACTACCTCCAATGGCAGCACAACCTTCCTCAGATTTGGGGCCTCACCAGCGCCTTATAACGCCCCAGTGTCCCATCCTCGTAGGTGGAAGGGGAAGGGAGAAATAGGAACAAGTGCAGGTGGGGTACAGGAGAGTGGGGGGGTAGGGGGAGAGGGGAGAAAGGAGGGAGGGTTATATGGGGGAAGAAGGGGGAGTGTTTTGTAGTTACCTAAAATTGGAGTGTTCACTGTTCATACTGTTGGGTTATAAGTCACCTAGGAGAATATGAGATGGTGTTCCTCCAGTTTGCCTGTGGCCTCACTCTGGCATTGGTAGAGACCCAGGACAGAAAGGTCAGTAAGGGAAGGGGAATTAAAATACATAGCGACCATGAGATCCCCCTAAGCCTTGAGGGACTGATTGCACGTGTTCGGCGAAATGAGCACCGAGTCTATGCTTTGGCTCACAGATGCACAGGAGGCCACATCGGACACTGGATGAATGTTAAAGGCAGATGCATGGCAGATGCAGTATAATGTGGACACATGTGAGGTTATCCACTTTGGTGGCAAGAAAATGAAGGCAGATTATCTGAATTATGTCAGATTAGGAAAAGGGGAGGTGCAATGAGACTTGGGTGTGCTTGTACATCAGTTACTGAAAGTAAGCATGCAGGTACGGCAGGCAGTGAAGAAAGCTAATGGCATGTTGGCCTTCATTGCGAGAGGATTTGAGTTTAAAAGCATGGAGGTCCTACTGCAGTTGTACAGGGCCCTGGTGAGACCACACCTGGTGTATTGTGGGCAATTTTGCTCTCCTAATTCGAGGAAGGGCATTATAACCAACTGGTGATGCCCGTAATGACCGCCTCACCAACAGTCTGTCTCGTCCCTTCCCTGTTTTTAGTATTTTAAGTATGTCTTAAAAGTATGTTTTAATGTTTCTTGGTATGTTTTATGTGGGGGGTTGGGGGGGGATCGGGGAAAACCTTTTTCAGCCACTTACCTCGACGGAGATGTGATTTTTCTCCGTGTCGCCTTTCTGTCCCCCCCGTGGCCTAAAACGTGGAGTCGTGAGGCCTTTCCTGGAGTCCGGCCCGGAGCTTCAAGCCGCGAGCAAGGCGCTGACTTTAACATCGCGGAGCGGGCGATCCTTCGCAAGGAACACCAGTGAAAGGTCTCCGACCGCGGACTTTAACACCGTGAAGCCGCGGTCTTCAGTAAGAAGAGGCCGACTCGGGAGCTCCATGCCGCGGAGTGTTCTGATCCGTCCCGACGCTGGAGTTTCGATCATCCCGACGCGAGGGCCTCGGACATCAGATCGTCAGCTGCGGCGAACTGCAGAGCGTTCAAAGACCCCGACCAAGGGTGAACAAAGGAGGAAGATGACTGAACTTTATTGCCTTCCATCACAATGAGGAATGTGGATTCAACTGTGGTGGATGTTTATGTTAAATTTTATTTTATGTGGCTGTGTGTATTGTTGCTTTCACTTAGTCTGGCTGTATGGTAACTCAAATTTCACGATACCTTAATTGGACTTGGCTATTGTGGAAGTGCAGTGTAGGTTCACTAGGTTAATTCCTGGTATGGCAGGATTGACATATGATGAAAGAATGAGTCGACTGGGTTTTTATTCACAGGAATTTAGAAAGAGGGGATCTTATAGAAACATATAAAATTCTTAAAAGATTGGACAGACTAGATGCAGGAAAAAATTTCCCGATGTTGACTGAGTCCCGAAGCAGGGGTCACAGTTTAGGAATATGGGCTCGGCCATTTAGGACTGAAATGAGGAAAAACTTCTTCACCCAGAGAGTTGTGAATCTGTGGAATTCTCTGCCACAGAAGGCAGTGGATGCCAATTCACTGGATGTTTTAAAGAGAGAGCTAAATCTAGCTCTTAGGGCTAAAGGAATCAAGAGATATGGGGAAAAAGCAGGAATGGGGTACTGATTTTAGATGATCAGCCATGATCATATTGAATGGCAGTGCTGGCTCAAAGAGCTGAATGGCCTACTCCTGCACCTATTTTTCTATGTTTGTTTTATAAACATTGAAGTAACATGTAAGTGAAGTTCAAAGGAGATGCCAAATTGTGAAGTTGATGCCTCCATATACTCTTATATGGAAGTTGAAAATTCCTTGGCAATATTTTGAAAAAGAGAAAATTATTGAAGATATACTGAACAATTTGCTACTAATATCAAAAGATGGATTAACTGGACATATATTGCTCCTTTTACCACATAATGTCAGTGATTTAATTTTGGTAATTATTAGCATTTGTAAATGACATTGCTATTTGAATGCCTTTGCTTTGAGTGCATTGACTGTAGAGCTTGGAAGGCTGTGTCCAGTGATGTATAATGACAGAATGGGAAAATGAGAGATTATCCTTTTAGGTACAAAAATCAAAGATAGATGTGGTAAGTGATCGAAAGGGGTTAATGTTCAGTTAATGCCTGAATGTCCATGTACACGAGTAATTAAAAGATAACATAAAGAATCAATAAACAATCAGGAAGCCATGGAATCTGGTACTCAAATCCTCTCACTGTGAGAGGATTTGAGTATAGGTCATCTTACCCCAATTTTACAGAGCCCTGGTAAAAACCACATGGAATATTGTGTACACGTCTGAGGAAGGCTGTAATTGCAAGAACTGGGTGTAAAATTAGCCCGACTGATTCCTGGGATGATAGGAAAAAAAGAACCTTGGTCTTAACCATAGCTCAGAAGAATGAGAGATATTCTTATTGAGATGCACAGAATTTGTACATGGCTTGACAAAATACACATAGAGTTGATGATTCCCTTGTCGGGATGTCTGAATCCAGGAACCATAGTCTCAGAACAAAGTGCCATTTGCCAAAAAATGCCTTATTGGACAGGTGCAAATACATTTCTTTACCCAGGGAGAACAGAATCTTTAATTTTCTACCGAAGAGTAGAGAATATTGGAGCTGATATTGCAGCAGGCAGTAGCCAACTTTTGTGCGTATTTCTTGAGCTCTTATTAGTAAGTGATGACAAAGGTGATAAATTGATTTGTGCAATCCCCATGCAAAACTGGGGAAGACCAGACGGAAGTCTAAATGTCAGGAAACATGAGAATTAACAGAAGAACCATTGTTGCAATATTGTGCATTTTCCTAAAATTAGGACATTTGAATTTTTGATGTTATGAACAGATATACTTCAATGCTTCAATATCTGAAAGCTTATCTTTTCCTCATTTGTACCCTGAGATACTGGAAATGTTGAACTGTACAATTTGGTTGAAAGAAACATATTAAACGGCAAGTGGATGACAATAAATGAAGATGCAAAATACTGATATATTACTGTACTTTACAGGGCTCGAAATTAACGGTTGCCCGGGTGCCATTTGCCTCCTAACGTCCCGCCGGGCAACCTAAAAGTTGTGTAATTTTACCCGGCTTGGCAAGCACCCAGGACACCTGCCGTTCAACTCTGAGCAGGCCCCCTCTCTCTCTCTCTCTCTCTGTCACTCTCCGTCTCCGCCCGCCATCCGTATCCATGTCTGGGCTGCCGTGTCTCCGCTCTCCGCTCTCCGGCCGCTCCTCAACCGCCGGCATGGCCGGCCGCCTTGCACATGCGCGCAACCACGGCCAGCACATCATCAGCCCCCCAACAGATGCGAACCTCCAAGGCAACTGGTCGGCGCCGGGCACTTTCTCCCTCCCTTTGCATTGTGGGAGATCTGGCCGCCATTGCCGATCGTTGCCTCACCATGACCGCTGAAAACCAACGCAGAATCACTCTCTGAAGTTAGAGTAACTCCCTGGAGTATCTCTTGCTTCTGGTTTCCTGGTCCTCTGTTTATTTATTGTGTGTGTATATATATCTTGTTCTGTATTATGTTTACATATTCTGTGTGCTGCAGCAAGCAAGAATTTAATTGTCCTATCTGGGACAAATGGCAATAAAACTCTCTTTGACTCTTGACGGACTTAAGCAAAAAAGGGTTCTTGGGGAAAAAAGAACTACCTTAAATTTAGTTGTGTCTGGTTGGGTAACTATGGTAGGGTGAAGACTATTCCATGTTTTAATTGTGTGAGGGAACTCCAGGAAGAAGCAGCCAGCATCTCTGGATAGAAGAAATTGGGTGACACTTTCGGGTAGAGACCCTTCTTTAGACTCCCTCTGGTTTTAGTGATTTTAGTTTAATTTAAAGATACAGCGTGGAAACAGGCCCGTCGGCCCACCGAGTCCACGCCGACCACCGATCACCCATACACTAGCTCTATCCCACACATTAGCGACGTAAGTCAAGAGTGTTTTATTCTCTCACGTCCCAGTTAGAACAATGAAAAACTGTCATTTGGCAACCTAAAAAGCTGCCGAGGTTGCCCAGCTGACAACAGAGAAAAAAGGTTAAGGAGAGCCCTGCTTTATGAGAAATGCCATGAGTCTGCATGGCTGATATGGATAAAGATATGTTTGAGAAAGGGGTAGTCTTGCATACAGAGCTTCGACAAAGTGGAATCTGCTGAACGGTGCAGCTATTCTGTCTACTCTTAACACTATCTCAGACAGCTGCTGGTCATTAGCTGATATGTTTAAATATTTCTGCTTCTAAAAATTGTTTCTGCCTCCATGCCAACAGTTTATTTTTAACAAATCTTTTGTTTTTGAAGTCCTTTTGCTTACTCAAGCTATCCCTTGCAGAATGTTTTTTTTTTTGAATGATGGAAATTTGAAATAAAACTAGAAAATATTTGAAATACTCAAAGAATCATTCACCATTTTGCGATAGCCACTAACAACCACTATGACCCACAGACTCCCACAGTTATCTTAATCAAACTTTCACCCATCCTATGTCCAGTAAGGACTCCATTCCATTCTCCCAGTACTTCAACTCTGTTGTGTTTCATCCAACAATGAATCATTCAGTGCCTCGGAAATATCTTAATTCTTCTTGAATCTCAAGGTCAAGGTCAGTTTATTGTCACATGTGCAAGTTAAGGTACAGTGAAATCGTACCAAAGTGGACACAGTCTCGTTTCCCACATCTCTGCTCTTGCCTCTCCGTCCCTTTCACTTACAAAATAGAAAGATGATCGGAATATTTTATTGAAAGAGGAAACCACTCAACCTATCATTCGTTCTGAAGTATGTTATTACAAGGAATATTGCAAGCATTGAAAATAAAATGAACTTTCATTCTTATTTCATGTTTCCAATAATGTTTTTTTACCTCTATTCCCGTTTTGAGTCACAAAGTGCTGGAGTAATTCAATGGGTTAGGTAGCATTTAGGCATGAGGATAGACACAAAAAGCTGGAGTAACTCAGTGGGACAGGCATCATCTCTGGAGAGAAAGAATGGGTGACGTTTTGGGACGAGACTCTTCTTCAGTCTATCATTGGTTTAAACCTGCATCTGCAGTTCCTTCTTACACATATAGGCATGAGGACGTGGATGAGTTACGTTTTGAGACAGGACTCTTCTTCCAACTGATTGTAGTTGAAGGGAGAACGCTGGAAAAGAGGTGGGGGCGGGACAAATCTTGGCAAGTGATACATGGAAACAGATGAGAGGGGCTGATTGGGTGGACAGAGGCAGGAGATGAAAAGATAAAAGAGGTGGAATGGCTTGTGAGTGGGGGGTGGGTAAATTGGGTGGGAGTGGGTAAAGGGGGCAGGAGAGTGGGAGAAAACGGTGTGCACCAGAGTGGGGTAAAAGGGGAGAGAGCACAGGAAAGAGGGGGTAAGAAAAAAAGAGTTTGTTACTTAAAATTAAATATTCATACCATTGAGTTGTAAACTGTTGAAGTGAAATATGACATTTGAATGTGATCTCACGTTGACAATGGAGGAGACCCAGGACAGAAAGTCAGTTCATTGTGATCTTTGTAGTTCCTGCTCTCTTTCTATTTAGGACCAAATGCAAGCATGGCAGGCTCTATTTCATTGTAAAATGTCTACTGCAGTTGAATGACCCATTGTCTAAAAGCCCTACTCTGCAGCAAAGTGATGATTTGGCCACTTTATTTATGATTAGTGTTTGATGAGATTGAAGTAGAAAAGTACTAAAAGCACTCACATCTTATGAATCATGTGCATTCTTGAAGGAAGAGCGCACAGCAGTTCACTGTGAAACTTTAATTGGAATGAATGTATGGCTCCAGATCTATGAATATTACTTTTGCGATGTTTTATCCATCTTGAAACACAATTGAACAATTCGTGAATCGTAGCATTTTTTGTCACATTGTTTTGTGACTACAGAAAAATTGTGATCTCTCTCTCTTTCTCTCTCTCTCTCTCTCTCTCTCTCTCTCTCTCTCTCTCTCTCTGTCTCTCTCTCTCTCTCATATATTTTCTAATGCAAACACAACAAAAAGCTTTTCTTTCTAAGATGTACTAACTCAATGGGGCTTCTGGTTTGTGAGAATTAATTGCATATTGAATAGCCATTGTCCACTGGAGTGCTACAAATAACTGATTTTTGAGACGGCTCATTTCCTTACAAAGTTTAATTTGGTGCGTGGTTGGGGGGGCGGGGTCTATTTAGTCGATTGCTGCTGAATTCCTGTTGTGTGCAGTTTTGGTCTACAAATTTGAGGAAGGATATTCTTGTTCTTGAGGGAGTGCAGCGTAGGGCACCAGGTTAATTCCCGGGATGGCGGACTGTCATATGTTGACAGAATGGAGTGGCTTGGCTTGTATACTCTGGAATTTAAAAGGATGAGAGGGAATCTTATTGAAACATATAAGATTAATAAGGATTTGGACACGCTGGAGGCTGGAAACATGTTCCCGATGTTGGGGAAGTCCAGAACCAGGGGCCACAGTTTAAGAATAAGGGATAAGCATTTAGAACGTAAATGAGGAAAACCTTTTTCACACAGAGGGTCGTGAATCTGTGGAATTTTCTGCCTCAAATGGCAGTGGAGGCTAATTCTCTGGAAGCTTTCAAGAGAGAGTTAGATAGAGTTAAAGATAGCAGAGTCAGGGGATATGAGGAGAAGGCAGGAACGGGGTACTGATTGTGGATGTTCAGCCATGATCACAGTGAATAGCTGGCCTGAAGGGCTGAATGGCCTACTCCTGCACCTATTTCTATTGTCTATTTTCTATCAAAAAAATAATTTCAACGTGTTGAATTCTTCTTTGAATGGTTGATTTTTTTCCGGCCTCTTAATAAGTGAGTTCGGCATTCCGAAAAACGCAAGGAATCATGGGATTTGTCAAAGGTCACACGCTATAAAGATAAAGCGAACGAAGTGCTGACTGTATAAACTGTGTACACATTCTTATCTTTATTCATGATTTATGTGTAAAAATATATTTAATCTGAGGAACGGGGGTGCCAGGTAGCGGGAGAGCGGGGTGTAACGGCGAGATAGAGGGTACAGATGCGAGTGGGAGACAGGCGGAGGGAGACTGGACCGGCGGAGAGACATTCTCGGCAGCTGCACGAACACGGACCCGCGCCTCATCTGCAACCAGGATCGAACCTCCGGCACCGCAGCACGGGAGACCCGGGACCGACCACAGACGAAAAGCAGGCCTGCACACAACGCAGCACCACAGCTACCGAGAATGTTTATAGCGAGTGACCTATGACCTGGGCATGCACAGTCAGAATACCGAAATTGCTTATTCCATTTAGAATGTCAACTTTGCAGGACAGAAGGTTAAAAGAAATAAGCATTTCTTAAATTCATTAAAGATTTAATCCTTGGAGATACCCAAAATAATTGCTTGTTTTCTCAAAAATTGTTGCCTACATCCGTTAACGAACTCTGAGGTGATGATATAAATTTGATTATTATGTCTGATTAAAGTGGCTTTTCTTTCAAATTTTTGAGTACACAGACCAGTATGAACTTGAATAAAAAGGGTTGGTTATCAGTGGGCTGGTTAACAGCTTGCTGATGTAATTGTGGGCTGAATTTTATGTTGTTCTCAATTAACTACTTTGCAGAAATATAAACCACAATGATTTATCAATTCCATTGTGATGTAAGTATCCTCAATAACAAGTAAACTGTCAACTCCATGTCTTTTCAAACTTCCACATTGTGAAAAAATGTACTTTTGATTATTTTAAAAATATATACACAAGTTAAGCAAGAAAAGTGAATTTCATTGAATATAGTTAGAAGGTAGAGTCATACAGCATGGAAACGGGCCCTTTGGCTCAATTTGTCCATATCGACCGTGATGCCCTATCTACACTACATGTCTGTGTCGGCCCATATTTATCAACCGTACTCAATTCTTTGCTGCTGCAAATCTCTTCACAAAATTAACATTAATATTTAACCATATGTTTTTTTTTCCATGAAAGGAATTCAAACAAATTTATATTTGAAATGTTTCGGAGTACAATGTATTTCTAGCTTTACAAATATAAATGAGCAAGTATGTTTGACCCACATGGATCAAAAGGTAGATTGCAATTGACTTTTTGTAACTTCAAGCTCTTGTAAAATTAACATCAATGAGAAAACTAAGAAGAAAGAAAACTCATATGTTCAGTGATGCTCCTTAGAGTCATAAGCATTTCCTTGAGATGAAAGATCATATGCTTCCACTCCATTTTGAAACATTATTTTTGTTGTGTTGTTGTCTTAATGTGCCTGGAAAGCTGTAGCAAGTAAGAATGTTATTCTCTGGTTCATGGTGTGTACGACTAAACATTCTTCACTCCAATAAGAGAAAATCTTTCCAACCACACTTGATAATCAGTGGTTATATGATAACAATTCATCATTGTTATCAACCTGATGGTCACCATTGGCCAAACACTCAATAGAAACATAACATACATGGTGCAAAAAGCAGATCAGAAATTGGATGTCATGTGGCGAGAGCCTCTGCCTCCTGATACAATAAGGATTATCGTAAAATCATCGAGTTATAGCATTGAAACAGGCCCTTTGGCCCAGCGCAGCCATGCTGGTCAAGGTATACATATCCATCCAAATCTTTTCCTATCCATGAACCACCATCCACGGGGCAAAAGTCAGGAAAGAGGATAAAATATTCTCCTTTTGCCTGGATCAGTGCAGCTCCAACAACATTTGGGTAGCTCCAAACTATACAGGACAAGGTGATTGGCAAGCAATTCTAAATGCAGCGACCACTTTTTCCATTGTTACTTTACTTGATGGCATCTCTTAAACCCCAAATTTCCACCTTCAAGACCAGGGGCCTCCAAACATTTCAGCATGAGGGCCACATCATATATTTGGCACATTTTTGCGGGCCATAGGAAAAAAATAAAGAAATGTCAGTTTTATAAATTTCATGTGTGTGAGAGAGGCGGCAGAGACAGTGAGAAGGCAGAGAGAGTGAGAGAGAGAGACAGAGAGAACAGGCAGAGGGGGGAGGGGGAAGAGGGAGAGAGAGAGAGAGGGCAGTGAGGGGGCAGAGTGGAGCGATCTCACTTTATAATGTTCCGCCGACCCTTTGTGACTGTCGAAGCTGAACAACCCCCCGCCGCCCATTGCACCCTTCTTCGTGGCGGCCCTGTGATGTCTCGGCTCCGGGCCGCAGTGGCTCCCCTACTCAAATCGACTCGGCGCCTAACTGACACACGCTCCGTCCTGCGCTGAGCTTGCTGCGGGCCGGATAAAATCTCGTGGCGGGGGGATGTGGCCCTGCGGGCCATAGTTTGGAGACCTCTGTTCAAGAGGAACAAGAGCTGCAGATGTATGAGAACACCACCACCTGCAGGTTTTCTTCCAAGTTGCACACCATCCTGATTTAGAAATTATGAGTTGTCTTTCATCGTTCATGTGTCTAAATTCTGGGCCACATTACCCAGCAGCAGTCTGGGAGTATATTCAACGAACATTCTGCAACAGATCTAGAGGTCAAGGGTCTGAAGAAGGATCTCAGCCGAAAACTTCACCCATTCCTTCTTTCCAGAGATGCTGCCTGTCCCGCTAAGTTACTCCAGCTTTTTGTGTCCATCTTCGGTTTAAACCAGCATCTGCAGTTCCTTCCTATACATAGAAGTCAAGAGTTTAACTGTCACATGTACCGACAGTGGAACAATGAAATTCTTACTTGCTGCTGCCCCACAGGTCCACTCACACAATAACAATTCAAATAAATATGCAATGATCAGTAATCCAATAAATTAATCATCAGTAATACTAAGTAGCCAGACCACAATGGTGCAAAATCAAAGTAGTTAGTGCAGCCAAAACAAAGTCCCTCGTAGATCATAGTTGCTGATGTAATTTGTGTTGTGCAGTTTTCAAGACCCTAATAAGGGAAGAGGCTATTCTTGAACATGGAGTTCATAGTTATCAGGCTTCTTTACTTTCTTCCCTATGATAGTAGGAGATGAGAGTGTGGCCAAGGTGGTGTGGGTCTTTGATACTAGTGGCCTACAATGGTAGAGATGTCAGTACCCATGATGGACAAGGCAATGTCTACCACTTTTTGCAGCCTCCTTCATTGCAGTGTTCAGTTTATCAAACAAAGTTGTGATGCAAACCTTTCACAATGCCCCCAACCATACACCTGAAGAGATTTGAAAGTGTATTTGGCAACATACTGAAGGCAGCACATCAGCAACCTCTCATGAGAATTAAAAAATGGCCCATTGCAATAGAATTATGTCTGCATGGATGATCCTGAGCTCACAGTTGCCTATCACTTTAATTTCCCATCATGCTCCTACTTTGACCTCAGGATTTTTTCCAATGAAACCCAACATAATAAGCTGGAGGAACTGCACCTTGTGTTTCATCTGGCTATCTGCAATTCTCAAGACACAACACCTGAAATCAACACACAAGAGTCAGATAAACATCCTTTTCTGTTTGTGTTTGAATTAGCCAGTTCTTATGTAAGGCCATCCATATGAGTTTACAATTCTTCTCTCCAATTTGATCTATTGAGTAGAAGGGCACAAAGTGCTGGAGTAACTCAGCGGGTCAGTTAATGTTTTTAATCGGGACTCTTTTTCGGGCTGATTGTAAAGGGGAGAGGGGAAAGAAAGTTAGAAGAGAGAAGGGCAGGACAAAATATGACGTAACAGGGAGAGAAAGAGGTGGGAGGGAATTGATTAAATTGTTCAAATTGGAGAATTCAACATTCATACCATTGGATTGCAATAGCTAAATTAAATATGAGGTGTTGTTCTTCCAGTTTGTATGTGGCCTCACTCTGGCAATGGTGGAAGCCCAGGACAGAAAGGTCAGAAAGAGAGGAATGGGAAGGGGAGTTAAAATGGTTAGCAACCGAGAGATCCAGTAGGCCTTCGGGGACCGAGCTTCGGTGAAACGGATGCCAAGCCTAGGTTTGTACAGCATGCCACATCAGGAACACCAAATGCAGTACATGAGGTTAGAGGAGGTGCATGTAAACCTTTGTCTTACCTGGATGGAGTTCGGGAATCCCTGAATGGCGATGGAGGAGGTATTGGGGCAGGTATTAAATCCCCTGCAGTTGCTGGGGAAAGTACCTGAGGAGGGGGTGGTTTGGGCGGGTAGGGATGGGTGAGCCAAAGAGTTGCAGAGGGAGAGGCCTTAGGGGAAGGTGGTGGAGATAGATGGAAAGATGTAATTGGTGGTATCACATTAAAGGTGACAGAATTGTTGGAGGGTGATGTGTTGGTTGCGGAGGCAGGTGAGATGAAAGGTGAAGAGGTGAAGGGCTATCTATCCTTGTTCCGTCTGGGGGGAGGGAGAGCGAGAGTAGAACTATGGGACACAGAGGAGACGCAGGTGAGGGATCCATCTTTAACAGCAGGAGTAAACCACGTTTACTATGAAAGATGACATTTTGATCTATTTAGTATCTCAGCAATCTCTTTATTTGTCAGCTCCTAACAACTGCTGTATTTTTCTTCTCAGTTCCACCATTATTCCTTCCACTACATCTCCCTGTATTGGTGCTGATAAACAAGCATTCATCATCACCTCTATTAGAACTTGCCACCTGGGTAGATTTGTTTTTAAACTGGGAAAAACCTTATCGTAGTAGTACAAAAAGGCATTGTTTATCATTTGTTTATCTGTTTCATTACATACAGTTTAATTGTGTAATCTATTTCTTCTGTAGATATATTCTGAGTGAGGTGCAAGTATTTCTTTTGACAGATCAGGTTACAGAAACAGCACAATGCTTTGTTTGGTTTAATTATAGGGTGGTTGCTTTTAACACCATTACAATTGAAGTTCTATAGACTAATTTGTTAAATTGTTATTGATTGCTGTCTGGGGGAGTATGTTGAACAATTATTTTATGTACACAGCCTCCATCTTCTCATGACTAAATATGTCTCTGCGAATCTTCAAGTCTCATAATTGAATGAAAAGTGTTGGCTCCCAGCTGTTCTGGCACTTAGGCATCTGTCCCCAAGTACTAGTTTGAAACTTCCCCTTTATAGGGCTGCCAACAAATAAGAACTACTAGTGTTCAGAGAGCACAGCTGATGGCATGTGCAGCTGAAGAAAAGCTTCACTTAGCACTTGCAAACAGCATAGTGCTTGAGTAGTTATTTCTAAATCTGGTCTGTTTGGGAGTAGAACAAGCATGTTGGGGTAGAATTTACACTTTCAGTGCGACAATGATTTGTGTTAATTACTTTTGCACTTTTTAATGTATATATGTTTGTGACAAGTTGAATTAAGGACTGCAGAGGGACGTGAAGGATTTGAAATGCCATTTCTTCTCTCCCCTGCCACCACCCTCCCTCCCCCCCTAAATAAAGTAGTATCAACTCCTACTCCAGCACATGGCTGAGGCATAACCCCGTAAGTTAGTGAAGGAAAAGATTTAAACACAGAAGCAAATGTTGATCAGCATTTGGAAGCCACACTTGTGTTTGTCCAGTATATATATTTGAGATAAACAATTTAAGAAAAAACAAATAAAATAGTTGGATTTTCCTGCAGCTGTGTGTTGAAATACTTTAGTCGCACTAACTTGTCTTCTTTGATTTGTTTCACATAAGTTGTCTTAATGGTCTTTGCTTCATGTTTGCATAATTTTCAAATGTTCTTTATCTCAGTGTTGTAACACTGAATGTAATTTGTCTTCTGGTGTAGTATTTAATTACAAGTTCAATTTGGGATATAATTAGAATAAATGTTCATGTATTTTTTGTTCCCTTCTGAGAATCTAATTTTACATGCTTTTGCCTATAGATAATATTTCTTTAGCTAAGTTTTATATAATCACACAAAAAGTTATTAAACCACTAATGTGCAAGAGTATTTCGCGTTCTTTGATGATTCACAAATGGAGGCATTTTGCCCAATTACAATATAGATTTGCAGTCTCAACTGTAACTGCTTTCCTGTTGTTAAAGCATCTGTATAAAATAATAACCGTATTGTAGTGTAAGCATGTCAGAAGACTGCTGATATGTGATATATTAATTGAAAGTAAAAATATGTCCTTTCCAGTTCCATATATGCATTCATGACCAAAAAGCAAACTTGCTAGAGGAAGTAGGATGGTCAGGCAGCATCTACAAAGGGAAATGGACAGATGACTTTTGGTTTGGGATTCTTCTTTAGACTGAGTCATTCTTTTAACATAATTTGTAATTATATGGTTTTCTATTATATTGCTACGATTTGCTACAGTAGGGCTTTTTGGGATGGGACCCTTCTTCAGACTAATTGTTGTAGGGGTAGGGAGGGGGCAGAAAGCTGACATAGAGAGGGGGTGAAAGCTTGGCAAGTGATTGGTGGATACAGGTAAGATGGGTTTGATTTGCAGATAAGTGGCAAAGGCTGGAGACTAAAAGGAGACAGGAGGGGGCCAGATGACGATTTGTCCCCTTTTCATCTCTAGTCTTTGGCACTTACTCCACCCATCTGCTAACAACATTCCCCCGCCACCCTCCCCGTCAACTTGCATCCACCTGTCATTTTCCAGGATAGACACAAAAAGCTGGAGTAACTCAGCGGGTCGGACAGCATCTTTGGAGAAAAGGAATAGTTGACATTTTGGGCCGAGACGATTCTTCAGACTAATTCATTTGCCAGGCTTAGTCCTGCCCCATATATATTTTCCAGCGTACTCCCCCCCACTACAATGTCTGAAGAAGGGTCCCGATCCAAAATTTCACGTCCATTCATTCCAAAGATGCTGCCCGACCAACTGAGTTCCTCCTGCACTTTGTGTTTTGCTGAAGGTTTCAGCATTTGCAGATTCTTGTGTCACCTTGTCAAGATTTTCTTTGTTTCTGTGCGATCATTGTCCAAATTAGAGTATAGGCTCTGTCTGTTTAATTACTTTTCGTGACAATTTTCCTCTCCCAAATCCTCCAATTGAACTTGGAGAACCTGCACAGTACTCCCTTGTTTGAGTATTGAAACATGGAAAATAGGTGCAGGAGTGGGCCAGCACAATCATTCAATATGATCATGGCTGATCATCCAGAATCAGACCCTGTTCCTGCTTTCTCCCCATATCCCTTAATTCCGTTAGCCCTAAGAGCTATATCTATCCCTCTTGAATACGTCCAGTGAATCCGCCTCCACTGCCTTCCGTGGCAGAGAATTCCACAGATTCACAACTCTCTGGTGGAAAAAGTTATTCGTCATCTCAGTCCTAAATGGCCTACCCCTTATTCTTAAACTATGACCCCTGGTTTTGGACTCCCCCCAACATGGGGAACATTTCTCCTGCATCTAGCCTGTCCAATCCCTTAAGAATTTTATATGTTTCTATAAGATATCCTCCCATCCTTCTAAATTCCATTGAATATAAGCCCAGTCGATCCATTCTTTCATCATATGTCAGTCCTGCCATCCCAGGAATTAACCTGGTAAACCTACACTGCACTCCCTCAATAGAAAGAGTGTCCTTCCTCAAATTAGGAGACCAAAACTGCACACAATACTCCAGGTGCGGTCTCAGCAGGGCCCTGTACAACTGCAGTAGGACCTCATTGCTCCTTTACTAAAATCCTCTCGTTATGGAGGCCAACATGCCATTAGCTTTCTACATTGCCTGCTGTACCTGCATGCTTACTTTCAGTGACATTTACAAGAGCACCCAAGTCTTGTTGCACCTCCCCTTTTTGTAATCTGACACCATTCAGATAATAATCTGCCTTCCTTTTCTTGCCACCAAATTAGATAACCTCACATTTATCCACATTATACTGTATCTGCCCACTCACCCAAGCTATCCAAGTCACTCTCCAGCCTCATAGCATTCTCCACGCAGCTCACGCTGCCACCCAGCTTTGTGTCATCCGCAAACTTGGAGATGTTATATTTAATCCCTTTGTCTAATTCGTTAATATATATTGTAAACTCGGTATTCTCAGTTCTCATTTTGTGCTGAATTGCTATCTGTAGATCAGCATACTTCCAAGGTCAGTTATGTATTACTGGGTGTATTGGTACTTCTTCAGAACCCTCTTTTGAGATTTGGTGAATCTGCTTACCATGAGATGGATTGTATTTGATGTGTTGAATTAGCAAGTAGTAAAATGTCAATAGATTATGTTTACTTTATTGTCATGGGGTGACGCCAGTATGGTCGTGAGTAGTCCCCTAAAGTCGTACCTTTTTCTGGTCTCTGGATTTTCAACATTTTGAAATTTTTCGGCGACCTGCTTGCGACTATGACGGGTGGTGGCAAGTCGCCGAAAAAATTGGGTAAATGGGACAGGCCCTTTAGATAAATATTTGAAGGTGGGAAAAATAGTATAGCAGGATAAAGAGTAGATGAACAGGAGAATATGATTGACTGAATTGCAGAAATAGACACAATGCATGATCCGATTCAAGGTCTGAATGGCAGCATCCAGTTCATAAATCATAATGCATTTCTCATTAATTTTAATATACCAGTATATTCTCTATTTTGTAATTTTAAATCTCATGCATTATATCGGCACCATCCTTTGTATTAACAATATTTGATGCGACCCCCCCCCTCCTGAGTGACAGGAGAGGAGACCAATCTGCATGGCGGCGACAGACAGCCTTCTGCGCATGGGCGTATTTTACCGTTTTCTAAACCTTGATAACTTTTACACTATACAGGGCTCGAAATTAACGGTTGCCCGGGTGCCAATGGAGACCTAAAGTCCCGCCGGGCAACCTAAAACTGTGCCGCTTTGCCCGGCTTGGCAAGCACACGGGACACCTATCGTTCAACTGAGCAAGTCCCCCTCTCTATCTCTCTCTCTCTCTCTCTGTCACTCTCCGTCTCCGCCCGCCATCCGTGTTTGGGTCTCCGCTCTCCGCCTGCTCCTCATCCACCGTCACGGCCGGCCGCCTTGCACATGCGCACAACCACAGCCAGCACATCATCGGCCTCCCTGCACATGCTCACTGCCATGGCAACTGGTCAGCGCTGGGCACTTTCTCCCTCCCTTTGCATTGTGGGAGTTCTGGACGCCATTGCAGTCCGCTCGCCGCGACCGCTGAAAACCAACGCAGAATCACTCCCTGGAGCTGGAGTAACTCCCTGGAGTAACTCTTGCTTCTTGGTTTCCTGGTCCTCCAAAAATATTCCAAATGGAATTTAAACCAAATGGACCCTCCACCACCAAACTCCAAACTCTGAAAAATAACAGCCTATTGTACTTTATCTGTTTATTTATTGTGTACATATATGGGCTATGGTATATAGACACCTGAACTTTTATCTCCTTTTCTGTATTATGTTTACATATTCTATTGTGCTGCAGCAAGCAAGAATTTCATTGTCCTATCTGGGAAACATGACATTAAAACTCTCTTGACACGGACTTAAGCAAAAAAGGGGAGAAAAGAGCTACCTTAAACTAAGGGGAGAAAAGAGCTACCTTAAACTTAGTTGCGTCTGGTTGGGTAACTATGGTAGGGTGAAGACTATTCCATGCTTTAATTGTGCGGCGGAACTTCATGGAGCAGACAGCATCTCTGGATAGAAGAAATTGGTTGACGTTTCGGGTAGAGACCCTTCTTTAGATTTCCTCTGGTTTTAGTGTTTTTAGTTTAATTTAAAGATACAGCGTGGAAACAGGCCCTTCGGCCCACCGAGTCCATGCTGACTACCGATCACCCAGGGTCTTAGTCTCTCCCTTCGGGGGGGGGGGGGGGTGCGACTTTTTTTGTCGCGCCCCCCGTCACCGTCTGTGCTGAGGCCTAATGGCGCAACTGGCGGCCTCAGAGCTGTGGCGCTCCAGCATTCCAGTGGCGACCCGGCTTCAGAGCTGCGGTGCTCCAGCATTCCAGCAGCAACGGTGGACCCAGCTTCAGAGCTGTGGTGCTCCAGCGGCGTTCCAGCGGTGGCGTTCCAGCGGCAACCCGGCTTCAGAGCTGCGGTGCTCCAGCATTCCAGCGGCAGCGGCGGACCTGGCTTCAGAGATGTTGTGGTCCAGCGGCGTTCCAGTGGTGGCATTCCAGCGGCGACCCGGCTTCAGAGCTGTGGTGTTCCAACGGCGGACCCTGCTTTAGAGCTGTGGCAGTGTTCCAGCATTCCGGCGACGGCGGTGGTGGCAGCCCGGCTTCGGAGGCTCGGCCGCGGGCCTAGTAGACGAGAACATCGGAGGCCTGGATCGCCTCAGCGCAGAGGGAGAACAAGGAGGCAAGAAGACAAAGACTTTAAGACTTTTGCCTTCCATCACAGTGAGGAGGTGCCTGGTGAACTCACTGTGGTGGATGTTAAATATGTGTTTATTGTGTGGTTTTTTAAATTTGTATATATATATATATATATATTATATATATATATATATATATATATATATTATATATATATATATGTGTGTGTGTGTGTGTGTGTATAATATATCACACACACACACACACACACACACACACACACAATTTCCCTCCTGAGATTAATAAAGTTCTATTGTATAGTATTGTGAGTGTAGGAAGGAACTGCAGATGCAGGCTTAAACTGAAGATAGACACAAAAAGCTGGAGTAACTCAATAGGTCAGACAGAATCTCTGGACAAAAGGAAAATATTGCGTTTTGGGTTGGGTCTGAAAAAGGTTCCTGCACACCTTTGGATTGTGGAAGGAAACAAAAGCACCCGGAGACAACCCATGCGATCAAAGAGAAAAGGAGCAAACTCCATACAGACAGCACCCATATTCAGGATCAATTCTGGGTCTCTGGCACTTTTAGGCAGCAACATTATGGCCAATGTACTGCCCCATAGTCTTGAACTGAATTAAAACGCACAATAGCAGTAAAGGGCGTCACTTAGAAGTTTAAGACTGAAAATGGATAGTTTCTTTATTTTTAGTAACCAAAGTTATCAACGTATAATTTTTTGTGGAAAACAAAATATAGTGGCACAGCTGGTGGACTTGCTGTCTCACACACCAGAGATGTGTGTTCGATCCTGTCCTCGGGCACCGTCTGTGTTGAATTTGCACATTCTCCCTGCAAGCAAGCGTGGGTTTCCTCCCACATCCCAAAGATGCATTGGCTTTGTAGATTAACTTGTCTCTGTAAAATTGGCCCAACTGTGTAAGGAGTGGGTGACGAAAGTGGGATAACAGAATTTGTGTGAATGGGGAGACAAAAATGCTGAAGAAACTCAACGGGTGAGGCAGCATCTATGGAGCGAAGGAAATAGGTGACGTTTCGGGTCAGGAACCTTCTTCTGTCTAACGAGGGTGGGGGGGGGGGGGGGGAAGAAGAAAGGAGGAGGGAGAGCTGGGAAGGGGAGGAGAAAGCAGGGACTAGCTGAAATTGGAGAAGTCAATTTTCATACTGCTGGGGTGTAAACTGCCCAAGCGAAATATGAGGTGGGCCTCACTCTGGCCATGGAGGAGGCCCAGGACAGAAAGGTCGGATTCGGAATAGGAGGGGGAGTTGAAGTGCTGAGCCATCGGGAGATCAGGTCAGTTATTGCGAACCGAGCGGAGGTGTTGGGCGAAGCGATCGTCAAGCCGACGCTTGGTCTCACCGATGTAGAGCAGCTGACACCTAGAGCAGCGGATGCAATAGATGAGGTTGGAGGAGGTGGAGGTGAACCTCTGCTGCACCTGGAAAGACTGCTTGGGTGTTTGAATGGAGTCAAGGGGGGAGGTAAAGCGACAAGTGTAGCATTTCCTGCGGTTGCAAGGGAAAGTGCCAGGAGAAGGGGTGGTTTGGGTGGGGAAGGACGAATTGACCAGGGGGTTACGGAGGGAGCGGTCTCCACGGAAAGCGACAGGGGAGGAGATGTGAAGATGTGGCCAGTGGTGGGATCCCGTTGATAGACAATAAAGCTGGAGAAAAGCAGCGGGTGAGGCAGTATCTATGGAGCGAAGGAATAGGCGGCGTTTGGAGTCGAGACCCTTCTTCTGACTGAACACTGAATAATCCAACCACATTTTTGTTTGGAAGTGGAAAGAAATAATAGAAATTGCATTCATTGCAAGGCGTAAAAAGAGTTGGGATACTGTGTTACTGCATGTCATTGTGGTATATATCATGTCTTCATTGGTGAATATGTTTAGTGTGTGACTTTATTTGAAGCAGAAATAATATGTGAATGCTTCATTGAACATAATTCCGACTGGTAACTATGTACTTTGTCCGAGCACATTATCGCACGCGTCATGCAAGCCGTCTTAAATGACCACCTAAACTCATTTGGCAACCTAAAAATCTGCCGAGGTTGCCCGGCTGGCTATACCATCGAACGGAACAAAACTTGGTGCACTCGCAGCACAGGAGAATGGTAAGGGGGCGAAAAATCGTAGGACTATCGCATACCGATTTAGCGCAAATAGAAAAACCCCGCAAACCGGAAGAGCACAATATCAAAGATTTAGCTATGTATAGATAGATATTACAATTTCAAGAAAAGCCATTGAGTTTTTCCAAATATGCTACCAACTTCAAAAGTCTTTTATTGTCACACTAGACCAAGTGTAGAACCGTTGGTCGAAAAAAAAGCAACAAGACACACAACTATGTAAAAGTTAACATAAACATCCACCACAGCAGATTCCCCATATTCCTCACTGTGATGGAAGGCCAAAAAGTCCAATCTTCTTCCTCTTCATTCTACCGCGGTCGGGGCAGTCGAACCATCTGTCAGGGTGATCAAAGCTCCCGCAGCCGGCGGTCGAAGCTCCCGTGTCGGGGTGATCGAAACTCCCACGTTGGGGCGGTCGAAACTCCAGCGCCTTGGAGTTCCCGAAGTCGGCTCTGACGAGAGACCGCAGGCTCCGTGATGTTAAGTACACAAGCACCCACGGTTGGAGCTCCGAGGTCGATCCCTGGCAAAGGGACCGTGGGCTCCGTGATGTTAAAGCCCTGCAGTCATCCGCGGTGGAGCACTCGAAATCAGTCTGCAGCAAAGGCTGCCAACTCCTCGATGTTAGGCAGCAGTGCGGACGGAGATTCATATACGGATCACATCTCCGTCAAGGTAAGAGATCAGAAAAAGTTTCCCCCACATAAAACTAGCTAAAGAACACTAAAAACATACATTTAACACGTACTTTTAAAACACAAAGAAGGAAAGGACAGACAGACTGTTGGCGAGGCAGTCATTGCTGACGCCACCCGGTGTTTACTCTCATTCTCTACTCACAATGACTAAAACCTTATGAAAACGTATGGCATGTCAAGCTACTACCACGTTCATGAACAGAAATGTAGTGAAATATATTCCTTCACATACACGTCCTCTGCACTTGTAATATTTTTATAATGTGAATTTGAACATTTTAAAATTACTGTTATTAAACTATTTCCACCAATGTAGCTAGGATAACTTTAATTTTCTAATAAATAAAGAGAAACTCCAACCTTCTCTTTTTCTTAACAACAATGGCAACTGTTTACTTAATGTGTTCTATTTAATGTTATGGTTTCTTTGTTTTTAACTGGTTACAATGGGGGGGGGGGGGGGAGTAGACTTTGCATGTCACTATGGAAGTGGATTGTTAATTGGATATTTTTTCTGTGGAGTTGGAAGTAAATTTGGTCAGAATGTTTTGACTTCACTGTATTTTTAGCAACTGTAGATCTCGGCTTGATGGAAGTGCATTTGGATGGAAATTGCTAACCAAAGTAGATGACGGAAAGTAATGTTGACCATTTGGTGCGTTGAACGGTGGAAGTCTGTAAACTTAACCAATAAATTCCAGGTTGATTAGATGTTTTTGCGATGAATGGAGAGGGCGTATAACATTTTGGGTAGCGTTGGGGCTGGGGTGGACCTGGATTCATGTATTCAGTGATACATAAATCTAGAGTACATTGTAAAGACATAGGATTCTGTTTTCAAAACCATGTCAATACAGCACAAAGAGAATTGCTTTGGTCCAGGGTTCATATTTATTGTGTTAAATGATCAGACCGTCAAATATACCAATTGTTTAAACATTTCCTTGATTAACGCCATCAAGATAATACTGCACAGTTTCCTGTTTTAAATGTGCATCTAATGTCTGATATAATAGTAGGACATGTGCATTTGCTTGCTTTATATCTGCAGCACATTTTTTTCACATTGCCTAGTTAATGAGCAACTGACCAAAACGAGATCGCACAATTATCCTTTTCAACTTATTGAAATAATTGTCCATTTGCGGTGTCTGTGTTTATGCTGCATTTGTCAATTTTGTTGCTTTGACAGATTAGTTCTGAAGGTTTAATCCAGACTAAATACAATGATTGCATTGCTTTATCATATTATTGGATCCTATTTAGTAGGGTTGGAGGTGATGAGGAAATTTGCCACAGAATACTTTAGATTATACTCTTTTTTTAAGTGTAATCAGATCAGGTTTTTCATTGTTGCTATAATTGTTTTGAAGTAAAATTTTCCATATTTTGTTTTTCCAATTATGTAATTATGTCATTTGGGTGGCTGATACATTACCAAAATAACATTTACTTTAGAATAATTGTCAGCACAAACATTGAAACAAGTTGTGCTCACTGTCCTGCCATTGCTCTCTTCCAGCTCTCTTTATCCACGCACGCACCTCGCCACTTACAATCAGTCTGAAGAAGAGTCCAGAACCGAAATATTACTTAGCCAATATCGAAGTTCTCTTGAGATGCTGCCTGACCTGCTGAGCTATAGCGCTTTGTGCCTTTCCTTTGGAAAACAGCATCTGCAGTTTCTTGTTTCTACTTTTAAACATAAGTAGAGTGGTTTCCAAAGAATTTGACATTGGATTTTAAGTATTAATTAATGATATAATTGGGAATAACCCTATTTTGGAAAGGAAGTTTGGTGTGGCAGCACATATGTTGCTCTCTATGTTTAAATTTCCATTTGGCTTTCCTTGAATTAATATGTATGAGCCATCATGACATAAAGTTGTTTCATATTTCACATATGAATTATTTCAGGAAAATTCTTTTTATTTTTATTTTTTTATTTTTTTATTTTTTTTTAAATTATAGAAACAAAGTAATGACAAAGTACAATATTTTACAGTAATAAAAAAAATACATGATAATAATGATAAATTCATACTGTTGATATTATTTGTATTATTATTAATTATACATTTTAAGGTTGTTTATTTTATATAATTGGGAATACATGGTATTAATGATAGTATTAGCAATATACTCATACTACCCATGATATCCATATTGTCCACTGATTTCCAAATACAGGTCCAGTTTTTTGTAATTAATAATACGCAATATTAATAAAACTTCTATGATATTCAATATATTTTCATAATGTTAAGAATGTTTGTATTATTATTGACTTTAAATTCAAAAATTATTATATAATTGAAAATACACAATTTTATATAATTGAAAGTACACGACACTAATAATATTTTCATATAACCAGTGATATCTATATTCGTACTAATATTAAGAATTTAAGATAATGTGTTTCTATACTTTTTTCCAATTTTTTATATAAGCATAGGAAAATAGAAAAGAGAGTATGGAAAGTTTGATGGAGAATGGAATATTAATCTGTCCTTGGAGATATATTCATGATTTATTATATATATTTCTTCATCCATTCAGATATTCAGGCCTCAGTCAAGTCCTCGCGCCGAACCATTATGACCCTGTAAATATTTAATATATGGAGACCAAATCCCTCTGAAGAGATTCTAACCTATCCATGAGGACAAGCCTCAGTCTCTCCATCCAATGAAGTGTCTCCGACATTTCTGTATTCCACATTTTGATTGTTGGGGATGCAGGGCCTTTCCAAAATTTTAGTATTAATTTTTTCCCAATTATTAACAATAGGCAGCACAGTGCGACGTTTCGGGTCGAGGCACCCTTCTTCAGACGTCTGAAGAAGGGTCTCAACCCGAAACGTCGCCTATCCCCTTCGCTCCTTAGATGCTGCTGCACCCGCTGAGTTTCTCCAGCTTTTTGTGTACCCGTGAAGTGTATCTTTCCTTGTAGATGGAAAGATATTGTTGTGTCAGAAGAATCACTTGCTGCAGAATACTCAGCCTTTGATCTCTTTTTTATAGTAACAGTTTATATGTGGCTAATCCAGTTGAGGTTCTGGTGAGTGTAACCCTTAAATGTAGCGCCGTTAAATGTCAAAGATACATAGTTATTTGCGCTTCTTGGCACAATAGATGCTTTATACCTTTGATCTCCTTTTTGTAGTAACAGTTGCTTGTTACTCATCAGCATGTAGCTGAATATTGTTTAAATCTTAGAACAGAGAACAGTACAACGCAAAACAGGCCATTCGGCTCGCAATGTTTGTGCCGTTCATTATGCCAAGACCACCTCTAATCTAACTACACATATTTCATATCCCCCTTTCCTTGCATAGCCATATACCTATCCAAAATCCTCGTAAATGGCACTATTGTATTTGCCTCCAACACAAACACTGACAGCACATTCCAAGCAGTCACCACCTGTGTAAAAAATCAAAGTTGCCACGCACATCTCTTTTGTCTCTCTCACCTTAAAGCTATGCCCTCTAGCAGTTTCCTTTCTCGGAAATGGGTTCTGACTATCTACCCTACCTATGTCTCTCATAATTTTATATACTTCTATCGGGTCTTCCCACAACCACAGGTGTTCTATAGAAAGCAATCTAAATCTGTTGAAACTCTCCCTGTGGTTAATACCCCATAATCCAGGCAACATTCTGGAAAACCTCCTCTGCACCCTTTCCAATTACGCACAATATTCCAAACGAAGCCTAACAAAGTCCTATAAAGCTGCTTCATGACATTGTGATTCTTATATTCAAATGTCCCGACCTATTTCTGTGCATGAAATTGTTCTGTCGGGAATTCTTCTCTCAAAGTTGGCTTGGGGTCGGTTGGGTTGTGGTCCTAGAGGGTCTTATTAGGATGAGGGAGTGGTGATTTTGGTGCGTCAGCTTGGGGTAGAACATGCCAGTAGGTGTGTTGAGATTGTATAGTCTATGGACTTCGGGGGAGATATCTGGCCGGCCAATATTGGAAGACGTGAGATTGGGAAGGGTGGCATCAAAATGGTGTGCATTTTGGCAATGTGGGGGTAGGGGGGATGAGGAGAGATAGTGATCAGGGATTTGGTTTACCATTCATAACTGGGAGAGAATCCCAGTGATCTGAGCAGTTTTTGTTTATCTGTTGGTCTTCCAGGTCAGTCCAGAAGAATAAACATACTGTTTTGCTGGGAATGACCATCAGCAGGCACCTTTGCCGCATGGTTCAAAGTCACTGAAACACACCAAAAGCAGCATTACATAATTATCTTGTATGTTGCTTATATGGAAGTTAAGTCAGGAAGTGACTGATCAAATTCTGTGAATTCTTGAATTAAACCAGAAATGGATGCAAACGCAATTTACTCTGGAGCAATTTCCAGTTGTGGTGTACTGTAAAAATCCAACAATGACCAAAATTCTTGGCAATTGTTTTATTGGTTCACTGATTAGATTTAGAATAAATCTTCCTTTGCTAAGTCACAATTGTGCGAAGCAGCTTAGATAGAGATGTGCAATTGGGGAGTTTCATTATGCATGTAATGAGATGTCGATAGATCTGTCCAAAGCAGAAAAGTATACCATTCTTAGGCAGTGATCTCACTCCTCCTGAACACAAAATCAATTTTATTTTAACACAATCCTTTTAAAGCTGCTGTGAATCAAGATTCAGTCAATAGTGGCGAGATGAAAACTGGTAAATTGCTTTGTTCAGCCTTAACTAATTTTAGAAGGAACAACGCAAACCTTGCTTGAATTAGTATTCTGTGTTAAAGAAGGAAATGAAGATGCTGGCGAATCGAGGGTACACAAAAGGCTGGAGAAACTCAGCGGGTGCAGCAGCATCTAAGGAGCGAAGGAGATAGGAGGCGACTATCTCTTTCGCTCCTTAGATGCTGCTGCACCCGCTGAATTTCTCCAGCCTTTTGTGTACCCTTGAATTAGTATTCCACTGGTATTTCTATTTAAGATTCGGTGAGTTGCAAGATTGGAAATGGCTAGCCTAGAAATAGTAGAGAAATTTATGCAATGTGGATTTGGGTGCTTAAAAAGGGAAACTTTTTTTTAGTGCTATTTTGTCATATGTAATTAAGTATAGAAGCACCATTCTGCATTGCCTTTTACACAGGTTGTCAAAGTTATTGTGTTTATTTCAGGATTTTGGTTGTGGCAATTTATATCAATGTTTTCCATTAGCTTACAAAATTAGAGGCTCATAACAGATGTGTCGTTATTGGAGAGGATAAAGTTAATATTTTGTGATTCCTTGATCGAGAAATAATTCTCAGTTTCTTTTTATGCAGCTTGCTAGAGTTAGGAAGAGAGAACCAAGAGTAACCCTGTGGGGAGACAAAAGAAAATCTTTTACTGACTCCCATATAATTGACTAGAAAATCAATTTTTGGCATCTGTAGCATCGGAGGTCAAAAGTTTAAAATTGCTTATCAGTTAGCAAGAAAGACTTGCCATTTTTTTTATATGTTCCCAATTTGACATTTTACTTGACAGAAACTTCTTAACTTGTATACACATTTTTAGTGAGGGGGAATAAATGTTAATGTAAGATATTATTTTAACATTTTCTAGTTTCTTAGCATGTTGAGGAGAAATAGAATAAAGGAAGAGGATAAGAAATATAGTTCCTTAAACATTATTGTACTGGCTGTTTTGTATCTACTCCCCCAGTGTTTCATCATGTGGCCCATACAAATTAACCCATTGATTACATTCCTTTTAATGACCCAAATGGGTTGATTTCACCACATTGTTATCCGACTGTAAATTGCATTCCTGGACTTTAATATGTGTTGTGTGCTTGTTGCCAATTTTATTGGGTTGTAGTAGATTAATCCAACTATACAGCAATATGCTACAAGGCTACCTGTAAAATAGTAATGTATAAATGCAAATTTGTAAAGATAATTTATTAAATGATCTTTGTAATTTTATTTTAAACTTTCGCTAAATGGTGACAGCATTCATTTGACATTAAGATGGTAGAACCATCGAAACATCGACTTTTTAAACTAAAATGTGAACTATGTACTAATATGTGTTGGTCGCACCTACACATTCCTACCCTCAATGCAACCTGATACTTTTCTCAAGCAGTTCACAAACAATAGCGCATTCAACAACTTGCCTTTTCTGCAGTCAATTAGTGGAGAAACTAAAGTTGAAACAAATAATTAGTTTAAGGAAGAGGGATACTTTACTCTCAAAAGATCATAACTACTAGGTTGGAAGCAAATTGTGTTCAAACCAAAGAAAGCTTTGCAAGTACAGTACAGATGATTTTCTCTCAGAAAATCATCTGCAACAGATCCTGACTGCCTTCAACAGTGCATACACGAAACCTGGACTTACCATCAATCCAAGAAGACTCAGGTTATCTACCAATCGTCACCAACTGAGACAAATCGGAAAGAACCATCAATTCAACTTGGTGAAATAACTCTGGAAAATGTGGATCACTTTCTGTACCTTGGAAGTCACCTCTCCTCCAATGTCGACCTGAATGACGAGATCCAACATTGTCTTAAGTGTGCTGGAACAGTGTTTGGACATCTTCGAACGAGAGTCTTTCAAAATCGTGACAAGTGAACAGACACCAAAATGTTAGTGTACAAGGCAGTGGTGATCCCAACTCTACTGTATGCATCAGAAACCTGGACAACATACGGACACCATCTGAAAACACTTGAAAATTTCCATCAACGATGTCTTCGAAGCAGCTTAAATATCAGCTGGGAAGGCAGAAGAACCAACGTCAGCATGCTGAATGAAGCAAAAACATCTAGCAACGAAGCCTTCGTCATTAAGAACCAACTAAGATGGGCCGGTGATGTTGTTCGGATGGAAGACGAGCGTCTACCAAAGCAAACCTTCTTCTCCCAGCTTAAAGAAGGCAAACGTAAAAGAGGTGGACAAAAGAAAAGATTCAAAGACACCTTAAAAGCCAGCATGAAGAAATGTGAAACCGACATTGACAATTGGGAAACCAATGCCAAGGATAAGAAACTCTGGTGAACCATCATCCAAGAAGGAACAATGACCTTCGAAGCCAAGAGATGCGCAGAATTAGAAGAAAAGAGAGGAAAAAGGAAAGAGAGCAAAACAGCAACAACCAAAGCCCGATCTGCCATCTGGAATTACCTGTCCTGAATGCCGAACAACTTTCAAAGCCAGGATTGCTCATAAGCCACCTGAGAGTCCATAAAAACAACAGAACATAGACCATCACCCTCGACCTCGAGGAATAGCCATGACGATGACAGCAGAGGTTCACAAAATCTTTACTAAGGGAGTGTTAGATTGAAGTATATCCTTCTCAGGAAATTTGTTTAGTTATTTTGTATTAAAAATGTACTTTATTTGTTTTAATGTTCATTTCACCTTTGTAGAGTTACTGAAAGTCCTCCAGTGCCTTTCCTGTAGCAAGTCATTGGGAATGCTCTTGTTTCTCTAATGAAAAGATTGATTTTGTTTAATTCTGACATGTCAGCACAAAATCCAAGCTAATATGTCCAGTGCTATACAGAACACTGTAATGTTGGAATGCTGTCTTGGATGAGACTGTAAATGACCCATCTGTAATCATAGATGGATGTAAGAGGTGAAACAACACAGCTGAAATTTTGGTTTTCTCTGATGTCCTTACCATTTAACTAACACCATCAAGTTAATTATTGAAAATTTATGGGACAGGATTGAAACATAAGAACTTAATAGGAGCAGAAATAGACGACATGGACTGTTGTGCCTATTCCGGCACTCATTGTGATCATGGCTGGTTTGCTCTTAGCCCTCGATCCATCTTCCGACTTGCCCCCTATAACTTTTGTCTCCAATACAGATAAACAATCTTTCAATCACTAAAATGATGACATTGTTTTTGTTTAAATTCTTTCTCTGGAGAGATTGCAGCACTGGTGGATGAGAATCTTGGAATGGATATGGCAAAAAAAAAATCTGTAATCCTCAGCCACATAGAAAAGTAATCATATGTTGAAAAGGTAAGAATAACATTTGCAAACTGATGAAGAACGCATTTGTTGAGAGAGGTCCAGAACTGTAAATGGTTTGAAAAACAGGTACTGACAATTCAAAAATATTGGTGCAGAGAATGGAAAAGATGAACTACAGGCAACACCCCCTCCCCCTTCGACCCCTAGTGAAAGAGCCATTCTGGTTACAGAAATTCACTCTAACATAATTCATGAATCACTACTCAAATATTTGAGATAATTTATCAATTTAACTAATAATATAATTAGCCCTGCTGAAATGTATGCAGCGGAGGGGGGGAGTGAATAAATCAAGACAAGAATTATTTTCTTTTCAACTCGTATTTCTTGATGCCTGTGCAGATGCCACAGCTTCATAATATAGCAAATTGTGATTATGGCCCTTTTTAGGAACGCTAATACCTATTTCCCCATTTTCCTTCCCCCACCCCTCTTCCAGTAGCACAGGGATCACCTATAGATTTTTTGGTTCTGTACAAATTGTACCAGTTGGGATTTGTAGAAAGTGATGGATGAAGGTGGATTTGTGGATTTGTCATTAAAGTGGATTTGTTCCAGTGAGAAATTTGAATGGGGCTTTGCGCCCCAATGTTTGCCTCAGAGCACTAACACACGTATCGCTGTTGCACAATCAAATATGCTTAATGATGCGCGGTTTTATCTAGAGCAAACTAGCCTGAATGGTATGAATTGAATTGGTGCAACATTCTGGTTGCTCAATAGCAAGCTGGGACCTGTAGAAACTGTCATGATAGGATTTGGATGGAGGAGCGGCAAACGTGATGGCCAAAATTGAGTTAGATAAATGGGAGAAATATCTGCAAAACCGGAGAGAGAAACAGATAAATGGGAATATGTGGGTAGCATTTTAATTGATACACCATTGTTTTGATAAAATTAATAATAACTGCCTTCTATGGTACATCATTCTTTAATTCTACAGTTCTAAGATAGGGTGATGTGCAATAAGAATAGGTTGGAGAACTATTGGAAGTCTGTGGGCAAAAGAGAAAAAAAAACATTGTGAAAATGGACTGACTACCTTTTGGACAGGTGGATGTTGAACCATATGATCAGCTAGAGTGGATGACAAAGGGGTGGAAAGGAAGATGACACATGCACATCTTGAATATGAATGACAAGAGATTTTTTAAGGAAAGGAAAGAATTAACCAAAGCAGACTGTCACCAATGCTGTTAAATATTTTTGCCATAGGCTGTGCTTATGCTGTTCAGTGGTTGCCAGAATATGTGCTTATGTGTGAATTCTATGAAAGAGGCAAGTTTGAAGAATGGCAAATTATGGTGTGTAAGGGAGTGGCACTAAGTGGATAGAGAACAAAAGTTACTAAAAACAGCTGGGGGTAGCAGACATAGTAATGATATAAAGATTTTATAAAATCATATTTAGATGTGAACAGCTATTGTTATATCTAATATTTTTGCTTTGCAGTCTTTTTTTAATCCATACTCTTTCTCTTCATTGTAGTTAATTATCACTAGTGCTGGTTTGTTTCTTAACTTAAAAGTATATAATATAGAGCTAAAAGTGATTGTTTCTTTTTTTAACTAAAAATGTTTCTGTCTTCTAGATTGAAAATTTATGTTATACGGTCAATCTCAATTCCATAAGTTCTAAGTGGTGTTTGTCATTTAGTGGTTTGTCTGTAGTTACAAAGTGTAAGAAGTATGTTTGGGTAGAGTTTGGGATCATGCGTCTCTTTCTCCGAGAAAATATAGTTATTTAGTTAAAATTTGTTAGAAGAGTATTGCAGGAATATTTCTTGACTGAGTTTGCAAGGTATTTATTTGGACACGGTTGCCTGTAGCGTACATGAAAAATTGGAAACGGAGCATTGATTTTTTTTTTAAGATTGGTGTTCTTCCTCTTTGTGAGCCTTGAGCAAGGTTCACCTCACATTAACATGCAGTGAATCCTTGAGTTGGAAATAACTTGTCCTTCCTTGTTATCTATTTCATTCTCTCTTGGATTGCTGCTATCTCTTTTAATAGTTCCATTGTTGTTCCATTGTTTAAAAAGGGTTCAAAGAATAAACCTAGCAATTATAGACCTATTAGTTTGACATCAGTGGTGGGCAAATTAATGGAAAGGATACTTAGAGATAATATATATAAGCATCTGGATAGACAGGGTCTGATCAGGAACAGTCAACATGGATTTGTGCCTGGAAGGTCATGTTTGACAAACCTTGAATTTTTTGAAGCGGTAACTAGGGAAATTGATGAGGGTAAAGCAGTGGATGTTGTCTATATGGATTTCAGTAAGGCCTTTGACAAGGTTCCCCATGGAAGGTTGGTTAAGAAGGTTCAATCTTTGGGTGTTAATGGCGGAGTAGCAAGATGGATTCAACAGTGGCTGAATGGGAGATGTCAAGAGTAATGGTGGATGGCTGTTTGTCAGGTTGGAAGCCGGTGACCAGTGGGGTGCCTCAGGGATCTGTGTTGGGTCCACTGTTGTTTGTCATGTACATCAATGATCTGGATGATGGGGTAGAAAATTGGATAAGTAAGTATGCAGATGATACTAAGATAGGTGGTGTTGTGGATAATGAAGTAGATTTTCAAAGTCTACAGAGAGATTTGGGCCATTTGGAAAAGTGGGCTGAAAGATGGCAGATGGAGTTTAATGCTGTTAAGTGTGAAGTGCTACATCTTGGCAGGACAAATCAAAATAGGTGCACAATTTTGGTCGTCTAATTATAGGAAGGATGACAACAAAATAGAGAGAGTACAGAGGAGATTTACTAGAATGTTGCCAGGGTTCCAGCAACTATGTTACAGAGAAAGGTTGAACAAGTTAGGTCTTTATTCTTTGGAGCGCAGAAGGTTGAGGGGGGACTTGATTGAGGTCTTTAAAATGATGAAAGGGATAGACAGAGTTGACGTGGATAAGTTTTTCCCATTGAGGGTAGGGAAGATTCAAACAAGAGGGCATGACATGAGAATTAAGGGACAGAAGTTTAGGATAACGTGAGGGGGAACTTCTTTACTCAGAGGGTGGTGGCTGTGTGGAATGAGCTTCCAGCAGAAGTGGTGGAGGCAGGATCGATTTTAACATTTAAAAGTAAACTGGATAGGTATATGGACGTGAAGGGAATGGAGGGGTATGGTCTGAGTGCAGGTAGATGGGACTAGGGGAAAACAAATGGTCGGCATGGACTGGAAGGGCCGAGAGGGCCTGTTTCCGTGCTGTAATTGTTATATGGTTATATGTTATATGGTTATAGTTTACTAAAAGGCAGTTTAAAACAAATTGATATGTATAGTGAAAGTTTAGACCTATTTTTTCCTGATGCCAACATTACCCAGCAAAGTCATTACAAGATGCTTAAATATAGGAAACTTGGTCAAGGTTATGTATATTCTTGCATGTTTACCTTTTCACAGCTCTGAGTGCCAGGAATAATTTGCCAACTGTGATCTATGATGAGGTGATGAAACATACCATCTAAAGACTGAGCAAGGATCACTCTGGGCTGTTTTCTGTAGTATTGCATGTTGCATTACATTTCTTCCTGAGTCGCCCTAAAAACTAGCCCTTAGATAGTAAATTGCAGAGACCCCTGCCTCTAAAGCACTTTGGCAGAAGGCAAAGCTGGGGATGGAGTTTTGTCATCTGTGGGGATTGCTGTTTAAAGTTTTCAAATGTATCTGATGTTTGGAGACAAAATTACACTTTCTTAAAATCAGCAAACAAGTTTTTTAAATGGATTGCTGATAAAAATTCATATTTCATAGAAATAATTAAACACTAAAACAAACCAATTAAGCAACATTAGCGTTCCCCTGAAGCGATAGACTACAGGCATGGACCCCACATTGAAACCTGAGGATTTGAATCCTGTGTCAGGTCTGACCTGGTGATGGATCAGATTTTTCCAGTGGCAAATTTCAGCAATATTGGTTGCTAATATTGAACCCTTTAGAAAGTCCAAGGGTGGAACATAGTGGCATGTTTAGTTTTAAAATCTGTTTATGTACATGTATGCCCATATTGAACTCCAGCAGTTCCAGACACTTGGTATGTGGTAAAAATGCAAAGCTGTTTCATTCTCAACATTTTCACTTTGCTGAAGACAAATACTTAGAACATAGAACAGTGCAACATAGAAACAAGCCCTTCAACCCATGATGACTGAGCCCACCATGATGCCAAATTGTACTAATCCCATTTGCCTGCATATGATCCTTAATTCTCTATTCCCTGCATGCTTATGTGTCTGTCTAAATGCTTCTTAAAAATCACTATAGCATCTGCGTCTACCTGGCTATGTGGAGAAAAAGCTACCCCACAGTCTATTTTGTCCAAACTCCCCTAATAGCTAAACTCTCTAATCCAGGCGACATCCTGGTGAACCTCTTCTGCATTCAAAGCCTTTGCATCCTTCCTGTAATGGGATGACCGGAACTGCACATAGTACTCCAAATAGAGAAAAAATAAAGAGAAAGGAATTTTACCTTTATAATTGTGTTAGCTTGGATATTTCACTGTACTATAAATTGTTAGATTCCTTAATTCATGAGCACATTTTAGATGATCATCATCCCTACACAAGTTTGTTTTCAGCAAAAAATCATACCTTGTTGCCAGCCATGAAAATGTCATCAGAAGCAGTGGCTGGAGTATGTGAATGTCCTCTACATAAAGTGTCTACATAGATCATCTCAAATATACATTCAGCAGTGGATTATTAAGGTGATATTGAAGAGATTTATTTTTTGCAAACAGTAGGCAGTCAATACACATAGGGTTGAATTAATATGCATTGAGACAAATTAACATCACATTAGTTTTTCTTTGCAAGTATTGCGCAAACCTGTTTCTTTAACAAAGTAACAAGAACTCTTTATTGGATAAATACAACTTTGTGATTAGAAAATAAGATAAATTATATTCCCATTTTGCTTGCAATGTATTTTGATTGTCATTGCAACATTATTGAAACTCAGTTACTGCACTAGAAGATTTGGGACAATTACATAATTTATACGTCAGTGAGAAATTACTGAAATAATAAATAAATAAATAAAATGAAATCTTCACCCATTGTACTTGAGAACCTTAAGTGAAACTTCATTCTGCCTAAAAGGACATTGACACGAAACATTCTTGATTCTGAATATTTCCAACATTTTCCGATGCTATTTTAAGACTTCTATCATCCACTTTTTGGCTTTTGTACAAGGAAAATATTGCAGTAATTCTTAGAATACCTACACATTATTAATGCGTGTGTGTGTGTGCATGTGTGCGTGTATATATATATGTTTTGTCCTGAGGCGGGAAGTACAGTTAGTAATGACAGCAATATTCTCCCTTTTCAACTGTACTTTTATCGTTTGCAGTTTTATTCCAAGCACTTAACTGCACACTATAGATACCTTTGAATTAATTCAGTTGTGTATTTTAACAGAGAATTGTGTAATTCTGAAGAAGGGTCTCTCCAGAGATGCTGCCTGTCCCGCTGAGTTACTCCAGTATTTTGTGTCTTCATTTGTGTATTTTAATTCATTTGCAATAGTGATTGAAATTCCTTTTCAGTGTTATGAACTAGAACAGAACCCTATCAAGCAGCAATGGTTGAACTGCTTTCATTCATGTGATTGTACGCTTGACGTAATTTTGTATGAATAATGATGTGCAGACTTGTAAATTGTATTGATGTTATTTTCAATTTTATTTTTAAATTTGGAAATCTTTTTCTAAATTTTTCTCAAAGACAGTTAAAAAAAACAATAACATTTTCATGACCAATTGCAAATCAGCAATTGGCACTTTAATGCCTAATTACATTTTCCTTTTCGTATGTTTTGGAACTAGAAGGCTTATGAAATAATATTTCCTTTTTTGAAATAAAATAAATCAAAATCGTTCACATTTGCATTTGAAGGAGATTGACTTCATAAAGTAACGTATTTGTGATAAGAGGAAGCGATGGGTTCCATTGGCTTCAGAAGTTAATTGAAAATATTGCTGATAGAGGATGGTAAAACTTTTGAGAAAACATGATTCTGTCAAATATGAAGCAATGTGGAGATACTACGAACAATACTATGAACATTCATTTTGCTGCAGAGGATGTTGATTGCTGAATGTCCTTTGAGAGAGGCACAGAGTGAGAACATATTTTCTGCTGTATAACATGTGGAACAAGTGTTTTAAGGTATTATTTTGATATGATCGTTCACTTTTAAATGACATTAGTTTCATTCTGATGACTTTGTGTTGAGGCTAATGTATTCTTGTAGTACTTTGTCTAGACTTGCAGCATGGGGCATGCCCACAACACTGAATAACTGAAATACTGTATCATTGGCAAGCTGTTTTGTATTCTGGCTCCCTTGAGGTGAAAAGCCAGTATTCCACTAGCCTTTTCACCATCCTGTCCACGTGTCACCACCTTCAGGAACCATATATCTGCACCCCAAAGTCTCTAACTTACAACACTTCCAGTACCCTATCATATACTGTTGTTAATTCAGATTTCGAGCATTTTTGATTTTCATCTAATAGTAAAGGTGAGACCTTTTTATATTTCAATTGCTGTACAAAAATATTAGCATGCACAATTAAACAAATTATTTTTTGGGTTGAGTGAGCTATTTTCAGAACTATTTTCAGAACTTACTAAAACAATCAAGGAGAAAGATATGCCACAGAGATCTTTCAAGTGGAACATGAAAAACCTACATATTGGTGCACATAAATAGACAAAGTAGACAATGTAGAGGCCTCGGCTCCCGCAGCGCCCAGCCCTGCCGACAACCCAACCGCTAAAAAAGAAGTCCGCTCGCGCTTCGGCTCAGGTTCTAGAACATTGCGGCGGCAGCCGTTATCGTGGCGCGGGGCAGCGTGATGGGAAGGTGGCCCTTTTCCAGCTTTCTTTTCCACCCCCCATCCGAACAATCAGTCTGAAGGAGGGTCTTGACCCAAAATGTCACCTATGCATGTGCTCCAGAGGTGCTACCTGACCTGCTGAGTTACTCCAGCACTTTGTTATGTCGACTTTTCAGTCACCATCAGTCATCCCGCTGAGTTACTCCAGCTTTGTCAATCCTTTATGAAGTTATTTCAACTTTTTTGTACATGCACTTTCTTTCTTGAGGATTAAGGTAGAGTGAGGTTGCATTGTATGTGGATCACATTATCCATCAGGAGATTTTCCTAAGAAGTAAGATTTATGCAAAAGCATGGATCAGGATGCAGCAGTGTAACTGAGATATCTATCCAGAGTTCCATTTTCTACTTTCCAGACGGTTGAAGTTGAATGGTATTGCCATTTAAGTCTCACACAATTGATTTGATTTTCTTGTATGTCAACCCTGCTGTATTGTCCAATTTTATGTCTGCACTGAAAACCTGGATGAGAGTTGGGAGTGGAAGCTGCTTTTTAAAATCAAACTGCAAAAGGAGAGGAACTGTACATGGAAATATGCCGAGTAAAATGAGACATGATGGAAAATGCTTTTCTAATTTTCGGCCTTTTGCAAAAGAGATTTTAGTACTCTATGGTTCTGTCTCCCTGTTTATGTCTACTCCTGGCCATTGTATTTGCAAGATTCCAGAAGATTCTGGAGCCTGAATAATAAATCCCACTCGTCACAAATCTCTATAAATTATGTAGTTCATTATCTTCACACGTTTGCACATTTGCTTTTAAACCTACATATTGTACAATGAAGGTAGACAAAAATGCCGGAGAAACTCAGCGGGTGAGGCAGCATCCATGGAGCGAAGGAAATAAGCAACGGTTCTGGTCAAAACCCTTTTTCAGACTGATGTGAGGGTGGGGGGTGGCGTGAAGAAGAAAGGAAGAGGAGGAGCCAATGGGATGAGGGAGACCTGAGAAGGGGAGGAGAAAGTAGGGACTATCTGAAATTAGAGAAGTCAATGTTCATACCGCTGGGTGCAAACTGCTCAAGCAAAATATGCGGTGCTGCTTCTCCAATTTACGGTGATCCTCACTCTGGCCATGGAGGAGGCCCAGGACAGAAAGGTCGGAATCGGAATGGGAGGGGGAGTTGAAGTGCTGAGCCACCGGGAGATCAGGTCAGTTATTGCGAAACGAGCAGAGGTGTTCGGCGAAGCGAATGCCAAGCCTACGCTTGGTCTCACCAATGTAGAGCAGCTGACATCTAGAGTAGCAGATGCAATAGATGAGATTGGAGAGGGTGCAGATGAACCTCTGCCGCACCTGGAAAGACTGTTTGGGTCCTTGAATGGAGTCAAGGGGGGAGGTAAAGCGACAAGTGTAGCATTTCTTGCGGTTGCAAGGGAAAGTGCCCAGAGAGGGGGTGGTTCAGGTGGGAAGGGACAAATTGATCAGGGAGTTACAGCGGGAGCGGTCTCTGCGGAAAGCAGACAGGGGAGGAGATGGGAAGATGTGGCAAGTGGTGGGATCACGTTGGAGGTGACGAAAATGTTGGAGAATTATTTGTTGTATGTGACGGTTGGTAGGGTGGAAGGTGAGGACAAGCAGGGCTCTCGCTTAACTTTCTTTCCCTGTTGCCAGCCGGGCAACCATGGCAGCTTTTTAGGTTGCCAAATGACAGTTTAGGTGGTCATTTAAGATGACTTGCATGACACGTGCGATAATGTGCTCGGACTAAGTGCGTAGTTACCAGTCGTAAATATGCTCAATGAAGCATTCACATATTATTTCTGCTTCAAATAAAGTCACAAACTAAACATATTCACCAATCAAGACATGATATCTACCACAATGACATGCAGCGGAATTTTAATACAGTATCTCAACTCTTTTTACACATTGCAATTAATGCAATTTTTATTATTTCTTTCCACTTCAAAACAAAAATGCGGTTGATTATTCAGCGTATGATCAACGTGTCAATAAAACCTGGACCATGATAACATATATGCTTAACCATGCACACTACAGATTGATGCAAACATGTTTTCTGTGAAGGACCGAAAATTATTATGTCATGGCCATAGCATGGGTCGTTATTGCTATAGGTACATAAACATTCTCGCTTCCCACATAATTTATCCACAACAAAATATACAGGTTGCAAGGAATTTTCTAAAGGCATTTTATGATAATAGCTGTTAAAACTGACTATACCCATCTGACAGGTTAAACATTACACTAACTGACAAGAGATGGTCAAAGGACATAAATGCAGCAAATGTTCTTTTGGTAACATATTTAAAGGTGTCAAGTCGCCACATTACCGGACATTCAGATTAGATTAATGTGTTGTGAACAGCAATGAAGATACCCAGACTGTAAGCAACAATTTTTTTTAAAATGTTGATAACCGCTTTTTCCATCATTCCCACTTCAGAATTAATATTAAAATTTCAACTGAAATATCTCCTGACCAAATTTGTGATGTATATGACTGACTGTAGAAGTAAAACCTGGATAAATCCAACGTATAGTTGTGAATGTTGCTCATTAAATAACTACAATACTGATACTCCATATTACGATTTGCCGTTAAAATGAATTCTGTAATAACGTGTCAACGGTAGCAGTGACAATCGAACACTGCGGTTTTAATGTTTCACGTGTTCACAATTTAATTAATCCATCTTTATGGATTAAAACAAATAATAACATTGGGAATTAAAACACAGTTGATTGCATTCCGTTATCAAACATAGTCAATGTTCGCTCTGAAGATATTTTCAGCACAATGGGGTCGGGAGGGGGGGAGGGTGTGAATCAGTGCAGGATGGATAGATGGAGGTGGGGGGGGGGGGGGGGGGGGTTGTGAAGGCAATCGGTACGGAATGGATGGATTGAGGCAGGGCAATTAGTGCGTGTTGGTTGGAGTAGGTTAAATTGTACGGGGAGAGCGCAGGGGATGACAGTGGGGTTGGTTGAATGGGGGGGAATCTGTGCAGGATGGATGGGGGGGAGCAGTGCCAGATGAAGGGGTGGAGCAGTGCAGGATGGATGGGAAGGGGGGTCAGTACAGGATCAATTGGAGGACCAGTGTAGGATTGATGGGGAATGGCAGGAGAATCAATGCGAGGTGGATAGGAAAATCAGTGCAGGATGAATAGATGGGGGGGGAGTAGATGAGGAGGGGAGCACACGGAATGTCAGTGAGGACTGAATAGAGGCAGGAATAGGTATCAGTGCGGTATGGAGAGGAGGGGCCTCAGGATAAGGGGGTTGGAGAGGGGACATACAAGAGAGAGAAGAACGGGCAGAGGAGGTGGGAAGGAAGGTTAGCGCTCCTCGGAATACACCGGCATCATCGCTGCCAAACACGGAAATCGCTATCAAAATATGGAGGGGATGGGGGACAATATATTGCCGGCCGCGCGCGAGGCTTCGGAGACCCTGTGAACGGTAATTGCAGCTCAATCCAGCGCTAAATGCAGCTGAACTCTGCCTGTCTCGCCTGGTCATGCCTGGACTGATGACATATTTCCTGTAAATCCAGGCAGGGATAACCTGGCAGAGTTGAGCTGGGTTTAGCTCTGCTTCTCTGCGCTGGCTGTGTGCCTGGGGGCACCGCTCCCGTCTGACTCACGATGTCTCTGGCCACCCCCTGGCGTGGGGGGGGGGGGACACTCGGGTGGGAACCTCTCAAAACAGGGGGGGGAAGTGCCGACACAAAATGTCACGTTCCTTTTCTCCAGAGATGCTGCCTGACCCACTGACTCCAGTTTTTTGTGTCTATCTTCGGTATAAACCAGTATCTGCGTGCCAAGCCGGGCAAAATGACTCAGTGTTTAGGTTGCCCGGCGGCACTTTGGGTGGTCAGTGGCACCCGGGCAACCACTAATTTTGAGCCCTGACAAGGGGAACTCTGCCCTTGTTACGAGTGGGGGGGATGGGGAGTGAGAGCAGTCACGGGGGTATTGAAGAGATCCTAGTGAGAGCCTTTTCTATAGTAGAAGAAGGGAACCCCCGTTCCCTGAAGCATGAGGACATCTCCAATGCAATGTACAATGAACATGTCCACTATTATTAAACCACTACCTATTAGTGAAAGTGAATGAATCTCATATGTTGGGAGTTGCAGTAGGACAGATTTGGGTAGTGGTAATAGATAAAACAAATCTGTTTTATAGACACTTATATTAAAACAGAGGTCATGACCTAATGTCAAGAGTGTTTGTCATTTGCTCCAGGACCAGAACAAAGAAATTCTTATAGTGTAACCTCATACAAAGTCGATATGCTGAACCCCATAAATTCAGGGAAAGGCTATTGAACAATTATAAATATTGACAAGATCCTTGAAAATGATTATGCTGTTCTTGCACTAATCAACTGTCTAGCCACTATAACCTGTCTATTCAGGTTAAGGTTTTAACATGATGTCCTTATTCTGGTTTAACAGTGATGAAAAACAGTGATGATAAAGGTCACTAATAAGAGTTTTCCAAATTGGATGCAAATTATGTAATTAAAAGTCAACATTCAATTTGCTGAAGTAGGGTCAACAATCCCGGTAGCTTTTTACCACAGTTACAATTGGCTGTCACGACCATGATAGTATTTGATGAACTAGTGAGAGCATAATTTATTATTTCCATTAATAGCACTAAAAATAATGCATTTCTGGTGAATATAAACCAAGATAAATAATAAGCATTAATACTATTCAGCAGGACAGAGTGCTTGAAATATTGAGCAGGTCAGGCAGTGTTCTGTGAAGACAGGAACCAGATTTAATGGTTGGGTCAAATGAACTGGAGAAGTAAGAACATGCGTGTTTTAAGGTGAAACCAAAATGTACACACAAAGTAAAAGTGTAAGCAGGCTACCTGGCCCCTCAAACCAGCCCCATCATTCCACGTGTTCGTGGCTGATCTGCCCTAGGCATTATCTTCTCTTCAATGCCAGTTTCACGGAGCTCTCCAATCTCATTCAACAATATATCAGGCTCCTCTGTAAACACCTCCCGTGTTCTAGAAGCTCTGCTTTAAAGATTCCCCCCATTTATCTTGAAACAATGTCACCTCATTTAATCCTCTCCCATGGCCCCTTCAGGTCTTTTTATTTCAGATCGCCCCTCATTTCAAACTCTTTAAAATACAGGTATAACATTTTCTTTATCCCTGTCAGTCCCAAGAAATGGCAAAGTAAATATTTTCTGGATTGCCTTCAAAGCTATTACAGTTCAAGTTCACATTAATGTTCACATGCACCAATTAATGTACAGTGATATTTGAGTTACCATACAACCATACAAGTAAAAATAATGCAATACACAATAAATTTAACATAAACATCCACCACAGTGGAATCAACATTCCTTACTGTGATGGAAGGCAATAAAGTTAAGTCATCTTTCTCCTTTGTTCACCCGATGTGATCAGGGTCTTTGAACGGTGCCGTTGCCAACGGTCCCCTATTCAAGCACTCTCGTCGGGATGATGGAAACTCCGGCGTCGGGAAGGTTCGGAACACTCGGATCGGCATGGAGCTCCCGAGTCGGCCTTTTCTTACCGGAGACCGCGGCTTCACGGTGCTAAAGTCTACGGGCCCCATGGTCAGAGCACTTCCACAGCGATCCTCAGCAAAGGATCGCCCGCTCCGCGATGGTAAGTCGCGCCGCGCTTGCAGCTTGAAGCAACAGGGAAGGTCGCACCAGTACAGTTGTTAGGCCGCAAAGGGGGGGGGGCGGGGAAAGATCACATCTCCATCGAGATAAGTGACTGAAAACGGTTTCCCCCTATTCCCCACCCCCCACATAAAAACATACCGAGAAACATAAAAAAATACATTTTAGACACACTAAAAATAACACACAGGCTGCTGGCGAGGCTGCCATCTCGGCGCCACCCGGTGGTATATCCTATTTGAAATAAGGTAAAGAAAACACACATAGCTTTTAAGATATGGTTTCACCAACACTATACTGGCAAAGTACTTCTCTACTTCTAAATTCCAATCCCTTAAAAAAAAAAGAAAATATACAATTTGCCACTTTAATTACATGCTGCACCTGCATGCTAATGACTTCTTGTTTTGTGTACAAGAACACCTAGATCTTTCAGTGAATCACGTATTTACAGTATCTCTAATTTCAACAATAGTCAGCCCTTAGATTTGTTTCTACCAAAATGCACAACCACACACTCCTTCATTAATATCCATTCGCCAAGGATTTTGCTCACTCACTCAATCTATCAATATCCTCTTGCAAAGTCCAAATATCCTCAAAACAAAGTAGTAGAAATGTGGACCTTTTGAATACCTGGCCAATTATTAATTAAAAAAATGATAAATATTTGGTAACCAAATGGATATGGGATGAAGACCCATGTATGGAATTACGTCACAAATAATCCATGGTCTTAATGAACATTAGCATGGGTTCAGGAACCTGAATGATGTGTACTTGTCTTTACATTTCTGTGTTCTTGAATTTTACATCGCTGGTATATTGACTAGAGTTTACAAATCATTAATAATCTTTTAACAATGCGCATATAATAAACAACACCCATTATGAACCAGGGGCCACAGTCTTAGAATAAAGGGGAAGCCATTTAAGACTGAGGTGAGAAAAAACTTTTTCTCAATGGGCAGTGGAGGCCAAGTCACTGGATGGATTTAAGAGATAGAGCTCTAGGGGCTAGTGGATCAAGGGATATGGGGAGTTGGTAGTCACGGGTTATTGATCGGAGACGATCAGCCATGATCACAATAAATGGCGGTGCTGGGTCGAAGGGCCGAATGGCCTCCTCCTGCACCTATTTTCTATGTTTCTATGATTAACTGATTCTTTTTTGGAATACAAATGTAAATGGAAGGAGGCAGAACCAATTGTTATGTACAATGCAAGGCATAAATAAATAGTCACATAGAAAATATTTGCATTATCTATAGCTATAATTACTTGTACAAAACCAGTCCTGGAGTCTATTGCAGCGTAAATTATACCAGTGTGTGTGTGTGTGGCACATTTAGTTAATTTTGCTTTACATGTTCATGTGCTTTAAATCAGTGGTTTACAATGGTTTAAAAAATGTCAATTCATTCTATTTTGTAGCTCTTTTTGGAGGGTGGAGTGGGAGTGAGGAAGTAAGTTTGTCAGAGGTTGGGAATGTTCAAAAGCTTATAAAGAAGTCAGCTGCCAAATAATTTTGGTTTAAATGCAAAATTAGGCTGCTTATGTTCAGTCCAATCATGTTGGTCAATATAATTTTCTTTACTGTAGCAGTCTCTAACTATACACTATAAAATGGTCACTGAGGCTATATTTGGTCACCCCAGCCGTCCTTCCAGGTGGGAAACTGGCTCACGTGCACCTTCTGTAACCTCATCTACAGCATTGTCCTGATATGGCCTGTTGTACATTGGTAAGGCCATATGTAGACTCAGCAACCATTTCGCTGATCACTCATGTTTGCTCCGCCAAGGCTTACTGGATCTCCCAGTTGCAAACCATTTTAATTATTTCCATTCCCATACTGACCCTTCTGTCCTGGGACTCCTTCATTGGCAGAGTGAGGCCACACGTCAACTAGAGGAACAGCATCTCATATTCTGCTTGGGTCACAATGGTATAAACATGGAATTCTCCAATTTCAGGTAACGACAAAACCTCCCCACACCCCTAATTCTGTTTCTACAGAATATTTTTAGCATTTTCTGCTTTTATACATCCAGTATCTGCAGTTCTGTAGCTTTTGAAAAGGTTTAATCACCTATGCTTGCAGTGACTGGCATTACCCAAGACTCTGCCATCAGCGATTTCAAAGACATGCAGGTTTGTAGGTTAATTGGCCTCTGTACGTCTCCCTGTATTTGTAGAAATGGGATAACATAGAACTAGTGTGAAGGGGTGATCGATGGTCAGCGTTGGCTCGGTGGGTTGAAGGGCCCGTTTCCATGCTATATCTCTAAACTAAACTATACATCCTAGGCAGGGCTCGAAATTAGCGGTTGCCCGGGTGTCATTGACCACCCAAAGTGCCGCCAGGCAACCTAAATGCCGACTCATTTTGCCCAGCTTGGCACGCAGATACTGGTTTATACCAATAGACACAAAAAACTGGAGTAACTCCGCGGGTCAGGCAGCATCTCTGGAGAATAGGAACGTGACGTTTCGTGTCGGCGGCGGCGGAGGCTGTATTCCTCTAGTATCTTTGATTGCGGGGCAAAGATACTTGGTGCATGGTGACGAAGGGTCAGAGCGAATGACGGGCCCCGAACAGCGGCAACAGCGGCAGTTGCGGCCGCGACAGCGGCTCCACCACCTCCTTCTCCCGCACCCCGCCCGGTGGAAGGAGGCCTCCCTCTGCCTCCCTCCCTCCTCCTGGCCTCGGCGTGCGAGAGGGGTTGTTTGGAAAGTGCCGTTGGCAGATTTGCAAGCAATGGCTGCTGCCTGCAAATCCGCCAACGGCGCTTTCAAAACAACCCCTCTTGCACACCGAGGCCAGGAGGAGGGAGAGAGAGGGAGGGAGAAGGAGAGAGAGGGAAAGGGAGGTCTCCTTCCGCCGTCTGAAGCGGCTGCACCAAGGATCCTATAGCTATAGGATCTTTGAGCTGCACCGCTCGGCCCCGCACCTTCCTGTCGGCTGGCGGAGGAGGGGGGGCGGTGGCAAGGAGTTCCCAACCGCCTCCCCCTTTTGCGTCGGCACTTTGGCGGTGGACAGGGACGGCCAAGGCAGCGGGGCGATATTGTCCGAGGAACGCTGACCTTCCTTCCTCCTCTGCCCTCCCCCCCCTCTCTCTCTCTCTCTCTCTCTCCCCCTCTCCCCCTTCCCCTCTCCCCCCCCCTCCATCCCCTCCCCCTCCCTCCCCCCCACCTCTTCCCTCTCCCTCTCCTCTCTCTCGTACGCCCCCCTCCACCCCTCTTATCCTGGGACCCCTCCTCTCCATCCCGCACTGATCCCATCCCCTCCTCTATTCAGTCCTCACTGACATCCCCTGTGCTCCCCTCCCCCATCCCCCCCCAATCTATTCATCACCCTACCCCACCTCGCTCTGATTCTCCGGCCACCCCCATCCATCCCACACTGGTCCCCCAATTCATCCTGTACTGACCCGCCCTCCCATCCATCCTGCACTTCTCCCCCCATTCATACTGCACTGATCTCTCCATTCATCCCATACTGACCCACCCTCCATTTACCCTGCACCATCTCCCCCCATCCATCCTGTAGTGATCTCCCCATTCATCTTTTGCTGATCCCGCATGCATCCTCTACTGATCCCCCTCATGCATCCTGTACTGATCCCCCTCTTGCATCCTGTACTGATTCCCTCATTCGTCCCATACTGATCCCCCATTCATCCTATACTGATCCACTCATTCATCCTGACCCACTCATTCATCCTGATCCACAGACCCTCCGATCCACACTGTTCTGACCCCCCCCCCCCATTCACCCTGTACTGATTCCCCCCCCATTCAAGAAGAATGGGGGGAACAGTCTGAAGAAGAGTCTCGACCCGAAACGTTGCCTATTTCCTTAGCTCCATAGATGCTGCCTCACCCGCTGAATTTCTCCAGCATTTTTGTCTACCCCCAATCATCCTGTACCGAACCCCCCATTCATCCTGCACTGATCACCCCCCATCCATCCCGTATTGATCCCCCCCATTCAACACCACTGACATCCCCCGTGCTCTCCCCTCACAATTTTACATACTCCAACCAACGCGTACTAATTCACCTGCCTCAATTCATCCATTCCACACCGATTACCTACTCAACCCCCCCCCCCCCCCCCCCCCCCCCCCCCCCCCCATCTATCCACCCCGCACTGATTCACACATCCCCTGACCCTATTGTGCTTCATGGTCTTCAGAGCGAACACTGACTATGTTTGATAACAGAATGCAATCAAATGTGTTTTAATTTCTAATGTTATTATTTGTTTTGACCCATGCTATGGCCATGTCATGGTAATTTTTGGTCTTTCACAGAAACATGCTTGCATCAATCTGTAGTGTGCGTGGTTAAGCATATATGTTACCATGGTCCAGGATTTATTGACACAGGTTGATCATATGCTGAATAATCCAACCACATTTTTGTTTGTAAGTGGAAAGAACTAATAGAAATTGCATTAATTGCAATGTGTAAAAAGAGTTGAGATATTGTATTATAATTTTGCTGCGTCATTGTGGTATATATATATGGCGTCTTGATTGGTGAATATGTTTAGTTTGTGAGTTATTTGAAGCAGAAATAATATGTGAATGTGGACAAAAGTGCTGGAGAAACTCAGCGGATGCAACTGCATATATGGAGCGAAGGAAACCCTTCTTCAGATTGATGGGTGTTGGCCTGAAATGTTGCCTATTTCCTTCGCTCCATAGATGCTGCTGCACCCGCTGAGTTTCTCCAGCACTTTTATCTACCTTCGATTTTCCAGCATCTGCAGTTCCTTCTTGAACATAATATGTGAATGCTTCATTGAGCATAATTCTGACTGGTAACTACGCACTTCGTCTGAGCACATTATCGCACGTGTCATGCAAACCGTCTTAAATGACCACCTAAACTGTCATTTGATAACCTAAAAAGCTGCCAAGGTTACCCAGCTGGCAACAGTGAAAAAAAGTTAAGCGAGAGCCCTGCTAACGTGGAGAGGGATCATCACTGAAATGTAATTATGTGCAGCCACATTGATTTACCTGGATCCATAAGAATAGAGACTGTATATTACCTAACCACCCATTAGAAAACTACATTCTGTAAATGTCACCTATTAATGAAACATCTAAAAGATGGTTGAATCTGGGACACGACCCAAAGGAACTAATACAACATTATAAAAATATTCAGTAACTCGGGTAGCATCTATTGACAGAAAAACATAATTGCTGCTTCAGGATTGGGAAGGTGAGCAAGCAGATGTTCCCTAAGTTGCAGAGGGAACAAATAAAAATCAAATATCTACAGATGTTCAAAATCTTGTTGATCTCCCTGAAATCATTTTTCTATGGTATATAAGTGGAATCACTGAACTTGTCACAGGTTTATCTGAGCCAATTTTTCTGCCTGGATTTCTCAGCGTTAATCTGCAGAAGCTTCAGAAGTTCAGGAGCATGGTAATAACAGCAACAAGGTCCCCTTATGAAATTGGTATTTTGCATGTTCTTTAAATGTGACCTCTTAACAAAAAAAGTTATGCCACGGCACTCTGTACTGTAACTGGAGTAGAAGCAAATAACAATTTCATGTATTGGATGCTTAAAAGAGTTCTGGATAATTTGTGGAGTACGGGGTTGATGCAAAGGCCTGCAAAGGAAAATTATACATTCATCAACTTTGCTGAGAATCAAGGGCCTGTCCCACTTAGGCGACTTTTTAGGCAAGTGCAGAAGACTCTGAGCTCGCCACATGATCGCCACATGGTCACCACATGTTCGCTGGTGGTCTCTGGTGAGTCTCTTTCATGGTCGCGAGGAGATCCCGCATTCTGGGAACTAGTTGCGGCCTCGGTATGGTCACCGCAAGGTTTTCAACACGTTGAAAAGTTTTCTGTGACCAAAAATTGGTCGCCATGGAGAAAATAAGTAATCCTGTAGTCGTAGGTGTAGTTGTAGTGAGGTCACCATGTAGTTAAGGGTAGTCGAGGTAGTCATAGGTAGTTTTAGTTAATCACCTTTGCTGACCGGTCATTTTCATTGGCTCATTGGGGAAAAAAAACATAAGCATGAGTTTTCAGAACCAAGGTTAACCGACCGGTAATGTTAAATGCCCGCCAAACTTCACAGCTGTGTATCTCTGGCTTATTAAAAGTTGTCTGCCTTGTGAAAAGTCTGTCCACTCCTTCTCCCCCCTTCTCCCCCTTTTCTCTCCTCCCCACCCCCCCACCCCCCCTCTTTTAAAGGACTTACTGTGCTAACCGTCTTAACCTTCCTGTGCAACGCTTTGCACCATGTGAATTTCAGACAGTGCTGCCCCCGCTTTCCCTGGCCCCCCGCCTTTGCGATGTGTTTGTGTGTGTGTTCCACTCTGACAGTCGCTGTTCCAGTTCCCAGTTTTTCAGGCGAGTGCCGGGAACTTGACAGTCGCCGGAAGACCGCTGAAAAATCGCCTAAGTGGGACAGGCCCTTCGGGCAAAGTACTGCTATCAGTGGTATTTTCTTGTCACAAGTACCTAGGTACAGTTCAGTGCATACAGTTTAGAAACAATCTTACTATACATAGGCCCAATCGTACTCAAGTACAAGAGCATAAGAATAATAAATTACAGTGAAGCAGCACACAAGAGTTTCTAGCGGCATCCTGTATCTTTCAAATTTAAATATATTAAAAAGGTAAAGTCTTAACTGGGCATAAAAACCTGTTATGTAATCTTTTCACCTCACAGTCAGTTGGATTTGCACATATTTCTTCCCCACCCCAGGACCCCTTCCACCTATATTCTTTCCTCGAAACAGGCCTTTTGCCTCACCAAGTCCACACCAACCCCGTAAATTAGCACTATCCTACAGACTAGGGACAATTTACACTTTACAGAAGACAATTAACCTACAAACCTGTACAACTTTAGAGGAGGAAACCGGAGCACCCAGAGAAAGCCCACATCGTCACCGGTAAAACGTAGAAACTCCGTACAGACAACGCCTGTAGTCAATATCAAACCCGGTTCTCTGGCACTGTAAGGCAGCACTTATGTGCCTTCCTCTGGCTTCATAATTCGCCTCATCTATCCTGATCTCAAACATTTTGTCTTTTCATCTCTGATCTTTGTCCAGCCAACTGTCAATCAGCCTCAACCCCTCTGCTCCAATTGTGCCCACCTATCACTTGCCAGGCTTTGCCCTGCCCCCCCACCTCTCATCCAGCTTTGCCTTGCCCCCCACCTCTCATCCAGCTTCTCATCCAGCTTTGCCCTGCCCCCACCTCTCATTCAGCATTACCCTGCCCCCACCTCTCATCCAGCTTTACCCTGCCCCCACCTCTCATCCGGCTTTCTCCCCACCATAATACATCTAAAGAAGGGTCCCAACCTGAAATGTCACCTGCCCATGTTCTTGGAGATGCTGCCTGACCCATTGAATTACTCCAGTACTGTGTTCTTTATGTGTATACAGCATCCGCAGTTTTTTGTGACTGCATAAAATGTTATACATACAAAATAATTCTTAGTTACAGACATTGCAGTTGAGTAGTGTATGTTTGTTTATGACCTGTTAATCTGGTTTGTCATTTGTTGAAGAAAAAGTGGCAGTAAAGACTCTGGCAGAGCTGCTGTCTCCTCTTTTGATAGTACCATGAAATCTTTAACATAACTGAATCTCCTGTTTAATATTCAGTGATGTATTAAAGTATTGTTCCAAGATTGTACACTAGTTCTGGATTAGTATTTGACGACTAAAACATCCTGATTTGAAGAGTAGAATTAATCTATCCCAATACAAAAAATGTCCAAAAGATCAAAAGGATAGAATTTATGTGATGGTAACCCTGTAATCAATAGGATGCAGTAATTTACGTTGTCCAAATTGTAATTTGGTTAAATCCACCATAGTTCTTTATTGTTTAGATAACGTGTTGCTTTGAATAAGACTGAGCACTTTCCCAATAATATACCCCACGGTTATTGGATTAGATTAAGAGTTTTGTTCACTCCACTGTTTATCTATTTTTAGAGCATTTTAGAGATATGTTAGTAATAATGACTGATCTATCAGGTCTTAAATGTCTTGATTTTATGTCTTTTGTTGTGCTCACATTCTTTATTTTAGAAAGTCCAACACACGATATTCATCCACTAATGCAGCAGTTCTACTTATCACTTCTTCTTCTGGCATATGGCGTGCACAGCCTAAAGTTGTTGATCAAGGGTAGGTCAAGGCCAGGACAGCATCAGTTACTGGGTGGATGGCTTTGATGCCACCAGGGAAAAGCCTCAGTGGGCAGTCATTCACTATGTGTGGGATGATCTGGTCTGGATGTCCACAGACGCAAGCAGGGCTGTCTGTCATCCCCCACTTATGCAGGTGATGGGCTGTTCTTGCACGGAGGGTGCGGATTCTGTTCAGGGTTAGCCATTGCTTGCAATGGAGGTCAAATCCCGGTGGTTTCACTGTGGGGTCTGTGATGACCTCTCCGTTGTTGGTGTTGGCATCTTTCCAGGCTCTGCGCTACTCGAGCGTGGAGTCAAAATCTTCCAGGGATTTGACTGAAGACCAGAAGGGTTTGCGGGACTTCAGGTGCATGTTGGGGAGATTGTTCAAGCATGGTTGGGAAGGTCAGGGTTAGCCTCGATGGTGCACCAATATTTCAACATCCTCTTCCTTCTGTGGATGCTGGGAGGGGCTATATTGCATTTGACTAATGCAATCAACCTGATGTGTTTTTGTGTCACTTTTGACCATGCCACTTGTGACTCGTAACCCAAACGGCCCTTCCCAGGGCCAAAACTCCCGCAGCATCGGGAAATCTCTACGCATCTACCAGCCAAATGTGGAAGGAATGTCCAGGATGTCCAGATCTCAAGATCTGCTAAGGACCTTAATGCTGATGTCCTCCTTCTACAAGAGACGCACATCGCTGATACCTCATGCTTATCACTTGTATCTGAACATAAGGCTGACATTTGTGATTTTGTTCATAAAAATGTAGCCAAGACTGGATGATAAAAATTACATAAAAGAATGTTCAAATCGCTGTCACAAAAGTAGTACTTTGCCAGCAGTAGACGAAAGTACATGTGGCAGTTTCGTAAAATGAGCTTTTGTTACTGTCTGTTTATAAGCCACATTCTGTTCCCAATGACCTTAAAACTAGACATTACAATATTCCGAAAGTAATTAGATCTATTGCCTTTTCAAAACAATATTGCTGCAACATTGGTTGCTGGGATTGTGCACTTCAGATTCCCTACATTGAGTTTCTCTTTCCTTTTAAAGAACATAGAGCAATGGTGAATCTATCCACTTGATGTGATTAAGATCAGATTTTGTGACAATGTCTGATATTTACCTAATTCTGCTACTGGAATGACAGAATATTGTTGTGTAAGTAGTGTCGCTTTTGGTTCACGAGCATAGGAGTGCATGAATTAAAACAGTACAGTTGGAAAATAGGGTGTATTTTATTTTACCTTCTTTGGTAACTTAATTTGAAGTAGCAAAACTAAAAATCTGGACAGCAACAAAGAGTGGGTTGGAGCCAAAATACTTTTTTTTAAGTAATGGATTTGCGTCCAATATTGAGGTAGTCTATCTATTACAACCTGTTCTAATGATAGCAGTTTGGCCTTGTGTCAGAAGTTTGTGGCCTCAATTTTTTCTGAACATGAGCAGCGTTTTAAACCTCAATTCAACTCTGTACCCTGTTCAGGTGCCTTCTTTCAAATTAGAAAAGAAGCTGAAATTATATGCTTGTATGCTTGTATCCAATTACATTATCTGTATATTTTATTATATGGGACCTTTTCACTGTGTTCTGTGTGACACAATAACTCTTAACAGTTGCAGCAACCCAGAAACCATATTAATGAACAAAAACTAACACCCTTAGAATATAGAACATAGAACAGGCTCTTCAACCCACAATATTTACGCCGAACATGATGCAAGATCATCATTTATCTACCTGCACATGACCCATATGCCTTAATTCCTTGCATGTCCATTTGACTATCCTAAAGTTTTTTTTAAAGCCACTAACTTATCTGCTTCAACCACTACTCCTGGTAGCATGTTCCAGGCACTAAGAACCCTCTGTGTAAACACAAAACTTGCTCTGTACTTTTCCTTTAAACTTTGCTTCTCTCATTTAAAGCTAAGCCTTCTAGTATTTGATTTTTCCATCCAGGATTATCTACCCTATCTCTGCCTCTCAAATGTTATATACTTCCATCAGGTCTCCCCGCAACCTCCAGCATTCCAGTGAAATCAATCCAAATTTATTCAACCTCTCCCTGTAGCTAATACCCACTAATCCAGGCAACATTCTGGTAAACCTCTTCTGCACCCTTTTCAAAGCTTTCACACCCTTTTTGTAATGGAACGACCAGAACTGCACACAATACTCCAAATGCAGCCTGATTAAAGTCCTATAAAGCCACATGATGACTTCTCGATTCTTATACGGAATACCCCGACCCATGAAAGCAAGCATACTAAATGCCTTCTTTACCATTCCATCTACTTTTTTTTACCACTTTCAGGGAGTTGTGGATTTAGAACCCAAGATCCCTCTGTACACCAATGCTGTTAAGTACATGCATTTAATTGTATATTTACCTTTACATTTGACCTCCCAAAGTGCACACTCGCTCTTGCTTGGATTAAATTCAGAAACAAAAAACATCTTAACAATGCTTTCCACAATTTTAATTCTGCAAATGTATAGGAAGGAACTGCAAATGCTGGTTTAAACCAAAGATATAGACCCAAAAAGTTAGAGTAACTCAGCGGAACAGGCAGCATCTCTGGAGAGAAGGAATGGGTGACGTTTTGGGTCAAGTCTGAAGAAGGGTCTCAACCAAAAACATGACCAATTCCTTCACCCCAGAGATGCTGCCTGTCCGGCTGAGATACTCCAGCTTTTTGTGTTTCTTTAATTATGCAAAAACAGATACCAAGCCAAAGATTATATTGTATAGGATGATGAAAACATTAATGATATAGGGAAGGTTTTATATGAGATGGTCGTGAATCTACACAACCCTGCAATGGTAACTGAAGATTAGGCAGTTGCATATTACAAGGACAGATTTCTGATGCAGGACTTTCAGAATCACAGATTGGTACAATCACGAGGTAATTCAGCTTAAAGACAAGTTACACTTACATCAATGGGTGGAGTAAATGAAAAAGGCTATTATAAAGAATGAGATACTAGATCATTTGGAAAATAATTAGATTAGACCAATCATGTTTGGCAAAGCAGGATTTTTTGGGGGAAAGTTTTGGATTAGCTGAGAAGGGATATATTTGCAACAGAGAACAATTAAGATTCACTGGACTAATTCATAGGTGTTGACTCTGCCACATGCGATAAAATTAGGTCGACTGAGATTGTATTCGCAAGATTTCAGAAGAATGAATAGGGTTCTAGTTGATAGAACATTCTGAAAGATCTATACTGTTCAGATGCAGGAAGGATTTTCCTCCGGGGTAGGATTTCTAGTGCAAAAGGTTTACGGAGCAAGATATTTAGAATGGTGAACTTGTGGAATTTAAAAATGAGATAGGTACATTTCTAGAAGGAGAAGTGATAAACGTCTGAAGAAGGATCCCAACTCTAAAAGTCACCTCTTCCTTTTCTCTAGAGATGCTGCCTACCATCTGAGTTATGCCAACATTTTGTGTATCTTCGGTATAAATGAGCATCTGCAGTTCCTTCCTGGGCATAAGGGCATTGGAAAAGTGCCAATGCGGCTGTCCCATTCAAAAACGGAAGATGGAAGGTTGGAGAGTATAGGCCAATTAGTTTAACATTTATTCTTTGCAAGATGTTAGAATCAATAATCAAAGCAGAAATTAAAAATAATTTAGGAAAGCTTAATGTAACCAAACCTAGTCAAATGATTTTATGGAGTTTGATCAATTTGAAAAAAGGTCCTGGCCCAAAACATATCTTCTATTCAAGCAATAGATGCTGCTTTACCTGCTGAGTTCCTCTAGCTCTTCGACTTTCCTCAGTTGGAACAACTAGGTCTTTCCCAGGCTGGAGGGATGTAACGACTGAACTAGTGTAACTAGTGAGAGATTGGATCTTGGTCCTCAGTTATTTTTACTTATTAATGTCCTGGAGATGGGATGTATATGAATGTTTCTAAGTTTGCCAACGATATCAAAATAGATGGAAGGCCATGTTGTCACGAGGACATTTTGATTCTGCAATGATAGCTTGATTGATTGGGCAAAATTTAGCAAATTGAGTTTAATGTGGTGCAGTTTGAGGTAATACTCTTCAGTAAGAAAAATCAAACTATGTAATATTATCGAAAAATGAGAGGGACTGCGAAGGACTGAAGTTAAGAAGAATCCAAGGGCTCTGGTGCATGGATCACTAAAAGTTAGCAAACAGGTCTAACAAACAGATAAGAAAGCAAATGCTATTTTAACATTTATTGCAAAGTGGTTAGAGTTTAAGAATAGGTAAGTTTTGTTCAGTGGCACAGGGTGTTGGTGAGGCCACATCAAGAACATTGCACACAGTTTGGTCCCCTTATCAAAAAAAAGGATATAGTTGCATTGAAGGGGCTGCCAAAATGATTTTTTTTACCAGGCTAACTCCTAACATGAGAGGGTTGTCCTATCAAGAGAGTTAGTCAGTTTGGATCTATATTCCTTGGCGTTTTGAAGAAATTAAGGGTGATCTTATTCAAACATATAAAATTATTACTGGAGTCATTTTCATGGAGCCTTTATTGATTCTAACAAGCTTAAATCCTGTAACCAATGTTTGGTCAGTTTGTAGAAATAAAAATGTTGGCAATAAACCATATTAAATTAACATTCTTCTGTTGTATCAGCCATAGGAATAGCTGGCCAAAACATATTTAATGACAATTTTTTTTTAATTTGTATTTTCACATGTTACCTGGAACAGTCAATGCTATTGTCATAATGATGCAGATTCAGCGCAATACATTAGAAATGGAACAATGCAGAAGTCGTTTAAACTTTCTGCTTCATACAATGTGGTGATTGTTATTTCCAGAGCATTTGATCTATTTCATGATATTATGTTATCTTTTCTATTTTTTTTAATGGAGAATAAAAAAACAAATACTATCACAGTGCTTTAAATGTTAAAGCCACTGAGGTTTGAATTTATGTTAAGATATCTTTGGAAATTAATTTTACGTATGTTATTGTTATTAACTATATATATATCCTATAGTTTCTGTATCATCCAGGTATAAATATCAAGCTTGAAAATGCACAGCATGAGCAGAGCATAAAATATATATTTAAAATATTTTTTCATCTTGTAGATAGGTTAAATGGCAAGTTTTGAAAAATGCTGCAATACATTAATGTGGAAGTTTGATTTTTATTGTGTGGCATATCTTGTACAAAACAAAACTTACATTTGTTGAAGGAAGGAACTACAAATGCTGGTTTAAGCCGAAGATAGACACAAAATGCTGGACTAGCTCATCAGGACAGGCTGCATCTCGGGATAGAAACATCAGACCAGCATTTTGTGTCCACCTGACATTCGTTGAACATTGTAATACATTGGTTGAAAAGTTTATGACAGCAATCAGTTTTGTAACACAGCTTTTTGGGGGAAGTTTTAAGGGGGCCATTAAACAATAAATGTAATTGGCCTAGAAAAAAACAGATTACTAAATAAATTTGTGTATACATTTACATTCTTATCTTTATTCTTATTTTTGTTAAGTTTATGAAATCCCTGGTGAAAATAGATCAATCTCACATTCAAGTTGTTATTTATTTTATTAGTCTGATAAAATAGAATGTAGGATAAAATATAGTGGAAACTTAACATTATCTTTCAAACATCCTTGGATACAGAAATGTGTTGCAAAAATGCAAATATAATGTCTCAACTGAAAAACTCAATAGTTGCATTCTAACTTTCATTGGTAATAGGTAAACCCAAGAGGAACACATTTAATATGATCTAGAAAGATCTGGATTAATTCAGAATAACCTGCATGAAGTTATAAAGGACAAATCTTATTAAATTTTATTAAATTTACTGGAGCTCTCTGAAGAAACTAAATCTGCAAGCGAGACGCTTGGTGTGAGCCTCTCTGATGCCAGGGTCAAGGATATTTCCGAGTGGGCATGACATTCTGAGAGGTGAGGGAGAGCAGCAGAGGTACCAATGACTTGGGTATGAAGATGGTTGAGGTTCTGCAGAGAATTTAGCGTGTTAGGCTAAAATAGCGGGACCTCCAGGATTAACACCTGTGCCAAGAGTTGATGAGGCAAAAAGCAGACAGATTGTGCTACTTGGTGTGTGTGTTGGGGGGGTTAGTTGGGGATCAGTGCAGCAGGTCAACAGGTGGAGGGACTGATGGGAAGCTAGAGATTATCACAGTAAGTTTGAAAGGTAGTAAAGACAGGGACAGGTTAATGAATATGTAAGTAAGTGAGTAAATTTATTGGCCAAGTATTCACATACAAGGAATTTGCCTCGGTGCCCCGCCCACGAGTAACAACATGACATACAGTGACAGTTACGAATGACTCAGAAAACACTAATCATTAACAATAAAAAAACATTAATGATAAAAGACCATTGATCAAGCATGTGAACCAACAAAATACCAGATCAAAGGGAGGCTACAGATTTTTGGCTGTTGAGTAGAGCAACTACGCGTGGATAAAAAACGTTTTTATGTCTGGCTGTGGCAGCTTTGACAGTCCGGAGTCACCTTCCAGAGAGAAGTGATTCAAAGAGTTTGTGGCCAGGGTGAGATTGGTCAGAGATGATCTTGCCCGCTCGCTTCCTGCCCATTACAGTATATAGTTCATCAATGGAGGGAAGGTTGCAGCCAATAAACTTCTCTGCTGATCAGAGGATTCGCTGCAGCCTCCAGGTGCCGTGCTTGGTGGCTGAGCCGAACAGGCTGAAGTGTATTTATTTGGTGAGACAAACAGGCTGAAGTGTATTTATTTAAATGTGAAGAGTATTATGGGTAAAGCAGAACTTAGAAACTAGATTAGTGTACGAAACTATGATGTTATGGCCATGTTGTGATATTTTTAATGATCAATGCAAGTCTAATAGTGCTATATTTTTTTAAAAAAACTATAAAGCATAAATAACTGACGAAAAATAAGTGAAGATGGGTTGGTAAAGTAAGCAGGAAAAATATTAGCTGAAATGTTATGCACTAAAATATAAGGTGTTACATTTTGAGAGGAGTCAGACTTGATAGGTGTTGAGCAAAGGAAGTTGACATTTCTGATAAATCTTTTAAGAATTGGGATGAGTAGCATTGATTATGATTATTTATATTTTTTTAACCCAATATTAACTGGAAAGGTTCAGTATGAGCATGATAATATCACATTGTCAAATAATTGCAGCTTGAGCCTGATAATTCGCAGCACACACCACCCCCCCCCCCCCCCCCCCTTTTTTTTGTCTTTGTCTATTTGTGACTTGCTCAGGAATGTTCTTTCCATGTTAAATACTGCCATTTGTGTTAATGTTTTTCTTGACCACTTTACATTCAGTACTGGGCCCTGATTCATGATTGGCAATATTAATCGTTATTTTTATTTTTATTTTAGTTCTAACATTTGGTATGCTTTAGTTAATTCCTGTGATATTTGAGTAATAGTCCAGCTAATACAAAATTTAGACTTCTGATATGCTTTTACTCCGTTTAAACGTAGCAAAATACAAAACCATTTAGTATAAGTTGCAATGTGTTAAGATTACTTTTGTTGTTATTTGCACCCTGTCCATATTATGTGTCCTTTATTACAACCATTGGTGGAAAGATTAAGATTATGTTTGTGATGAGTACATTAGTTTGTGAAATTTGCTATCAAAGTTATATTGTGAGGATGACAAAATAAATATTTAGCAACTGAATCTGTTCCAATATTCCAATAATGATTTTATTAAATTTCATGCGTAGTTAAACACTCATGTATAAGGTTAGTCCTATTTTAACACTTTGCTGACAATTTGAGTGTAATCAGAACGAGTAAATTAATATCTATTAATTATCATCACTGATTATTGGTGATATAGATGACTTCACGCAGCCATATTTGAACGTAAGAAATTTATTTGAAGCAGCGATTTTGTAACCAATATTTCCCGACTCCGTCATTTCCAGAGCAATTAGATAGTCTTGTGTTAAATTACTGCATGGAGAAAGGGAAATTAAGCTTCTCGTTCAACAAAATGATTTCTGTCACTGCGAAAAGTTCAGTTTATCGTTTTACACCAAAAGCGCACTAAATAGGACAGGACAAGTTAATTTACTGGAACATTTTGTGGGAGAAAAGTTACTCAACCGAGATAGTTACAAAAGAAAGAAAACATGCACAATGATGCGATTATTAAAAAAGTTGCGCGTTGTTCTAAAATCCGACATCACTGCTATTCGGATATTTAGTTTGTTACCCATTTTCAGCAATATTTGAATTTAAATGATATTGCATCGAAGCTTGGCAGCCCCAGAATAAGCGTTGCCCCTCTGATCGCATAATGTACAATGACTTTATTCAAAAGAATTGAATGAAATTGGGTCATTTCCTCGCTGACGACATCGTTAACGCATGAGAATTGAGGGGCATTCTGATGGGAGCAAAACACTGAATTAAACAGTGGAGCTGCCTTTTATACCGTGATCCCTAGAAACGAGCTGTCAGAACAAGTGGGACGGTCGTGTGAAAGGATATTCCAGGCCGTCGAAACGTTCCGTGTGTTTTTAAACTAAGCGTATTGCATCATTTATAGTTAATGGAGCCAATTCGCAATAGATATGTAGGGAATTTGGTGCAGCCGCAATATATGGACACATTGTCCGAGCCGCCAGCTACGTTCCCGCAGTGGACCGGAGTTACTGTAAGTGATTCACTATGGAGATGGCAAACGTGCAGCGCCTCTCTATCCGGGTCCTTCTATTTTCACTTCGTTTTCCCGTTGAGTGTTTTAGTGGACACTTACCCATGTCAGTTTAAGTGTCTGAAAAGCTACAATAACTGTGATCGGAGCCAGTGGTCGGGCCGAGAACAGCTAGGCGATTTCGTCAAGGGAATTAAAGCCTTCCTTTCTTCCCCCCCAATCTATCTTTAATTCTCCGTAATGTCTTTCCAATGCACTTCGGTAATTAGTCGCACAACTATATTTATGACTGCGATCTTTCTTTTTAAAAGCGGCAACTCGAAATAGGCACACCCTCACAGTAACAGAATATGAAACTATGTTCCTATCGACCCCCAAAAGAAGTTAAGAGGTTGTCGATTATGGAAAAACGCAGAGCCGAGGAGAATTTGGAATAGTGTAGATTCGGGAAAGTTTATACAAATGTCTTTTAATTTGTAAATTTGGTGGCTTTAAACTTCGCCCCATCAAGTAGAAATAGAGTTGTGCAGCTAGACATGGGAATTGTAGTGCCTAAAACGAATATTAATAAAGCGACTTTAAAAATAAGATTAATTTGGTATATTTTGTTCGCAGTCTGCAGTATTAAACGACAGCACATTAAACGATGTGGCCTAAGCAGCAATCGAGCTGATTTGTTCTGGCCTCGAGTCCTCACATGCCGGTGCTCCTCTTGAGTTTCTGCATTTTAATCTCCTGCAGCGCTCTGGCTATTTTTAGCTACCACCTCCCAGGGTTGAGTTTCTCTCAACAGCGGGTTTCATTGTCGGTAAATCATCTGAAAATTAATTTCGTCCGGCCCTTTTGTAGCTGGTAAAAGATTGACGAGCTGTTTTCAGGAAGTTTGCCAACTAAAAGTGTACGTTGGGCACAGTTTTCAAACAAAACGTGAATATTGTCAACTCACCGAAATTGATTATTATGAACTGTATTGACTATTGTCTTTGAATGAAAATATAATCCTTTTGCAAGTCCAGGCGTGAGTTGTATGTAAATTTTAAGGCACAGTCACTGGAAAAGATTATCCCGGAGTTGAGATTATTTTTCAGCAAACTACAGCAGTCGCTGCATACTATTTACGATACTTAATTATTTTCGTTTACAGATGGACTTTCCGGTCGAGACCAGTCAGTTGAGCTGTTGACTCCCACAAGAATGAATCACATGTCCAGCACTGGTAAGAGGCGATCAAATCTTTCAAACCAAGAATAATTTATCAAACAAAATCACAAAAGTTGTCTTTTAAACGTTGCTAACACCAAAAAACGATAAAGTAGTTACCGTTTCTAACATCTATAATTATGTCTTTTGTTTTTACTTTCTGGAGCATTTGCAAGTATTTCCGATTAAATAGGTGACAAAGCCATTCCTGCTATATTAAAACAGGTAAATCAGGTAATTAATAATTTCTAGCAATTATTACTAATACATTCAACATAATGACAAAGGCAGCAACAGTTTGGTTGATCAGCATTGGGAGGTTGATGTTGTGAGATTGAATTGAGACTGACCCCAAACTAGCGAAAACAATCATGTCATTATTTAATACATTATTTCATTTTGTGCATCATCCTGAATGTGAATTTCAGTTTTCACAACTTATTACTATATTTGGAGGGATTTTTATTAAAATATATGTCCAAATTATTGCATACTCTAATGTTTCTTATTGTGTGGCAATAAAATGGGGCATCTCACAAAAGCCATAGATTTGTAAATTCAAGATTTTATTTTGTAGAAAAATCAATCATTTTTTTGTCTTTAAAGGCATTTTTATAAATAATAACAACAAATAAACATCCAGCTCCAATAATCTTTGACAATGTAACCAACCGGATAGGTAAGGAATATATAATATTCACAAACAATGTTAGTGACACGGATGAAAAGATAGTTTTTATTTCAATAAAACTAGGTGAAATAAATTGTGCGGAAGACTTAAGTCAGTAAAGACACATGGGTATGTTGAATGGGCAACATAAAAATAAAGATTTCATTCTCCAGAGTCTCTATCAACATTATATAACCAATATGTTTTCCTTCTGTATTGCCATTAGGCCTCCATTGATATCACCCTTGTCAGAAAGTATGTATTGAAATCTGGATATAATTTACATGGATGTAGCCAGGACTTGAGTGCGGGAATCTGAAGGGTGATCTTTATCGGAGTGCATAAAATCATGAGGGGAAGTGAAAGGGGGAATGCATAAATCTTATACCAGAGTTGTTGGGGATGTCCAGGACAAGGGGTCACAGTTTAAGGATAAGGGGGAAGTCTTTTAGGACCGAGATGAGAAAATCGTTTTTCACACAGAGAGTGGTGAATCTGTGGAATTCTCTGCCACAGAAGGTAGTTGAGGCCAGTTTGTTGGCCATATTTAATAGGGAGTTGGATGTGGCCCTTGTGGCTGAAGGGATCAGTGGGTATGGAGAGAAGGCAGGTACAGGATACTGAGTTGGATGATCAGCCATGATCATATTGAATGGCGGTGCAGGCTCGAAGGGCCGAATGGCCTGCTCCTGCACCTAATTTCTATGTTTTTATGTTTCTATCACAGTAAAAACACTTGCACCATGCTGTTGTTTATAGACTACAGCTCGGCATTCAATACCATCATCTCCTCCAAGCTGGTTACCAAGCTCATGGAACTGGATCCCTGCGAATCCCTCTACAATTGGACTTCCTCATCCACAGACCACAGACTGTTCGAATTGGCAGAAATACTTCACCCTCATTGGCAATCAGTACGGGAGCACCTCAAGGCTGCGTGCTCAGCCCCCTGCTCTATTCACTGTATGCTCATGACTGTGTGGCTGGACATAGTGCGATCTCCATCGTCAAGTTTGCCAACAACACCACCGTTGTGGGACGAATTACAGATGGCAGTATAACCAAACAACTTTGGAAGAGGAAGGATGAGGACCCACAATCCTGTTTATATCAATGGGACAATGGTGGAGTCAAAAACTTTAAATTCCTGGTGTACATATTTCCGAAGATCTTTCCTGGACCCAGCACACTGATGCAAAAGATCTTCGAAAATATGCACGCCCAGGAATTTGAAGTTTTTGACCCTTTCCACTATCGTCCTGTTGATATAAATAAGATTGTGGGTCCCTATCCTACCCCTTCCAAAGTCTACAATCGGTTCCTTGGTTTTGCTGGTGTTGAGAGCCAGGTTGTTGTGCTGCCACCATTTGGTCAATCGGTCGATCTCCCTTCTATACTCTGACTCATCACCATCACCATTTGTCCCACAGCAGTGGTGTCATCGGCGAACTTGATGATGGAGTTTGCACCATGTCCAGCTACACAGTCATGAGTATCGAGTGAGTACAGCAGGGGGCTGAGCACACAGCCTTGAGGTGCTCCCGTGCAGATTGTTATAGAGGATGACACATTTCCACCAATACGCACAGACTGTGTACGTATTGGTGGACTGTGGACCATACGGACAACTTAAATTTAGTTGTTCAAATATTGGTAACTACCTGTTGCTCCTGAGGCCCTAATTTTAAACTCACTGTTTTTCTCCTTTTTAGTTTGTTCTTTAAATTTCTTATGCCTTGATCTTGTTTGATAATACTTTTTTGAAACACCTTGGTATATTTTGCTCTGTTAAGTTGTTATAAAGTGTAAGTTATCATGCAAACGTTTGCTTCCATGTGATCTAGAACATAGTGCCTTTTAACATTTGGCACTGCCAGCTAGGCAGTGTGAAGAGTAGTACAACTTGAATTCTAAAGCTTCTGATTACAAATGCTTATATTTAAGCAAATGTGGTGTTTAATACTGTTTTTAATCTCAAATTCTATTTTTGTTCAGAAATATGAAAGTCAATATGATGGGTTTTTTTTAATTCTAGCATAGCCTAAGTAGGTCTTGACAATACCACAGTAAACCAGTGAATATTCATTACAGAAGCAGCAATTGTGAAAATACTATTTTCATTATTTATATTCTTACTGATGCACAGAAGCAGTTAGAGAAGTAGAAGTAAGGTTACTTACATTCTTTAAATCCTCAAGCTAAGTTGTCCACAGTGTATCATGCACACCTCTCGACGCAAAACGTCACTCATTCCCTCTTCAAAGATGCTGCCTGTCCCACTGCGTTACCCCACATTTTGTGTCTCTCACGTGTATAGTTTTTGAGAGAATTAATAATTTTCAATAATCCAATAATTTTCAGGTGGAGAAAATATTTGCCTAAGTGAAGAAAAGCAAGACCCTGTCTGAATTTCTATTTTTGCTACAAAATATGAATAAAAATCATATTACGCGTTCATTTGTTTAAAAATTGAGAATCCCCAATCTTTCTCCCACCAGTAATTTCCACTTCTCTGATATTTCCCCAGTTATTCATATTTAATGTTAACTTTTGTCACCATTATTGCCCCAAGCAGTCTTTTTAAATTAAAATTTGGATGACTTTATTTCATTAATCCATACTAGTTATAACTCTTAAATTGTATGGTTATTTAATCCATAGATGTTTTTAATTGCTTTTATAATTTGGATCTCATTATCAGTAGAGAATATTCTATTTATTTTGGAAACCCAAGCAATAACATGGCTTTGATTCTTGCAGTGCATTGTTCATTGCTATAGAAATCTTTTTTTCATAGTCAATTTGTATAAACATTGCAATTTTGCAGCTTGTAATCTACCTTACAAATTGCTAATGCTCTTACCAATCATTTGTTAATTTATTTATTATCTAAATGGTGTCAAATTGGGAAAAGGGGAAGTATAACGGGATCTGGGGGTCCTTGTTCATCAGTCACTGAAAGTAAGCATGCAGGTACAGCAGGCAGTGAAGAAAGCGAATGGCATGTTGGCCTTCATAACACGAAGAGTTGAGTATAGAAGCAAAGTAACAACCCAAAGAGGTTGTACAGGGCTCTAGTGAGACCACACCTGCAGTATTGTGTGCAGTTTTGGTCTCCAATCTTGAGGAAGGACATTCTTGCCATGGGGGGAGTGCAGCGTAGGTTCACGTGGTGAATTCCCGGGATGGCGGGTCTGTCATATGTTGATAGACTGAAGCGGCTGAGCTTGAATACTCTGGAATTTAGAAGGATGAGAGGGATCTCATTGAAACATATACGATTATTAAGGGTTTGGACACGCTAGAGGCAGGAAACATGTTCACGATGTTGGGGGAGTCCAGAACCAGGGGCCAAAGTTTAAGAATAAGTGGTAAGCCATTTAGAACGGAGATGAGGAAAAACGTTTTCACACAAAGAGTTGTGCGTGTGTAGAATTCTCTGCCTCAGAGGGCGGTGGAGGCTGGTTCTCTAGATGCTTTCAGGTGAGAGTTAGATAGAGCTCCTACGGATAGTGGAGTTAAGGGATATGGAGAGAAGGCAGGAACGGGGTACTGATTGTGGATGATCATCCATGATCACATTGAATGATGGTGCTGGCTCGAAGGGCCGAATGGTCTAATCCTGCACCTATTGTCTATTGTCTATTGGTGCTTTATTAGATTCCCACTTACTGTAAAGGAATCTAATGTCATCTCATCATATGACAGACTAGTAGAATGTTTCAACTATCTCACACAATTTAAATAAAGATGTTCAACATGTCTTTGATTCATGCAGTGCATTTTTCATTGCTATAAAAATTAGAAATTATTCCTTTATCTTTTTTCAATAGTCTATTTGTATTAACTTGACATTCATGGAATATACGATTCTTTCATATCAGTAATTTCACACAGGTCGCCTGACCACCATTTGCTGTCAACGTGTTCACCCCATCCTTGTTTTTCCACCACCGTGCTCAGTCATCCACTGCCAAGTTCTCTCCAATGACCTCCTCATGCCTAGTCAGATTTTCCCCTCTAAGTTGATCTTTCATCCTATTCTCTTCAATGGCTACTGTTTCTCAACAAATTGATTATAATTATTTTCTCATCAACTAAATGAAAATTGTGGAAATGAAATTGTGAAAAATCATTAGATACAATGTTGAATAAGATTTAAATGTTTATAACTGAATAATTTGTTGAACTGGAACAATGAAACACTCAGTGGTCTGAGAGTTTTGAAGCCTCTCTTAGTAGACCACAGACTGTTCGTATTGGTGGAAATGTGTCAGCCTCGATAACAATCAGCACGGGAGCACCTCAAGGCTGCGTGCTCAGCCCCCTGCTGCACTCACTCTATATTCATGACTGCGTAGCCGGTCAAAGTGCGGACTCCATCATCAAGTTCGCTGACGACACCACTGTTGTAGGGCGTATCACTGATGGGGGATGAGTCAGAGTATAGAAGAGAGATCAACCGACTGACCAAATGGTGCCAGCACAATAACCTGGCCCTCAACACCCGCAAAACCATGGAACTGATTGTGGACTTTGGAAGGGGTAGGATGGGGACCCACAATCCCGTTTATATCAACGGGTCGATGGTGGAAAGGGTCTAGAGTTTCAAATTCCTGGGCGTGCACATCTCTGAAGATCCGAGAACAGTGATGCAATTATAAAGAAAGTACATCAGCGCATCTACTTCCTGAGAAGATTACGGAGAGTCGGTATGTAAAGGAGGACTCTCTCTAACTTCTACAGGTGCACAGTAGAGAGCATGCTGACCGGTTGCATCATGGCTTGGTTCGGCAACTTAAGTGCCCAGGAGCGGAAAAGACTACAAAAAGTAGTAAACACTGCCCAGTCCATCATCGGCTCTGACCTCCATACCATCGAGGGGATCTATTCTGCATTCATGCCTACTATATTCTGTTGTGCTGAAGCAAAGCAAACATTTCATTGTCCTATCTAGGACACATGACAATAAACTCTCTTAAATCTTGAATGTTAAAACAGCTTGCTGCAGATGAATATTGTCTTTCATTCAAATTTAGTTTAATGTTGCTTTGTTGGTTTTGAAGTGAAATTACAAATATAACTTTACTGAAAACGTTTGGAAATCTTGTGAAAAGATACTCAAAATGGGAACGTAAATAATTTGTTAACTACTTTGTCTGGGACTTAAATGACTAGAATTTGATTTAAGTACTTGAACACAATGATTCATGTTTTCTGAATAATATACATATAATTAAAAAATACTTTGAGTCTAGAAACTGGAATTACAAATGTTTCCAATACCAAGATAACAGTATCCAAACCATCACAATCATGTGCATACAAATATATAGCTGCTTATGGGAAATATGTTGTCTGCTTTGCATCACTTCTCTCTACATTGGAATGGGCTGCAGTGCCACACATGCTTACTGGATGTCTGTTCTTGTCAACACTGCTTCTTCCAGCATAGTACTGGGTACAATTTTTCTATTAGACCACCAGTTATATACTTCCATCAGGTTCTTCCTCAACATCTTGCGTTTCAAAGAAAAGTATCCAACCTGTAGTAGCTAATACCCTCCAATCCAGGCAGCATTCTGTACCATCTCCAAAGTCTCCACTTCCTTATTGTAATGGGGCAACCAGAATTGTATTCAATATTGCATATGCGGCCTAGCCAAAGTCCAATTAAGCTGCATAGTGACTTTCTGATTCATTAGTCAAGAGCGTTTTATTGTCATACTAGACCAAGTGAGACCCGTTTGGTCTCGTCCCCACAATCCGTGGTTGCAGGGCAGGGGGGGGCAACCTACGGCGTCACTCACGCGCACTAAACCCCCCCCCCCCCCCCCACACACACACGCACGCGCACTAATCCTCCCCCTTGATATTATATTAATATTATTGATTTGCTCCTTTTTCCCCATTCCCCGCCCTATCCATTCATGCATAGCCCCCAACTGCGCTGGCGCAGTTAGAGAGGAAGAGGGAGGGGGTAGAGATTGAGGGGTAGGGGGGTGCACGGCATCACAAGGGAGGGCTGGTCCCCGAACGCAATACTCCACCACTCACTCATAGGTCCCAATACTCACCACTCCCTTGAGAGGGAGGGGGATAGAGAGCGAGGGGCAGCAGAGAGGGAGGGGGGCAGAGAGGGATGGGGTAGAGGGAGGGGGAGGGTTTAGAGAAGGAGGGGGTAGAGAGGGAGGGGGAGCGGTAGAGAGGGATGGGGAGGGGGTAGGGAGGGTGGGTTATAGAGGGGGGTAGATAGGGAGGGGTAGAGAGGGAGGGGGGTAGATGGGGAGGGGAGGACAACGTACTATTTGATCTTATTGATTGTGCACGCCAGGTTGATTGCATTTGTGGAAACGTGAAATTTAATGTCCCACCCCTGTCCCATTGTGATGTCATATGTAAATGAGATCCATTGTGATTGGACGTCTGTGAGATGGCACAGCGATATCATCAATGGAAAGTACTGCACGAGTCTCCCACTGAAAACCAATTACTATTTTGAAGTAAACGATTAAAACTTAAAACACTTGGAAAAATAGGTTGGAATGCGACAGGAAGATATTTATCCCATTGAGGGAAAAAATGTGAGTAGCATGTGTGAAAATGGGAAGGCTGTGGTCAAGCGTTTTGGAAGAAGATACAAATTAAGGAGATTAAAAGAAAGCCAACTCAACCCTGCATACATATGGAAATTTAGAATGTTGAGAACAAAGGGAGGAGTTTTTGTATAATACTAGACCATGTGCAGACCCGTTGGGTCTGTTGCTGGGGGGAGGGAGGGGGCGGCATCCGACGTCACACACACTAACCATCCCCACACACACTAACTACCCCCCCTCACACACGCTAACAATCCCCCTTGATATTATATTAATATTATTAATTTGCTCCTTTTACCCCATAACCGCCCTATCTACTGATGCATAGCCCCCAACTCGCAGAGAGGGAAGGGGGGGGGGTAGAGAGTGAGGGTAGAGGGAGAAGGGCGAGAGACACAGAGAGAGGGGCAGAGACAGAGATAGAGGGGGGAGAGGGAGAGGGGGTGGAGGAGAGGAGGGTGGGTGAGGGGGAGGGGAAAGAGAGATGGGAGGAGGGAGGGGAAGAGAGATAGGGGGGGCTGAGAGGGGGGGAGGGGAGAGGATGGGGTGGAGTGAAGGGGGTAGGGGAGGGTGTGGGGGGTTTAAGGGTGGGGGTGGGGGGGTGATCGAGAGGAAGGGGGGTGAGAGAGAGAGGGGGGGGAGAGAGAGAGGGGAGAGAGAGAGAGAGAGAGGGGGGGAGAGAGATAGAGGGGGAGAGAGATAGAGGGGGGGAGAGGTAGAGGGGGAGAGAGGTAGAGGGGGGAGAAAGAGGGGGGAGAGAGATAGAGGGGAGAGAGGGAGTGATGGGGAGAGAGAGAGAGGGGGGGAGAGAGGGAGAGAGAGGAGGGGGGCGGGGCGGCAGGTCGCGGGGGCCCGAGCGATCTGAGGACCAAAGATCCTATAGCGAGCAATAGGCTCTTTGCTAAGCTGCCAAAAGTAGTGGAGGACTGGCCGATCGTGGCTTCCGCCAGTGCTACAGACGGTCGGACCGCGGACACGGACACAGAGAGGAGGTCGTCCCTTGTAATGGGTAGAGTGAAGAATGGAGGGAGGGAGGAGAGAGGAAGAGGTGAGAAGAGGAGGCGGGGGGAACCGGGCGAGTGAATGGGCTGTGGCTTGACTCTCTTGAAACCGGCAGCTGAATGGGCGGGCGGGGGAGGGGTGGTGCTTCACAAGCTGCACGGGCAGCGCGGAGAACCTCCTTCAGCGCGTGAGCGGCGCTGAGCTCGCGATCTGCAGAACAAAGATCCTTTAGCGGAGCGGAGCTGTGCTAAAGGATCTTAGCTGCAGAACTTTCTCGTTCTTTCTGCGCCTTTTCAAGAACGGGGGGGGGGTGGTTGGTTGTGCTAACGTACCTCGTGGAAAACTGCGCATGCACGTTGACAGCAGTTGTATTAATCCACAGTGGCGGGAGTGCAGGGCCAGGAGGCAGGCGGGCTTAAATTGGTGGGTATGTGGGCATTGTGACATCAGCAGCTGGCAAGCGACGATTATATATTTTTTTAAGTGAGTTTTGTAAAAAATTGCATTCAAAATCTGGGGAAATAATTGACAAAATTTAGAGAGGAGTGGATTTCTGACATCATAAGATAAATCCCTACCGAAATGTGTAAAAATCTCCCCGTGTTTGTGTCTGGTTTTCGAGGAGATACGTTTCAAAGGCAAAATGACACGCACGCACTCGCATGCACGCACACACACACACACACACACACAGAGTTTTAAAAGTATAAAAATAGATAGATGTCCAAGATAAAACAATGAAATTCTTACTTGCAGCAGCACAACCGAATATGTAAACATAGTATACTGTAAACAATATAATAAATGAGAGAGGGAAAAAAAGGTTATGTGTGTGTACACATACTCCCAAATACACATTCATATATATAGATCATATATTTATATATACACACGCACATACGTACACACAAAAAAATAATAATCGTGGAATAGTAACGATAATAGTCTATGTAGTTCAGAGGTTATTTAAGGTTGTCGTGTTTAATAGCTGAATGGCAGTAGGGAATAAGCTGTTCCTGAACTTAGACGTCACAGTTTTCAGGCTTCTGTAACTTCTTCCCGATGGCAGGGGTGAAATGAGTGTGTGGCCAGGGTGGTGTGGGTCTCTGATTATGCTGGCTGTTGTTTTGAGGCAGTGATTCCGGTAAATCCCTTCGATGGTGGGGAGATCGGAGCCGGTGAGGGACTGGGCAGTGTTCACAACTTTTTGCAGTCTTCTTCGCTCGTGGGCATTCAAGTTGACGAACCGGGCTGTGATGCAACCAGTCAATATGCTCTCTACTGTACACTTGCAGAAGCTCTAAAGAATCCTCTCTTGACACAACAAATCTCTGTAATCTTCTCAGGAAGTAGAGACTCTTATACTCACGGCCCCGGCCAATGAAGGCATATTTACTACTCTTTCTACTTGTATTGCCACAACTTTCTAACTCCATTGTTACCCACGCCTTGGGATTAGACATCCAGCTAACTTGTAGTGAGTTTACTGATCCCTCAAGGAACCAACAGTTCTCTGCATAGTAAACCGGAAAAGGCTTTAGTGTGCAATCCCCATGGACGTTACCATCAAGCAATAATTCCAGCTCATCTTTTCTGACTTTCAAGTTCTGTCCAGATTATTCCTCCTTTGTAATATTTTAATGATCAGGTGATTTTATAAACTCACCCTGTTGTTTAACACTGTAACACATTCCTTAATGACATCAACCAAACCAGTCCAATGTTCATTTTGCTGTGTTAAAATCTCTACTGACAGCTTCACCAGTGACTTTTATATTATGTAAATTACCACTTTAAATCTGTTAAACCATTCATGGTTTACCAGAAATTATCTCCTTTACTTTGATCATCTATTTGAGCTTTTAAGTTACTGTGCAGTATTTAATTGTCATGTGTATCGGCAACACAACAATGAAATTTGTACTTTCTGCAACTTTACAAGCTTATTAACACAATAACAAACATAAATGTACAATAGTAAAAAATACAAAAAATTTATAATCTGTAATACTCACTAACCAGACTATAATAATACAAAACTAATATACATAGTGCAACCAAAACAAAGTCCCTAGTAGGCCATTGTTGCTGAGGAAGGGTTGTGGTTAGTGTTGCGTAATGTTCAAGAGTCTGTTGGCTGCTGGGACAAAGGTGTTCTTGAACCTGGAGGCCAGTTTTCTAACTCCTGTACTTTGTTTCTGATGGTGGCAATGAGATGACAGCATGGCCAAGGTGTTGTGTGTCTTTAATATTAGCTGTCTTTTTGAGGCAGTGTCTCCTGTAGATCCCTATCGTGGGAAGGTTAGTACCTCTGATGGACTGGGCAGCATCTCCCATTTTTTGGAGTCTCCTTCATTAGTGGGCATGTAAGTTTCAAAACCAGGCCATGATGCAACCAGTCAGTATGCTCTCTACTTTATACCTGTTAAAGTTCGATAGGTGGCAACATATCAAATCTCCTTAGTCTTCTCAATGAAGAGCTTTCTTTCTTTGTGATTGCATCAATGTGCTAAATTCAGAATCAGAGATATGCAAGGCCAGGGACCCTGAAGCGGTTGACTCACTCCACCGGTGTCCTGTTGAAGGCAGGTTGATCGATCCTGGCTTTCCCATCCTGAAGTCAACAATCAGCTCCCCTGTCTTGCTAACAGTGAGAGCAAGATTTGTTATTCTGGCATTATTCAATTAGATTATAAATCTTCCTTCTGTACTCTGACTCATCATTACCTCCTATTTGTCCAACAACGGTGGTATCGGCACTGAATTTAATGATGATGTTGAGGCTTTCTTCATAGTCATAGGTATAGGGAGAGTAGAGCATGACATTGAACACACTGTCTTGAGTACTTGTGTGTTGATGGTCATTGAGGAGGAAGTGGTCTTGCCAATTTGTATTGATTGTTGTCTGGCGATGAGGAAGCATCGGGATGAGGAGAGACCCAGTTCCCTCAATTTGATGACGGGATTAGAGGGAATTATGTTGAAATGTGAGTTGTAGCCGATGAACAGCAGCCAGCCAGTGAGATTATATGCCCTGTCGATCTGCTGTGACAGAAGGAAAGTTGTAGTGGATCAAGACCTTTTCTAAGGCAGGAGTTGATATGCGTCATAGCCAATCTCCCAAAGCACTTCATCACCACAGGATGTCAGTGTTATCGATCGGTAGTCATTGAGGCACATCACCTTGGTCTTCTTGGCACCAGTATAATGGATGCCCTTTTAAAGTAGATTGAAACAGACTTTGCTAGTTAGAGGTTGAAGATGACAGCAAAAATCTGGCCAGTTGGTCCATGCAGTTTTAAAATTAAGTTTTAAGTTAATTTTCCGAGGGTTCGCCCTGTCTTTTGACATTGGCCTCGGACTGAGATTACAGTGTTGTCAGGGGCTGTGCCAGCTTGAGTAAGTACATCGATGTTCTTCTTTTCAAAATGAGCATAGAAAGTTTTGAGCTTGTCCAGCAGTGATACATCGTTGTCACGTTAGCTACTACTTGGTTTCACCTTAGAGGAAGTAATGATGTGGAAGCCTGCTACAGCTGTTGAACATCTGTCATAGCCTTTTGATTTATCAACATTAGGCTAACCGGTAAACAGTTTCTGTCAAACGTTCAATAATACTCAAACTATATTAGCAATTGAAATTATACTAAATTGTTCTATTTTTTAATTGGAATTGTTAAAAAAAAGTTAAAATAATGAAGTTAATTTAAAACCAGTTTCCAAGGCTGCACGTTACAATGCTCCAGGTAGCCCTGGCATCTTTTAAGTGAAAAATCCAAATGAACTATCGAATTCTATTTCCAGTCTATGTATTTGTTTAAGAAGGAACTACAGATGCTGGAAAATCGAAGGTAGACAAAAATGCTGGAGAAAATCAGCGGGTGAGGCAGCATTTATGGAGCGAAGGAAATGGGCAACATTTCGGGTCGAAACCCTTCTTCAGACTGTGAGGAGGGGGGGGGGAGAGAAGAAAGGAACAGGTGGAGCCAGTGGGCTGAAGGAGAGCTGAGAAGGGGAAGAGAAAGTAGGGACTACCTGAAATTAGAGAAGTCAATGTTCAAACCGCTGGGGTACAAACGGCCCAAGCGAAATATGAGATGCTGCTCCAATTTACGGTGGTCCTCACTCTGGCCATGGAGGAGGCCCAGGGCAGAGAGGTCAGATTCGGAATGGGAGTGGGAGTTGAAGTGCTGAGCCATCGGGAGATCAGGTTGGTTATTGCGAACCGAGGGGAGGTGTTCGGCGAAGCGATCGCCAAGCCTACGCTCGGTCTCACCGATGTAGAGCAGCTGACATCTAGAGCAGCGGATGCAATAGATGAGGTTGGAGGAGGTGCTGATGAACCTGTGCCGCACCTGGAAACATGGAAACATAGAAACATAGAAAATAGGTGCAGGAGTAGGCCATTCGGCCCTTCGAGCCTATACCGCCATCCAATATGATCATGGCTGAGCATCCAACTTAGTATCCCTGATCCCTTTAGCCACAAGGGCCACATCTAACTCCCTTTTAAATATAGCCAATGAACTGGCCTCAACTGCCTTCTGTGGCAGAGAATTCCAGAGATTCACCACTCTCTATGTGAAAAATGTTTTTCTCATCTCGGTCCTAAAATATTTCCCACTTAACCTTAAACAATGACCCCTTGTCCTGGACTTCCCCAACATCGGGAAGACTGCTTGGGTCCTTGAATGGAGTCAAGGGAGGAGGAAAAGCGACAAGTGTAGCATTTCCTGTGGTTGCAAGGGACGGTGCCCGGAGAGGGGGTGGTTCGGGTGGGAAGGGAAAGGTCTCTGCGGAAAGCAATCGGGGAAGGAGATGGGACGATGTGGCAAGTCGTGGGATCACGTTTGAGGTGGCGAAAATGTCAGATGATTATTTGTTGTATGGGACGGCTGGTAGTGAGGACAGGGGGGACACTGCCCTTGTTACGAGTGTGGGGGGGTTGGGAGTGAGAGTAGAGTCACGGGATAGAGAAGAAACCCTGGTGAGAGACTCATCTATAGTAGAAGAGGGGAACCCACGTTCCCTGAAAAATGAGGACATCTCCGATGCCCTGGTGTGGTACACCTCATCCTGGTGCAGATTCGGCATAGACAGAGGAATTGGGAGTAGGGGATGGAGTCCTTACAGGAAGCAGGGTGGGAAGAAGGTGGCTGCTCTAGATGTCAGCTGCTCTACCTCGGTGAGACCAAGCTTAGGCTTGATGATCGCTTCGCCAAATACCTCTGCTCGATTCACAATAACCAACCTGATCTCCCGATGGTTCAGTACTTCAACTCCCCCTCCCATTCCGAATCCAACCTTTCTGTCCTGGGCCTCCTCCATGGCCAGAGTGAGTCCCTCCGCAAAATTGGAGGAGCGACACCTCATATTTTGCTTGGGCCGTTTGCACCCCAGTGGTATGAACATTGACCTCTAATTTCAGGTAGTCCCAACTTTCTCCTCCCCTTCGCAGCTCTCTCTCAGCGCATTGGCTCCACCTCTTCCTTTCTTCTTCCCCCACCCCCCCACATCAGGCTGAAGAAGGGTTTCAACCCGAAACGTTGCCTATTTCCTTCGCTCCATAGATGCTGCCTCACCCGCTGAGTTTCTCCAGCATTTTTGTTTCACTCCCAGTCTTTGTATTGTTTTGCATGTTTGTGTATGGGAGTATGAGTAATGGTCTAAAATTGTTGATAGTTAATATCATATTATATGGGTAGGTAACTTATTTTTCTGGTGTAAGCCTTTGCTGTTCTTGCATTTGGAATGTAGCAATAGCTGAATTATTTATCACATAATCTATTTTTGTATTGACTATACTGACATTAGAACAGACTTTCCCACTTTGGTTTTAATCTGCACATTAAGTTCAAGTTCACATTTTTGTCACTTAACCAACTAAGGTACAGTGAAATTTGAGTCATACTAAGTGAAAAGAACACAATACACACATAAAATAAAATTTCACATAAACACCCACCACAGCGGAATCAACATTCCTCACTGTGATGAAAGGCAATAAAGTTCAGTCATCTTCCTCATTGTTCACCGTGGTCGGGGCCTTGAAACCTCCGCAATTGCCATTGCCGACGGTCCGATGGCCAGGCCCTCTCGTCGGGATGATCAAAACTCCAGCGTTGGGATGGATTGGAACATTCCGCGGCATGGAGCTCCCGAGTCGCCTACTTTGTACCGGAGACCGCGGCTTCACGGTGTTAAAGGCTCCGCAGTCGGAGCTCTTCTTCTGGCGATCCTCAGCAAAGGATCCCCGGCTCCGCGATGGTAAGTCCACGCCTCGCCCGCGGCTTGAAGCTCCTGGCCAGTCTCCAGGAAAGGTCGGACCAATCCAAGTTGTTAGGCCCCAGGGGGAGTGGAGAAGGGAAACGGAGAAAATCGCAACTCCGTCGAGGTAAGTGACTGATAAAAAGTTTTCCCCTAGATCCCCCCTCCCCCCACATAAACTAACCAAGAAACATTGAAACATACATTTAAGACAAAATAATAAAAACTGAGAAGGGACGCGACAGGCTGTTGGCGAGGTGGCCATTAAACATTAGTCCATCACTTTGTTTTAGATGTTTTACTAAAATATCTGTCTATCTTGAAGTTAGACATTTTTCTAGGCGATGTTTCATTGGTGAATGCTGTTTTACTTTGCTTCAAGTAATTCTAAATATAACTGAGCAGAACAAGAAATGAAAAAAACATTTTGGTGAATCTGTTAAGCAGAAGCCACCCTGCTTATAGAAAAATGTTTGAAAAGAGTTCTTGGAATAATTTTCTTCAATCTATTATGTCTAATCATCAGTTCTATTTTCATAAATTATTAAAACTGTTCATTTATTCCACACAGGAATATTTATTTGGGAACAAAACGTTAATTTTTCAGGTTAGAAATGGTCACTAGGCTTGAATGCAATGCAGGTGTTTAAGGGGTCAAACATTGTGTTTCTTGGCAGGTGAATTCAATGTCCTTGAGTGTATGTTACATGTGCACCATGCCAATACAGCTGTTTTCAGACATGTACATTTAAGAAAGGTGTAAGATGAAGTGTTCCTTTCTGAACCAAGTCATGTTAACCCTCCCAAGCAGTAAAATCTGGATCCATATCTATAGTAAATTTAATTAACATAAGCAGATAACATTTGAAAGCAAATAAAATAGTAAGATTAAACGAGAACTTACCAAGTTTGAAGGTTGATCTGTATTTTAGGAGGAGTCACAGTGAGGTATTTCGTGAAGACCCCGCCAGCACGCATGCGCGGCATCCTTCAAAGCAGCGGTGTGGAATCACAGAAACAAATCATGACTAAAAATAGTAAGATGAAAAACGTAGAACTTCCTAGTTGACCTTATGATAGAGGGTGGGAGCGGTGGGCACGAAATCCCTCACCGCGACTCCACGTAAAATACAGATCAACCTTCAAACTTGGTAAGTTCTTGTTTAATCTTACTATTTTACTTCGGAGTCACGTGAGTGACTTCGTGAAGATTTCAAAGCTCTGTGATTTCACGCCCTGGACAACGTCCATGCTTATCACACTGCCGCCAGTCTGACAAGGCTGTTAATGGAGTTCAGTCGAAACTGGCTGAAAAATCAACACAATTTATTAATCAAATAAACAACAAATAACCCCTAATTTGGGGACAGACATTCACTGAGCGGTTCCCAGGATAGCTTCTGTGAATGTCGCAGGGGCGACCAGTGGCTTGTTGTAGAACCGTTGAAAGGTTTCTTCACTGGCCCAGCCCGCGGTGGCGAGAATGTGGTCCATGGGCACCTCCATGGCCCTCGCCGCTGATGTGGATGCAGCCCTGGTGGAATGAGACTTAAAAATGTCAGTAACAACTCCTGCTGCATCCAACACCGCCCTGAGCCACCTGGCGATCGTCTGTGCTGTCACCCGATGATGCGGAGGCTTATGACTGATGAGGAGCCCCTGTTCCTTCATCCTGATAACTCCGGTAACTCGGATGTAGTGGTGGAGATGGGTGACTATGCAGAGAATGGCATCTACAGGGTACGCCCGAAATTCCAACTGCAGCCCATGCGCCCCTGGCCTGTGCTGCTTCAATAATTATTTGACAAATAAATTTATTTGACCAGGGGTGGCCACTATGCTGTCCAGTCGCAGTTTTTGTAACTTCTGGACTCGTTGGGCTGTAGTCAGTGCCATCAGCATCACCACCTTGAGGGTGAGCTGTTTCAGTGGTAGCTCATTCATTGGAGCCCAGCTCCTTAGTAGGGTCAGCACGATCCCCACATCCCACGTTACTGTATATCTGGGTCGCGGAGGGTTGGTGTTGAACACTCCCCTCATTAGTTTAGACACCAGGTGGTTGGAGCTGATACCTATATCCAGGTATGAGGACAGCGCACTCCTGGCACTGTTAATGGCACTGTAGCTGAGGCCAGCATCGAAATGGAGGCCAGCTAGAAACGCCAGGACATCAGGTATCGATTGCCGAGTTGGAAGGCTTGTTGGTCCGGGCACAGAATGGCTCCCACTTCCTGATTTGGGTGAGGTACTGTTTCCGAGTTGATTCTCGGCATGATGCGGCGATAAGTTCTATGGCTCGTGATGAGATGCCTGCCCGGATGAGTGGTCTGTTCAAAACCTGCAGGCCAACAAGTTTAAATGACCATGGCAAGGATGACTAACCCCCGTAATGGGGTGAGTAATCAATTTGGGGTGTTTCCCAATCACCATCCATGGTTGTTTTAAAATTTTAACGACCATCGGGTACCATGGTTGTGTAGGCCAGTCGGGAATGATCAATATGCCAGTTGCAGAGTCTAATTTAATTTTCTGCAATACCCGACTGATGAGGCAAAATGGGGGGAAAATGTAGCAAAACCATTTCCCCCAATGGATAGAAAACGCATCCATTGCTATTGCCCCAGGGTCTGGTTCCCATGACACATACGTTGGTATCTGATGGTTCAGCCTGGACGCAAATAGGTCAATATCTGGTGTCCCAAAGTGAGCTATAATATCTCCAAAAATTTGGGGGTTCAACATCCACTCGATGTTGTCATTGAAGACTCGTGACCTGGTGTCCGCCACTGTATTAAGCTTCCCAGGCAAATAGGTCGCAGTAATCCAAATATTTCTTTCAATGCACCAGTGCCAAATTGTATTAGCCAATTCATCACAAGATAGCAACCTGATACCACCCATATGATTGATGTAAGCCACCACTGTAGTATTATCTATTTGAAGGCGGACATGTAAATCCCGTGAATTAGTACAGTAAGCCCGCAGTCCATGAAATGCCCCCAGCATTTCTATATAGTTTATCCCGTGTGACTCCAGGAATGTAGACTCATGAGAGTTCCATCTGCCACCACAACTGGACATCGTATCAGTTGCTCCCCAGCCTTGTGCGCTTGCGTCAGTTTTTAGCACAACATCAGGGTTGCACACTATGATAGGTCTATGACACTCTCTAATATTGTCAACCCACCATTGTAGCTCATTTCTAGCTTCTGGTGGTAACCAAATTTGACGATCAAAGTGCCCAGCATTTGTTTTTAATGCTGTGATTTTTGATCTTTGTAAATTTCGGTAGTGTAGCGGTCCGAATAGTGCAGCTGGGAATGTAGCTACCAATTTGCCTATAACGTTTGCTGTTTGCCGAATGGTCGGTACCCTGGCGCAAGCAAGATTGTGGCACTCTTCTATTATAGCAGTAGCTTTATTAGTTGGGATGGTAATCTTCATTAAATTGGTGTCTAGGGTGAACCCCAAATAATCCATAACGCGTACCGGGTGCAGTTTTGATTTGTCTGGATGGATTACAAACCCCAGCTTCTCGAACAAAGCCTTGGTTGCAGCCACTCCTTGAATTGCCAATTGGACGGTCTGACCCACTATAAGGATATCATCCAAATATGCCATTACTATATAATTTTGTTGTCGGAGAAGAGCCAATATAGGTTTAACCAATTTGGTAAACAGCCTAGGGGCTGTGGTGATTCCATTGGGCAATGCCTTGTATTCCCATAATTGACCCTTCCAGACAAACTTCAGAAATTTCCTGTGAGCCTCAGCGATGGGCACCGTATAGTATGCATCTTTCAAATCGATGTATGCCATAAAGTACCCTTGGTAAAGCATCTGCCTAGCTGTTTCAAAAGTAACCAATTTGAAATGGGTATATTGTACAAAAGTGTTCAACTCAGTTAAGTCTATTATAATCTGACATCCCCCATCTTTTTTAATTCTGGTGAAGATGTTAGACACAAACTCAATAGGTTCATGCTTGGTTTTGCCAATTACCCCTTTTGCTGCTAGCCGTATAATTTCACCATGTTCTGCCTCCACCTCTTTTTGGGATAGAGTAAAATTCCAATGAGGCGAATGCTGGGTAGGGGGATTTATACCTCCAATAAATTCTATAACATACCCTTGAACACTTTGTAAAATAAACTCATCTGTGGTGACAGTTTTCCATATGTCCAAGAAAGCCCGCAATCGCCCACCTATTCGTGCAGGAGGGAATGCTACGGCGTGAGAGGAACCAGACCCCCTTACCTCCATGGTTAACGGCGGTTCCGTACGTACGGTGTTTTGGGTGGCCGTTGTGGAGGTTGACGGGGCGGCGGCCGCATCTTCCATGCAGGCCGCTGTTGGCCTTGCCCTAAAAAAGGTCGTTGTGTTTGTTGAGATGGAGGTAGGTACAGAGATGCCAAGTGTCCCGGATTCGCCGTATTTTGTCCCGGCGAAATAACCTTTTTACGGTGTTCCGGCAGCCAAACATGCTGTTACGGAACACCGCCACGCCGGTGTTCCTCCCGTGGTGAACGCCGGCGCCATGTGCCCCCGGTTTGCCAGCCCGGCAGCTCGCAGCCACGCCTGGCCCAGAGCCCGGGCAGCGCCGGCCCGCGCGATCAGCGGCACTTTCTTGCCGCCAGCCAGCCGCTCGCGGCAGCCCCATCACCGGGCCTCCCCCCCCCCCCCCCCCCCCCCCCCCCCCCCCCCGCAGGCACTGACCCGCCGGCAACCTTGCCAAGTGCGCATGTGCCGCACCCGCCCCCGCCGGCAGCCCGCTGATCTGCACCAGTGCGCAGGCGCAGACCCGCCGGCAACCTTGCCAAGTGCGCATGTGCCGCACCCGCCCGCCGGCAGCCCGCTGATCTGCACCAGTGCGCAGGCGCATAGCCGCCGGCAACAACTCCAAGTGAGTATGTTACGGAGAGAAATGCATTTAACCCCATTTGTTACGGACAAATGGGTTGAATGTTACTGTGAACTAAATTTAGGGTTGGCATCTATGTAGGTAGGATCTTTGTGCCCTGTCCGGCAGCCGTGGTTTCCAAGTTGTATTAGGCTGTTGCCGGTGATATAGGTGAAGTCTGGCCGATGGAGGTTTCATGAGGCCAGCTGTTTTGGCCTCCTCGTCCAGTTCCTTCACCTGTTTGGATAGGTCTCCAAACAACTGATGCGGCGGTGGAGCGGTTGATGGTCGGCACAACCCCGCGAATTTGGGGTTGAGTGTGGGCTTTATGGAGCTCTTACGCAGGCAGTTTATCTCATGCTGGGCGTTGCATAGGAGTGCCAGTGCATCTTGCTGTTCACTGGACACATTATCCCCGTCCAGGGTCCTAGCAAACGCCGTTATGCCCGTGGAGAGAACCTTTAAAGATACGCTGGAGGCGGACATCCTGCATCCTGGTGGCCGTACTCAAGTGTCCCCAGATCTGGGCATTAACCAAAGGCACATTGAGGTTGATGCAGTTCTCGGGCGGTTTTATTTTCTCCAAGGTATCATTGAGAACCTGACTCTGGAGTTGGTGCGTAGTCAGGTAATCAATGGTGCCCGCCAATTTGTGGTGCAGAGGTTCACCTGTCTGGGTGGTAGCGGCAAACTTACTCACCACATCCAGCATATCCTCCTCATGCTCTGGCTCAGCGGTCACTGGCTGTCCCGGGTCGTCTTCAAACACAGCGGCTGGGCAATCACTCACGCTTCTGGCTGGAGACGATGAGATGCTGAGTGGGGTCCTCGCACGGCTAGTGGATGCCCGCGAGTCCCGCTCTTCTCGTTCCCGGTCCCGCTGGAGGAGTTGCTCCACTAAGAGCTCCAACCGCTCTATGCGACCGTCCCTGCTATGTGCAGCGGACAAGCCGACTTCCCCAGGCCCTGCGAACTCACTGGGGCTTCCACCATCGGACCACACCTCCGTAAGGTGCTGTCTAGGGTCCAATGGCAGGTTGTCGTGACCTACAGCCCAAGTAGGATCATACGACTCCCGCACGGACTCTCCGCTAGTCTGTCTTCTCCCAGACTGTGGCGGCCCACCTGTCTGATATGAAGGCAGGTGAGTTGAATCGGCGCCGGCCCCCGGAACCTGGCTCCCCGGAGTCCGTGCAGGCTTACCTCCACACTTGCCCATCTTTTGGCGTGGAGGCGCATGGTCGGCCACTCCCAGAGCTGAGCTGACTGACCGCCTACGGCTGCCACCTCCGCCCTTGACCGCAGCCTGACGGGGTGTTTTGTCGGCGGTATCTGCTCCAGCAGGCCTACTCGACGCAGCAGTGGTGTTGCCAGACTGCACTACGGCAGATCTCCCTGGCAGTGGTACGTTTTGCACATTTGCAGGGCTCCCCTGTCGTGCAGCTGTCCCCCGGCCCAGCCCCTTCGGGTCTTCTGGAACTCGGGGAGGGGTTGCTTGTGAAAAGCGAGACCCCTTGCCACGTACCTGTTTCCCCTCTCTTTTCTTGGGGGAAGGGGGCTCGAAGTCTGGGTCCGTTGCATCCAGCTCCGGAGCGGTAAACCATTCGGGTGAGTCGGCCCCTAAATTAGCGGGAGCGCCCGACTTCCGCATTCCTGCCCCCACATGCCTCGAAGCTGCTGGTGTTGCTTGCAGCTCCGGGGACAAGGGCCGTTGGCTGGTCGAAGCTCGGCTCCTCGACAGTGTCGCCTTCCTCTTGCCCTTGTCCATTCTGTGGAGTAAAGGTAAGTACTTACCTACCGGCCTTATGAAGGAGCCAGAGGAGAGAGCGCACTCCCACCCCCCCCCCAGCCTGCCGATGCAAATGCGCGCGACGATATGCCGCGCATGCGTGCTGGCGGGGTCTTCACGAAGTCACTCAGGCGACTCCGATGTAAAATGAACAAATTTCATAGTGATGCTATGAAATGATAATTGGTGTTACCTATTACACATGCACAATGCATCCTCTGTGGTTGTGGGCAGACTGGTGAAAAGCTGCTGTCCAGCAGTGGATAGGCAATGAAACTTGACCCATATGGTTGCAGAGCAAGATGGCCCAGGGTTTCATTCTCTTCACAGTAGTCCAGGTTAACTGGCTATGGAGAATCGGAGGCATCTGCTAAATTCCTTTCTGTGGAACCACAGATGTTGTCATCTTGAAGGAGGACAATAAATATGCAATTGTTATTGTCCTTATGTTGGTAATTAAGTGGACGAGAATTCTGGCATTGCGAGATGATGCTGAGGGGAGCACCCTGGTAGGCAAACTGCTCAACAGACATGTGGACAATCAGTGGAGGACACATCAGAAAGGGAATCGACTAAATAAACATTTAGTTTAGTTTAGGGATACAGCATGGAAACAGGCCCTTCGGGCCACTGAGTCCGCGCCGACCAGCAAGCACCCATGCAGAGATTCTATCCTATACACAAGGGACAATTTACAGAAGTTAATTAAACTACAAACATGATGTCTTTGCAATGTGGGTGGAAAACAGAGCACCCGGAGAAAACCCACATGATCACATGGAAGACGTTGAGTTTAGTTTAGTTTATCGTCACATATACCTAGGTACAATTAATAGATTTTGTTTTGTGCTAATCAGTTAACGGAAAGACAATACATGATTACAATTGAGCCATCCACAGTGTACACATACAGTGTAAAGCAAATAATGTTTCGTGCAAGACAAAGCCAGGAAAGTTCAATCAGAGATGGTCTGAAGGTCTCCAATGAGGTAGATAGTAGTCAGGAATGCTCTCTAGTTGTTGGTGGAATAGTTCAGTTGCTGAATAACAGTTGGGAAGAACCTGTTCTGGAATCTGGAACATGCAAACTCCATACAGTCCGGATCTAACCTGGGTCTCTGATGTTGTAAAGCAGCAACTCGATCGCTGCGCCATTGTTGTGCCTTCATGGACCCATTATCATCTTGGATGCTGGGCAAATTATGGTCTCAGTTGCACCACTAATTTAAACATCAACCACCTGTAGTGGTTGTGACTGAAGGGATCCAGCTCCACTGAAAAGGTTGTCTATTCCTGTCAATCGTATACTGCAAGGCAAAGGTAAAAGTGGAATGTGGTGTGTTTGGTAGAATGTGAGGTTCCCAGAAGTTCTCTCCATGAAAGCAGTTAGTACATTTGGCACATCATGCCTACATTACACAGTAAGCAGGCAATATGTACACGATTGGCATCATAATTCTATTCATCTCATCTTGGCATGCAGAAGGCTTTTAACCCCCTTTGTGTACATGTGGCCTCCACATTTTGTCTCATTGACTAACATATTGAGATCGGGGACTGCAGATAATGCTAGCTAAGGATCCAATCTTGTCAGTCCAGCTATGTTTCAGGAATTGTGCTTTAAAGAAATTATGCCCTTTGAGAGCTGAAATCCTGAGACCGGGTATGCAAAAAAATAATTACACATCTACTTGGTATTGTATTGTTTTTTTAACAATTGCTCATTGTGGAAAAATGGGTAAAATATTATATTACATGTTTAAAGGGTGTACATGCTGTTAAATTAAATATTTGCCAAAGTGATTAATACACCAAGTCTCCATGAAGGCACTCATAACAGTCAGCACGTTGAGCACTTCATGTCCACACTAAACAGTAAACAGGCAATATGGGAATCTGGTCTATGCTGCCTCTGGAGAATATGGAGAAAAATGGATAATGGAAAGGACTGGTGGTTGGTATCTTTTATCAAAAAGGTCATGTTTTTGAGAGTAGCAGAAAATTTTCACAGTTCATACTGGTAGAGCAAAATACCCAAACTTTATTATCTGCAGTTTGTGATGTAAATGTATATATAGACCCAAGAGACTAGAAAATAATGTGATGCAAGATAGTCGCTGTCTGCATATTTAAGGTCAGTTTGTCAAATTCTTGCATTTGACTTCATTGTTGGCTCCTTTCCAAGCCACTCTGAGGTTAACCATTGCTGATAACATCTCTGAATGTAGGCTTTTGTCCTGGCGTGCACCAGAGAAAATCATGGCAACTTTTGGTCAGTATTGTTGCTCTAAGAATTATAGGGAATATGTTCCATAGGATAAATTGTGTTTGAATGAAGCTGGTATCTTTTCTGTTGGTGTTTGCCTTATTTTTGATATGGGTGGAAGCTCTCTGAAAATGGTGTGTTGACATAAATATAGCATTTTACCCACAAAAAACAATATAATAAAACTAACATGTTTTGTCATAAACTGGGACCAATATTTTGAAACATCTTGGATCAATAATCTAAATTGATCTAATTTCATCGAATAATGAAAGTTTAGCGAGAAACACTTTTGTCATGCTACAAAAGTAAATACATTCATAAAATGTGCTTTAACATTAAAAATGCAGGCTAACTATCCACGGCATTTTTCTAAAGTAAACTGAATAGTATATTCCCTATATTTACTATAAAGTACACTGAAATGCAGTACAGCATAGCTTCCTGCTTCATATTGGCATTAATTTTGGTTTATTATTTTCACATGTATCGGAATACAGTGAAAAACTTTGTTTAAATACAAACTTTGTTTCCAGTCAAATTATGAGAAATATCAAACTATATGCAAGTATAACAGGTAGCACATAGTAAAAAAATAACAGCTTGTCTATGCTCCTATGTATAGTTCAATTTGAGCACCTTGATGTAACTTCATGCAGTTTATCATCTGCAAATGGCTTGCTTTTTCATATTTTACCTTGCAGAAACGGTATTTTATCTGGCAGATAAAACGAAGAATTCAAGAGTGTGTAATATTTAGATCTGATTTTCTACATTTGTATGCTGCTATTGTTAAATTAAAAAATTGAATCCAGCACATATAATCACAGTTTCATTTAAATATGGCAAATGGGCAGTATTTTCTGGATACTTAATATGGCACAGATCTATTGAAAATGAATATATTGTTATTATTTATATAAATTGATATTTTGTTACTTTATATTGTATTTGAGTTCCAGGCATTAAAAAATATATTTTTAATGTGGTGAGCCTTCCTCAATGATAACATTGGAATACTTGATTCAAGTGCATGATTCAAGAAATTGCTTTTGGATTATTTTATGCTGTGCGAGTATCAAAAATGTACAGTTCAGGATAATAATTTAAAATTCATGGACATTTTGGCCTGCTGACGACTGGGGAAGAGGGCATCTGATTAGTATTGAATGCACAAAAGCCTCCTTTTCCAAGCTGACATTCCTGGCTTTTCAACTAAGAAATTTAGGAGATTTCTGGTATTCTATTGCAACCAAAGAAAGTTGCATGTTCTGGTCTCTCAATAACAGTAGATTGGCATTCAAAATAAAAAAAAAATCTGCTTAGACATGTTTTATTAACTGCAAAGTTCAAGGAAATGTTAATGTCAACTTTCAGAAACTGCATGGTCAAAATTATTTTTCTGGCCAGATACCTTGGGTTGCATAATTAAATTTAGTGATTACTTTTCAGTAAAAATTAGATATCCATTGCTTGCCAAAATGGTAAAGGTTTGTTCGCTTTGGTTTAGTTGAGAGATGCAGCATGGAAACATGCCCTTCTTCAGGTGTTGACCCGAAACGTCAGTGTGAAGAAGGGTCTCGACCTGTAACGTCACCTATTCCTTTTCTCCAGAGATGCTGCCTGAGTTACTCGAGCATTTTGTATCTATCTTTAATGAATTCTTGTTACATATATGAAATCAACAATTTCTATGACTTTGTTGTGAGCGCAGTAGTTTACAAATTGTTCATCAGGAGAGAGAGCATCTTGAACCTTTGCGTCATTTAATGTAACAAATAATTAATGTATGTCGGATGGCAGTTTCTTTTGTATGTTCTACAATATGTGTGGTGTATATTGCACAATTTCTAAAATTAACTGGGTAGTGTATGTACAATATAGAACAGTACAACAAAGGAATGGGCCCTTTTGCCCACAATGTTTGTACTGAACATGAAGCCGAGTTAAACTGATCTCATCTGTCTATATGTGATCCAAATCCCTACATTCCTTGCACTACCTTATACCTATCTAAAAGCCTCTTAACTGACACTATTGTGTCTGTCTCCACCACCACCCCTGGCAATATGTTCCAGGCCCCCGCCATTCTCTGTAAAAGTATATCTTGCATAGACGATGGAAAAGAGTATTTTCATGGAATAAGCACTTAAAAAATTGGTTTACAACCCTAAGCAGATTTAGGTAATAATCTCCAGTTATTTATGGGAATTTTGTATTCTTTGTAAGTGTGTCACCAATTGATAAAAGGAACTTGAGATAGAATAACTGTTAATGTTGAGTACTACTTTTGTAAATTCCTAGTTTGATACAGTTTTTTTTAAATAATATATTTGTGTGAAAGCTGTGTGTAGATGAATGAGGGTTTGTATTTGGCTGACCTAAAAGTGTTACCTTGATACCAGAATGAGTGATATTAGTAAAAAAATATGTAAAAACTGCATGGTGACCCTTTAATCAAATACTCTTTTTTGAATATTCATGTGTTACTATGTAATAGTAAGATTAAACGAGAACTTACCAGTTCGAAGTTTGATCGTTATTTTATGAGGAGTAACGATGAGGGATTACGTGCCCTCCACTCCCCACCCTCATAAAATAAATGATCATCTGGTAGTTCTAAATCTATGGTGAGCCTTACTATCTTACTCCGGCTATTATGTTCTGTGTTTTTCATGCCACTGCTTTGAAGTATGCCGTTCTAGTGCCAGGCGGGGCTTCTTCACGTAATCCCTCATCGTTACTCCTCATAAAATAACGATCAAACTTCGAACTGGTAAGTTCTCGTTTAATCTTACTATTTTACTTCGGAGTCACGTGAGTGACTACGTGAAGATTTTGAAGCTTCTGTGTTTTTCATGTCGTAGAGTCATTCCATACGACAGTCCGGCTAGGTCAACACATACATGAGTAAAAAACCTTTTACCAGATCAGTTTTAGTTCTTTTCATAAATCTTTTAATGATAAAAGAACATATAATAACCCCCTTTTTTACATCTGGGGAAACCATTACAAAGTGATAAAAGATATAAGTGATAACATAATCGATAATATCAATCGATAGTGAAACTAAGCAGGTGATTATAGTGAACCCAACACCGCGTGTCCAAAGCCTGTCATTGTGTGAACAGGTTTATTGTAGAACTTTGAAAAAGTTTTCTTCTTTAAACCACCCTGCGGTTTCTAAAAATATGTTCGAGTGGTACGTCCTGTAACTTCGCCGCGGATGTAGCTGCTGCCCTGGTGGAGTGAGATTTGAACACATCAGTGTCTACTCCTGCTAAAAGTAACACCTGTTTTAAACCTTGAAATTGTTTGTACTGAAACTTTTGTGTGTGGTTTCTTATGCGTAATCATTAATGTTTTTTCATCACCTCGAAGAGTTTTGGTAACTTTTATATATTGATTCAAATGTTTAACTACACACAACGTTGGATCAATAGGGTAAGCTTGAAACATTACCTTTGCTCCAGTTCTCCCTGGTCTGCTTTATTTGATCAGATCGTAAACATAAAACACAATGTTATCTGCAGCCACATGCATACAGTCTAAACGTAGCATTGTAATGTTTGCACCCTTTGTGCTGAAACCAATGCCATTAACATTACTAATTTAAATGTTAACCTTTCCAATGATAAAACTTCGATTGGAGTCCATTGCCTCAGTAAAGTAAGTACAATGCTGACATCCCAAATTTCTGTATATCTAGGTTTGAGTGGATTTTTGTTAAAGATTCCTTTCATAAATCTGGATATTAATGGATGCCGTTCTAGCGCCAGGCGGGGCTTCTTCACGTAGTCACTCACGTGACTCCGAAGTAAAATCTGAATCAAGGTCTATTGTAGGTTTTTTATTTACCATTCCTGATCTGAATTTGATTTTTCATCTTTTATCCAAATTGACTTCAGACAAAAGAGTGAAAGAATCTGATTTTTTTTGTAGCAGTCTCAGTGATTCTTAAAGTATTTGGCAACAATTATTTGATTGAGTTTAAGTTTAAATTGTACTTTGGACTGAGGAAGAGAAGCAGAGGAGAAAGGAGTTTGTTCATAAAATTATAAATATTGTCAAGCTATATCAGATGTGGAGAATTATTTAGTTTAGAGATACAGCACGGACACGCCATTCGGCCCACTGAGTCCACACCGACCAGCTCCGTACAGACAGCACTCGTAGTCGGGATCGAACCCGGATCTCTGGGTGCTGCAAGCGCTGTAAGGCAGCAACTCTGCCACTGCGCCACTACGCTGCCATTGGTTAAATAACTTTCTCTATATTGTAAATGCACATATTGATTTTGGATTTGGATCATTTTTTGCTGTGGACTGCCCTCTAATGGAATTCCTACAAAAACCCTACTTAAATAATTGTCCTATAATTTTTATACTGTATGTTTTATTTTGTTTGCTGTGGCTCACCAAGAAACCTAACCTACAAGGGTACACAAAATGCTGGAGAAACTCAGGGGGTGCAGCAGCATCTATGGAGCGACGTAAATAGGCAACGTTTTGGGCCGAAACCCTTCTTTAGACTGATCAACCTAACCTACAAGCCTACCAAAGACCCAAGCAAGACTAACATTGCAACAAACCCCTTTGATCTTACTTGCTGCATACTGTACCTCTCCTCCAATGGCTTTCCACTGAATTGGAATTAATCTGCTAGCTAGAGAGGAAACTATGCAACTTTTTAAAATCTAAAGACCAGAGCCGAGGTTAGTCTAACCCTTGTCATCAGATTACAGTAAGCAGATGACACTTGTAAGTCTACACAGAGGCTGAATTCCAAGTCATCTTGATTCCTTCAGTGAACATATGAAACCAGTGGTCTTACACTGAACAAACAGAAAGCAAATGTCCAGTCTGTCTCTGCATTTGTATTCATCAGTGCATCTCCAATGGAGTTTTTAAGAGAAATGTCATGACCACAAACTTGGCACCAAAATCTGGGTCTACTAAGCAGTGGTGATCCTTGTTCTATTTGGTTTGGAGACATGACAACTGAAACCAGGCAACTTCAAACACGGAGGAAGTACTACCAATGCTTTATTTGTAAAATGCTCCAAATCCATTGACGGGTTAGACCAGGGTGCTCCAACCTTTTCAGCATGAGGGCCATATATAATATTCAAGCAAGTAAAGAAAAAGAGGTAATCATGTATTTTTATCGAGGTGGCGGCCCGGCATAAACTCACCTTGACTGTCTCGCAGCTCTGGACACACGTGCGTGCACACAGACTCACTCACTCACTCACCCACTCTCCCACTCACTCTCCCACTCACCCACCCTCTCATTCACCCACTCATTCACTCACTCACCCGCCCACCTAGTCTCTCACCCACCCACTCACTCACTCACCCACCCTCTCACCCACTCACCCACCCAGTCTCTCTCACTCACCCACCCACCCACCCACCCACTCACCTACCCACTCACTCACTCACCCACCCCTCTCACTCACTCACCCACTCACTCACTCACCCACTCACTCACCCCCCTCTCACCCACCCACTCACTCACCCACTCACTCAACCACCCACCCTCCCACTCACTCACTCACCCACTCACCTACCCACTCACTCACTCACCCACCCTCTCACTCAACCACTCACTCACCCACCCACCCACCCACTCCACTCACCCACCCACTCACTCACCCACTCACTCGTCTTCCCAGGGCCACCGATGCTGCTACCACTGACCCATATCTCTACTCCAGTCCCCCACGGGCCTCCACCAGGACTGCGCCGACCTGCTCCTCTCCACCGGCCACCAGCGGGCCTGAGCCGTCACCTCACCAGAGTTCCAGGCCCACAGCCTCCACGATGCAGACAGCACGTGGTCTGACTCTGCTGGGTCCTAGTACTCCTTCCCTCCGACAGGGAACCTCAGTAGGGGTCTTCCCCTTCCCCCGTTTTAACCAGGTTACCCCGACGACACACCCGCTAGTTAAAATTCCCTGCTGTTTATTTTGGCTTTTGTTACAGAGGTGCCTCCGGTGAGCTCCGGCAGCACTGCACCCCTGGGTATTAGTCACGTACAACTAACAGTAGCCTGTCAGCAGCTGCACGCAAACCCTCAACTTGATAGCCTACAGCAAACTGACGTGTAAGTTCCCGCACTACCACACAACCACTAAATAGCCCAATGCACGGAACGTATTAAGAGCTTGCTAAGGGCCAGATAAAATCGCGTCGTGGGCCGGATGTGGCCCGCGGGCCATAGTTTGACGACCCCTGAATTAGACAAACCATTGGTGGACACAAAATGCTGGAGTAACTCAAGGGGACAAGCAGCATCTCTAGAGAGAAGGAATGAGTGGCGTTTCGGGTCGAGACTCTTCTTCAGATAGCTTACTCCCTCAGATCTCCAACCCAACACTCCTGCTTTGATCACATTCAACCAGCTTGATTGGGTGAACTATTTCATTCTAAGGCCTGGTACCTGACGACTGAAGCAAGTACTCCCTAACCCAAGGAATTGCAGATGAAGAAATTGGTCAGAACTGTTTGGATTTATTGTAAATGCATATAACCTGCTGTGGTGCCTCTGATATGGGTTACAATCATTTTTTGCTGTGTAGTGCCCTCTAATGGAGTAGCATCAAAAGGCTTATTCAAATATTCGTACTTCCATCAATTTATTTTATCCTGTGCTCCACCAAGAAACAGTTATATTGATATTGTATAGGTGTTCTCTTAGTTTTCTTTATCGCAGTGATTCACTTTTAAAGTTGCAGTGCCTTTCAAATGAAAACCAAAGGTGGGAAGACCGAAATGAACAATTATTGATTTACATTAGCTCTTCTCTTTAAGTATTTCAGTACTGGAATAATTTTGATTTATTCCAAATCAGCCTAACCAGCTTAATCCATATGTACAAACGTATATCATGTGTAGTTGCATTAGTTAATGAGCATGTTGTAACATGTTTGTGGCTTGGTCCTTGTTTTACACAGCAAACAGCATGCACTCGTAATTTATGTTTAATTATACAATACGATGTTGCACAATGTAACTGCTACTAAAGTGGAATATATTGATACTTGGTGAGCATATTGTGCAGATGATTCTTTTATTATGTACATGTATCTACATTACTTAGAGATGTGCAGTGCAGAAATAGACCCTTCTTCCACGCTCCCCATCAATTACCCGTTTGCACTGATCCCATGATATTTTCTCTATATTCACATCAAAGCCCTCCAGATTCTACCTATCAGGCAATTTATAATGGCCCATTAACCTACTAACCAAAACTTAGTGGGAAAGGAAAATGAGCTTGTCATTTCATGTTTAAAAATAACGGTGAAATTCTATCAAATGAACCAGACAAGATACATTCCAAAATTTCAGCCTCGCCTTGTCTCTAATGCATTTGATACCAACAAGTTACAGCAAAGACTTAATTGAAGAGCAAATTGAGGATTATTGCCATCATGTTTCAGCTACAAAGTGGCCGTCATTGGGGAAAATAAATAGGGGGTACACAAAAGGCTGGAGAAACTCAGCGGGTGCAGGGGAAATAAATTGTTTTGTTTTAACGGGGTTGCACATATTTGTTAATATGCCTATACAGCACTTGGTTCAGGTCCATTCAATATAACTATCATATAGATGCTCATTTTGGGCACCATACCTGAAGAAAACTGGGTGGCAGTGTGAGCTGAGAGGAGGATGCTATAAAGCAGGGGAATACCCGGGCCGAATGCAGCCAGTAACCCAAAATCACCCGGCCCGCAGGCGGACTTTTAACCTGTAATCATCCGGCCCACCCTGCGCCCCTAGCAGCGGCCGGGCGCCCCGAGCAGCAGCGCCCCAAGCAGCGGCCGAGCTCTGGCTGTACCGCATATTGCGCAAAGCCACCGGCACAGCCATGCACCTTCTGTGGACATGTTTAAGAAAGAACTGCAGATGCTGGAATAATCGAAGGATGACTAAATGCTGGAGAAACTGAGCGGGTGCATGAGGCTGTGCATGAGGCTGCCTCACCCGCTGAGTTTCTCCAGCATTTTTGTCTACCTTATGTGAACACGTGATTTGATGCCTGCCATCCGGGGGGGGGGGGGGGGTGGGGTTGGGGGCGGGATCTATGTGTACACGTGATAGATGTGGCCTGCCATCCGCTCCCAGCATGCGTCCTAGCCCCTATGCAGAACAAGGTTGCCGACCCCTGCTATCAAGGCTGGAGGGTGACTTGGATAGATTTGGTGAGTGGGCAGATGCATGGCAGAAGCAGTATAATGTGAATGAATGTGAGGTTATCCACTTTGGTGGCAAGAATAAGAAGACAGATTATAATCTGAATGGTGGGTACACAAAAGGCAGGAGAAACTCAGCAGGTGCAGCAGCATCTAAGGAGCGAAGGAGATAGGCGACGTTTCGGGTCGAGACCCTTCTTCAGACCCTTCTTCAGATTCATAATCTGAATGGTATCAGGTTAGGAAAAGGGGAGGTGCAATGAGATCTGGGTGTCCTTGTACATCAGTCACTGAAAGTAAGCATGCAGGTACAGCAGGCAGTGAAGAAAGCAAATGGCATGTTAGCCTTCATAGCGAGAGGATTTGAGCATAGGAGCAAGCAGGTCCTACTGCAGTTGTACAGGTCCCTGGTGAGACCATACCTGGAGTATTGTGTGCAGTTTTGGTCTCCTAATTTGAGGAAGGACATTCTTGCTATTGAATGAGTGCAGCGTAGGTTCACCAGTTTAATTCCCGGGATGGCGGGACTGACATATGATGACCGACTGGGCTTGTCTATATATATATATATATATATATTTGTGTGTATATATATATATACTAAAACTCTCATCTTGTTTGTTTGTTTGTATATATGATTGTTCCCGAAACTCTGCCTAAACGGTACATGAGAGTGCTACAATCTTAGTGCATTAGCCAAGTTTCGTTCAGATTGATGTTATATTTTTCAGGTTATTGACATTTTAAACTTAGATTAACTTAAAACCGCCCCCATTTGCCGGCCGCGCCTGTCAGCAGTGTCACAATTGCAAATGGCGGCAGTGATGCAAAATGATGCCTTCTCCCCGCGCGCGCGCGCAGTTGGGGCCTTTGCCAATTTTCAGATCGCCTTTTTTTTTGCATGTGCTTGCCTGGCCTCGCAACGGGGACCCAAAGGCTCCACGGGTATGTTTTGTTCTATTTTGCAAAGGGCTTCACGGGTCCTATATTCACTTTATTAACTTTAACTGAATTTTTGTTGTCAGCGGCACAACTTTGAATGCGGCAGTCGTGCCTGCGCAGTGAGGGCACGTCAGCCGTGCATGCGCAGTTTGGTGGAATCTTGCTTTGGGCGAATGGGACCCAACGGGTCTAGTATTCACTGGAATTTAGAAGGATGTGATGGGATCTTATAGAAACATATAACATTCTTAAGGAATTGGACAGGCTAGATGTAGGAAAAAAATTCTCGATGTTGGGGGAGTCCAGAATCTGCGGTCGCAGTATAATAATAAGGAGTAGGCCATTTAGGACTGAGATGAGGAAGAACCTTTTCACCCAGAGATTTGTGAGTCTGGAATTCTCTGCCACATAAGACAGTGGAGCCCAATTCACTGGATGTTTTCAAGAGAGAGTTAGATATGGAATCAAGTGATATGGGAAAAAAGCAGGAATGGGATACTGATTTTGGATGATCAGCCAAGATCATATTGAATGGCGGTGCTGGTTCGAGTGGCCAAATGGCCTACTCCTGCACCTATTTTCTATGTTTTTATGTTTCTAATGATATACTGGCTCTGGAGAGGGTCCAGAGGAGATTTACAAGAACAATCCCAAGAATGAGTGGGTTAATATATGATGACCATGTGAAGGCACTGGGCCAATAGACAATAGGAGCAGGAGTAGGCCATTTGGCCCTTCGAGCCAGCAGCGCCATTCAATGTGATCATGGCTGATCATCCCCAATCAGGACCCTGTTCCTGCCTTCTCCCCATATCCCCTATTTTTAAGAGCCCTATCTAGCTCTCTCTTGAAAGCATCCAGAGAACCTGCCTCCACCGTCCTCTGAGGCAGAGAATTCCACAGACTCGCCACTCTCTGTGAGAAAAAGTGTTTCCTCGTCTCCGTTCTAAATGGCTTACTCTTTATTCACTGGTGAAAAACATCTCAACATCTACATTGTCATGCCCCCTTATGGGCCTGTCCCATTTAGGCGACTTTTAAGGGGACTGCATGCCACATGGTTGCCACATGTTCGCGGGTGGTTGCCGGAGAGTTGCCTTCGTGGTCGTGATGAGTTCCCGCATTCTCGGAACTATGGTCGCCGTGAATCTTTCAACATGCTGAAAAATTCAACATGTCGCAAGTACATGTAGCGAGAAGTGATAATTCTCGTGCTATAGGTGCAGTGGTAGTGGGTCGCTAGGAGGTCGTAGGTTTCACGTAGGGTGTAGCCGGTGCTGACCGGTGAATTTCATTGGCTCATTGGGGAAAAAAAACATAAGCAGTAGTTTTCAGAACCAGGGATAACCGACCAGTAATGTTAATGTCTGCCGAGCTTCTTAAAATTTGTCTTCACTCCATCTCCCCCCTTCTCCACCCTCTCCCCGCCCCCCCCCCCCCCCCCCCCTTTTTAAAGGACTTACGTGACCTTTCCCGTACACTGTGCTTTCACATCTTAATTTCCTCAGAAAGCCCCCCCCCCCCCCCCCCCCCCCCGGCTTGCCCTGTCCCCTGCCTGCCATAAACGGGCTGCATAAGGTGTGTTCCACCTTATGCAGCCTGCATGTGTGTGTTCCACCCAAAACATCGCCTATTCCTTCACTCCATAGATGCTGCCTCACCCGTTGAATTTCTCCAGCTTTTTTGTCTACCATCGATTTTTCCAGCATCTGCAGTTCTTTCTTAAAGAAGATAGATCTAACCTGTTTAGCTTTTTGTAATTCTTCAAATGTAGGTTACATTAAGCAGTATGAGATAGTAGGGTTTTTTCAGTGGTGTTTTGCAAGGATCAGTGCCATGAATTCTATTGTTTGTAAACAATTCAAAATAATTGGAAGCTTTTATTGAAATGCCCAGGTAGACCATAAAGACTGGATACTTTTTTTAACTAATTTGGCACCACACAAAATTTGCTCTTTTTACAGTATCTGATAAATTACTTGCCACTTCTCTGTGGGAGTTGTCCAAGAATGTGAATTAATGTTACAATTTTGTTGGCTTTGTGAAACAAAACTGGTTTCAATTAATATAAAATGCCAGCCAGAAGAATTTCATGGTTTCATAAAAGTAAATAATAAAAATCAGATGACTAGTTGATGTTGGCTATGACTGTGCATATGGTATACATGTAAAATTATGTTTTCTGGGTCCAGTATCAGCAATGCAAATATCACTAAGTCGTGTTTTGTATTGTGAGTTACATCTTCCAAGTTTAAAAAAAATCGTTTTAGTGTAGAGATTGCACTTGACATCTGTTCTTTATGTTATTTAATAACGGAGCATCTAAAATATTAAGTACTGTGTGGCCATTTTGAAATTTTAAGCTGGGTCATGAAGCTGCTGATTTTGTCACAATCAAACTTCCGTAAGGCCAAGCTGAAGCAGTGAAATAAGATTTGTAGCTATGATGTTACCAGCCTTTGAATTTGAAGTGCAACAATTAAGTTAGTGCATGAGTTTGTGGATTTTCATAGAAGCATCCATTTGCATTTCCTGTTGTACTTTGCAATTTGTTTTGGCATAAAATGAAACACGCCTTTGCTTCTTAGGTTGTGTGTGACAATAGATATTTGTGACATATTTAGGCAACAGTTTTATCAACTGATTTTCATTCATTGAACAAAATGTGAGCACTGCTGTTCCTCCACAACATTCAGAACGCTTATCCTTCTCTTTGACGATTGGTCCGACTGGGTACTTTGATCAAATATATTGCAAGCGATTCAAAGATTGAATTGTTAGTCAATGGTTCACTGCTCAATTAACTTGTATCAATGCTTAGCATCTCATTCAAAGAGAGAATTACAGCAGAGGTATGACCGATGAAGGTTCCTGGACCGGAACATTAACTTTTGACACAGATTATGCCTGACCTGAGTATTTTTAGCGTTTTCTGTTTTTATTTTAGATTTCCAGCATCTGCATTATTTTTGATTTTTGTTCTGGCAATTTTATCTTGTTTAATTGTGCTGCAAAATACCCAAGGTACCATTTGCGACAGAGTAAATCAGCAGTGTAAATGAGCCCTTTTAATTATTTTATTGCAACCTAAGTATTCTAATTAAATTGAATTAATGTAATTAAATATCAATTTTTTAAACCATGAAACTGTTCAATTTTCCACTGCTAATCATATTAGCTAAAATGATCTTTGGTACATGTAAAAAAATGTTTTTTTCGAATACAAAGTAGTCTAATAATTGTATGAATTATGAGATTTATTGTTTTTCACAATAAGGCACTCCCTTAAAGCTTATGTTAGTTGATTGGTAAACAAAAGTTGTCGTTTACTTTTTTTTAAAAGTGAATTTGTAAAGTCAATTAGGGAGTGTTTTGATGCCAAGAAAGGGAGGAGGAAGTGAATAATATGTAGGAATGTTAACATCTGTAGTATTTCCACTTAAAGTTTAGTTTTACAGCAACTGAAAAAAATGAGAATAAACAGCATTCATTGTATTGTGAACTTACTGTGGACTTTTATTATCAACTAGACCAAGTGGGATCCGTTGAGCCTTGTTCCCCCAACGCAATATTCCACCACTCACCCATAGCCCCCAACTGCGCAGGCGCAGCTCATTTTTCCTCATCCCCCAGCACTCCCTTCCCTCCTGTTCAGCCTCCCTGTTTTTAAACTTTAAAAACTTGCTGGCAGTGTTCTGTGATTGCAACATTGCTGTGGGCAGGGCCAGCAAGAATTTGGATCCCATGTGACGTCATAGCTGTAACTGCCAGTGCAGATAGAAGGAATTTTTCTCAAAGTGGGATTTTGTAAAGTTAAAAATGTGAATAACATGTAAAATATAGCATCAATCTGAGCAAAACTTGATACACCTGCACCAGAGGACAATTGTGAGTAAGGTGGTTCAAAAATTGTAGCGCTATCGTGTACCATTTTGGCGTAATTCCGGGATCACTTATGCAGACAGGCACACATGCACGCATAGAAACAAACAAGATGAGAGTTTTAGTTTTATATATATAATATAGAAGATAGAAAACTCTGAGCTTGGTCTCTGAAGAGGTGCAAACATAAGTGTCACCAGTTAGGTTGGGAGCTATGTAGTGGAGGAGAGGTGAGTTGAATAGTTTCGTATTTTTCCTGTAGATTATTTGTACTCTAGGGAGAGATTTGTTGGAGGTAAGGAACAGTTCTGATTCAAGAAAGATTGGAAAAACTGTTGATTATATGAAGTGGCTTTGCTGGACATGCATCTGCCCTGGGTTTTATGGAAGTAGAAGGCAAATTTCTGCTGACAGGCAGATTTGAGGAGAATGCTTTACAGTCCCTCCTGAAGACGAAATGAAAGACTACAATTAGGTTAAGAAAGGCCATGTGTAGTGGTTGTTGCTGCTACCTGCATTCTTGGAGTTGTTTTGCTATGAAGCTAATGTCCATCATGCATCTAAATGCACATTACCGCATTACCATTTGAGGAGCAGCTCTTCAAATACTTAAAGGTGATTAAGAAGGACCCTGTTTTGAACTTCTCATGTGTCAGACAGCAAGGAAAGCTTTCGCAAATGTTTACAGTCAGATTATTCTCCCTTCTTAAAGGTGGGCACAGTTCTCGAGTATCTGAGAATCCTTGGAATTTCCTCTGCTGCCCAAATGTGAATGATGAGATAATGGACTGGAGTGCTAGCAGCAAGGCATGCAGATTTGTATACCAAATCTATCCACAGAGACTGTTGGCCATGCTCAGTCCACCGAATATCAGTGTTTCAATTGCTCTTTGCTTTCAAGGCCTATGAAAGGCACACATCCCACACTGAATCAATTAATAAACTAAGTAGGCCTTTTCCTTAGCTAAAGGACATTTAACCTACCTCTCAACTAATGAGCATCTGAGTACATCCATCTCCTTGAACGTAGGTTCTCCTTTTAAGTGGTTTACTTAGAAATTGCTGTCCCGTCCCTTCCCCCAGTTTGCTCCTGACTTTCTCTCCCCACACATTCGCTCTTACCCTCACCCCACAGCATGATAATCCCATGGTTGGCACCTCACTTTTTTCCAAATTCTCAATTTGACCACTCATCATTCCCTCCTTGGTTCCTTTCTATCTCTCCCTTTCTTACTGCACTCTTCTGTTATGTGCAGCCAACTCTTGTTTGCAAAATTAGATGCATTGTATTCCTCCTTTAGCTTTGCTAATTTTGTGTATCAAAATTAATTTGTTTTAGTATTACCTTGCTTTTCATCAGGGGCAGATGTGTTGAATTCTCTTGACTGGTATTCATTTAGCTTTAAGGGGAAAATGGGTGACTATCATAGTGCATGATAGCAAAGCACTATCTAAAGAGAGAGTCTCAGTGAAATTAAATTTGTATTTCTTTAGCAAAGATGTGGTGCTGACACTAGGTTTAACTACTGCCCTCCACTGTTGTAAAATGTCCTTTATCTGTTGCATCTGGAATTTGGTTTCACTAAACGCTACTGCTCTTCACTCAAACAGATTTAATCAGTGTTTAAAAATAATTACCAGTTCCAGGGAATTATAGTATTTTGAACAAATGTAAGCTGTGATATTTTTATTTCTTTCCAAATATGTTTAAATAAAAACGTAGCATTAAATGTTTGTTCCCATGAATTTATGTGAATGGCATCATTTTAACTTGTGGTCGATATGAAGATGGCTCCTGCAACTGGAAGCACAGTCTGGTATCTCTTGCTATTTTTTGCTTCTCCTTGCCCTCTGTAATGGCATAGACAACTGCAGAATCTACATTTTTAATAATGTAGTGTGTTATATTATACACCCAGCAACCTAATATTTGGTACAGGTAGACACAAAACGCTGGAGTAACTCATCGGGTCAGGCAGCATTTCTGGAGAGAAGGATTGGGTAACGTTTCGGGTCGTAACCCTTCTTCAGTCTGAAAAATCAATTACTAGGTAGTGGGATGTGATCGGGTATGTTGTGGAAGTATTAGTTGGTGGGTGGCTTGATTAATGATGGCTAGGGGGTATGGCTGCTCTGCGACTAAATATATTCATTGGGTTTCTAAGAAATAGGCGACTGTACAGTAAATGCTCAGTATGCTTGACAGAGTCTTCTAGTGTCATCATCACTAAAAAAAGCAAGTAGCACGGGCCAAATCTGCCATGTTCTGACCAAAACTTAATTTATTTCTCATCAACAATTACATCAAGTTTTGAACTGCAGTAAATGATATAGGTAACCATGCTTGCTTCATATACTGAATGAGTGATTTATCTTGGCTTGGATTAGCTGGGAGAAGATTTTAACTATTGTATGTAAGGAAACCATTTGCAGCTAATAGCCATCGGATTTAGAAGAGAGCGTCCAAGATTATGAGATGTTCTATGCAGCAGTGATTCTGTTCTTTGCAGCTGTGGAATGTAAATGTGGCATCCTGATTTATCCTTTTATGGCATGAAGTTGTGGTCATTGATATTTTAATGGTAAGAGATACAGTGCCCTCCATGATGTTTGGAACACAGACGCATCATTTAGTCATTTCCCTCTGTACTCCACAATTTGAAATTTTTACTAGAAAGAAATCACTTGTGGTTAAAGTGCACATTGTCAGATTTTAATAAAGGCCATTTTTACACATTTTGGCTTCACTATGTAGAAATTACAGCAGTGTTTATACATAGTCCCCCCATTTCAGAGCACCATAATGTTTGGGACACAGCAAAGTAATGCAAATGAAAGTAGTCATGTTTAGTATTGTGTTGCATATCCTTTGCATGCAATACTGCTTGCAGTCTGCGATTCATGAACATCACCAGTTGCTGGGTATCTTCTCTGGTGATGCCATGCCTGTGTTGCAGCCATCTTTAGCTTATGCTTGTTTTGGGGGCTAGACCCCTTCAGTTTTCTCTTCAGTATATAAAAGGGTTGCTCAATTGGGTTCAGATCGGGTGATTGACTTGACCACTCAAGAATTTACAATTTTTTAGCTTTGAAAAACTCCTTTGTTGCTTTAGCAGTATGTTTGGGATCAGTGTCTTGCTGTAGAATGAACTGCCGGCCGTTGAGTTTTGAGACATTTGTTTGAACTTGAGCAGATAGGATGTGTCTATACACTTCACAATTCATTATGCTACTACCATCAGCAGTTGTATCATCAATGAAGATAAGTGAGCCAGTACCTTCAGCAGCCATACATGCCCAGGCCATAACACCCCCACCACCGTGTTTCACAGATGAGGTGGTATGCTTTGAATCTTGGGCAGTTCCTTCTCTCCTCCATACTTTGCTCTTGCCATCACTTTGATATGTTAATCTTCGTCTCATCTGTCCACAAGACCTTTTTCGAGAACTGTGGTTGCTCTTTTAAGTACTTCGTAGCAACTGTAACCTGGCCATCCTATTTTTGCGGCTAACCAGTGGTTTGCATCTTGCAGTGAAGCCTCTGTATTTCTGTTCATGAAGACTTCTGTGGACAGTGGTCATTGATAAATCCACACCTGACTCCTAAAGAGTGTTTTTGATCTGTCAGACAGGTGATCGGGGATTTTTCTTTATTATGGAGAGAATTCTTCTGTCATCAGCTATAGAGGTATTCCTTGGCCTGCCAGTCCCTTTGCGATTAGTTAGCTCACCAGTGCTCTCTTTCTTCTTAATGATGTTCCAAACAGTTGATTTTGGTAAGCCTAAGTTTTGGCTGCTGTCTCTAACAATGATGAGTCTTGTTTCTCAGTCTCCTAATGGCTTCTTTGACTTTCATTGGCATAACGTTGGTCCTTATGTTGATAAACAACAATACAAGTTTCTAAAGGTGATGGAAAGACTGGAGAAAAGACTAGGTGCTGAGAGCTCTCTTATACCACCATTAAGGAGGCATTTAAACACACCTGAGCGACTACAAACACCTGTGAAGCCATGTGTACCAAACATTATGGTGCCCTGAAATGGGGGGACTATGTATAAACACAGCTGTAATTTCTACATGGTGAACCAAAATGTATAAAAATGGCCTTTATTAAAATCTGACAATGTGCACTTTAATCGCATGTGATTTTTTTTCTACTACAAATCTCAAATTGTGGAGTACTGAGGCAAATAAATAAATGATTGGTGTCCCAAACATTATGGAGGGCACTGTAGCTATTTTATTAATTTCCAGTAGTAACAATTTCCCTACCCCCTGTTAAGGCAACACGAGAAAAAATGGGAAAAATTTACGGATACCGGTAGTTATTTTTATCTTGGAAGCTGCAATGTGGTTGAGAGTAGAATTTTGAGCAAAGATTTAATTGTGCTTTTCATAAAAGTCAAAAGTTATATTTAAGAATAAACACACTGTACATTTTTTATATGTTACTTTTTGAAAAAAACAATGTTGAATAACATTTTCTCCCTTCTATGAATGGATCATATTTGCTGGAGTAGGGTTTTCAGCTTTATCTCCGATTATTGGCTTGGTTTTGTGTGGGTTTCGCAATCAGGTGCTGCAGGAGCTGTAGGAAGAACCTGGAGCTAAAAATAACTGACCTAATTCTGAGGCAGTGTTGACATTTGTTGCAACATAGACTTTATTTTAATACACACAAATTGTTGCTGTTTAATTATATTTTCTGTTTGACTTTGCATTGGAAGACAAGGCAGTGAAATTGTAAAAAAATAAATGCTGGGTGGGTGAGCTAAAAATTGACTGAATCATATTTGATATGGCAGGAACGTTAACATTGAAAATCAACAATCAAAATGTTGTAAGTAAAGCTGTGGTTGGCATTCCCTCCTCTGAGCCAGAGATTATGGGTTCAAGTTTCAACCCAGTGACTTGGCCACAGGCATCTAAATTGATACTTCAGTCCAGTATGTCTGTAATACCGCTGTCCCACTTAGGAAACTTGAACGGAAACTTCTGGTGACCTTGCCCGCGACCCAAGGTTTCCATGAGGTCGCCAGAGGTTTTCGTCACTCTCCCTAATGGTCGAAAGTGGTTTCCGCGTGGTCGAGGCTTCTTCTAGGTTGCTTCGATTATTTCAACATAATCAAAACCGGTCTCAACTAAAGATAGGTTGCCGTTTGATCAAAGCCAGTGGAGTGGGGTCGCTATTTACTTACAGGCAGTCGAAGGCCATCCCCTTCGCTGACTGGCCATTTTGATTGGCTCATTGGAGTTTCACGACCTAGAAGACCCACCGGAAGGTAAAATGCCCGCTAAACTTTATTAAACTTCTTAAAACTGTCTCCACTCCTTCTCCCCCCTTCTCTCCCCTTCTCACCCCTTCGATTTGGTCAGTCGGTCGATCTCACTTCTGAACTCGGACTCGTCCCCATCAGTGATACGTCCCACAACAGTGGTATCGTCAGCGAACTTGATGATGGAGTTCGCACTATGACCGGCTACGCAGTCATGAGTATAGAGTGAGTACAGCAGGGGGCTAAGCACACAGCCTTGAGGTGCTCCTGTGCTGATTGTTATCGAGGTTGACACATTTCCACCAATATGAACTGACTGTGGTCTGTGAATGAGGAAGTCGAGGATTCAATTGCAGAGGGATATGCAGATACCCAGTTCTGCGAGTTTGGTAACCAGCTTGGAGGGGATGATTGTATTAAATGCCGAGCTGTAATCAATGAATAACAGCCTGACAAGAGCGGAGTGGAGAGCCAGCGAGATTGCATCCACCATTGATCTGTTGTGGCGGTAAGCGAGCTGCAGAGGGTCCAGGTTTTTTTGTCGAGGTAGGAGTGGATTTGTGCCATGATCAACCTCTCAAAGCACTTCATCACCACAGACATTAGTGCCACTGGTCGATAGTCTTTCTTAAGTCTGAACCTCAGTGCCCTAGACTCCTTCAAGGATATTTACTTGATTCCTGCTGCATATACCTCCCTTTTCCTGACCAGAGCCTCAATTTCTCCCAGGCTACCTTATTCCCACCTTCCTTGCCTTTCACTCTAACAGGAACATTTTTTTATCATTGAACTCTCTCCAATACACTTTTATAATTATCCCACTTTCTGGACTTGCCTGGACCTTAAATTGTAGGCGTGCCCTGTCTTTATCCATAACTATTTTAAAGCTAATAGCACTGCGGTCATTGGTCCTAAAAGGCTTGCCCAATGAAACTCCGGTCATTTGCCCTTCTGAATTTTCTAAGAGTAGATCAAGCTTAGCCTCCTCCCTTCCTTGTAGTGCCCTCTGCTTATTGCCTAAGGAAACTTTCCTGAATACTTTTGACAAATTTCACCCTTTCTACATTCTTGGCACTAAGACAGTCCCAGTTTATTTTGGGAAAGTTAAAATCTCCTACAATGAAAACTGTATTAGTCTTGCAGCTGCCTGCAAACTCCCGGCATGTTTGTTTTACTCATTCCCATTGACCAGCTCTTGTGGATTTTTGGGAGGAGATCTGAAACAATGATTCCAGAAGCATAAAGCTCTCAGAAGCATTTTTCATACATTGATAGATTTCTCGCACTTTCAATTGAGATTACATAACTGAGGAGCGACGATGATTCAAACCCATCTGTTTATTCTCTCTACGATTCATTGATAGCAATAGGGTTATAAAACAATATTTTCACAATAACCTTATCAATGTGTAGGCTCAGTTACTCATTTTTCATAGTAATTTAGTGTTGAATTGTTTTCCTAAATACAGTTGGCTAAGGATGTGTCAATTTCCTGGCAGGACGGAAACTACTGTGGACAATATAGTAGATTCTGGAGTAATGTGAATATTTTGGATGTCAAGGGATATTATTTGTGTTCAACAATTTTTTTACAAGTTTGCAAAGATAATAAATTGAAGCCATGATCTTATTGAAACATATCAGTTTATTAAGGGTTTGGACATGCTAGAGGCAGGAAACATGTTCCCGATATTGGGGGATTCCAGAACCAGGGGTCACAGTTTAAGAATAAGCCATTCAGAACGGAGATGAGGAAAAACCCTTTCACACAGTCTGTGCAATTCTCTGCCTCAGAGAGCGGTGGAAGCCGGTTCTCTGGATGCTTTCAAGTGAGAGCTGACCAGAGCTCTTAAAGATAGCGGAGTCAAGGGATATGGGGAGAAGGCAAGATCGGGGTACTGATTGTGGATGATCAGCCATGATCACATTGAATGGCAGTGCTGGCTCGAGGGGCCGAATGGCCTACTCCTGCACCTATTGTCTATTGCAGGGGTCGGCAACCGTGTTCTGCATAGGGACCGGACGCATGTCTGTGAGCTGATGGTAGACCACATCTATCACATGTACACATGATCCCGCCCCCATCCCGCCCCGGATGGCAGGCATTAAATCACATGGTCACATAGATCCCGCCCCTTCGAGGACACCACCTGGAGCACTGGCCTCTAGTTACGGGCGCTCATGAACATGGAATACCTATGGACCATCGCCTTGGCTCTGTCCTCAAATACTCACACTGACTCGTCCCCGGGCTATTGACGATCCCGACAGTGAAGCCCAGACACAGAAGGTGCACGGCCATGCCGGTGGCTTTGCACAGGATGCGGTACAGCCAGAGCTCGGCGCTGCTCAGCAGTTTAATATGACAAATTATTTGCATTCTGAGATAAAGTGCCCCTCGTGAAGTTAAGCGATCTAGCAATATGGTGCAGTTCTGTGCAGGTCAAAAGTGAGCTGAATGGCTGGCTTGACATTTTCATGCTAACAATGGCACACAGTTTCCCACATGCTGCTACTCGGCAGCTCGTTTGGTGCTGCTCGGCAGCTCGGCGGGTTCCGCCATTGTGGCCGCCAGCGCAGGCCTCCTCGTGTCCTTGCCTCACCGCGCCTAGGCGCCGCAGCCTCGGGCCCGGAGGTACCGGAGATGATGGAAGCCTGTGGGCCGGATAAATACGGGGAAGAAAATGTGCCTGTGGGCCGGATGATTTTGGGTTACGGGCCGCATTCGGCCCGAGTGGCGTAGGTTGCCGACCCCTGGTCTATTGTCTATTATCTATTCTTTATGAGAAAAAATAAGGTGGCTGAATGACTTGCAATATTGGTGACCAAACCCAGAACCTGGTGACCAAACCCAAACCTGGTGACCAAACACAAAATTTGTGTAAGAGTAATTAACATAAGAACAATAATCAATAAGAGCACATACTAAATAGAACATTTCAAATATTCTGCTCACTTAGAAAAGAAAGCATGGTTCAGTTCATAACACTCCATACCAGTCCTTGGTTACAGTAAATAGGCAGGTAGTATATTCACTACGTCTTTGCACTAAAGGGTCTTGTTGGATGCTGTTTTCAACGTTTTTCAACTGTAGAATATTATGTATAATATTTTCCTTATCAATCAAGCAAGCAATCAACAGAGATGCTAAACACAAAGTGTCGGAGAAACTCAGGGGGTCAGGCAGCATCTGGGGAGTTAATGACAGGTGATATTTTGGTTCCCGACATGAAACGTCACCTGTCAATTTCAGCATATGTGATTGTTCTTTTAGTGAATTAATTTTCCTGCAATTTCTTGTGTCTCCATTTTACTTGATGTTTCTGCTCCACTGCAAAATCTCAATTTCAGCCTGCTTTGAAGAGGTTCACTTCCTCTCTCCAACTAGAGTTCAGTGAGACCCTCGCACACTACTTCCCTTCTATGATACCTGCGCTTCGACCACGTTCTGACTCAGCCTCGTTACTTCAGCCATATGTCTTTCAATCTGAAGAGGGTCCTGACACGAAAAACCACCTGTTCATCCCCTCCCCAGATGCAGAGTTCCTCCAGCACTTTAGTATTGCTCAAGATTAGAGCATCTGTAGTTTCCGTAGTGTCCAAAGCAACAGAGATGATTCTAGGTGTTGTGCATTTAAGAAAGGTCAGGATTGTTAGGAGAAAATAAGACTTAACAGTATTTATATTTACAGAACTTAAAGGAATACTTATGATTGTAGGTAATCAAATGCTGGGAGCGAAATTAAATGAAGAGGATGAAAGGAAATCAGAGGGAGCATTTTCTTTCAAGTTGTGGAACATTACCTGGTAAATGTTGAATAAAATAGAAAGGATAGATTTTAGAACTATTTAATCCATCTAAGTTGAACTAGTTTAAGAATGGATAATTTTTTTAGGGTTTATGGACACCATGGTAAACAAAAAGATGGTACTTCAATTTATTAATGGCACTTTATTTTCTGTGTGGTATTAACTATATTTTTCCATGCATCCATTTGAGTATAAAGAATTAGTTCTCTGACCTGATTTTTATTTGTTTGGGGGTTTAGGATTTATTGATTGGCAGAATTAATCCTTTACTTCTCTAAAGATCTTGGGTTGAAACACGGTAGACACTCTTGCAAAAACTTAGTGCTGGATTAGATGATTTTCATACTTGGTTAAACATCTATTATCTTTGGGTGTTTTTTTTAAATTTCCCTCTTACCATTTCGGTACTTTTTCGATAGCTGCCATGACCCGTTTGATGTCATCCTTCGCCCTGCTCCTGGTCTCGGACCGCACCATGTGTGCGTGCATGTGTGTTGCAGTCTGAGGGGAGAAGCGCCGACACCAAGAGTGAGGGAACGCACAGACGGACGAAAGCAACGATCATAGAGCGGCATAGGTGACATTTTGGGTCGAGACCCTTCTTCAGACTGACAGTCAAGAGAAAGGGAAATGGGAGATATAGGCATATCTTCCATTCATTTGTCCTTAGTACCGTCTATATCTCTTGTTCCTCTTTCCCCTGACTCAGTCTGAAGAAAGATCGCGACCCGAAATGTCACCTATTCGGCTCTATGATCGTTGCTTTTGTCCGTCTATCCGCGCGGTCGCTCGCCCTTGGATTAAGTAGCGCAGGATAAAGCTGCGAATTCACACGCGGGATGTGTTTGCAAGAGAGAGAGATTCCGACACTTGCACATCTCCATTTATTCCCCCTTCACAGGAATGTGGCATTTATTTTGTGGGTCAAACACAGTTTTCTAAAAACAAAGTGTCTGAAGAAGGGTCTTGGCCTGAAACGCCACCCATTCCTTCTCTCTAGAGATGCTGCCTGTCCCGCTGAGTTACTCTAACATTTTGTGTCTATCTTCTTTCTAAAAACAAATCCTGGTCTTGCAATGTTTTAAAACACACAAAAAAATTACGTTTTTTGCAGCATTCGGGCCCCCCCGACCCCCCCCCCCCCCCACCCGTCCGGGGAAATAAAGTGTTTATTTTTTTGTAATAAAGGAGGGAGGAGGGTGAAATCGCTCAGTAACGGGTCATGGCAGCTATCGAAAAAGTCGACCCGAAATATCACCTATTCCTTCTCTCCAGATTTTGCTGCCTGATCCGCTGAGTTACTCCAGCCTTTTGTGTCTGTCTTCGGTTTAAACCAGCATCTGCAGTTCCTCCCTGTACAAGGTATGCGCCGTTTTAACTGAACGCATACCTGAAGTCGGGTCGGGTCAAAGATAGGGTCGGGTTTACTGATGCTCCGTTGCGTACTACACGTCAGTCCATTGGATGTTGCAGGCGTGGTCTATCTTGCTCCGCTCTAGGATCTTTGTTCACAACTTCAATGATTGCATTAGTCGAAATAGGGCGGACCACAAGGTTGCAATCTTCCACTCCACCAGATCAAATGAACATGCTATACAGAAAGTCATGGCAGGGAAATTTGTATTGATGTTGACTTGTGCATCAGTTATGTATATCTCATAATATAATTTGATGAGAACAGAATGCCAGTCTTGACTAAAGTACATTTATTACTTTTGTGAGTAAATGCTAAGAAAAGAACGTGGTGTAGATTCTTATCTATTAAATTGTATAATACCGTTTCAGATTATTTTCCATTTGAAAATGTGTTATTCCAAAACAGTGAGATAATGATTTGAAGTAGATGGTCTAATTATGTAGATAGTGTTTTGTAATGAGTATTGTTGAGTGCTTAGAGTTGGTTCACAGTATGGGAGGAGCAGTGAACCACAAGGTGAAGCAAAATACAAAAGCAATGTTTAATTTTAGACAACAGCTCTGACTCCAGGACTCTGAGGGTGATTATGCTGAACTTATGGCCTTATCATCTGCTGTGTTAAAGCCTGCAGCGTTACCAAGCTTCAGCAGTTTGATGTTCATTGCTTATTCAATTTTGTTAAAACCACTGACATCAGGCCAGTGACAGGGAGGGACAACTATGCATATTATAATGTGCTTTTGAAACTAGTCATAACATGTATGATTACCTGAGATATTGCTGAAAATATTAGCTGTAATAGACATTCAACCAAGGGTACAGCAAACAGAAGATAAAACAATATAATTGTTCAGGAAATATAAATAAAAATAGATCATGCTTTAAACATTGAATAAATAGTTTAACTAGCATCCGTGGAAAGACTTTCCCAGTTTTGAAGAGAAACGTTTCTCTCTCCACCGATGCTGCCTGGCATCTGAGTTTGTTTTTATACATTTTCTGTTATCATGAAAGACTTCCAGCATCTATGGGTGTTTTTAATTGATTTGCATTAATGGTCAAGAAACTGAAAGTAAGTATCCAGGTACAGCAGGCATTGATGAAAGACCTTAATTGCGAGAGGATTTGAGTTTAGGAGCAAGGAAGTCCGACTGCAGGGCCTGGTGAGACCGCACCTGGAGTATTGTGTACAATTTTGGTCTCCTAATTTGAGGAAGGACATTATTGCTATTGAGGAAGTGCAGCGTAGGTTCACCAGGTTAATTCCCGGGATGGAGGGACTGACATATGATGAATGAATGGGTCGACTGGGCTTGTATTCACTGGAATTTAGAAGGATGAGAGGAGATCTTATACAAAAAATAACAAATTCTTAAAGGATTGGGCAGGCTAGATACAGGAAAAATGTGCTCGATCAGTCTGAAGAAAGGTCTCGATCCAAAACGTCACCCATTCCTTCTCTCCAGATATGCTGCCTGACCCGCTGAGTTACTCCAGACGCCATAAAAGCAAATAATTTTCAAAATCTGTAGGACAATTTCAAACATATTTAGCAAAGGAAATATAAAGGAATTTGGAAAAGACAAAGGGAATCTTGAAACAATGATATAATCTGGAAAACCTTTACTTTAATCAAGTTGTCCAAACAGTTCTAGGACTTAGTTAGAATGATAAGAAACCAAATTCAAGTTTAGTTAGGGCGCTCAATTAAGACATATTCTTAATATTCTTGATAAGCTGGTATTTTATTCTATAGGTTAAAAATTAAAGTATACACAGAAATGATGAAGAACTCCTGAATGGCATTAAAACCAAATAATTATTAAGGTGTGATTTCAATGGGTACAATCATTGTTCTTCTCCCTCCTTCATGGTGGTCCCCCCACACAGGGTCCTCCTTTGTTCCTCTTCCCGGCAGCGGCATCCTCACTTCCATTTGATCCGTTGGTCGGTGCCATCATCGACCGCCACACCGACCTCTCCACTATAGCTGCCAGGTCCTCTCCGGACACCTCTTATGCACCGACCCAGGCTCCAGCCGCGGACCCTGACCCACGTGGTTCCCGTGGGAAGCGGGCTTCGTGGCTTCTGTCGGCCGCGGGCTCTGACCCGCGAAGCTCTAGCCTTGGCTTTTCCGTGGGTTCCCCATCGGCCATGGGCTCTGACCCACAGGCTCCGTGAACTCCACCGCCGCGCGCTCCGACCCGTGAGGCTCCGGCCTCAGCTTCTCCGCGGCCCGCCGGGAGTTGTCTGCCGCTGTGGCCCGTTGGGAGGCATATTGTTGGAACAAAGGATCTTAGTTGTGGTTATTCATGTTGCTGATGCCATCTGCTTCAACCTCTTCTGGACTTAGTTCCCGTTGCATTAGTGAACTTGTAGGAACAATACTAGCATAGAACAATTTATAATGAATTGCCAAAATGTGCCATAGCTAACAGTCCGTGTTACAATCCATGCTTTTTATATTATTTTGTGACGTGGTATTTCACAGTGATTAGTTATGAGCAGATACCATGTTAAATACATGTAACTATGTACAGAAGCACGCATTTATATCTGATCCTAGATTGTCTTTTTGTTTTAGCTGTTTAGTTACTGCTTTTTCAAGCAGCAATTGTCTGCAAGTTAGAATCTGAATATTGCCTTGTGCTTTCATTAACATCTTGAATACTGGCGGTTTTCATAATTTTTTGAGGCAAATTGAATAAAAGAAGTTCTATTTTGCCATGAAATATTCATGAATTACAGGCCTTTTGTATTGACGTGGGTTACATTAAGTAGAAAACCTCTTTCCAAATTTCATGGGGGCAGTGGGAGGTCAGTTGTAATCAATGTTTCTGTCAAGAACCTATGGCATTTGACTTGTTCCTATACCATAGAAATGTGTGAGTCATGGCTGATAGAAAGCATGACATTCAAATTAAAAGAAAAGATATATTTTACATCCTGAAAATATTTTAATTAGTTTGCAGATTTTAACATGGAGAATCATTAAACAACTAAGATAAATGAGGATAGTAAAGACTGCAGATGCTGGAATCTGGAGTAAAATAAAACAAACTGCTTGAGGAACTCAGCGGTGAAGCAGCATCTGTGGTAGTAAATGGACAGTAGCGTTGAGACCAGTCCAAAGGAAAGGTCTCATCCCAAAATGCCGAATGTATTTTCTTCCACAGGTGCAGCCTGATTTGCTCAGTTCCTCCAGCACTTAGTATTTTCTGTGAAAACAAGAAAAAGCCAAACCGTAGAAATAGATTTACACTTACTTCACTCTTATTTTATAGGAGGTAATAAACTCCAGTAAATGTTAACCCAGTTGATCCAATCTGTCTCTACAAGTCAGGCATCAGTCTGGGTGTATTTGTTTTCATTTGAAATGCATGTAAATTGTTGGTAGAGTTTAGGAGATACATTGTTGTTTGTACGTGGTTTATTATCTGTTATAATGCCTAATAATTCTGAATTAAAGAGCTGACATTCAATCTTGACAGTTCTCACTTCTTCCCACGTGATTTTTGCTTATTTGTTCAATAAAATCTGTGCATGATTTATATGGATCCTATTGCCAAAGCTAGGAAACGTAATAGCTAAAGCTGGGAAAGAAATACTGTGTAGATCACTGTAAAATGTAAAACCTTCTCGTGACGTGAAATAATACTTCAACGATTACACCATGTTGCAAGGTGGTAAAATAAGTTCTGTTTGATCTTGATCTCAGGGTGTGTGAAATTTTATGATTCTGTGATCAATGGATTTCCCCAATGCTCCAGTTTCCTCCCACATCCCAAAGATTAATTAGCTATTGTAAGTTGTCTTCATTTGAAATTGAATGACAGTAGAATCGGAGCAAAGTGAACGTGTGAGACAATAGGTTACAGAAAAATAAGAAGGGAGTGAAACAGGTAATGTTCTGTGTGCCAGCATAGACTCACTGGGACTTATGGTCTCCTATGTCATACTAAACATTAGATAGATTTAAATGCCATGCAATTAAATAGTGGTAATACTAAACCAAGTTATTTCCTCAGCCATTTCCTGTAAAGTTGAGAAATGAATAGTGGTAAGTCTGAAAAAGGGTCCTAACCAGAAACGTGTGTATCCATTTCTCGCCAGATACTGCCCAACACACGCAGCAGTTTGCATTTTACAACTAAATTGTGGTTCCACTTGACCATCTTTAATTATAATTTGAAACATTATTTAAATCTACATTTGCCTTTACATAAAAGATGTAGCAAACGGAATCTCTCATGTTGGTTACATACATGCTACTATTCATGAAGTACTAAATGCAAATGATATGTCTGATTTAAGCTGCTATCATATTTCAGATATGTTACACAATCAGCATGAAAAAAAACGTATTCCAAACTGATTTGAAGACTTACCCACCGCAAACAATGTCTTTGAAAGGGCAGCTGTGCTTTGAAATGGAGCACGTCTATCTGAATAGATATTTTAGCAGCTTTTGGGCTACATTTTGGGCACACAGCGTAAAGAAGCACTAAACAGAACAAACAGGCTGTATCTACTATATTTCACAAGCTAAGTATATAATCGCTTGTAAAGAAGAAAATCTTGCAAGGGAAAATTGTACGAAGAGAATCTACACCGTATAATGGTGTTCAGGATGACATTTCTCTTTTTTATTTCATGCTTATATTTTCTTATGAAAAGAGGCCATCAATTCCATTTGAGTTTGTGATAGCTCTCGGATCATACCCTATCTCTGACATATTTCCTGTAACGTTTTCTTTAACATCCTCTTAAACTGTTTCCTGAATCTCTTGCATCCACTATCCCCCTCACCCCTACTCCCTCTACACGCGGGGCAATTTGCAGAGGTAGTAAGTTACTATTGTATCTTTAGAATGTGGGAAACAGTAGGATGAACTTGGAGAAACCCACAAAGTCATAGAGAATACGCAAACAGACATTTGCTGGAGCCATATGGCTGCTGCTTTAATTGCTGTGCCAGTACTGCCTCTATAAACTCATGTTTTGTGGGTCAGATTGATGGTCAGCTGGAAAAAAATGAATACAATTGTACATTGATTGATTTGCTTTGTTTTATTTTGTGATAAAAGTGTTAACACCTGGAAGTTGTGTTTGCCACTGTAATACCCCTGAACATTTCAGTCAGAGACTGCCAAACTAAATGAGAGCAAAATTATTGATTCTGAATCTTGTTCCAGCAGCAGTTGAAAGTATAAATAAGGAGAAAAACTGAGTGCTAGTAACACAGTCTGTAGAAGGGTCTTGACCCGAAACCTCACGCATTCCTTCTCTCAGGAGATGCTGCCTGTCCCGCTGAGATACTCCAGCATTTTGTGTCTACCTGCTAGTAACAGCGATTGATTTGGAGATACAAGTATTTTTTATACCATCACAACATTGTCCACCAACTGACTACCTTAAGTTACTTCAGGTTTGCTGGTCTCCCTTCACTTCAGCAAAGCAAATTCATAAAACAACGTAACTAAACAATAATCAAGACTGCATAGTCTCGTGCAGTCGCCTAAAAAGCCGCCTAAGTGGGACAGGCCCATTAGGATTTTTTTACCCTCAAAGTGTAGTAACGGAAAAGCACTTGGCACCTAAATTCACAGGATAATGGATCAAGAATTGTGAAGTGGGTCTCACCTAAATAGATTATTTACTTTGCTAACATGGGCATAGTGGGTTAAATTGTTGTCTTCCAGTATTATGTATCCTCATTTATATATCTTAGTATTTTGCAAGCATCACAGATTCAGAGGTGGAAGACTTTAGAGTTTTTATTGATTTTGCTGTGGTCAACCTTGAACAGCTGTAGGCCTTGGGAGCCCACTCCAATACGGGCCACAGCTGTGCATTACTAGCATGATTGCTGACAAAGTTATAGTAAGATAGATGTGATGTCGTACTTGGCAGTGATAGGTGGTACTTTCATTTGGTTAATACCACTTTCATGGGAACATGCTTTAAAGTTTCTAATGATTTGTGCACAAACTCTAAGTTGTTGATTAACTGTCCCAAGTCAAGTTACCAGCCTATTGAGCTTGCATGTTCAGATTGGGTGCAACATAGTTTGCAAAAAACGTTTCCAACCAGGCGGAGCTTTTCTTTGTCATTTTCTACATCATTACTGGGTTAACTAACAACATACTACTTGTAAGTCTGTATCTGCTTCCTAGGGTAATCAGGATGGGAATTAAATCCGGTGTAGGCAGCTAGACCCTCATTCCATGACAAAATGAAAATTGTTGCATCACCCACATTCCAAGAACAAATGAAGAAACAAGATTTGTTAGTGGGAGATGAACCTAATTATTACTATCCCTGATTGATCAAAGTTTCAACAATGGAGTAAATAAATCTTTGTGTATGTAAACCTGATATTCTCACGTTCCCAACACAATGCACAAAGAGAGATGACGTATTCTCTTTGGAGCTAGTAAACATTCAATTAATTGCCGTAGACTAAGATTAGATGACCACACGTTTTTAGTTGATAACTCCATGTGACCAATTGCCAATGAGTTGTGATGTACATACTATAGTTCTAAGTCCTGAATGTGCACATATAAGCCTGCAATTACCAGTAATAATGTCAATTATGTGCAAAGGGACTTGGGAGTGCTGGTGCTGGATTCCCAAAAATTTGATCTGCAAGTCGAATTGGAAGTAAAGAAAGCAAACTCAATGCTATCATTTATTTCAAGAGGGCTTGTATACAAAAACAGGGATATAATGTTGTTGCTCTATAGGTGCTGGTAAGACCGCATTTGGAATATTGTGAGCAATTTTGGGCACCATATCTGAGGAAGGATGTGCTGACTCTGGAGAGGGTCCAGAGGAGTTTTATAAGAATAATCCCAGGAATGAGTAGGTTAACCTATGATGAGTGTTTGTCGGCACTGGGCCTGTACTCACTGGAGTTTAGAAGAATGAGGGGGGACCTCATTGAAACATACAGAAGAGTGAAAGGCATGGATAGAGTGGAAGTGGAGAGAATGTTCCCATTAGTGGGAGAGTCTAGAACTAGAGGTCATAGCCTTAGAATTAAAGGATGTTCTTTTAGGAAAGAGATGAGAAATTTATTTAGTCAGAGTGTGGTGAATCTGTTGAATTATTTTCCACAGAAGGCTGTGGAGGCCCAGTCAGTGGATATTTTTAAGGCAGAGATAGATAGGTTCTTGATTAATTCAGGTGTCAGAGGTAATGGGGAGAAGGCAGGAAGAATGGGGTTAGGAGGGTAAGATAGATCAGTCATGATTGAATGACGGAGTAGACTTAATGGGCTGAATGGCCTAATTGTGCTCCTATTCCTTATGACCTTAAGAATGTGTATCAGCATTTAATTGTAACTTTGAAGTTCTACATTAAATAACTGATTTTAACTACTTATTGTGCTTTCATTTGTAGTTGATATAAGCACAGCACTGCCTCAAGTCCACACTAGTACACCAATGGATCTTCGGCTTGATCATCAGTTTTCAGTGTCAGCAGCCGATCCTAGTGTGCGAGAGCAGCAATTACAACAGGAACTGATTGCTCTGAAGCAAAAACAACAGATTCAACGGCAGCTTCTTATCGCAGAATTTCAAAGGCAGCATGAGCAGCTCTCACGACAACATGAAGCCCAACTACAAGAGCACATAAAGGTGACCCAAGATATTTTAAACAATGACCAATTCAAGCTGACCAATTCTTCCTTTTTATAATTCTAGCATATCCATTATAAACATAATTTAAAAATATGTTTAGTTTGATCTTGTCATTTCAGATACTGTAATATATTGAGTTCAAATGTATATGCATTCCTGCATGTATTTTGTTTTTTTTAAATAATTCTGCATTAATGTAGGAGGTCTTGTATATATATAATTATAGATGTAATTGTGAACAGACCCTACCAATATCTATTTCCTGTTCAATTTGTGCATATACTTAATTTGGGGAACATTAATAAAGGCCCTGGAATTTATTGTATTGCTGCTGCAGTGTACTTTAATGCAAAGTAACAGACTTGCATTTTTTCAAAGATGCAGTGAGTTCCTAAGCTTTGCAAATATGAATTTGTATCCTTCGTTCTTCACGTTTGAACAGTTAGTTATATTCCAACTGCATCAAATGCGCAATTATAAAAGTGAAATTAGGAAAGCTAGTCATTTAGACTTTTTCTACCCATAAGATTATCTGCATAGGTTCTAAAATTATGAAGACAAATAAACAACTACCAAATTTCCACTCAAGGTAAACAAATAGTGGAGTCAAAAGGGAAAACCAGGACTGTATTTGAATGTTACAAAGTGAAACATTGTTGATGTTAGAGAAAAGGAAGTAAATGCAGATGGAGGAAATCGGAAATAAAAACAGAATGCTGGAGACACTCAATGAATCAGGCAGCATCTGTAGAAAACAAAATGAACATTTTGTATCACTAACCTTTCATCGGAACATTCTAATAAATGTGCTACCAGAATTTTGTCGTTACATATTTCCCTGTTTAACTTGTGAAGAAGAGTGGGTGGAAAGAAGATAAATAATTTCATTGAATATTGCTGTTTTGTTTCCTCTGAAGAACTCGCAATTTTGCTTTCCTCTTTCCTTTAATTGTAATATTTTTGTCATTCCTCAAGTTCCCTTCACATTGTTGACATAAATACCAAATTCTCTATTTTTGCTTCGTAAACCTTCTCCAAACCAAATCTCTTCAATGGACTCTGTTAACTTCATCACTAACTTCCACCCTCCCCTCAAATTCCTCTGGACCATCTCTGACACCTCTCTCCCTTTTCTTTATCCCCGTCTCCAGCACAGGAGACAGACTATCCACTGGCGTATGCTACAAACCTACCCGACTCCTTCAGTTATCTGGGGTACATTTCTTCCCACCCTACCTCTTGCAAAGATGCTATCATCTACTCTCAATTCCTCCATCTCTGCCGCATCTGCTCCCAAGATCAGGTTTTCCATACAAGGACGTCTGAAATGTCCTCATTCTTTAGTGAATTTGGTGTTCCCCCTTCTGCATACTCACATGTATTTCCTCTGTGTCCCATAGTTCTGATTTTGCTCCCCCTTCCCCGCATATGCAACAAGAACAGAGTTCCCCTGGTCCTCATCTTTTACACCACCAGCCTCCACATCCAACACATCCTCTGACATTTCCGTCACCTCCAATGTGATCCCACCACCCGACATGTCCGCCCATCTCTACCTCTTTCCACCTTCCGCAGAGGCTGCTCACCCCTCAACTCCTTGGTTCACTCATCCAACCCCATCCCCAGGTACTTTCCCCTGCAACTGCCAGAGATGCAACACATGTCCTCATACCTCCTCCATGGACTGCATTCAAGGACCCGACAGAGGTTCACTTGCACCTCCTCTAACCTCATCAATTGCGTCCGATGTTCCCAATGTGGCCTCTTGTACATCGGCGAGACCAATTGTAGACGTTGCGACAATTTTTTCGCTGAACACTTTTGCTCAATCCGCCAAGGCCCAGTGGAGATGCCGGTTGCTAACCATTCTAACTCCCCTTCCCATTGACATACCAACCTCTATTTCCTGTGGTCTTCCATTGCTTCTAATTAAATTAGAAGAACAAGACCTCATATTATGTTTGCATAGCTTTTAACACTCCTCCCCTCTTCCGGTCCGTCTGTTTCACCCTGCCCCTCCCGACCCAAAACATCATTTTCTTTAGAGATGCTGTCTGACCCACTTAGTTACTCCAGCATTTTGTAACTATCTTTGGGATAAACCAGCATTGGCAGTTCCTTTTTATTACACATTTCTTCAATGCCTGACCTCTTCACATGTAGCCCTGAGTAACTTTTCCATACACTTCAAAAGTATATTTGGAAATCTATCTATATGCCTGGTTATAATATACTATTAAAAGTCTCATCTTGTATGCGTGTTGTATCTTCCTCAAAACATTATGCGCTACCGCTTAAATTTTTACATATTCTAACTCACATTTTTCCCAAACACGCCCTACTCAGCTTCACTTAACATTTAATCCTATATTTCTCACGATTAAGTTATTCACGATTAAAGTTTAAAAAAAAAGCCAAAAAAACCTGACAGAGAGCCTTTTTTCAGCAGCTTCCAGTGATGATGTCACAATGCCACTCACAGTGCACCAATCACAATGGGCTCTCAAGCTGCCGAGTGCGACAATGACATCACAATGGGACATTGCCAACGGTAACCACAACAGAAAGAAAGGTTGCCAAAGGCAGGCCCTATCAGGGGGGGGGGGGGGGGGGGGCAACGAGTGTCTTTTGGAATGGGCCTCATGCCTGTCTGTTTCAAAGGGATCTTGATTTGGGGGCCTCTAAAATTGAGGGGCCTCTGCTTGATCTTGATTTGGGGGCCTCTAAAATTGAAATCGGCCAGGGCCTCAGTTCATCTATGAGAGGGCCTGGCCACAGCTTCCATCAAGGGAGAGAGTGAGAGAGAGAGAGAGAGAGATGGAGAGTGTTGCAGAGGGTTGGTTCATGGGCTCGTCGGCCTCCTGATTTTTCTGCGGTGAGGGAGAGACCATGTTCCACGTGTATATGGAGTGTGTGAGGTTGCTGCCCCTGTACAAATATCTGAAGGGGCTGCTCCTCAAGTTCTAGTTGCATTTTAGTCCCACGATCCTGGTGTTTGGACACAAGGCAGGGAGTGGGGAGAGCCGATCGGGGGGGGGGATATCCCTGTCGGTTTCCAGGGCCTGGCCAAGATGCCCATTTGCGGGTCCAGGCAGTAGGCAGTCGATGGTCACACCAGAATCAGCTGCCTGCCCCTCTTCCGGGCCTACGTCTGTGCTCGCGTGTCCCTGGAGAGGGAACACGCGGTGTCCACGGGGACGCTGGTCGCCGCGGGGGGAGGAGAATACTGCATGCTGCCAGAGGGAGAGAGAGCCCGCAACCCCCCTCCCCCCCCCCACACACATCGAGTCCACGCTGCCCGCCTCCCCCGCCCCCCGCATTAAGGCAATCACTTATTAACAACAAGAACACATGGATTTCATTGACTTTTCCCATAGCATAGTGTGCTACTGAACCCAGCACCAGAACACAAGCCAACTCTAGCTGCAGTGTGTACAATCTACAAAATACAAACCTACATTGGCAATCCCCATCCCCATAGACCTAAAACTGTACCTTTTGAGAAGATTTGAACATGAAAATAATGGGCACAATAGTAGTGCAAGTTTCTTCCCAAATTGTGTGTCAACCAAACTTCAACATAACATTGTTTCAGTCATAAGCAAAACATCTAATTCATAGAATTTCACAGCAAATACTATCTGGAAGAACCCTCAATAAAGATATCCATTGAGAAGATGCATCACTGCTTACACAGGGCAATTAGTATTTGCCAATTAATATTGTCTTTCTAACATTGTTCACATTCTGATAAAGTAAACAAATCCATTTAAAATTATATAGGATGTGACTTTAGATTGGCCTCAGAGCTGATTGTGACTGGCTGCAATAGACCTGAATCAGCTGAGCCAATGTGTTAGCAATAGACAATAGGTGCAGGAGTAGGCCATTTAGCCCTTCGAGCCAGCAATTCAATATGATCCTGGCTGATCATGCAAAATCAGTACCGCATAGAATGGCAGAGTGACTGCAATTTAGAACAAGCAGATTTATTTCCTTCATTATCAATTGTAACATTGCTCCGATATACTTTTTACAGTTTCTTTTAATTATATAATTAAGTGAAGAATTGGAAAATTCTTGTTTCTGTAGACAATTTTTATTCTCAAGATTGGCATACCCAGCTAAACTAACAGAGATCAGAGAATTCAGATTTACATATTATAAAATAATTCCTGAAACATGAGAGCATTGGTCACCTATCTTAGTGTCCTACTGGAGTGTTCAAGCTGTGTTATTTTTAGTAACAATTCATTTGATGAGGGAAGGGTCAATTAAGCTATCATTGATATTTGGGCATCAGTTGCTTACCTCGTTTTTTCCTTTAATTTTAAGCACCAACAGGACTTGCTTGCATTGAAACACCAACAGGAAATTTTGGAACAACAGCGTAAATTGGAGCAGCATCGCCAAGAACAGGAAATAGAAAAAAAACACAGAGAACAAAAACTACTTCTGTTGAAGAACAAGGAAAAGGGAAAAGAAAGTAAGAAATTCTAGGTTCCTTGTTAAGGATTGTTAAAGACTTACTCTGCACACTGAGATGCTTTTGCAATGGACATTTCATCAGAATAGGCACTTCACAGATGTAATAAAGATAAGAGCACAAAGTGATAGTGGAGAAGAGATCCCCCTTGTGCTTGAGATTAAAATGGGCATTACAATTTAGTGACCGTCCTAAACAGGTAAAATAAATTAGAATAACCAAAAATCTAATTCATGATATTGCAATTAGGTTGAAGTTTACTTTTACTACAATTATCAATTTCAGCAGACTCCAGGATTGAGGTTTTTCACAGGATTTGTCATTAAGTAAATGTTTTGACCTCCCACAACCCCCATCCATCCAAATTGGCCATTACATTATTGCGATGTGTTACTTGTCTATTAAATATGTAAAAACAATGATGTATAAAGTCATATTGCAAGTAGCATACTTGTTTTACAAATAACATAAGCATATCGTGTAATACTGCAGACTATTTCAAGCATTTTTACTGGTATTCATACAGAGTTCATAGGTTGTCAGCTATAAATAGATTCCATACTGCATGCAAATTCTCCTGGGTCTGTCATTAAAATAAGTGAGTGAATTATTTGCCACAACAACATTTTGAGTAAGACTGAGTTTCTTTCTCTAAAATAACCATATAATCACACAAAACATTCAATTCAAATATCACAGGTGATACAATGCAATTTAACTTCTGGTAAAGAACCTAAATGTACAAGGCCTCATTGTAGCAGTGAGAGGAGACACAGCCTGATAGGTCAAGGTGGGAGTCGAATGGGATTTGGAATCCTAGATCCTATAATCGACTTCAGAATTTTTATATTGCAGTTTCTAGTTGATGTGGGTGTTTTATGTAATATTGCAGGTAATTTCTGTTCAATTATGGTTAAAGATTACGGTTGCTGTAGGGATTTAAACAGTTTATGTGGCCAAGAAAAGATTATTTGGTACAAGTAGATTATCATCCATAGTTTTAAAATACCTTGTAAATGAGCACAGTTATTAATCAATGTGGAATTAAAAAGCATATTTAAAAAATTTAGATACATATTTTTAATGTTTCCATGTGATTGTGGTGACCCAGGAAGTCGGGACAGAAATACAGTGTCCTCCATAATGTTTGGGACAAAGACCCATCATTTATTTATTTGCCTCTACTACACAATTTGAGATTTGTAATAGAAAAAAATTGCATGTTGTTAAAGTGCACATTGTCAGATTTTATGCAAGGGTATATTTATACATTTTGGTTTCACTGTGTAGAAATTACATGGCCGCCACAACAGCTGTGTTTATACATAGTCCCCCCATTTCAGGGCACCATAATATTTGGGACACATGGCTTCACAGGTGTTTGTAATTGCTCAGGTTTGTTTAATTGCCTCCTTAATGCAGGTATAAGAGAACTCTCAGCACCTAGTAGTCTTTCCTCCAATCTTTCCATCACTTTTAGAAACTTTTGTTGCTGTTTATCAACATGAGGACTAAAGTTGTGCCAATGAAAGTTAAAGAAGCCATTATGAGACTGATAAACAAGAATAAAACTGTTTGAGACATCAACCAAACCTTAGGCTTACCAAAATCAACTGTTTGGAACATCATTAAGAAGAAAGAGAGCATTGGTGAGCTTACTAATCGCAAAGGGACTGGCAGACCCAAGGAAGACCTCCAAGGCTGATGACCGAAGAATTCTCTTTATAATAAAGAAAAATTTCCGAACACCTCTCTGACAGATCAGAAACACTCTTCAGGGTTCAGGTATGGATTTGTTATTGACCACTGTCGGCAGAAGACTTCATGAACAGAAATACAGAGGCTACACTGCAAGAAATACAGAGGCTACACTGGTTAGCTGCAAAAATAGGATGGCCAGGGTACAGTTTGCCAAAAAGTACTTAAAAGAGCAACCACAGTTCTGGAAAAAGGTCCTGTGGACAGATGAGACGAAGATTAACTTATATCAGAGTGATGGCAAGAGCAAAGTATGGAGGAGAGATGGAACTGCCCAAGATCCAAAGCATACCACCTCATCTGTGCAACACGGAGGCTGCTGAAGGTACTGGCTCACTTATCTTCATTGATGATACAACTGCTAATGGTAGTAGTATAATAAATTCTGAAGTGTATAGACACATCCTATCTGCTCAAGTTTAAAGAAATGCCTCAAAACGCATTGGCCAGCGTTCATTCTACAGCAAGACAATGGTCCCAAACATACGCTAAAGCAACAAAGGAGATTTTCAGCTAAAAAATGGTCAATTCTAGAGTGGCCAAGTCAGTCACCCAATCTGAACCCAATTGAGCATGCCTTTTATATGCTGAAGGGAAAACTGAAGGGGACTGGCCCCCAAAACAAGCATAAGCTAAAGATGGCTGCAATACAGGCGTGGCAGAGCATCACCAGAGAAGACACCCAGCAACTGGTGATGTCCATGAATCGCAGACTTCCAGCAGTCATTGCATGCAACGGATATGCAACAAAATACTAAATATGACTACGTTCAGTTACATGACATCGCTGTGGCCCAAACATTATATTGCCCTGAAATGGGGGGGGGGGAGTATGTGTAAACACTGCTGCAATTCCTACATGGTGAAACCAAAATGCATAAAAAATGGCCTTTATTAAAATCTGACAATGTGCACTTTAACCACATGTTTTTTTTTATAGACAATAGATTATAGACAATAGGTGCAGGAGTTGGCCATTTGGCCCTTCAAGCCAGCACTGCCATTCAATGTGATCATGGCTGATCATCCACAATCAGTACCCCATTCCTGCCTTCTCCCCATATCACCTGACTCCGCTATCTTTAAGAACTCTATCTAACTCTCTCATGAAAACATCCAGAGAATCGGCCTCCACTGCCTTCTGAGGCAGAGAATTCCACATATTTACAACTCTCTGTGTGAAAAGGTTTTTCCTCATCTCCCTTCTAAGTGGCTTACCCCTTATTCTTAAACTGTGGCCCCTGGTTCTGGACTCCCCCAACATCGGGAACATGTTTCCTGCCTCTAGCGTGTCAAAACCCTTAATAATCTTATATGTTTCAATAAGATGCCCTCTCATCCTTCTAAATTCCAGAGTATACAAGCGCAGCCGCTCCATTTTATCAGCACATGACAGTCCTGCCATCCCGGGAATTAATCTGGTGAACCTACGCTGCACTCCCTCAATAGTAAGAAGTTCCTTCCTCAAATTTGGAGACCAAAACTGCACACAAAACTCCACGTGGTCTCATTAGGGCCCTGCAGAAGGACCCCTTTGCTCCTATACTCAACTCCTCTTATGAAGGCTAACATGCCATTCGCTTTCTTCACTGCCTGCTGTACCTGCATGCTTACTTTCTGTGGATTGTCACCTTGTCGTGGTGGAGAAGCTTGTGTGATCCTGAGAGCGATGCCGTCTGGAGCTATGCAGTAAACCCGTGGCAGTAAGGTCGAGGGGGAGGTCTCTAACAAAGAGCAATCCAACAGAGACCTCAACGATGGAACAGGCGGAGGATGATGGCACACTTTAGTGGAGCGTCACAACGGCTGGGAAAGCGGATGAAGGCTGCAGCAGAAAAGGGTCTCCGGTCGTCTTAGACTCCATGCCACTGGATCCTGACTCAGATCTGTCAAGAACCGTGTGGTGGCTGTCTGTGCACCAGTCTCCGCACGTTATACAAAGTCACGCACAGGCATCCTCCATATAGGGAATCTACCTAACACCCTGGATTAAGTCCTATGGCGATCAGCAAGTGGCGATGGGGGCAGGATTGTGAGATCTGGAAGCCCCTAGTCATGAGCTGGCACATCAGGCGGTGGGTGCTAGATTCAGTCGCTGGGCTCTTGGAACAAGGCAGAAGTGCCCTTTGGCAGCTGCACCCACGACTGAGCAATCCTCTTTAGGATCCACTCTGCTCCCCCACTTGGGGAAAGGGCTAGAAAAGGTGCCCTAAAAATAACCTGCCTCAAACTTAATTACCGACTGGATTACAGCGTCCAGAGGTATCACCACACGCGGTCAGAAACACAGTAATATGAATATGAACTTTGGAGCATGGAATGTGCGCACATTGACGGATAGTGCAACCACTAACAGACCAGAGAGGGGAACCGCGATCATCGCAAGAGAACTGAGAAGATGCAGAACTGACATTGCTGCCCTTTCTGAAACCCTACGAGCAGACGCAGGACAACTGGAGGAGGGGAAGGGTGGCTACACTTTCTTCTGGAACGGAAAAGCTGCCGATGAGCCCAGGATCCATGGTGTTGGGTTTGCCATCAGGAACCAGCTCATCAGCCACCTCTCTGAACTTCCTGTGGGAATCAGTGAGCGTCTCATGACCATCCGTCTAGTGCTTGCCAACAACCAGATGGCAACAGTTGTGAGTGAGTATGCCCCTACTTTCAACTCTGAAGAGGAAGTAAAAGAGACCTTCTACGCCTGCTTGGACGAGACACTGTCTAAAATCCCCAGGGAGGATAAGATTATTGTCCTCTGTTACTTCAATGCCTGGATCGGCCGGGACCAACACCTCTGGAAGGGTACCATAGGAAAGGAAGGCATCGGGACCATCAACTCCAGTGGAGCTCTGCTTCTCAGCAAATGTGTTCAGCATGACCTCATCATCACTAACACCCTCTTTCGCCAGAAAAACAAACTAAAGGTATCTTGGAGACACCCACGCTCCAAACAATGGCATCGCATTGACTATGTCATTGTACGAGCCAAGGACGGCTGTGAACATCACAAGGGCAATGATCGATGCAGATGACTGCTGGACAGATCATCGCCTCATCCGCTCCATGATGTCCATCAAACTCAAGAGGAAGAGGAGGATTCAAACGAAGCAGATCCGGCCAAGGCTGAACCTTGAAAGCCTGGAGGAAACTGCCACCCAGCAGCCATTTCTGGCTTTTCTTGGGGAAAGCCTCCAACAGGAATACCCTGATGATATTGCAGGGCACTGGAGCTGGCTCCAATCCACCATCCTTGATATCTGTAAAAACATCCAAGTCCAGAAAACACCAGAACTGGTTTGACAAGAACGACACAGAGATAGAACAGCTCATCTCCATGAAAAGGAAACCCTTTCGTGCCTGTCAAAAATAATGTAACCTGCAAGGCTAAAAGAGCAGCTCACTCCAGAGCCAAGGCGGACGTCCAGAGCCGGGTGATGGAGCTTAAGAACTCTTGGTGGACAGATAAGGCTCTGGAAATCCAGAGACTGGCAGACTCGGGTGACACCAGAGGCTTCTTCAGCGTTACTAAGGCCGTCTATGGTCCAAGCTACCACGGCTTAACCCTCCTGCGCTCCAAAGACGGACAAGAACTGCTGAAGGACAATGAGTCCATTAACGCCCGATGGAAAGAGCACTTCCAGGAACTCCTCAACCGTGACAGCACAACTAAACCAGACATTACCCACCGCATCCCCCAGAGTCACTTCAGAGAAGACACGGAAGAACCTCCCACTATGACAGAGGTTCAAGATGCCATCAAGCGCCTAAAGAACAACAAGGCCGCCAATCCAGATGGGATCCCAGCTGAGATCTTAAAGGAAGGTAGACATGAGCTTCTGTACCACATCCACGCCCTACTCCTCAAGGTCTGGGAAAAAGAAGATATTTTCTCAGAACTCAGGGATGCTCTAATAGTGACCATTTTTAAGAAGGGGGATAAGGTTGAATGTGGAAACTACAGGGGCATCTCGCTCCTCTCAACAACAGGCAAAGTCCTAGCTCATGTCCTCGCAAACCGACTTCTACCACTGTCTGCGGAGGTACTCCCAGAACCACAGTGTGGCTTCCACCCATCCAGAGGTACAGCAGACATGATATTCAGAGCACGCCAACTCCAGGAAAAATGCAGTGAATAAAGGCAGCCTTTATACATGGCCTTCATAGACCTGACAAAGGCTTTGGAGCATGCTATCAAGGTACGGTTGTCAAGACAAGTACATCAGAATATTGAGGCTTCTACATGATGGCATGTCGGTCACAGTGCCCAGCAACTGCGGCTCTGAGTCCGAGCCCTTCACTGTGGAATCAGGGGTCAAACGGATGCATCATCGCACCCGCCCTGTTTGTCGTCTTCATTGCTGCCATACGTCACCTCATTGGTGAAGAGCTGCCACAGGGGATCCCAATCCTCTACAGAACTGACGGTGGGCTCTTCAACCTTAATAGGTTGAAGGCCAAGAGCAAAGTCAGTAACACCGCTATCATGGAGCTTCAGTACGCGGACGACTGCGCCATTGCAGCACACTCTGCAGAAGACCTCCAGGGCATCCTGAATGCCTTTTGCCAAGGCATACAGGGCCATGGGCCTAGCCTTAAATATCAAGAAGACCCAGGTCCTACATCAACCTCCACCCAACCAGCCGTCTACCCAGCCCACTATAAAAGTGGACGACACCACTCTTGAAAACATTGACCATTTCCCCTACCTTGGCAGCATTCTTTCCTCAAAAGCTGACATCGACTATGAGGTCAACCATCACCTGAGTTGTGCCAGCGGAGCTTACGCCAGACTCAGGAAAAGAGTCTTTGAAGACCGAGACCGAAAGGCCCAAACAAAACTGCTGGTCTACAGCGCCGTTGTCCTTTCCACCCTGTTGTATGGAGCCGAGTCATGGATCACCTACAGCAGGCACCTGAGAGCCCTGGAACAATACCATCAAAGATCCTTACAAAAGATTGGGAGGGCAAATGCACCAACATAAGCGGTTTGGAGGAAGCCAACATGACCAGCATCACCACCACAATAATGCAGCACCAACTTCGATGGACTGGCCATGTCATCCGTATGTCCAACACACGTCTCCCAAACAAATCCTGTACTCTCAATTGAAGGAAGGTCAGCGAGCCCCCAGCGGGCCAAAGAAACGCTTCAAGGACAACATCAAGAACAGACTGAAGAAATTCCACATCACATCGAGCAACTGGGAGCACATTGCACTGGACAAGCGCTCCTGGAGGAAATCCATGCAGGAAGGAGCTGCATGTCACGAAATGGAACTATACCGTGTCACAGAGACAAAGGGACAGCACCGTAAGGAAGAGAAGGGGGCTCAACAACTACCAACCACCGCCAGTCTCCACTGCCCACGTTGCACCAAGGTGTGTGGATCGTGGATCAGCCTCTACAGACATCTGCAGACCCACAAGTAGAGGACCCTATGGAGTGGACAATCATACTCGTTTCGAGTGACCGCCGATGATGATGACTTTCAGTGACTGATGAACAAAGACCCCCAGATCCTGTTGAACTTCCCCTTTTCCCAACTTGACACCATTTAGATATTAATCTGCCTTCCTGTCTTTGCCACCAAAGTGGATAACCTCACATTTATCCACATTAAACTGCATCTGCCATGCACCTGCCCACTGTCCAAGTCGCCCTGAATCCTCATAGCATCCTCTTCACAGTTCACACTGCCACCCAGCTTTGTGTCATCTGCAAATTTGCTAATGTTACTGTTCGTCCCTTCATCTAGATCATTAATGTATATTGTAAACAGCTGCGGTCCCAGCACCGAGGCTTGCAGTACACCACTAGTCACTGCCTGCCATTCTGAAAGGGACCCGTTAATCCCTACTCTTTGTTTCCTGTCTGCCAACCAATTTTCTATCCATGTCAGCACCCTACCCCCAATACCATGTAATCTAAATTTTGCCCACTAATCTCCTATGTGGGATCTTATCAAATGCTTTCTGAAAGTGAAGGTGCACTACATCCACTGGCTCCCCCTTGTCCATTTTCCGAGATACATCGTTAAAAAATTCCAGAAGACTAGGGGATTTTAGAAGACAATTTCCCCTTCGTAAATCCGTGCTGACTCAGAACGATACTGCGACTGCTATCCAAATATGCCGCAATTTCATCTTTTATAATTGACTCCAGCAATGTCTTACTAACAGGTCTATAATTCCCTGTTTTCTCTCTCCCGCATTTCTTAAGAAGTGGGATAACATTAGCTACCCTCCAATCCACAGGAATCTATAGAACATTGGAAAATGATCACCAATGCGTCCACAATTTCCAGAGCCACCTCCTTAAGTACCCTGGAATGTAGACCATCAGGCTCTGGAGATTTATCAGCCTTCAATCCCATCAGTCTACCCAACACTATTTCCTGCCTAATATGCATTTCCTTGAGTTCCTCCGTCACCCTAGTACCTCTGACCACTAGTACATCAGGGAGATTGTTTGTGTCCTTAGTGAAGACGGATCCAAAGTACCTGTTCAACTCATCTGCCATTTCCTTGTTCCCCATAATAAATTCACTTTTTTCAGTCTTCAAGGGTCCAACTAATTTTTTCCTCTTCACATATCGAAAGAAGCTTTTACTGTCCTCTTATATTCTTGGCTAGCTTACCTTCGTGCCTCATCTTTTCTCCCCATATTGCCTTTTTAGTTACCTTCTGTTGCTCTTTAAAAGTTACCTAATCCTCTGGCTTCCCACTTATCTTTGCTATGTTATACTTCTTCTCTGTCATTTGTATACTGTCCCTGACTTCCCTTGTCAGCCACGGCTGCCCCTTACTCCACTTGGAATCTTTCTTCCTCTTTGGAATGAACTGATCCTTCACCTTATGTATTATTCCCAGAAATACCTGCCATTGCTGTTCCACTGTCATCCCTGCTAGGATATCTTTCCAGTCAACTTTGGCCAGCTCCTCCCTCATGGTTCCATAGTCCCCTTTGTTCAACTGTAATAGTGACACCTCCGATTTGCCCATCTCCCTCTCAATTTGTAGATTAAAACTTATATTATGGTCACTACCTCCTAATGCCTCCTTTACCTCAAATTCCCTTATCAAATCCGGTTCATTACACAACGCTAAATCCAGAATTGTTTTCTCTCTGGTAGGCTCCAGTACAAGCTGCTCTAAGAATCCATCACAGAGGCACTCCACAAACTCCCTTTCTTGGGGTCCAGTACCAACCTGATTTTCCCAGTGTACCTGCATGTTGAAATCACCCACAGCAATCGTAGCATTACCTTTATGACATGCCAATTTTAACTCTTGATTCAACTTGCACCCTATATATATATCCAGGCTACTGTTTGGGGGCCTGTAGATAACTCCCATTAGGGTCTGTTTAGCCGTACAATTCCTCATTTCTATCCATTCTGACTACATCTCCTGATTCTATGTCACCCCTCGCAAGGGACTGAATTTCATTTCTCACCAACAGAGCTACCCCACCCCATCTGCCCACCTGTCCGTCTTTTCGATAGGACGTATACCCTTGAATACTCAGTTCCCAGCCCTGGTCCTCTTGCAGTCATGTCTCTGTAATTCCCACAACATCATACTTGCCTTTTAACTGAGCCTCAAGCTCATCCACTTTTCTTTCTTGTACTTCGCGCATTCATATACAACGCTTTGATTTTGGTATTCACCTCCCCTCTCACACCCTGACCTTACTCTCTTATCCCTTCTTGAACTTTCCTTCCCATTAATTTGGGAGTGTTTTGCAGCTTTTCCTGTACTCACTTCCCCTTTAACTCCATCTTTATACTCCCAATTTGTCAATCCCTTTCCCCCCCCACTAGTTAGTTTAAACCCACACGTGTAGCCCTAGCAAACCTGCTTGACAGAACGTCGGTTCCCCTCCAGTTAAGGTGTAACCCATCCCTTTTGTAAAGGTCACCCCTATCCCAGAAGAGATCCCAGTGGTCTATAAATGAAATCCTTGCTCCCTGCACCAACCCTGTCATCTTACCCGCCATGTCTTCCCCACGTCTCGTGCTCTCCAACTTTTGGCGTAGTCTCCTCTCCTCAGCCTCCTTGCCGAAGACGCTTGAGCCAAAGACTTTTCTCACAAAGCACTTCTCCCGACTGGCCGCTCCCCTAGAGCAACTTTGCTTATATCGGCTGATAAATTGCCTAACTTGCCAATTTACCAATTTTTGAATTAGATTCCTCAGCTAATCCCCGCTCTCCTTCACCTGCTGCCGTTCCGACCTCCTTGCAAGATATGTGCTGTAGCTGGTCCTGTCTGGTTTTTAAAATAACCGCTACCGAAAGAAAAAACACTGTAAAACTCCCAAGAGCTTACCTCTCAGCAAATCCCTGCTCTCCTTCACCTGCTGCCAATCTCCATGAAAGGTATTTCTATTACAAATCCCAAATTGTGGATTACAGAGGCAAATAAATAAATGATGGGTCTTATTATGGAGCGCACTGTATGTGGCATTTAAGATTTTAATTGAAAGGTAAAGTATTGCTATATATTTTAACATTTCACTAATGGACCAATTAGCCTTGTTTGCAGCTTATTCCAATGGTCGTCACAGCTTAACCGTATCAGAAACATACCACTTACTCACCCACCCTTCTTGCAACTTAGCAAACTCCGACCTGAAACATTGACTGTTATTTCTCACCGCATGGATGTGGCTTGACTAATTCAATAATTCCAGCATTTTCTTTCTGCTTTGGATTTCCGGCAGTTTTTTTGATATTTTTCTTCTCATACTCCTTTGATATGGTAAAGAAGCCCTGTTTCTTCACTTACACCTAGAGCAGACATGGAATCAAAATCTCTATAAACTGGACCTTAAATCTGTGTTCCAAATCTTGTAAATAATAGTAGCCATAATGGGGTTTTTTTCAGAAATTTTGCCACATGCAATAATTTAGTCAGAAAAACGCTAAGTGCTTTTCTACAACTTATGTTTTTTTTTAAGGTTGCCATCCTGCTGATGCTGGGGCTGTACTATGATAACAGCTTGGCTTAAGATCAATTAAAATCTATTCATGAATTATATGAAAGGACACGAGATGTATCCATGTTTTCTGGTGATATAATGTTAGGTGGGAAAGTGGGTTGTGAGACTTAATTAATTAAGTTAATTATTCAAGATGTTGAAAATCACAAATTGAACAAATGATTTCTTGGTCTTTATTACAAGAACATTGGATCATCAGAGTAAACATAATTGAATGGAATTTTGTTTTTGATTGGGGGATTTAACAAAATTACCATTAGGAACTGATTACTCTAGCTGTCGAGTCTAGAACTAGGGTGGATAATTTTAGGATAAGGTGTCATAGATTGTTCAGTGTTATTTTTTTCATACTATGGGTACTTCATGTAAGTAATGCTTTCAAACTTTTCAGTCCCTTCCCTTCAATCGGCAATGCAACTGAGCTTGCAAATGTGTTAAGAGGTAAAAGTGCTCAGAAAGCCAGAATGGAAACTCAATTGTTTCTCTCAATAAACTAATTCCCTTTCAGAAAGGTAATTTGAACAACATGGTTCCCTATATTTAAATATAGTAAATGAGTGTTGCCATTGTTGTGTTGTAATGTAGAAGTTGGTCACGGGGATTGAACTCTTTCAGTGTAGTCTAAACTTAGAATAAACATTGTGAATCGGAAGTGGTTGAGACACTTGAAACTAACTTATTACATCATTGCCATCAAAAAGCAGCATGAGAAAAGATACTGAGTGTATCCCACAAAATTATCACAAACCCTTCACAAAACGAATTGTGTTGTGCTAAATGTTGGGAGGGATCTGGTTTCCTGAGTAGTATAAACGGAGTACATGTTCAAATGTACTGAATTGTACATTTCATGTCAACGAACTCGCTTTAGTTTTTCTCAAAATTACTTATAAAGTTAATTGTGTACTGTTATACAGAATTAGGTACAAATTGCTTGCTTGCAACAATTAAACAAGTATTTCAAATTTCCAGCGGTTTATAGCTGTTCTAGGTCATACCAATTGCTCCTATTTTAATAAAGCTGAAGCAGCAAAAATACGTTACATGTCAGCAGAGTTGTCAGAAAGCTTGTGGTTATTAGCAGCAGGATACTTTGAACAGCATGTTTGCAATTGTATATTTGTGTTGTTGCGCTGAAAGCAACAATAAAATGAGACCATCATGGATTCAAAAGCAGAGAAACCACACTTTCTGAAATCTTTTAACAAACACATTACCAATTATTGGAACCTCTACGAAACCCATTAAATGAGGAGGTTGCTTCTTGAGCAAAAATGCAGTCTTTCAAATTGTAGACTAGATAACCATGATACTAAGTACAGTTACTAGGTAAAGTAGGTGAAGGTCGTTTAGAAACATAGAAACATAGAAAATAGGTGCAGGAGGAGCCAGCACCGCCATTCATTGTGATCATGGCTGATCGTCCCCTATCAATAACCCGTGCCTGCCTTCTCCCCATATCCCTTCACTAGCCCCTAGAGCTCTATCTAACTCTCTCTTAAATCCATCCAGTGATTTGGCCTCCACTGCCCTCTGTGGCAGGGAATTCCATAAATTCACAACTCTCTGGGTGAAAACGTTTTTTCTCACCTCAGTCTTAAATTACCTCCCCTTTATTCTAAGACTGTGGCCCCTGGTTCTGGACTAGCCCAATATTGGGTACATTTTTCCTGCATCTAGCTTGTCCAGTCCTTTAATAATTTTATATGTTTCCATAATATACCCCCTCAATCTTCTAAACTCCAGTGAATACAAGCCTAGTCTTTTCAATCTTTCCTCATGTGACAGACCCGCCATCCCAGGAATCAATCTCGTGAACCTACGCTGCACTGCCTCAATCACAAGGATGTCCTTCCTCAAATTAGGAGACCAAAACTGTACACAATACTCGAGATGTGGTCTCACCAGAGCCGTATACAACTGCAGAAGAACCTCTTTACTCCTATACTGAAATCCTCTTATTATGAAGGCCAACATTCCATTAGCTTTCTTCACTGCCTGCTGCACCTGCACGCCAACTTTCAGTGACCGGTGTACAAGGACGCCCAGGTCTCGCTGCACCTCCCCCTTACCTAACCTAACCCCATTGAGATAATAATCTGCCCCCTTGTTTTTGCCGCCAAAGTGGATAACCTCACATTTATCTATATTATACTGCATCTGCCCACTCACTCAACCTGTCCAGGTCACCCTGCAACCTCCTAACATCCTCTTCACAGTTCACACAGCCACCCAGCTTTGTGTCATCTGCAAACTTGCTAGTGTTGCTCCTAATTCCCTCTTCCAAATCATTAATATATATGGTAAACAGTTGCGGCCCCAACACCGAGCCTTGCTGCCTGCCATTCTGAAAAGGACCCGTTCACTCCTACTCTTTGCTTCCAGTCTGCCAACCAATTTTCTATCCATGTCAACACCCTACCCCCAATACCGTGTGCTCTAATTAAAAATCTAAATTAAAATCTGATATAAAGCATCTCTTTTTAGCATTTCTTTGGGATGTGATAAAACCTCTCTCAATTGGCGTTGCCCGCTGTGGACCTGCACATGACAAAATGTTCTCCACCCTATCCTTGTGCATCTGCCCAAAGCTGAAATCCTGCAACCCTAAAGCCACTCAATACCTTTTGTTGCACGCTATGTAAGAGTTTGTCATCCATCCTTTTGTGATCCATATGGCTTTGTGTGGGTGATATTATGTCTTACAGAATTGATTCAGTTTTTAGAGGAAATGATGATGATAAAGATGATTCATGAGAGTAGGGCAGAGAATATTGTCTCCATCGACTTTAGACCTTTGACAAGGTAGTCCATTCATGGTAGGTAGTCCATTCCAGAAGGTTAAGCACATGGGTTACACAGCGATTTGATAGATTGAATTCAAAATTGGCTTGACCGTAGAAGATGGAACATAGGGGTGGAGGTGTGACTGACTGGAGGACTGTGACCTGTGCTGTTCTGCAGTGATGAGTGCAGGGACCTCTGTTTTGTAATGTATACAAATAATTCAGACTAAAATGGAGGTGGGCAGATTAGCATGTTTATGAATTGTGGATAGTAAGGGAGTGTGCCAAAGGATACAGCAGGATAAATCTTATGGAAATGAGATTGGAGAAAATGACCGATACAGTTTAATCCGGACAAGTGTGCGGTATTCGGAAGTCAAATGTAACAGAAAAGTTTACAGCATATGGCAGGATCCTTAGGAACATTGATGTACAGAGGGATCTTGGGAGTGTAAGTCGACAGCACCCAGAAATTGAACATGCATGTTGATAGGATGATAAAGAAGGCATAAGGCATGCTTTACTTCATTAACTGGGGCATTGTGTATAAAAGTTGGAAAGTCATGTTGCAACTGTACAAATTTTGTTCACATTTGGAGCATAAGTTTTAGATAACTCTGTTTCTGTGTATGTTTCCTAGGTGCAGTAGCAAGCACAGAAGTGAAATTAAGACTTCAGGAGTTTGTCCTCAATAAAAAGAAAGCTGCAGCGCATAGGGCAATAAATCATTCCATTCCAAATGACCCAAGATATTGGTACGGGTAAGTATGGCCGCTTTGTTGTGATAAGACAAATATTGACTTTCCTCGACTAACTGAACACCTGTCCAAGACAAGCTACTGAGAAATCCACACTTTCCGTTTTCCATCGGCAGAATGCACTTTTGTTTTCCTCTGTAATGACACATCCAACATACCAGACCCAGAGTGCTCCAACAGCACAATGTTTCGCTGAAGAACTAAATCTGTTTTGATCCAGCTTGCTCCATCAGCATGTTACGGTTTTAGTTTAGTGAGTCTTCAGAAATACATTTTTTTGACTGATGAGCCAGGAGGACTGGCCAGCAATTATTAACTGTGTCCAGAAATACTGCAGAACTACTATCTCAATGTTTAAGAAACATTTAAACAGGTACAGGTTTAGAGGGATATGGGCCAAAAGCATGCAGGCGGGACAAGTGTAGACGGGGCATGGCCAGTATTGCTGTGGCTCTTTGCTAGGTGGCCTGAAATGTTAGGGGTAGAAATGACATGGAAGATGGATTGTAAGTTTATTTCCACATGTTCCTATCATTTAAAATAAATGGGCAGTATCCCAATGAATAGTGGGGGATTATTAGCTTCAGGCATGAAATATCAGCAACATTTGCTTGCCAGGTAGTAAACGGCAAACAATGGCTTGGTTTTATGTAATGCTTTTAATGTAGAATGTGTCCAAGGGTCCAATAGTGTGATTAAACAAAATCAAGGAAATTGTGGGCATTTTCCTAATGTCTAAAATGTTATGGGGCTCATGTTCTAAAATCCAATTTTCCTGACCATGGATAAAATAATTTAGCTGAAATAACTCATTCATGTTGGCATTCTCGACACAAAATCCACCTTTATATATCACTATTAGTTACTGTTAGCTGTGTTATGCAGGTGCTAATGATAGATTTGTGCAGGTACCAATCCCCAGTATGTCGCAGCCTCTCTCCTCAGTGTATTATTGATGTAGTTTCTGAATCAATTCATTTATGGTGTGTCTTGGTACTCTCACAATTTTTTACTAACGATTTAATTGCCAAAAGATCCACTCTTGTTTTTTATTCTCCACTGCACCCTTAACCTGGCTGCTGATGTTGCATCTGATTTGAAACATCCAAAGTGCCTGTAAATTAGTGCTTGCAGTAACATGGATGAAGTTGCAGTGTGTCAGAGACTAGGTCTGCAATTTTATAGTAGTACTTAAACATAATAACTTGTCAGAGGTTTAACGATCAACAATTGTACATTTTTAAAATATTTTTTATTTAGTCTTCTTGCTGATTTTTTTTGATTATTTTTTTTAGGTGGTGCAGTTTACAGCCATTAACCGATTTCCAATTTTAGACCAACAATTTAGCCACATAGCTATTGAGCATGGATTATAAAATAAATATAACTTTCCAATTAATTAGGTTTATGAAGATTGGCATGTTAATAGTAATGTTTCACTGTATTCTCTATCCCTTAATGGCCCAAGTAAGCTGCATGCACCGCTGAGTTCCTCCAGCACTTTGTGTTTTTACCATGAGAGAGTTTCTTCATCTGCATATTGGAGATTGAAAAAAGAATGACCATTATTAAGAAGTGAATGATACAAATCCATTTTGCAATCTTGATCCTTGTAACCTTTAACAAACAGAATTATGCTGTAAACATAATGATTTAAAGGTCAATAAACTTAATTTATTGCCCTGAGACTATAATACAGCTTTCGGAAAAAGCTTTTCTCGTATCATTGCGAAACATTTTCTCATGAAGAGGAGAATCTTGCTGATTCATCTCAAATCAAAATCACCAGCTCTCACTTACTGAAACTTCAACTCTGCACGAGCAGAGTGAAACAGTCTGAGTTTTCCTGTGTTTGTTCCACGTCTGTCCTTTTGCTTAGCCACTGAACTCAACGTAGTTAGAATCAGGAAACCCTGTCTTTAGTGGGGATTCCAGATATGTGAAATAATGGCAATGGATTTAAAAAAAAACAATTTTACTTCAATTTTTTTAATTATTTATGGGGGGGAGGGAGGCTTCTTAATTAAATTTGTTTTTTTATTTTAATCATTACTTCTGTTTTAATAGCTTTTAATTCTCACTATCAGAAACACATATACACCACTATGTTCCATCCACTGCTTTCTCTCAAAGCATTTTAAGCACATTTCAGGGGCAGTTCACCCCTAGGCTTAATCTCTGGTGAGCCTTGTCCATCTATTCCAACAGTGCGGAGGGGCAGCAAGATTCATAGTGACTCATTTCCCTTTTGGTTTGCCCCAAAATATCTTAAATTTTTCTTGCTACAAGATTGCACCTTACTTAGAGCAACTCTCATTTTCCTTTGAAACCGATAAGACCAATGGGAAACCATTAAACCTGCCTCTTCCCCCATTGCAGAAACCACACAAACTCAATAGACAAGCTGCAGCATGCAGATTGTGTTTCCACATATTCAGAGTTATGTTATTGACTCATGCTTTATTGACTCGCTGGAATACCTGTAAAGGTGGGTCTTGCTCTCGTCATCCAAAAACAAATGTGTTCTATCAACTTGCCTCCATTATACAACACTGCTGAAAGACTGTTAAATATGGACAAATTCCCATATCCTGAGAGCCACCTGCTGGCAAAAGTAGAGGCAGACTTTGTCCATCACCTACTTCGAGCTGACAGAATCTTTGGTCATCTAGTCCACTTTGAATGAATGAATAAGTTTATGTTTATTGGCCTAGTATTCACATACAAGGAATTTGCCTTGGTGCGCCGCCCGCAAGTGACAGCATGACATACAGTGACAGTTAGGAATGACACATAAAACATTAAACATTAATAATAAAACATTATTGATTAAACATGTGAATTAAATAAAATACCAGAGCAAAACAAGGCTACAGATTTTTGGTTATTGAGTAGAGCTACTACTCGTGGAAAAAAGCTGTTTTTATGCTGGCTGTGGCGGCTTTGACAGTACGGAGTCGCCTTCCAGAGTGAAGTGATTCAAAGAGTTTGTGGCCAAGGTGAGAAGGGTCAGAGATGGCCCTTGCATTGTACAGTTCGTCAATGGAGGGAAGGTTGCAGCCAATAACCTTCTCAGCAGATCGGACTTTGGAGTTTGAAAGGATGAAATGGAGTACTTGGTGAAGAGGGACTGCTCTCAAATGGTCTATGCATTTTGCAGATGGTTCAGAAGCTGGCTATTTCTTCTCAAGGGTCAATGGTCAACAGTTTGTAAGGGTGGGGATAAAGTGAGTCATTTCAAAGGACAGTCAAGCACGCTTAAATGCCCTGCAGTGCTTACGTAACCGTAGGTGATTCTGCCTCGTACAGAAGTAGTCGTAAGCAATAATTTGGGACCTTTATTGTGATTCATTTAAATTTAGTTATTCATCTCTGAAGAATTCGTTTTTTATTTATTATCAGTTCCGTATAATCCAGTACAGAGCATAATTGAAAATATTGATATGCTCAACACTTAGCAACTACCATTCATCCAACAAGCATATAGGACAAACATTTGAATTAAATGATTTTCTTTTTCTATTTTTCTGCTTGAATATTGCTCAACTAATAATACCCTAAGGTGTAATTCCACTCCGAGCCAGATCATTTGTATGTAAATATCTGCAAGTAGTTCACTGGAGCATAACTACTGAGCCCGAGCCTGTCCCCAGCCAAAGCTGTGGATATGACCTCCTAACCATGCTCTCTGGCTAGTACTCTGGAGCTGAAACAGCATGATCTTCCTTTCAATTGATAGATTTCAAATACTAAGAGATTAGTGCAGGAAAGTGATGCAATAAGATCACCTATGATCTTAATAATAATAATGCATCTTATTTATGGGTGCCTTTCAGAGCGCTCAAGGACACCTTACAAATTAAAACAAGCAAATTACAAATATATAAATAAAATGAAACAAAAACAACATATAGAGAGAGCAGCGGTAGCTAATCGCGCCAGCGTTCTCTCTCTTCACTATTGAGCAACTACGAGTGGCCAAATGGTTTAGGTTTAGATTCATTATTGTCGGGTGTATAGAGATGCAGTAAAAGCTTTGTATTGCATGCTATGAAATCAGTTCAGATAATTTCATAAATAACTGCAATCGTCGGACTCAATTAAATACAATCAAGTCAAACCAGCACAATAGCTAGAGCAGAGGGGAAGATATAGAGTTCATTATAAAGTTATTGGCTTTGTAGCACACCAGTTCCAGAGACAAAGTCCAGTGTCCGCAATGCATTAGAGGTGAATGGACTGGGCTACAGCTACAACTCAAACCTATTTCATGTGGTCTTGGGCAGAGTTGTTCCCAAACCAAGTTTGGGGCGGCACGGTGGCACTGCGGTAGAGTTGCTGCCTTACAGCGCCAGAGAGACCCAGGTTCAATCCGGACTATGGGTGCTTGTCTGTATGGAGTTTGTACGTTCTCCCTGTGACCTGCATGGATTTTCTTTGAGATGTCCGTGTTACTCCAACATTCCAAAGACATACAGTTTGTCGGTTAATATCCCTAATGTATGTAGGATAGCGTTAGTGTGCGGACCTGTTTATGCGCTGTATCTCTAAACTAAACAAGTTGTGATGCAACCCGATATTATGATTTCTATGGTAGATCTGTAGAAGTTTGTAAGAGTCATTGGAGGCATGTTGAATTTCCTAAGGAAATTGGTGTGTTCTGCTTCTATCTCCTATGTTCTGTGTTTATTCTTTCCTTATTCTGGATAGGAATCAGAAGATGTAACAATGTCTTGGAATTCATTTCCCAAAAGAGGGTTGCTAATAAACTTAAAAATAACTTTCAAAAGGGAATTGGATATCTCAAAAAGAAACTCAGGGCCATGAGAAAAGAGTGGGGTGATTGGAGGTGGGATTGCTTTAATATTTACATGGGCAATTAAGCATTCTATTTCAATGATCATTTACAATCAATTAATACAGTAATCCCTGGGGATTGAACAATGAAAAATATTCTCTCATGCTCCCTACTAAAGCTGTTATGCATGCAAGAGAGTTGGGACCAGTGACTTTTTCTGTATTTGTTACATTTATGATAAACGTGCAATTTTTGTACAGTTGCAAAATGCATTAGATCCATTCTGGTATATTTGATGTTTATGAAATTGTTTTAATTGACATCCCAAATGGTATTTTGTCCATTAATCTAAATTCATATGTGATTCACCAACTGTCCCATTTCATTTTAGCTGAATTTTAATCTGATTCTTTCCCATGGTTTATTTCCATTGCAGTAAAACCCAACATGGTTCACTAGACCAGAGTTCTCCACCTCAAAGCAGCATGTCTGCCTCATACAATCAAACAGTCCTGGGGATGTATGATCCCAAAGACGACTTCCCACTCAGAAAAACAGGTAATGTTACAATGAAATGCAAAATTTTATAAAGCAAGTCAAATTTACGCATTTTTCTTACTTTAGGTTTGGAAGCAGAACTTTCTTCCTGCACTATTTTTGTTTGTATTAAGATATTTCAGTTATAACTAGAAACAGCAGATCCGGTGGTATCTGACTGGAGTACAAAAATAACACTGGCAGGTGTATTAACTGGATTATCATTGGCTAATGCTGGTATTTTATTGCTCAATTTTGTCTTTTAAATGCTTTATTGCTCCAGTGGTTAACCTGTAAAGTTCTGACAAAGCAAGGATCTCTTTGTTGCAGTAATTTGCATGTGTGCCAACTGTATACTAAATGTCCATAATTTATTGGAATAATAATTCTTAGTGCAAATTACTGTTCTTCATAAAAATATCCTTCTTGTCAATTGTTTACTACAAATGGTCTTGACTCCTTTGTTCAATTTTTTAAAATGTTTATGCAGAGGAATCTGATATTCCTTTGCTCCTCAATTTACAGTAAGATACGTTTGTAAATGTAAAAGTGCCTCACTTTTTAGAACATGGGTTCTAAATTTGAATTAGTAATCTAGAAGCCTGGATTAATCATTGAGAAAATAAGAATTTGAATCAAATAAAATCAGTTTAGGTTCATTCAGAGATACAGTGCAGAAACAGGCCCTTCGGCACACCGAGTCTGCACCGACCAGCGATCCCCGCACATTAACACTGCCCTACACATACTAGGGACAGTTTTTACATTTACACCAAGCCAATTAACCAACAAACCTGTACGTCTTGGGAGTGTGGGAGGAAACCGACGATCTCGGAGGAAACCCACGCAGGTCATGGGGAGAATTTACAAACTCCGTACAGACAGCACCCGTAGTCAGGATCGAACCCGGGTATCTTTGACATTGTAAGGCAGTAGCTCCACATGCTACACCACCGTGCAGCCCAGATAGAGTAATTGAGTGAAACAGTGTGGAAACCGGCCTTTTGGCCCAACGTGCCCACACCGGCCAACATATCCTAGCTGCACTAGCCCGATCTGCCCACGTTTGGTCCACATCCCTCCAAACCTGTCCTATCCATGTACCTGTATAACTGTTTTAATTGTTGGGATAGTAGTCCCTGCCTCAACTACCTCCTCTGGCAACTTGTTCCATTTTCCCCACCATCATACGTGTGAAAAAGTTACCCCTCATATTCCTATTAAATCTTTCCCCTTCACCTTAAACCTATGTCCTCTGGTCTTCGATTCACCTACTCTGGGCAAGAGACTGTGCATCTACCCGATCTATTCCTTTCATGATTTTATATACCTCAATAAGATCACCCCTCATCCTCCTGCGCTCCAAGATTCCCTGCCTACTCAACCTCTCCCTATATGAGCTATAGGCCCTCTAACCCTGGCAACATCGTTGTAAATCTTCTCTGTACCCTTTCGAACTCGACAACATATTTCCTATAACATGGTGTCCAGAACTCAATACTCTAAATGCAGCCTCACCAACGTCTTACACATCTGCAATGTGAGCTCCCAACTTCTAAATACTCTGACTGATGAAGGCCAATGTGCCAAAAGCCTTTTTGACCACCCTATCTATCTGCGACTCCACCTGCACTCCTCGATCCCTCTGCTCTACAACACTCCCCAGAGCCCGACCCTTCTGTGAAGGTCCTGCCCATGTTAGACATCCAAAAATGCAACACTTCACATTTCTCTGTATTAAATTCCATTAACCATTCCTCAGCCCACCTGGCCAATCAACCAAGATCCTGCAGCAATTTTTCACAACCATCTTCACTATCTGCAAAACCACCCACTTTTGCATCATCTGTAAACTTGCTAATCTTGCTGTGTATGTTCTCATCCAAATCATTGATATAGATGTTTCAGAATTTGAATAATTTATTATTTGAAATATCAAGAGAAAAAAGGCACCATGAGTTTTTAATTAATTCACTGGGTTACCAATAACTTTCAATGAAAGATTCCTGTAACTCTTATAACGTGGCAATTTCTATGCTCAATTTCTCTGTGGAACTGAGCAATAGCTGCTTTGCAGTAATTTTAACAGATCTTTTGAAAGCATCACAACTTTCCCCATCACAACTTGAGTAAAGTTACCAGTTAAAATGAGTTTGACCTTCTCATAAACGCCTTGTAATATGCACCTGAAGGTTAAAAATAGCATTGATTTTGCTCTTTTTTCATCATTTTGATATTTTGCATTGCCATAACTAGATGCTGAATCGCACAGGTCCTCCATCTTTTTGTAAAAAAAATTGAAGGAGGATAGATTAATTCCATTGATTAAACCTCTTAATTACCATTGATTAATACAATTGAGACTTGAACCATAGACATATTATCCTTGCTCTGAACATCTGTTCAGATCTGTAGATCATCTGAACAACAAAACTAGCATCTTTCTAACAAACGTAGATAACTGTCTTACTGTTTCCTGTTCACAAGAAGCAGGACAAATCCAGTCTGCCAAATACTGTCCCATTTAGCCTGCACTTGCACTTGATCATTAGCAAAGTGATGTTATTTCTAGTAACAAGCAGCTCTTGCCCATTAGTGCTCCATTTGTGTCTGACGTGGACTCCTCCCCTCCAGTCCAATGTATGGTCTGTCTATATATATATATATATATATATATATATATATATATATATATATATATATATATATATATATATATATATATATATATATATATATATATATATATATATATATATATCTATATATATATATATATATATATCTATATATATATATATATATATATATATATATATATCTATATATATATATATATATATATATATATGTATGTATATATATATATATATATATATATATATATATATATGTATATATATATATGTGTGTGTGTATATATATATATATATATATATATATATATATATATATATATATATATATGTATATGTGTGGGATGGAGAACTGAATTGGTGAGATTATTCTGACTGTGCCTCAGACCAAGAAAGCTTTTGACAGTATTGCACTGGGTAATCTAGTAAAACTGAAGTCAAAGAAATAGAGGAAAAGGTTCTCCACTGACTGGATTCATAACCAGTACAAAGCAAGATGACCGTTAATGTTTCAAGTCAAAGACACTTGCACTTTACCCAATTGACTGTTTTTACCTTGTTTTATTTTTTCCACAACTATTTTAAACATAATATTATGATCATTGTTTTTTACATGCTCCTGTCATTAATAGTACATTTAGACTGACTCATTTTCTGTAAAATTATCCAACAGTGCCAGCTTTTGCGTTGGCTTAGAAATATATTGACACGTCAGAAACTTTTCTTCTTTTCACCATTTATGTTATGGCCATTCCCGTCTATATATGGTTAGGTTACTTTCCCAATTCTCACTTCTCTATAGTTTAAACACATTTCTGGATTTTTAAAATTCAATATCTTCCCATTCATATAGTTGAATTATAGTGAGGCAATATCAAAAACTTGGGATTAAATAGAAGGACAGGCATGAATTTGAATTATTCCTGGATGCAAGATTATAGAAAAGACGGGGAGTAGAGGAAAGGTGACTATTGATTAAGGAGAACACTGCAGCACTGGGAGAGATGTCCTGGAAAAATCAAGGGCAGCATTTATGTTAAGGGGAAGATATTGAATTTAAAAAATCCAGAAATGTGTTTAAATTTTAATCCACAGCACTACTTGGGAGTGTGTTGGTCCCAACTTTGTTGAGTTTCCAGACCAGATTGGTCCCAATTCCCTCAAAAACTGGTCCCAAAGCTTCATGAAACCTCTTCCTCTTGCATTATCTCAACAGCTATGCATTTATTTGTGCAATTCATGACTCAATCAGATGACTTAATCAACATGCTCGATTGCTAGTGTGTTCCATTCCAAGTGTCCTTATTTGAGTTAATGTTATGAATTTAGACCAAGATTATTTACGAAGGGCAAAATAATGCCAATTGTCTGAATTTGGTAACCAGATCTCCGAGCAAAGACATAGTGCTCACTCACTGCACTAATTGGACTACCTCATTGGACTTAAACAATTTGCATTTTGTAGTGTATTGAAAGCATCATTGTGTTGAAAACATCGAAAATGATACATTGTAGGAAGACATGTTTTAATTATAATTCATCTTTTCCCCTAACATTTCATATTGAGTTGATGGCAGATATTTAATCACTTCACAAACTGGTCCTGTTCTAATCTACATTGAGGTCTATTTTTGTTTGTGTATAGTCCAGAGATATATTCTAGTATACCAGCACATTAACTACATCCCCTTGTGCTTCTTCAGTTAGACATAGACGACCCCATGATAATAATTTGAAGTTATCCCTCGTTTCCAAGTCAATATTTGCAGTTCAATTAACATCATTGAATCACGTTAAGTATTCATTATTTTACAGTTTATGAGATATTTCTGTGTGTAAGTGGATGGTTAGGTTCCTCCATTGCAACGTTCACTGTGTTTTAAAAATATTTAATTATTTGTTTAAAAAAATGCATTGGGACATAGAGTACTATACGGTGGTGCTATGTTGGTGCAGTCCTGCCTTTTGGTTACATCCTTATCCGTTTGGTTTCTTTGCACATTTGACTTGTAGTTCACAATATCATCAGGTAAGGGTAAGACTTAATCATTAAAATTAAAAAAAAACTCCTCCAATAATGACAGAGTAGGTGGAAAATGCTCAACAGGTCAGTTGCGTTCAGTGGAAAGAGAAACAGAGTTAATGTTTAAAAGACATTTGTCAGAGCTAGGAAAGAGAGGAAACTCTTAAGTTGCAAAAAGATGGGAAATGGGTGGATAGAACAAATGGAATATTTCTGATGGAACAAAGTTAGGATTGCATTGAGCATGTATTTGTTTATTATTGTCTCATGTACTAAGATACAGTGAAAAGTATGTTTGCACTCTATTGAATTAAATCAGATCATACCATACATGAGTATAATCATTATCCACATTATACTGCCTCTGCCATGCATCTGCCACTCACCCAACCTATCCAATTCACCCTGTAGCCTCATAACATCCTCCATACAACACACTGCCACCCAGCTTTGTGTCATCCGCAAACTTGGAGATGTTACATTTATTTCCTTTGTCTAAATTGTCAATATATATTGTAAGTAACGGGTCCAAGCACTGAACCTTGCGACACCCCACTAGTCACTGCCTGCCATTCTGAAAAGGACCCATTATTCCTACTCTTTGCTTCATGTCTGCCCACGAGTTCTCTATCCATGTCAATACCCTACCCCCCAAATACCATGTGCTCTAATTATGCTCACTAATCTCTTGTGTGGAACTTTGTCAAAGGCTCTTTGAAAGTCCAGATACATCCACTGGCTCTCCCTTATCCATTCTACTTGTTAAATCCTCAAAAAATTCCAGAAGATTACTCAAGCATGATTTCCCTTTCATAAATCCATGCTGACTTTGACCGATTCTGTCAATGCTTCCCAAATGATGGAATCGCCTTTAAAATGGCAGAAGATTGTCTAATTACAGATGTTTTGTGACATTTTGCTATTTTTCCCTATATCACTGATTTGAATACAGCTCAGACTTTCTTAAAAAAGTAAAAAATGGAGGTTCTAGATTTGTTTTAAGTGCACTGAAGTAGAATTTATAAGGTAGACTTCCTTCAGTTAGTCAAAACCAGCAACATGGTGCTAAATTATAATTTCCTTTCACTGAAAGTATCTGCAAATTGACACCAATAAGACGCATCAAACTAAATGCAGATTGTAATGTAGCAGCGCATGATAAAGGCTTCATATGGATGGGATGCAAGGCCAGTGATCTTGGAGCTCAACCTATTCAGTTCTCTTTGGGGAAATGTTGCTATATTTGAATTTATTAAATAAGTGCATACTGTTCTCTAAGCTTGATCAATAAAAATATAAAACTTGATTAACTCATGCTATTTTATCCATTCCCACACTTAAATTTTGAAATGATGAAAAAGCAAAGCATAAATAAGAATAATTCACCAGTATTTTCTTTCCTTTGTATGCTAGGCTGTTATAATTAGATGGTAATGTAATTTTAAACCTTCCATCTTGTATAGCTCAAAACCCCAAAGTGACATTCAAACGGTTGATATGTCAAAATTCAGCACACACAGAATTAATGCTTTTGATGCCTTGATTAGTTTTGAAGTTTTAACTGGATGGCCAGATGAAATTCCCTCAAATCATAGCTGGCAATAGTACATACATATGAGTGAACTAAATTCAACAAGGCAAAGGGATGTTAAGCAGTAAAATAATGTCAATATTATTTAAATTAGCTGCTTAAGTTAATGTGCCTAACTAGGAAATATATACTGTAACTGCTAGCAGTTCGCTAGTTGAAAATCAAAAATATTTCCAAGTATATTCATTTATTATACAAGACTCTCTTGACTGTTCTGCCATATTACATGCATGGTGAAATAACTTTATTTGTGTCTATTCTGGTGTGTGTGTGTGTGTGTGTATGTGTGTGTGTGTGTGTGTGTGTGTGTGTGTGTGTGTGTGTGTGTGTGTGTGTGTGTGTGTGTGTGTGTGTGTGTGTGTGTGTGTGTGTGTGTGTGTGTGTGTGTGTGTGTGTGTGTGTATGTGTGTGTGTGTGTGTGTCTAACTGCGCAGGCACGGGTCTTTTCCCCTCATCCCCGACCACTCCCTCCACTTCATGTGTGGGAGGGGAGGGAAGTGGGGTGTCTGGCAGGGGGGGTGTGGGGTGGGAGGGGAGGATCCGTGTGGACGAGGAGGTATAGGAGGGCGGAGAGGATAGTGTGGGGGGAGGGGGGGGGGTGGCGGCTGGCTGAGGAAGGGGGGGTGTGGACGGGGAGGTGTAAGGGGGGTTTATGGGGGAGATGTGGGAGAGGGAGGGTTGTCGGGTCGGGGGGGGGGTGTGGGGGGATGGGTGTGTGTGGGGGGGTTGTGAGGGTGGGGGAGTTGGCGACGGGATGTGTGTTTTTGGGAGGGGTGTGTGTGTGGTGGTGGGGGGGTGTGGGCATGGGCGGGGGGGTGGGCAGGAGAGCTTGTGGGGGGCGGTGTGTGTGGGCGGGGGAGGAGTTATGGGGGGAGAGGGTTGTGTGGGCGAGGAGGGAGTGAGCTCGGTGAAAACACGGGGAAGAGCCATGGGGGAGAGGGGGGCATCACAGGAGAGGGGGGAGGACGCAGCGAGGCAGATCAGAGGGGTAGTGGCTGGAATTGGCGGTGCGATGGGGACATACTGCGGGCACTGGCTGCTGGTCGTTCTCCTCCGCCCGCATCAGAGTCTCCGATTTCTGTTTGGTGACATCGGCGACATCTCCTAGGCTGGGCTGGGTCTCCCACGCTGGGCTGGCCTGGGTCGGGTCTCCGACACTGGGCTGCTGCTTGGGGCTGGGCTGCTGCTTGGGGCGGAGCTGGGCTGGGCTGCTTCGGGTCCCTCCGTAAGTCCGGTTGGAAACCTCCGCCGGCCATCATCAGCTCCTGTAAAGACGTGAGGGCGGAATGACGGGGAAGAGAGTCATCCTTATTTTAAGATTTTTAAACCTCGCTAACTCTTACAACATTCAACCGATCGGAACGAAACCTGGTGCTTTTCGCAACATAGGAGAACGGTGAGTGAACTGGTGAAAAGTTGTAGCGCCATCGCGAACCGTTTTTGCGCAAATAGAAAGACCGCCAAACCGGAAGATAACAAGATCAGAGCTTTAGGAGTGTTTGAGCAGGGGGTTAGGGGAGTGTGTGCGGAGGGGTAGAGGTATGTGGGTGGGGGGTTATAGGGGCAAGGGGGTTGTGGGAGAGACGTGTGGTGTGGAGGGAGGGCAACGAGCATTGTGGAGCCGGGGGGGGGGGGGGGGGGGGCAGGGGGGATGCGGGTGTTAAGGCGAGAGGAGGATTGGAGGTGGGGGGTAGGCGGGGGAAAATTGTGGGGAGAGAGCAAGGAGAAAAGACGGTGGTCGTGGGGGAGAGGGGGGGTATCATGGGGAGGGGGGCAGGAGCCAGCGGGGGGGACCAGAGAGGATGGGGCGATGTGGATTCGCAGCAGGCACTGGTCACTGTATGTTCTCCTCCGCCGGGATCAGAGTCCCCGTTTTCCGTTTGGCGACATCTCTGACGCTGACCTGGGTTGGGCCGCTTCCGGTCCCTCCAAAAATTGTGTCTGGTTGGAGATCTTCGGTGACCTCTCCTGGACCCTGGATCCGATGACCTCTCCTGGACCCACAACACATCCTCGCTGATCAAGAAGGCTCACCAGCATCTTCTTCCTGAGGAGACTTAAGAAGGTCCACCTGTCTCCCCACATTCTGGTGAACTTCTACCGCTGCAACATCGAGAGCATCCTTACCAACTGCATCACAGTATGGTATGGTAACTGCTCTGTCGCCGACCGGAAAGCTCTGCAAAGGGTGGTGAAAATCACCCAACGCATCACAGGCTCCTCACTCCCCTCCATTGAGTCTGTCCATAGTAAACGATGCCTGCGCAGGGCGCATAGCATCGCCAGGGACAGCTCACACCCCAACCATAGACTGTTTACCCTCCTCCCATCCAGGAGACGCTACAGGTCCCTCCGCTGCCGTACCAGCAGGCTCAAGAACAGCTTCTTCCATGCGGCTGTCACACTACTCAACGCTGCACCTCAATGACTGCCTGTCTCCACCCCTCACCCACCCACCCCCGGACTATCCAATCAACAACAAATTGCACGGATACCACTGGATATGTATAGATGTATATACTCATACTACTGCGCAATTACTTGTTTATTCGTAAATTCGCCCTTCGGAGACACCAACTGCATTTCATTGTCTCTGTATTGTACACTGCACAATGACAATTAAAGATTGAATTGAATTGAACCTTCGCCAGCCACGCAGAGCTTCCCTCAGCTCTAGTAAAGACACGATGGCACAGGAAGGGACTGAGCCTCCCGCGGAGTGACAGGAAAAAGACCAATCCACGCGGCTCCGACTGGCAGGAGAGTAGATTGATCTGCACATGTGCAATTTTTAAACCTCGCTAACTTTTACATTAGATCCCCGATCGGAACAGACTTGGTGCAATAGCAGCAGAGGGAAACTGAGTAAGCTGGCGAAAAATAGTTGCGCTCGCGCGTACCGTTTTTGAGCAAATAGAATGACCGCAAAAAAAGGGGAGATAACAAGATCAGGGTTTTAGTTATGTATAGATAGATAGATATAATACACCTTGTTGTTGGCACTTAATATTATAAAAGTACTTTATATATAATATTTAAAAAAGTACTTATCTCGATCAAAACAAAATACACAAAGCCATCCTGAATATACCGGAGCAGACATGTCACTGAATAATTTTTACCAAAAAATTGTTTTTAATTACAGTGCCCATAATGTTTGGGACAAAGACCCAGCATTTATTTATTTGTCTCTCTACACCACAATTAGAGATTTGTAATAGAAAAAAATCACATGTGGTTAAAGTGCACATTGTCAGAGTTTAATAAAGGCCATTTTTATACATTTTATTTTCACCATGTAGAGAGCACAGCAGTGTTTATACATAGTCATATACATTTTTGCGGCTAACCAGTGTGGATTGCATCTTGCAGTGTAGCCTCTGTATTTCTGTTCATGAAGTCTTCTGCGGACAATTGTCATTGACAAATCCACACCTGAGCCCTGACGAGTGTTTCTGATCTGTCGGACAGGTGTTTGGGTTTTTTCTTTATTATAGAGAGAATTCTTCTGTCATCGGCAGTGGAGGTCTTCCTTGGCCTGCCAGTCCCTTTGTGATTAGTAAGCTCACCAGTGCTCTCTTTCTTCTTAATGATGTTCCAAGCAGTCGATTTTGGTAAGCCTAAGGTTTGGTTGATGTCTAACAGTTTTACTCTTGTTTCTCAGTCTCATAATGGCTTCTTTGACTTTCATTGGCACAACTTTGGCCCTCATGTTGATTAACTGCAGTAAAAGTTTCCAAAGGTGATGGAAAGACTGGGGGAAAGACTAGGTGCTGAGAGTTCTCTTACAGTACATTCAGAAAGCATTCAGACCTCTTCACTTTTTCCACATTTTGTTATGTTACAGCCTTATTCTAAAATGGATTAAATTCTTTTTTTTATCATCAATCTACACACAATACATAATAAAAAAGCGAAAACAGGTGTTTAGAAAAATTTGCAAAGTAATTAAAAAGAAATAACTGAAATATCACAAGTCCTTCCAGGTCCGACAGAGGTTCACCTGCACCTCCTCCAACCTCATCTACTGCATCCGCTGCTCCAGATGCCAGATGATCTATATCGGTGAGACCAAGCGGAGGCTTGGCGATCGTTTCGCCGAACACCTCCGCTCGGTCCGCAATAACCAAGCCGACCTCCCGGTGGCTCAGCACTTCAACTCCCCCTCCTATCTCTCCACATCACCGTCTATACCTCTCGTTTCCCTGATCCCTGACCAGTCTGAAGAAGGGTCTCGACCCGAAACGTCGCCTATCTCCTTCGCTCCTTAGATGCTGCTGCACCCGCTGAGTTTCTCCAGCCTTTTGTGTACCCTACATAAATATTCAGGCCCTTTGCTATGACACTCAAAATTGAGCTTCGGTGCATCCTGTTTCCATTGATTATCCTTGAGGTGTTTCTACAAGTTGATTGTAGTTCACAAGTGGTAAATTAAATTGATTGGACAAGATTTGGAAAGGCACACACCTGTCTATATAAAGTCCCGCAGTTTATAGTGCATGTTAGAGCAAAAACCAAGCCATGAAGATGATGGAATTGTTCGTAGACCTCCGAAACAGGATTGTGTCGAGACATAGATCTGGGGAAGGGTATAAAACAATTTCTGCAGCATTGCAGGTCCCGAAGAGCCTCTGTCATTCTTAAATGGAAGAACTTTGAAACCACCAGGTCTCTTCATAGAGCTGGCCGCCCAGCGAAACTGAGCAATCGGGGGAGAAGCGCCTTGGTCAGGAAGGTGACCAAGAACCTGATGGTCACTCTGACAGAGCTCCAGAATTCCAATGTGGAGATGGGAGAAACTTCCAGAAGGACAACTATATCTGCAACACTCCACCATTCAGGCCTTTATGGTGAAGTGGCCAGATGGAAGCCACTCTTCAGTAAAAGACACATGACAGCCCGCTTGGAGTTTGCCAAAAGGCGCCTAAACAAAATTCTCTGGTCTGCTGAAACCAAAATTGAACTCTTTGGCCTGAATGCCAAGTGTCAGGTCTGGATGAAACCAGGCACCGCTCATCATCTGCCCAATACCATACCTACGGTGAAGCGTGGTGGCAGCATCATGCTGTGGGGATGTTTTTCAGCGGCAGGAACTGGGAGATTAGTCATAATCGAGGGAATGGAGCAAAATACAGAGAGATCCTTGATGAAAATCTGCTCCAGAGCATTCAAGCCCTCAGACTGGGGCAGAGGTTCGCCTTCCAACAGGACAACGACCCTAAACAAACAGCCAAAACAACGCAGGAGTGGCTTTGTGGCAAGTCTGTGAATGTCCTTGCATGACCCAGCCAGAGCCCGGACTTGAACCCGATCGAATATCTCTGGAGGGACCTGAAAATAGCTGTGCATTGACACTCCCCATCCAACCTGACAGAGCTTGAGAGGATCTGCAGAGAAGAATGGGAGAAATTACCGAAACCCAGCTGTGCCAAGCTTGTAGCGTCATACCCAAGAAGACTTGAGGCTGTAATCACTGCCAAAGGTGCCTCAACAAAGTAGAGTCTGAATACTTATGTAAATGTGATATTTCAGTTATTTCTTATTAATTACTTTGCTAAAATTTCTAAACACATGTTTTCGTTTTTTTATTATGGGGTATTGTGTATAGATTGATTTTTAAAAATTAATCCGTTTTAGAATAAGGCTGTAACGTAACAAAATGTGGGAAAAGTGAAGGGATCTGAATGCACTGTATACCAACATTAAGGAAGCAATTAAGCACCTGAGCAATACAAACGCCTGTGAAGCCATGTGTCCCAAACATTATGGTGCCCTGAAATGGGGGGACTATGTATAAACACAGCCGTAATTTCTACATGGTGAAACCAATAGGTAAAAAAATACCCTTTAATAAAATCTGACAATGTACACTTTAACCACATGTGATTTTTTTTTTTTCTATTACAAATCTCAAATTGTTGAGTACAGAGTCAAATAAAAAAATGGTGGGTCTTTGTCCCAAACATGGAGGGCACTGTATAACCTTTATTATGAAGGAAAGAGATGCATTTGAGGTGGTCAGATACCTCATCTAGACAGGCAAGAGTATGATAAAGGGGAATTTTTTTATCCCTGCATCTACCTAGTCAAACCCTATAAGAATTTTGGATCTTCAAATGAGACTTGATCTCTCTGACAGTAAATGTGCCATCCAAGGAATCAATCTGGTGAATCAGTAAAGGTTTAACAAAAACATAGTTTTAAAGTTCCCTGCTTGATTAGCACATATTCAACTGAAAGTATAAAGCTTCATGAAGCTTTTTAAGATGTACCCAGTATTACCTCACTCTTTTCTCTCCCAATTAATATGCTTTTTTTAATCTTGCAGGCAAAACATTCATTGCATTTAGGGAATGCCACTGGTAGATTTAAGATTGAGTTATATATTTTGTTTATAACAAATATACTTGCAAATATATTCTTCCTCATTTAAGCAAATTAGACCTATTTGCAATATTTCAAATGTGATCTTGCTTAGGTTTTTTATGAGTGAAACAAGGTCTGCTATTTTATCCTCTTGCAATAAAAAAACAACCTACTGGCTGCCTCCACAATTCCTCGTACTATGTGTTCTTATTTTTTTCTACCAAAGTGGATGACCTTACACTTTCCTAGATTACATGCTATCTGCTTCTCATCCTTGTCCTTCACTAACCTGAAATGCCCCTTCATCCTCTTCACAGCCCAATGTGAATCCTGTTTAGTAAAATAAACAAACATGGATATTTTACAGTTGATTTCCTTATCACAATCATTCATAAAGTTTGTGAACAGCTTGCGTATCAACACTTGCTGACTCCCAAACCAAAAATGTCAGTTTCAGCAAGTTTTCTTTCAGACACAGTGCAGAAACAAGGAACTGAAACTTTCAGTCTGGGCTTCATCCTCATGATCAAATTCATATATGTGTATCGGAAAATTGTTGGTTCAAGTCCCACTGCTAGAATTACAACACAAAATGTAAATTAAGACAGGGGTACACAAAAGGCTGGAGAAACTCAGCGGGTGCAGCAGCATCTAAGGAGCGAATGAGATAGGCGACGTTTCGAGTCGAGACCCTTCTTCAGACTGGTCAGGGATCAGGGAAACGAGCGATATAGACGGTGATGTGGAGAGATAAAGAACAATGAATGAAAGATATGCAAGAAAGTATCAATGATAAAGGGAACAAGCCATTGTAAGCTGTTTGTGGTATGAAAATGAGAAGCTGGTGCGACTAGGGTGGGGTGTTAACGAAGAAACTGCAGATGCTGGAGAATCGAGGGTTACACAAAAAGCTGGAGAAACTCAGCGGGTGCAGCAGCATCTAAGGAGCGAAGGAGATGGGCGACGTTTCGGGTCGAGACCCTTCTTCAGACTAGGGTGGGGGAGGGCAATAGAGAGAGAGGGAATGCCAGGGCCTGAGGGCTGAGGGAGAGGTGGGAAGGGAGAGACAGCAAGGGTTAACAGAATTGAGAAAATTCAATGTTCAAGCCCAAAGGATGCAGACTCCCCAAGCGGAATATGAGGTGCTGTTCCTCCAACTTGCAGTGTTGCTCACTCTGGCCGTGGAGGAGGCCCAGGACCGAGAGGTCAGATGCGGAATGGGAGGGGGAGTTGAAGTGCTGAGCCACCTGGAGGTCGGGTTGGTTAATGCGGACCGTAGCGGAGGTGTTCGGCGAAACGGTCGCCAAGCCTCCGCTTGGTCTCACCGATATAGATCATCTGGCATCTGGAGCAGCGGATGCAGTAGATGAGGTTGGAGGAGGTGCAGGTGAACCTCTGTCGGACCTGGAAGGACTGCTTGGGTCCCTGAAAGGAGTGGAGGGGGGAGGTGAAGGGACAAGTGTAGCATTTCTTGTGGTTGCCAGGGAAAGTACCCGGGGAAGGGGTAGAGCGGGAGGGAAGGGAAGAATTGACAAGGGAGTTGCAGAGGGAGCGGTCTTTGCGGAAGGCAGACAGGGGGGGAGATGGGAAGATGTGGCGAGTGGAGGGGTCACGTTGGAGGTGGCGAAACTGGCGAACCTTCAGGGCAGAATTGTTGGAGGTTATGATTTTCAGATAAGATGCAAAATTGTCCACAGGTGGATGTAAATGTTTCTTGCATCACAACGTGACGGTGTTTCAAAAGTACTTAATTGGCTACAAAGTCTCTTCATTTTTGTTAACTTGCATGCTACTTTCATGAGTAAATGAATGGAAGGCTATTGTCTTACTGAGTTAATGCAACCTGCGGTTTAATCAAATTTCATTGTAGTCAATTATTTTTGTGACTGTTCACATACGTGTTTGTTTTGCTCTTGTCATTTAAAAAATGAAGAATATGTGCACCCTACTTGCTCCAGTTTCCTAAGTTTATTTTCAAATAAAAATGAAAAGAGATCGAAAAGCTGAAGATAAATAGTGTTAAACACAGCACCTGTATGACACCTGTAAAGTGCCAGATATTTTAACTCAATCGGCTCTCCATGCAGTGTGTTTAGCTGAATCAATAGAAACTTTTCTATTCTATGGTGAATACTTCACATGTGTTGTAGGCTCATGAAACCCATTAGCAGCAAAACCAAAGCTGCCGTACCCTTGAATATGTATTTACTTCCTTTGAGGAAAACAAAATTGTTAGCCATGAGAATATTGCAGTCAAAAATGGGATACCACCTGTATCATTTGTATTTCACGGGACCTTTACTGTCTCTACTAGACAAACAAAATATTTTAAAGTATGTGGTTAGCATATATGTGTACATCTGTCAAAGGGATCCACTGACTACTGAGAAAACAACAATCTTCATTTTGCAAAGATGAAGTGTCTCCAGTTCCTAGTCAGTGAAGAAGCAACTACAATGTTAAATTCTGGCAGCTGTGCCATTCCTTTGAAGTAGAAAAATATACTGGAGTGAATGCTGGAGAAACTCAGCGGGTCAGGCATCATCTCTGAAAGACATGGTCAGGACTTTTGGTAAACCAGCATCTGCTGTTCCTTGTATCTCCATTGCTTTGAAATGAACACTTTGATGTTAATTTTTGAGGTCCATTGTTCTACCAGAAGAGTTAGGATAGCCATACTTGGCTGTGATTTGAACACATGCCACTGCCGGTGGTGGGGGAGATGGTAGACAAGTTACTGTGAGGAGGGGAGAGAGGAGTTTGAGAGTGAGGCAGGAGAGACCTGCGGTGCAGGAAGGGGCGTCGCCATCCCGGCCGTGGAGTTGACTGACAGAAGAGGAGACCAATTTGCATGACGCTGACTGACAGGAGAAGAGACCAATCTGAGCATGTGCAGTTTTTAAGATTTATAAAACTTAATAACTTTTAAAATATACCATCGATCGGAACAAAACTTGTTGCACTTGTAGCACAGGAGAATGGTGAGTACGGTGGTGAAAAATCGCAGCGCTATCGTTTACCGTTTTTGCACAAATAGAAAAACCACGCAAACCGGAAGAGCACAAGATCAGAGTTTTAGTTATGTATGGATAGATAGATGTACAGGGTAGGTTTTCTGCAGAGAGTGGTTGGTGTCTGGAACACGCTGCAACAAGTTGAAGCAGATAGAATAGTAAGATTAAACGAGAACTTACCAGTTCGAAGTTTGATCGTTATTTTATGAGGAGTTACGATGAGGGATTACGTGAAGAACCCGCCTGGCGCTGGCAAACGGCATACTTCAAAGCAGCGGCATGAAAAACACAGAACACAAAAATAGCCGAAGTAACATAGTAAGGCTCATAATAGACTTAGAACTACCAGATGATCATTTATTTTATGAGGGTGGGGAGTGGAGGGCACATAATCCTCAACGTAACTCCTCATAAAATAACGATCAAACTTCGAACTGGTAAGTTCTCGTTTAATCTTACTATTTTACTTCGGAGTCACGTGAGTGACTACGTGAAGAGTTTTAAAGCTTTCTGTGTTTTTTGTGTCGTAGAATTTATTCCATACGACAGTACGGCTCATTAACACAATAACGAGCGAATAACACATTTTCCCCAAACATTGCCTCAAGTTATGTGATAAATAATTTTCACATTATAAAAAATGAAAATAATGCCCTTTCTATTGAAAAGCAAATTTATCACAAATACCAATTGATATATATTTTTTATGGCATGACAAAGCAACAATTATAGCGAACCGAACATTGCGTGTCTAAATCTGACACCATGACTGGTTCCTTTATTTTAACAGTAATCTACAGCCTCCTGCGGCCTGTGCCATTCCTGTGAATGTATTTTCCTCATTAACAGAGTGATTTTCCACCTTTCAGTGTCTAGTTCCTACTGAATGTATCCAATTATTAACCATCTAGAAATACATTCCTCTATAACCATCAGTTTTACTGAACCCAATGTGGTTTTTGTGTGTAATAAGCAGTCTCATTGCCACAGACTCTTACCTACTGCAACATTTTCATCAATGTTCACACACACACACACACACACACACACTTAAAGCCAGCAGGATGTGCTTATAGGTTTACCTTGGTTTTTGTTTTCAGGTCTTCTTGGCGTGCTTTGTTTGGTAGATTCATAAACATATATGATAATGCAATTTGTATCCACATGCCATTATAACGTAACATTTGCAATGTTTGCACTCTTATATTGATACTAAAGTTATCAGAATTATTATTTTTCAATGTTTAAAGTGTTTAATCATAGATAGAGTTAAAGTCCATTTCTTAAGGCATTTCAGATTTTTTATCTCCTGCCTTTATATTTTTTACAATTTTGGACAGATTATATATACATATACCCATATCTATATCTATATATATATATCTATATCTATATCTATATATATATCTATATCTATATATATATATATATATATATATATATATATATACACACACACATATATATTTTTTATTAAACTTTTACATATATATCCCTTTCCATATTGGGATATTATGAATGCATCTGATAACTTCTTGGTTAATATATTATCCGTTTATAAGACGGTAACACTCTGAGCCCTATAATTGGCTCTATCAATTAGATACTTAGAAAATGCAATCCACAAGGAATTCACATATATCTAAATGGAAAAAATAACTTTCCTGTATATACAGACCTCCAATTTCTTATAACAAAATATAGTTATTTATACTTATTTCCGCAAATTGCAGGTATAACACTTCTTTATACATAATTATTTTATTGATATATCGTAATATTGGTTTACATTCATAGACTTCTTTGACCATCAGCTGTTGAGATGGTCTAGTCAACCTGTAGATAGTCAAATTCATATTTTCACTTATGAAGGTTTTTGTACAACAATAAATTACTGCAGGGTTTCTCAACCTGGAGATCCCAGTAGGTGCAGCAGCATCCAAAGAAACAAAGGGAGACAGGCAACGACCTAGGTCGAGGCCCCTTTTTTGACCAATAAATTACTGCCATTATGAATCATTACTAGCAGTTCAAAATCACACAATATAAATGAACCATAAAGGACCCATATTGGGCCACCAAAATGCCTCTGGCAGTGTCCTGCTACATATTCATCAGACACTGCCCTATTAAACAAAATGAGAACACAAAGAATCTTTTCCTCATGTAATTTGGAGAAAAGCATCCACCTTCACTGTTCTTAGATTACCCACAAGAATATTCGAAAGATCAGTGATTTAATCTGTATGCAATCAGATTAATCGTAAGTAATCCATATTAATGACAATATGTTTTTCTTCCCAAATTTGTTCTCTTCCGATACCATTGTCTCTTCCTTAGAGATAAACAGGTGGACTAACTTAAACATACCACATCTGTTTACTTAGATAATCCCATAATTGTTGTTTGACTTATCTTGTGACCCACAAGAAATATTTAAAATCAGTGATTTAATCTGTATACAACCAGATTAATCGTAAGTATGCAAAATAATGACAATATATTTTCCTCCCAAATTTGAACCATAGTTAACATATGCCACAGCCGTGGTATTGTTCATCTTGATACGACATGGCCAGTTCCATAATAAAAACAATCGATCTTTTTATCCATAACTCCTTATACTTCAACAATTAATACGAATGTTTGGAAAATTTCTTAGGACAAACCATTTATGTTTGCCTGTACAATTATTGTTATAAGAATAGATAATATTCTTATCTTTACCCAAACATTCACAGAAGCTGTACATCATCTGTAACACTTGCTTCAGTTGTAATTTTATAGTTGAAGCAGCTTATGAATCTTTTTTACATTACTAATAATAACGTATCATTTGATATTTTGCATAAGCCTCTTCACAAGGCATACATATTCTATAAGCTTCTGTATTCCTTCTTTTGGAACTTTATTTATATTTTCCCCTAACCTAATGGAGGAACAAAGTATGTCAACAACAATAATACATATTTGTATCATGGAACAATTTTCCCCACTCTTATGGTGCTTAAATTACTTCTGAATTCAGAATAGTAATTTAAAAATATTTTATTAATGCCTGAGCATATGCTTTATGTAATGGGTCAAGTCCTACCTTCCACCAGGTTTGTAATGGCAGGCACTAATTTGCAGCTGCTCTTTATCTCTTCTAATTTAAATGTAATCGAGATAACCCATACCATATACCTCATTAGTGCAAGTGCTGATCTTTTCTCAGTATATTGTTCCTTCAGTGTTCAGTTTAAACAACTTGAACTGATTGATTGTTTAGACAAGTTTTAACTTGCACAGCTTGACCCACTTTAATTAATTTCAAGCACCTGTAATATTGATTAACACTTTGTTAATCACAACAGTTTTCCATGTTCTAGATGTTTTCTATTTTCTTACACTGTGAAAGTGTAAATAATGATATTATTGTATGGTTTATACCATGAATCTTTACACTAAGGTAATTTTATAATATACATGTACGTTCCCCTTCTTTTTAAAATTTACTTTTGAGTGCAAACCTGAAATCAGTTTTCCCCTTATACAGGTGAACCAATCCTCCTTAGTTATATTAAGTTTTAACCATCATAATACACCTGTAATCCCCCATAATTGGAGATTTCATGACTTATTTTGTAACCAGATGTTTGCACCTCTTCAACGTACATCAAGCCTTCTTTTCCCCAATTATATAGGTTAAGATAAGGCTATGTTTGGATAATACCACTTCTGCCTTTATTTTGATCCATCATCAAATTTTTCATTGGATCATAGTTTTTTCACCGTAAGATAAAAGATCTTTGTCTTTGTTTTGATCCATAATCAAAATTTTTATTGGATCATAGTTTTCCTTCCCAAAGTTTAAAGATCAGTGGTCTGTTCTTTTGTAATTAATATCTTTGATTTATCATAAGCAGGTATTCTATAATAATCAGGAGTTTAATATATCCTGATTTGTATTAATCTGCAACCCTATGATGCAGATTCGGTAAATTATATATATTTCTTCCTATTAAGCTCCACAACTAATGGCAATTTATTTTTATATTGCAAGTATTACATATTTGCACCATTTTTGAAACTTTGAAATTGTATTTCTTATATCTCATATATTTGAGACATGCATATTTATAAATGGATTAACCATTGATATTTAAATAAAACATAAAGTTTTATCGTATTCTTGAAGTTGGTGAGATACCATATAATTAATGTAGGTAGCTAGGTTTTTCCATAGCCTCACCACTTCCTTTAGATATAGCAAAACTTTTGCTATCTCAGGCAACACCTGGCCTCACTTTTATTTTTATTTTATTTGTGGTGTGCATTCATAATTCACATCACCACTTGCAGGTCTGTCTTTTGCAGCCCTGATCCACTTGGAATTATATTCAAAGAGACTTCCTCCACCCTATCCAGGGTCAGAGTTTTTATTTTTCAATTTGGCACATAGCCAATATTTTGTATATTCAAGCCCCTCAGGGTCTTTTTTGGGGAACTTTTGGGTTCCCTAGCTTTTCCCATATATCGCAATTTTATTAACTTTTTTAAAAATACAGTCTTTCTGACTTTTAAAATATCCTGCCAAAATTGTGGAGCATTTAAACCTTTCTACCGTATTTTAAACGGTACCAGTATCGGAACCGGCCCGTAATTAATCTCTCGTCCCGATCGCTGGGTATTCCCCTGGGACGTTCTTTTTAAAACTCCGTTATTTTAACAGAGTATATCTGTTTAATTTAAACTTTTAGTTAGTTTTTAAAACCTTTAAAATCCTGGTTTCCACCAGGCACGGAGTTTTCTAGTCCTAAATTTTTTTTTCCCAACAGCACTTACCTGCCGGTTCCGAACCTACCGCTGTCGAGGAGCTGTCTGTGCAGCTCCTGCTTCTGCCGTCAGCGTCGACGTAATGCCGTTTGCCAGCGCCAGGCGGGTTCTTCACGTAGTCACTCACGTGACTCCGAAGTAAAATAGTGGTGTTTAAGATGCTTTTAGATAGGCACATGGATATGCAAGGAATGGTGGATATGGATTGAGTGCAGGGTGGAAGGTGTGACACTGTTATGTTCTATATGCACATACCTTCTTTTCCACTTCTTCCTGTCTGCTCACATCTTCAAAATGGACCCCAATTTGTGCGTTTTCAGAATGATTCTGCAACAATACAGTAGGTGGCAGTTTCTACAACGTACAGAATTCCATTGACATTGCAGATCAATTCCTTCAGTAATTCTGCAACGAGGCGAGTCCCATTTGACGCATAGCTTGCTGAACCCTTCCTATCTATCTATATACTTTTAAAACTGTGTGTCGGCGGTGGTTGTTTGTGGGTGTATATCACATTCCAATTTTTTTCAGATAAGAATTTTGGCCTTTGATTCCATGGTCCGTCAAAACCAGATGCGGAAAAGTCGCGATTTTTTCCATTTCGCTAGCGATTTCGCTTTTTCATTCACGGATTCACTCCTCATTACATTTAGACATTTTTATGTACACATTTCTTTAATAAAATCATCCTTCCCCCCACACTCACTCATTTTAAAATTGAAACGGGACCTCTCTCCCCCTCTCTCCCCTCCACCCCCTCTCCTTCTGTCTCTTGCCCTTCTGTTATTATTAATTAGATCCTTTTACCCCATAACCGCCCTAGCCACTGATGCATAGCCCCCAACTCGCAGGCGTGTTTAGAGAGGGAGGGGGGTAGAGAGTGGGGGCAGAGAGAGAATGGGGAGAGACAGTGAGAGAGGCAGAGACAGAAGGGAAAGAGACGGGGGGGGGGTTGGAGGAGAGGGAGGGTGGTGGAAGGGGGGGAGGTTGGAGAGAGAGATGGGAGAGAGGGGGGAAAGGGGGCTGAGGGGGGGAAGGGAAGGGGGAGATGGGGTGAGAAGGGATCTCCAGGCTCTCCTCCTCCCCCCCCGGGAGCCCCAACATTTTCCATATTTCGCTGGCGATTTACACTATTTACACTTCCCCCCCCCCCCCACCCCCCCGGAACCCAACATTTTCCATATTTTGCTGCCGATTTTACTTCCCCCCCACCCCTGCCCGGCTCTATCAAGCTGCCTCAAGCCAAAGATCGGCTGTTCCTGTGGACAGCGAAAAGTAGCGAGGGAACAGCCGATCTTTGCCTTCTGCCAGCGTGAAAGAGCCGGCGCGTTAACGGCCTGTCGGCCCGCTGGCGCATTGAGGGCGTACGCAGCGTCACGACCGCCGTACGCAGCGTCTCAACATTGTACGCCGTCGTATTCTATGTTACTATGTACGACGTTGAAACACTGCGTACGACTTCGAGACGCTGCGAACGCCCATCTTGACGGTGGAAGCCTGGCCCGCAGCCTCACTCAGCATCGCACACGCCCACTCCACCCTCCCTCCCTCCCTCTCCCTCCTCCCCTCCCTCCCTCTCCCCCGCCCTCCCTCTCCCTCCCCCCCCCCCCCCTCCCTCTCTCCCCCCCTCAACCAAGGGAAGGGGAGATGGGGTGAGAAGGGATCTCCAGGCTCTCCTCCTCCTCCTCTCCCCCCGGGCCCCAACATTTTCCATATTTCGCTGGCGATTTACACTCCCTCACGCCCCCCCCCCCCCCCCCCCCCCCCCCCCCCCGGGACCCAACACTTTCCATATTTTGCTGCCGATTTTACTTTCTTCCCCCTCCCCGGCCCGGCTCTATCACACTGCTTCAAGCCAAAGATCGGCTGTTCCTGTGGACGGCGAAAAACAGCGAGGGAACAGCCGATCTTTGCCTTCTGCCAGCGTGAAAGAGCCGGCGCGTCAACGGCCCGTCAGCCTGCAGGCGCATTGAGGCATACGCTGCGTCACGACAGCCGTACACAACGTCATGACGGCCGTACGCAGCATCATGACGGCCGTACGCAGCGTCTCGACGTCGTACGCCGTCATATTCTGTGTTTCTATGTACGACGTTGAGACGCTGCGTACGACGTCGAGACGCTGCGTACACCCATCTTGACGGTGGACGCCTGGCCCGCAGCCTCATTCAGCATCGCACACGCCCACTCCAACCTCCCCCTTTCCCCACCCTCCCTCCCCTCCTCCCCCCTTTCCCCCCCTCCATCCCTCCTCCCCCACTCCCTCCCTCTCCCCCCTCCCTCCTCTCCCCTCCCTCCTCTCCCCTCCCTCCCCTCCCCCGCCATCCCTCTCCCCCCCCCCTCCCTCCCTCTCCCCCCCTCAACCTCACGTGCGGGGATCAGACTCAACGGGTCTGGACTTGGTCTAGTATACTTATAAAACTCTGATCGTGTGTATGTGATCATACTGCTTGAAAAAAACTACGCTCTCATGGTAAAAAAATGTACATATTCCTGTAGAGATTTATCCCGTGGTCAAAATTCGCCTTATCTGAAAAATTCATGCATTATTTCTCCAGTTATTAATCAAAATTTTCAAGATTTTCAAATAACAGAAATTCTGCTGGCTTTGGCTGATGACATGATGACGTCACAATGGCTGCACGTAGTGTTCACGGCTGTGAGTGTCGTCGTCTCACAGCCCGCCCGCTTCTCGCAGCCCGCTCGCTGTTCCGACTGCGGCACATGCTGCGACTGAAGAAGGAGCAAGTCGGGCCTTGTACTAGCTCTCTCTCTCGCTCTCGCTCCCTCGCGCTCCCCCTCTCTCTCTCTCGCTCCCCCTCTGTCTCTCTCTCGCTCCCCCACTCTCTCGCTCCCCTACTCTCTCTCTCTCTCGCTCCCCCATTCTCTCTCTCGCTCTCCCCCTCTCTCTCTCTCGCTCCCCCTCACTCTCTCGCTCCCTCTCTCACCCCCGGGCTCTCTCTCCCCCCCCCAGGCGCTCTCTCTCTCCCCCTCCCTGGGCTCTCTTCTCTTCTCTTCCCCCCCCCCCCCCCCCCCCCCCCCCCCCCCAGGCTCTGGGATCACGTGATCCCACCACTTGCCACATTTTCCCATCTCATCCCCTGACCCATCCCGCTCCCTCCGTAACTCCCTGGTCAATTCATCCCTTCCCACCCCCTCTCCGAACACTTTCCCTTGCAACCACAAGAAATGCTACACTTGTCGCTTTACCTCCCCCCTTGACCATTCAAGGACCCAAGCAGTCATTCCAGGTGCGGCAGAGGTTTACCTCCACCTCCTCCAACCTCATCTATTGCAACTGCTGCTCTAGATGTCAACTGTTCTACATCGATGAGACCAAGCGTAGGCTTGGCGATTGCTTCGCCGAACACCTCCACTCGGTGGCTCAGCATTTCAAGTCCCCCTCCCATTCCGAATACGACCTTTCTGTCCTGGGCCTGGTCCATTGCCAGAGTGAGGACCACTGTAAATTGGAGGAGCAGCATTTCATATTTCACTTGGGCAATTTGCACCGCAGCGGTTTGGACACTGACTTCTCTAATTTCAGGTGGTCCTTACTTTCTCCTCCCCTTCTCAGCTCTCCCTCAGCCCTCTGGCTCCACCTCTTCCTTTCTTCCTCCCGCCCCCACCCTCACATCAGTCTGAAAAAGGGTTTCAACCCGAAACGTTGCCTATTTCCTTCGCTCCATAGGTGCTGCCTCACCAGCTGATTTTCTCTAGCATTTTTGCTACCTTCGATTTTCCAGCATCTGCAGTTCCTTCTTAAACAAACAGCTAACAATGGCCTGTTTCCTTTATCATCATTACTTTTTGCGTATCTTTCATTCATTGTTCTTTATCGCTCTACATAATTGTCTATATCTCTCGTTTTCCTTATCTGAAGAGTCTCGACCCGAAACATCACCCATTCTTTCTCTCTAGAGATACAGCCTGTACGCTGAGTTACTCCTGCTTTTTGTGTCTATCTTAAGAAATTTCACTATCCTGTTCTGATTTCATTTCTGGATTCATTAATATCTAGAATAGTCTATGCCTTCAGGGGTTAAAACATAAAGTATTAAGAAACTGAGAAATAGTATATCGTATTATATTTATGGTGTCTGTTACATTCATGGATAGATGAATATATCTAAAAGAATCCATACATACAAAAACTCTGATCGTGTTATCTTCTGGTTTGGCGGTCTTTCTATTTGCGCAAAAAAGGTTCATAATAGCACTACGATTTTCGCCAGTTCACTCACTGTTTTCCTGCGAGTGCAGGAAATTTCGTTCCGATCGGTTGAATGTCGTAAACGTTAGCGAGGTTTAAAAATCTTTAAAAGCGCGCATGCGCAGAACGATCTCTTCTGCCAGTCAGCGCTATGCGGATTCATCTTCCCCGTCACTCCCCGGGACGGTCCGCCCCTTCCTGCGCCATCGCGTCTTCATTGGAGCTGAGGATGGCTGGCGGAGGTTTCCAACCGGACACAATTTTCGGAGGGACCCGAAGCGACCCGACCCCAAGCAGCCCAGCCCCAAGCAGCCCAGCGTCGGAGAACCCGACCCAGCCCAGCGTGGGAGACCATAGCCCAGCCAAGCCCAGAGTCAGAGACCCAGCCCAGCCCAATTGTAAGGTTCGCAGATGTCACCAAACGGAAAGCAGAGACTTTGATCCTGGCGGAGGAGAACGACCAGCGCCCGCTGTGAGTCTCCATCGCGCACCGGCAATTCCAGCCACCACACCTCTGGTCCCCCTCGCTGGTTCCTCCCCCTTCCCCGTGATGCGCACTCTCCCCCATGGCCCTTCCCCGTCTTTCCGCCGAGCTCACTCACCCCTGCCCACACATCCCTCTCCCCGTACACACCCACCCCTGCCCACATACCCCTCCCCCCACAAGCCCCCCCACTCCCACAAACCGCCCCCACAACCCCCTCCATCCCCACAACTCGCCGCCCCCATTTGATTAATGATTATCCATTGAGAGGATAAAACTTTTTCTTTGTTTTACGATAATTGAAGTTTGAAGCTCTTAATAGTAATATGCAATTGTGATCAATTCGACATATTAGCAACTCGGGAAAGAAAAGCAGACTGAGCTAGTGAAATTTATGAGGGTTTGGAATAATCTAACAACATTGGCGTTGCATTTATTGATATTGTAATATTGTTTTTTACGTAACCGTAAAATAATGTTACATTATTTTTTTATCGTGTCATAATGGCTCTTTGCTATACAGCTTTGGGAGGCTTGATAGAATGACAATGAAGTGTATAAAATCAGAATAGTATTTTGTGTTAATGTTATACTTAATAGGATTGTCCCTAATGCGTAGATGATAAGATTTAAATTATATGTGAGCAGTTCTGATCGTGCAGTATGTTTAGTGCATATTTTAGTGAAGTACAATATTTCAAATAGGTAATAGCAATTAGATGCATTGACAAAAATGAATGAAAGCAGCCCAGTTGTAAGATGAAAAATTAGAGGCGTTTTGTATAGGTCACCACTGTTTAAGAACAACAAAGCTTCTACCATTGAAATTAGCTGAAATTCAAAGGAAGCTGAAACTGTTTGAGTGGGCTGGCACTAAGAAGCCTGTAATTTGTGTAGCTGCTTTGTTGAGCTTAACATTAAATGTTCTGATTCTCGAGATGAAGAGGTGATCTTTGTCATCTGCCCACACACACTTCCTGTTAAACAGCAGACCAATCTCTCCCGCTCTGACTGCACATTCATTGTCTAGCACCCACGCACAATCAAATGGAATATTCTTACAACTTGCCATTAAAACCTGAATACATACTGAACTCAAGGGCCTTGCAATTGACATGTAATTCATGATGGGAAACAAGAGGCTTCCTGAGCAAGCACTTGAGAGAAAGTGCACAGTTTCTGAAGGCCCAGGATTACAACCATTTTCATTTTGTTGTTCAGATGATGATGTAAAGAAGTAATAAGTATGCCAAATATATTCTTAATGTTGCTTAGTTTTGCAGAAGTGTGTTCAGAATTATTTGATGTTTCATTTTTGTTGATTTAGTGATAAGATTTTTGGTCAACCCTAACCATTAAGACTATTTTTGCTAACAAGAGGTCTTGTATAGAAATTAAATATCTCTAAATTAATTGATTATGCACAAATTGTAAGGTTCCATCCATTGTTGTCGTTAAAAGTCAAAATAGGGCTGTTTTTAATCAGAAATATAAATGTTGACGAATTTCAAAAGGTGATGATGCTACAGGTTTTTTAAGACATTTACAAAATTCATTTGCTTTTATGATGGATGTCATTTTGAATTTGTTGTTGAGTGATGAACTTGACAATATTAACATCTGAATGCAAGGTGATATAGTTACCAGAATGATGCTATTTAAATGAAACCATTCATTGACAGTTTTGCCAAAGTTCCGTTTTTTAGAAATACATGGAACTGCAGATGTTGATTTACAAATAAAGATACAAAGTGCTGGACTAACTCAGCAGGTCAGGTAATGTCTCCAGAGAACATGGATGGGTGAAGTTTCTCCAGAGATGCTGCCTGACCGTTAAGTACTCCAGTGCTTTGTGTCTATATTTCACGGTTTTCAACAGCTTTCCTGTATAAATTTATTTTATTCGCTGATGTACTTACACAGGATATCATATGGATAATGAATGTAGTACTGTAATAACAAATAAGTTTTGAGCATGAAAATAGACAATACAAACTTAAATATTCCCTTTACATGCTGTATTTTTGAGCAATGCTATTTTTTTTCCCAAAAGTGATTTTATTTTCCCCCTTTGTCTGATGGAATAACTTACAGTGCTGGTATCACACCCAGCACAGTGCCAACTTTCTGCAATCTTTCTTATCAGATAGCAGAGACAAAATATTGTAGCTTTAACTAAATCATTGCAGAGATATATTTATGTAGTACCTAATGAACCATGATTACTACATATTTGAATTCTTTGGGCTCTAATTTAGAAAGAGGATAGTCATTTTCTTTGCTCAGCATTTTTTTTTAAATAAACTAAAAAACTAAAAACCACTTGCAAGTGGTCCATTTATAGTTGTTAACATTTGGATTCAAGCATATTTTTCAAACTGATCCAGATTATAGAAATCAGCCAAGTTGTGTCAAACTACCAAAGCTTTTGTAATATGTCACATAATTACTAATAAATGTTCTTACCTTACTGCACGTATGGTTTATTTTCTGTTTGCATTAAGTATCTACAATTGCAGCTGAACTAGCTTCTATTTTCTATTCTACGGTGTGATGAAAGAAAATATTGCAATTTGTACATTACCTTTATCTTTGTGATCCAAATTATGTAGGCTGTGTTGTAGTGGAAATGGACTGAAACATGTATTTATCATATATTGTGTCATTGCCTGGGACAGTTGATTTCACCTAATAACAAATGTAATTTGTGTGCCAGAATGATTATTGCGTCTTGTAGACTATTCTTAGTAGCATCTTGCTATATATAACAATAAGACTATATTTCCTCATTCTAACTCACTTCTCCATACCCAGTCCCAACAAATCCAGATGAGGCATCTCCTCACCATCAACGCTCCTTAGACTTTGTAAATGTCAATAGGATTGTCTCTCACTTTTCAAAACACTTGAGAGTTTAGGCTCAATCTGCCTGATCTTTCCTTATACAGTCACCCTTCTTGCATAGAAGAAATCCAGAGACCCTTCCCAACACTGACTCCAATAAGTGGACAAAACCACATGTAGCACGCATGTTGGGTTCTCATCAAATTTCAATAAGTTCCTGATCTGATTTCCTTCTATTTAGACTCCACCTTGAAATAAAGGTCAACCCATTCACTCTAATTAATTTCTATACATATATGCTAACTTTGTATTTCTTCTGTGCGAAGAAGAGTCTGGCATCTTATCTGTTCTTCTAAAGCAGGCAACCACACATTCCTTCATATTCTACTTGTCTTATTTAAACTGTTTATAGTGAAACTCTGATAATCCAGAAGGCTCAGGGCTTTGGACTGACAGATTTTTCTGTCTACTGGATGTTATTCCTACTAATACACCAATACATATTTAATTCACTTTTTTCAGTTGTGAAATACAACTATTATACATTTTCCAATGAACTCCATAGGTATAAAGGGAGTACAGGAAACAGTGCCCCTGTGAGTTGGAATGGAGCATTGCATATTGCATCCTGTGAGCCACATGTTAAACCCCTGGGATTTCTCAGTAGATAGACAGTAGATTTTCTTTTATGTCACCACTTTATATCCTTCTCATACATCCATTTATTTATTGTATTATCCCTAACTTTGATATAATACACTGGCCCTTCATTTAAATCATTAATATAGATTGAAAACAGCTGCACCTCAAACATCAATCCTTTTGGCATCCCAACCGTTACAGTTTGCCAACCTGAAAAGGACTGCTTTATATGAGGCCTTCTCAATAGACAATAGACAGTAGGTGCAGGAGTAGGCCTTTCGGCCCTTCGAGCCAGCACCACCATTCACTGTGATCATGGCTGATCATCCCCGTTCCTGCCTTCTTCTCATATCACTTGACTCCACTATCTTTAAGATAAACTCCCTCTTGAAAGCATCCAGAGATTTGGCCTCTACTGCCCTCTGAGGCAGTGAATTCCATAGATTTACAACCTTCTGGGTGAAAAAGATTTTTCTCATCACCGTTCTAAATGGCCTATCCCTTATTCTTAAATTGTGGCCTCTGGTTCTGGACTCCCCCAACATCGTGAACATGTTTCCTACCTCTAGTGTGTCCAATCCCTTAATAATCTTATATGTTTCAATAAGATCCCCTCTCATCCTTATAAATGCCAGTGTATACAAGCCCAGTCACACCATTCTTTAAAAATATGACAGTCCCGCCATCCTGGGAATTAACCTCGTGAACCTCCACTGCACTCCCTCAATAGCAAGAATGTCATTCCTCAAATTTGGAGACTAAAACTGCATACAATACTCCAGTTGTGGTCTCACTAGGGCCCTGTACAACTACAGAAGGACCACTTTGCTCCTCTCAACTCCTCTTGTTATGAAGGCCAACATGTCATTAGCTTTCTTCACTGCCTGCTGTACCTGCATACTTACTTTCGGTGCCTGATGAACAAGGATACCCAGATCTCGTTGTACCTCCCCTTTTCCTAAATTGACACCATTCAGATAATAATCTGCCTTCCTGTTCTTGCCTCCAACGTGGATAACCTCACATTTATCCATATTAAACTGCAACTGCCATGCATCTGCCCACTCACCCAATCTGTCCAAGTCCCCCTGCATCCTCATTGCATCCTCCTCACAGTTCACAACCACCCAACTTTGTGTCACCTGCAAATTTACTAATGTTACTTTTAATCCCTTCATCTAAATCATCAATGTACATTGTAAATAGCTGCGGTCCCAGAACCGAGCCCTGCGGTACCCCACGAGTCACTGCATGCCATTCTGAATGGGACCCATTAATCCCTACTCTTTGTTTTCCTGTCTGCCCACCAATTTTCTATCCATGTCAGTACCCTACCCCCAATACCATGTGCTCTCATTTTGCCCACTAATCTCCTATGTGGGACCTTATCAAAGGCTTTCTGAAAGTCCAGGTATACACTACATCCACTGGCTCTCCTGTGTCCATTTTTCTTGTTACATCCTCAAAAAATTACAGAAGATTAGTCAAGCATGATTTTCCCTTCGTAAATCCATGCTGACTCAGACCGATCCTGCTACTGTGCCGCTATTTCGTCTTTTACAATTGACTCCCAGCATCTTCCCCACCACCGATGTTCTCCTTGTTTGAAGCACTTTTCTTCCAAAAGCATTTGGAAATACAAAAAAAATGTATCCAGGTTATAACAAAGGATTATCATTCTCTACTATGGGAACTATATATCTAATAAAATGTTACTAAATTTGTCAAATATGTTTTTTCTTTCATTAACTATGTTGACTTTGCTTCAGGGTTTCTAAATGTCTTAATACTGCTTCCATCGTGATGGTCTGACTTGTATTTCCCTGCTTGCTGTCTCTTTTCTGCCTTGAATAGTAGTTATATTTCCATGGACCTACAGTGCATTCCATAATGTTTGGGACCAAGACGCATCATTTATTTATTTGCCTCTGTACTCCACAATTTGAGATTTGTAATAGAAAAAACCACATATGGTTAAAGTGCACATTGTCAGATTTTAATAAAGGCCATTTTTATACATTTTGGTTATACATTTCACCCTGTTTATACATAGTCCCCCCATTTCAGGGCACCATAGTGTTTGGGACACATGGCTTCACAAGTGTTTGTAGTTGCTTGGGTGTGTAATAATTGCCTCCTTAATGCAGGTATAAGAGAGCTCTCTGCACCTCGTCTTTCCTCCAGTCTTTCCATCACCTTTGGAAACTTTTATTGCTGTTTATCAAAATGAGGACCAAAGTTGTGCCAATGAAAGTCAAAGAAATCAGTATGAGACTGAGAAACAAGAATAAAACTGTTAGACACATCAGCCAAACCTTAGGCTTACCAAAATCAACTGTTTGGAACATCATTAAGAAGAAAGAGAGCACTGGTGAACTTACTAATCGCAAAGGGACTGGCAGGCCAAGGAAGACATCCACAGCTGATGACAAAGGAATTCTCTCTATGATAAAGAAAAAAACCCAAACATCTGTCCGACAGATCAGAAACACTCTTCAGGAGTCAGGTGTGGATTTATCAATGACCACTGTCCACAGAAGACCTCATGAACAGAAATATAGAGGTGACACTGCAAGATGCAAACCACTGGTTAGCCACAAAAATAGGATTGCAAGGTTGCAATTTGCCAAGAAGTACTTAAAAGAGCAACCACAGTCTGGAAAAGGGTTTGTGGACAGATGAGACAAAGATTAACATATCAGAGTGATGGCAAGAACAAAGTTTGGAGGAGAGAAGGAACTGCACAAGATCCAAAGCATACCACCTCATCTGTGAAACACAGTGGTGGGGGTGTTATGGCCTGGGCATGTATGACTGCTGAAGGTATTGGCTCACTTATCTTCATTGATGATACAACTGCTGATAGTAGTGGCATAATGAATTCTTAAGTGTATAGGCACATCCTATCTGCTCAAGTTCAAACAAATGCCTCAAAACTCATTGGTTGGCAGTTCATTCCACAGCAAGATAATGATCCCAAACATACTGCTAAAGCAACAAAGGAGTTTTACAAAACTAAAAAATGGTCAATATTTGAGTGGCCGAGTCAATCACCCGATCTGAACCCAATTGAGCAACCCGTTTATATGCTGAAGAGAAAACTGAAAGGGACTAGCCGACAAAACAAGCATAAGCTAAAGATGGCTGCAATACAGGCCTGGCAGAGCATCACCAGAGAAGACACCCAGCAACTGGTGATGTCCATGAATCACAGACTTCAAGCAGTCATTGCATGCAAAGGATATGGGGGGACTATGTATATACACTGCTGTAATTTCAACATGGTGAAACCAAAATGTATAAAAATTACCTTTATTAAAATCTGACAATGCACACTTTAACCACATTTGCCTATTTCTATTACAAATCTCAAATTGTGGAGTACAGAGGCAATAGATAAATGATTGGTCTTTGTCCCAAACATTATGGTGGGCACTGTATTTGGGATCTAGGGAGCATTAAAATATCCCTATCAACAGACCTCCTTTAAAACCCTGGCCATGGTGTTCAATGGACTATTCAATTTTGAGCCCCATTATTTTACTTTTTTCAATAATTGCTTTATTCTTCGATCGCTTTTATTCTCTGATATCCTGTAATATACATAATATTTATTGCACATGCAGTTTTCTTTCCCAGCACTTTTTCTTATAGTCCATAATTTTAAAATTACCTTTTTCTTATATAGAGTCTAATGGTACCAGGTGCCCTCTGGTGCTTTACGGAAGTATCAGTAATTAATTGAGAACTTCGACCAATCCTGTACATTTTGAAAGGAGGATGAATGTTACATTTTTAAAATAAATATATAGTGAGAATATCCATGTAAATTGTACGTCTCATCTAGACCTGCAATTATAAAGAGTCGAGATGCAGCTGACTGCAGAAAACTTGAATTTTTACATGTTTCTGTCTATATTAACCATATGGTTTTTTCCAATGCATCGAAAGTATGCATGGACAAAAGGATTTGGCAATAGCTTTATGGCTAAATGTGTGTCATTTTACACACTAGTCTAAATATTCATTATTGATATTAAAAGAAAGAAAAGGTAACTTGTTGAATTTAGGAAGAGCCCTCCTGCATCTTTAAGGATGAAGCTAAGGTTGTATTCAGTGAGCTCCTTCCCTTTATTTCTTCGTTCTTGCTAAGGCAATACATTTTATAGAGCATATTATTTATAGCATTTAACTCCTAACACTAATCTGACAGAAATTACTTATTATAATAATTGGAACTTCTTTAATGGCTTATATTAATAAAATGAATTGTATTCATGCAGTGCTGAGTTATATGGGCCAGGAGGATACTGAGAAATGTTGTATTCAGTACTGAATTAGATCATATATATATATATATATATATATATATATATATATATATATATATATATATATATATGAACTATATATATATGAGAGAGAGAGAGAGAGAGAGAGAGAGAAAGAGTTTATAGCCCCATTCACAATTGCTATCCAGTGACAGGAAGTGAGCATGTGCATTTCTTGAGTGAAAATGGAATCTGTCAGGTCCACGGCAGCTCGATGTGTTGACCCGATGACAAGTAAGCGGCTAATATTTCCACCAGTTATTTGTTTTGTGGCTTTTTATGTAAGATGTGGCAGCAGGTTAGTGAAATCATAACATGCAAAGAGAATAATTGAGACCCTTTCAAAAATGATAATTTCTGATTTAAAAATTGAACAAGTCCTAAAGAAACATACTTTACCCTGGCTCCTCAGTGAATTATACTTTTTTTTATAAAAGGCTCAGGAATATATTCACAAAAATTTAATTGTTGCTGTTTCATTTAACAGCATCTGAGCCAAACTTAAAGGTACGGTCCAGACTAAAACAGAAAGTGGCAGAGAGAAGAAGTAGTCCTTTACTACGGAGAAAAGATGGCAGCGCCATAACCACACTTAAAAAAAGACCCATGGATGTTCAAGGTATGTCAACAATAAGTAAAAAGCGGCTGTGAGTGAAGGGCATTCTTTAATGTTCTTTGTTTAGATATGCCATTTCCTGATAGAATTTTGTTTCTGTTGAGCTCATGATTCTGTATGAGAAGGATTCAAATAACTTGTTTAAAATGAATATTATTGTGGTTTTCAAAATAAAATGCTTTTGAATATCCAGCCACAGTAAGTCTCCACTGATTGGATAATATAACTCGAATATTTCAGTCGATTATAATTTTAGTGTTGAGGTTTAATCCTAACCAATTGTACTGAATGATTAAGATTTTAATACCTGCTAAAATAAAGCAGGCCCTTCAACTCACTTGAATATATCCTTCCAGCCTCATGACCCATAGTTTGAGGTGGTTGTTTTAATAATATCTATTATTCTCCACTGCTTCTGGCCCAGACGTCTCCAAACAGAATAAACTTCCAGTTGTTGGCACTTCTGTGTGTATGATTTGCCAGCACGCAAACTTGCATAATGACGTCAAATAATATAAAATGCTTTGTGTTGGTTTATTGTTGTCTCATTTACTGAGATACAGTGAAAAACTTAATTCTGTGTGCTATCCAGTCAAATAATTGTCATATTTGAGTAAATCAGGTAATCAGTTACAGAGAAAGTGCAGATGAAAGAAGTGCAAGAGCCGCAAGGAGGTAGATTGGAAGATCATACTTAGCATATGAGAGGCCTGTTCAATAATCTGATAACAACAGAAAGAAGCTGTTCTTGAATCCGATGGTACATACTTTCAAGCTTTTGTATCATTTGCCTGGTGGTGGGGGTGGGGTAGAAGAGCATTACCAAGCTGTGAGTGGTCCTTGATTAAGTTGGATGCTTTCCTGAGGTAGCATGAAGTGTAGATGGAATTGATGGGGTGGGCTCCGTTCGCCACTCTTTGCAATTTCTTGTTGTTTTAAGCAGAGCAGTTGCCATACCAAGCTGTGCTGCATCTGGATGGGATATTCTCTATGGTGCAACTGTAGAAATTGGTAAGAGACATTACATTCATGTCCTGACTTGTGCAAAATTATAACCACTTATACCATGCAGGTCTTAACTGGAGATCTGCTTCGGTGTTCGTTAGAGGGCACCACCCGAGCCACTGACAGAGGGTCGGAGGTACCTGTTTTTCTGCTGTTAGGCACCTTTTTCAAAATATCTTACGATTGATTACCAAACACCCCACCGTTCCATTTCTCACTCAAAAAGTCTCTGAATCACATTGTAAGAAGGAACTGCAGATGCTAGTTTAAACCGATTGTTAGCTGCTTGTTGGGTGAAAATGAGAAGGTAGTGCAACTTGGGTGGGGGAGGTATAGAGAGAGAGGGAATGCCGGGGTTCACTGAAGTGAGAGAAATCAATACTCATACCACTGGGCTGCTGTAAGCTGCCCAAGCAAAATATGAAATGCTGTTGCTCCAATTTGCATTTAGCCTCACTCTGACAATGGAGGCGACCTAGGGCAGAAAGGTCTGTGTAGGAATGGGAAGGAGAATTAATGCGTCCAGCAACCGGGAGATCAGGTTGGTTCAGGCGGGCTGAGCAAAGATATTCTGCAAAACGATCAGTCCGACCCAGTCTGCGTTTGGTCTCTTCGATGTATAAGAGTCCACATCTCAAACACTGGTTACAGTAGATGAGGTTGGATGAGGTGCAAGGGAACCTCTGCCTAACCTGAAAGGACTGTTGGGGTCCATGGACAGTCGAAGGAGGAGGTATAGCGGCAGGTGTTGCATCTTCTGCCATTGCTGGGGAAGGTACCTGGGGAGGGGGTGGTTTGGGTGGGAAGGGATGAGTTAACCGGGGAGTTGTGGAGGAAACGGTCTCAGCGGAAGGCAGAAAGGGGTAGCGTGTTTCCTTTATCATTGTTACTTTTTTGCATATCTTTCATTCATTGTTCTTTATCTCTCCACATTACCATATCTCTAGTTTCATGGTTAAATCTAAAATTGTCACTTGCCTTTGTTTGGACATTTTGAGTTCTAGGCCCTGGAGTAATTCTTGCATTAAAGTGACTTGAAGGACCCATTGTTTTCCAAAGTAGTCTGATCTGATCACTGAGAATTTGAAATTGAATTTTTGGGGATGAAGAACCAGGTTTTGAATGGTTGATTTATTTGTATAATCATCTTGTTCGGAGAATTGAATATCGATTATCTAACATTAAATCATTACGAATAATGTGATATCAAAACATAACACGTGTTTTATCCTTTTGCAAAAACGGGAATGGAAACAAATTTTGCAATACACCTTTACTATTGTCCAATACATACAGAATTAAACTAGTTGTATATAATATAGAACATGATGACTGCATCGCTACTACCTCCTACACCCATGCAGAACTCATGGATTTCATCAACGTCACCACCAATTTTCATCCTGCACACAAATTTACATCTCCGACACCTCCTTCCCCTTTCTTGATCTCACGGTCTCCATCACAAGAAATAGACTATTGACTGATGCCTATTACAAACCCACTGACTCCCACAACTATCTCAACTACACTTCTTACCACCCTGCTTCTTGTAAAGACTCTATTCCCTACTCCCTATTCCTCCGTCTACGCCGCATCTGCGCCCAAGGTGAGGTGTTCCATACTAGAACATCCGAGATATCCTCAATCTTTAGGGAACGGGGGCTCACCTCTCCCGTCATAGATGAGGCCCTCACTCGTATCTCCTTGGTACCCCGCAGCCCTGCGCTTGCTCCCCCTCCTCCTAGTTGCAACAGAGACAGAGTTCCCCAGTCCTTACCTTCCACCCCATCAGCCGTCGCATCCAACAAATAAACTGCCAAAATTTCTGCCACCACCAATGGGATCCCCCCACTAGCCACATTTTCGCATCTCCACCCCCTTTCCACCTTCCACAGAGACCATTCCCTCCACAACTCCCTGGTTAACATCCTTTTCCACCCAAACCACCCCTCCCCAGGTATCTTCCCCTGCAACCGCAACCTTTCCCATCCAAACGACCCCCTCCCCAGGTACCTTCCCCTGCAACCGTTGCTATACCTCCTCGACTATATCCATGGACGCCGACCAGGGTAGGCAGAGGTTCACTTGCACCTCCTGCAACTTCATCTATAGTATCTGTTGTTCAAGATGTGGACTCTTGTACATTTGGGAAACCAAACGCAGACTAGGTGATTGTTTCGCGGTACGCCTTCGCTCAGATTGCATGAACCAACCTGATCTCCCGGTTGCTGGACACTTAAATTTTCCTTCCCATTCCTACACAGACCTTTATGTTCTAACTCTCCTCCATTGTCAAAGTGAGGCGAAACGCAAATTGGAGGAACAGCATCTCATATTTTACATAGAAACATAGAAAATAGGTGCAGGAGTGGGACATTCGGCCCTTCGAGCCTGCACCGCCATTCAATATGATCATGGCTGATCATCCAACTCAGTATCCTGTACCTGCCTTCTCTCCATACCCCCTGATCCCTTTAGCCACAAGGGCCACATCTAACTCCCTCTTAAATATAGCCAACGAATGGCATCAACTACCTTCTGTGGCAGAGAATTCCACAGATTCACCACTCTCTGTGTGAAAAATGTTTTTCTCATCTCCTTTATCCTTAAACTGTGACCCCTTGTTCTGGACTTCCCCAACATCGGGAACAATCGTCCTGAATTTAGCCTGTCCAATCCCTTAAGAATGTTGTACGTTTCTATAAGATCCCACCTCAATCTTCTAAATTCTAGCGAGTACAAGCCGAGTCTATCCAGTCTTTCTTCATATGAAAGTCCTGATCCCAGGAATCAGTCTGGTGAACCTTTTCTGCACTCCCTTTAGGCAAGAATGTATTTCCTCAGATTAAGAGATTTTGTTTTAACAGCTTATAGCCCAATGATTAGAATGTTGATTACTCTCACTTCAGGTAGCCCCGGCAAATTTCCCCCCCCCCCCCCCCCCCCCTCTCTCTCTCTCTCTCTCTCTCTCTCTCTCTCTCTCTCTCTCTCTCTTCTCTCTCTCTCTCTCTCTCTCTCTCTCTCTCTCTCTCTCTCTCTCTCTCTCTCTCCTCTCCTCTCTCTCTCTTTTCTCTCTACCTCTCTCTCTCTGTCTCTCTCTCTCTTCTCTCTCTCTCTCTCTCCTCTCTCTCTCTCTTCTCCTCTCCTCCTCCCCCACTCCCTCCTCCCCCTATCTCTCTGCTCCCCACCCTCCCTTTCCCCACTAGCTTCTCATTTGCTGCCTGTCCCGCTGAGTTACTCCAGCTTTTTGTGTCTATCTTCGGTTTAAACCAGCATCTGCAGTTCCTTCTTACACATTCTTCCAGCAACTATCAGACTCTTGAACTCTGAAGAACATTGAACCTCAAATGATGTATCTGTCATTTTCAAGTTTGCATGTGAAAATGTATATGATTGTTGGAGTGCCTGCTTACACAATGACATTGAAGACAGAACCCATACTCAAAATATGTTTATAGCGTCATCTATCTATATAATACTAAAAGTCTCGTCTTGATCCTATATATGTGTGTGTGGCTGTGATTGAGATTGTATCTACGCCAAAACGGTACACAGTAGCGCTAACATTTTTGCAGAACCTTACTTGGCTTTTTCCTGTCGTCGGTTTAATCAACTTTCCTTCAGATTTCACGTTGTTGATATTTAAAGGTTTAAAAAGCCAACTTTGAGGATAATAACTGACAAGACGTTTCAGTGATGATGTCACAATGGCATCTCAGTCCTCCAATCACAATGAGATCTCATTTACACAAGCTGCCGTGAACATTCCGAGAACTGTAAATGACATCACAATGTGATCTCTGCTGCCAACACACAAGCTATGAGAGTTGACGGAGTGGGGAATTGGAGAAGAAATTTTATTTAAACATTATCTTTAGTGGGGGAGTGCGAAAGGAGATAGGTGAGGGAGGGAGTGACTGAGGGTAGGGAAAAGGAGATGACTGAGAGACATTGGGATCAGCAGCTTCAAGGGGAGTAAGGAGAGAGTGAGATTTCCCCTCTCCCCCACCCCCCCCCCCCCCCCCACCCCCCACGTGGGAAGGATTGATAGAGACAGAGAGAGACTGGCAGTTATGACGTCACAATGCCCTACCGGCTACAGTGTTGCTATCCCAGAACACTGAGTCCTTCACAGCAAATGTCCATCAGGGAAAGAATCTGCCAGCCTAACCCAGCACAGCAAAGTTTAATGTTTAGATTTGGATAACAAAGGGGAAGAATCTGCCAGCCCAACCAAGCACAGCAAACTTTAATGACTAATTTGGATAATAAAAGATGGCCTTGTCGATAGCACCTACATCACATTAAATCTTAAAATGAGGGAGGGTGAAAAAATGATCCGACCTGCACAGTTGGAGGCTATGGGTGAGTGATGGAATATTGCATTGGGGGAACGGGTTGCGTTGGGGGAACGGGAGAGTGGCGGAATCTTACGTTGGGGAACGGGTTGCGTTGGGGGACCAGGTCTCCCGTAGGGGTTATGGGTGAGTGGTCGAATGTTGCGTTAGGGGAATGGGTTGCTTTGGGGGACCAGGCCTCCCTTGTGACAGGGACCCAACGGGTGAGTGGTGCTATCTTACGTTGGGGAATGAGTTGCGTTGGGAGACCAGGCCTCGCTTTGGGGCTATGGATGAGTGGTGGATTATTGCGATGGGGGAACGGGTGAATGGTGGAAACGGGTAGTGTTGGGGGAACGGGTGAATGGTGGATTATTGCGATGGGGGAACGGGGCCCAACGGGTTCCACTTGGTCTGGTATACTATTAAAAGTTTCTTGTTTGTGTGTGTGTGTGTGTCTATGTGAATGTATTTTCGCCAAAATGGTACACGGTAGCGCTACAATTTTTGCAGAACCTTAATTAGCTTTTCCCCATCGTCATGATTTGATGTATATGTCACAAGTTATTGACGACCCAACAGGATTAGTTTATGCATTATAAAAGCAAGTCTCCACCGCCCCCCCCCCCCCCCCCCATGAGTATGAAAATTGAATGACATTGACATTATACCATGCCTGGAATAAAGAGATGTAAACAGTTCAACAACTAATGGATAGAAGTTGTTGCCTTGCATTGCAAAAAGAATGTTTTGGACACCGGACATTCCCAAATATAAATATACATTAGTATACAGAATATCAGTTTTTGCAGTGAAAATACCTACCCAAAAAAGGGAAAGCAAAATACAGACCATCTTTTGACATACTTTGAGAAAGTCTCATTATATTTAAATTGTTGCCGTGGTGCATGATTTTCATTGCTCTTTAACCGACAGTTTTGATTTCTGACTGAAATATAATCTTTCTGTAATCCTTGATCTATGTTCAGCACATTGCATCTGCAGTTTAATTGTGGGGGGCTGGGGAACGAATAAATTAATTTGGATCAAGTAATCAATGTGTCTTTTTGGAAGCATGTGCACTTTAATAAAAATCAACACATTTTCCTCAATCATCAATCAAAAATATCTAGATGCCATCTTTTGTTTAGTTTTACAAATTGCATTCCACTTTACTTTCTATTTTGTCGGTATTACCTTTTTTAATCTTTTCAGTTTTTAGAGATTCAAAATATTAGTTCAGAGGTCAAATGAAGGCACTCCAAGCACTGATCCAATTATCTCTAAGTACCATTACCACAATAGATTTATGCACAGCTTGCAAAAGTGATGATTCGATGGTGCTGTATCCATGTAGCTCTGTGTTAATGGCATCTCCTGAAATTGGGAGTGTAATAGAGCTGCAGTCCTTTGTTAAATAAACAGATATGTGCACCAACATATATATATATATATATTGAATATATCACTATTTTAATATATGCTATATAATAATTCTGAACTTTTCGATGTAACAAAAATATATAATTTGCTCATTTTTTTGTAGTTACAAAGGAAATTGAACTGAAGATGAAATCTATTTTATTGATCCTTGGTGTTGTTGTATTTGCATTTGTGAACCTTGCCATATTGTCCTGTGCCAAAATTGTGATTAATTTCAAATGCAAATAACCTCTCTAAGAAAAAGAAAATGAATATTGCTTGCACAATCATGCTGATTGAGATCAGGATACTAAAAGCTGAGAAGACTTTTATATTAAAAATAACTGTTGAAAAGTATAAAGCTAGAAGATTCAAAATGATTCCTGGTATATATTTAATTAAACATCGTTTTTCTGTTTGCCGTTTTTGTAAAAAACAATATCAAACATTGAAGATTAGCAGCAAAATTCAGCATGGACGCCGTGGCCAAAGGGTCTGTTTCTGTGCTATACGTTTATAATTTTATGACTATATAAGCTGCCCTGTTGGAGGTTTATGAAAACTTTTGCATAATGTTTTATTTCAACAATAAATAATATGGAGTTAGTTTTTATGTCTTATCAGTGTATTTAGTTCTGCTGCAAGGTGTCTTGTAATTTCAATTACTGCAGAGAGCAGGTAGGGGAAACAGTTCAGAGGGGTGTATGGAAATGTGATGCGCCACCTACACTTCAAGAGATGAAAGTGTTTTTAGCTACAGAAAGCTGATGTATGGTGATCTGGTACAACAGTAATTAGAGGAAAGAAAATGTATTACTCTGGGAAACTACACAAGCATTGATATTCACAGTCTTTCAGAACTTTGTTTAAGGCGGCGGTGGCACTTAATTAAAGATGGAATTTAACTCTTGTGATCATTTGTAGCAGGAAGCTAAAGTAAACCTGGTGTGAGAGCAGCCTATCGCCCTGTAAACCTTGTTTAGTAAGGTAGGTAAAGCATGTTAGCAAGGCCCAAAAGAAAGTAAACTAAACACTTTAAGTTTTGGAATTAAAAGGTAAGGGAAATGTGTTATGCCTGATTAGACCATACTCAGGAGAGACTTAACATATCCAGTCTTGTTTCTCGAGAATAAATGCCAGATGATGGATAGGATATTTTAAATCATAGCTTGTGGTAGAGTAGATACAGAGAGAATGAGAAGAAGGCATCAATGTAAAATGGTGGATCAATGTAAGATGGTCAACAAGTATTCCTGTAGGGAATTCAGAATAAACTTCTCCAGAGAAGTGTGGTGAGTTTATGGAACTCACAAGAACAATTGAAGCAAATAATATGAATGCAGTTAATAGAAGGCTGGGTAAATGTATCAGAGCAAAAGGAATTGAACAGGTTATGCTAATGGACGTAGATGAAGAAAAGTGAAAGGGGTTTAAGTTGAACATAATTAGAGTGGACTGATTGGGCTGATGGCCAGATAATAAATCACAGATATTCTGTCTTTTATTTATAGAATTTGTATTGATTGGTGTTTGCTGAGCCACACTTAGTGTACTTGATTCGTTCGGGGGGAATGTTGAGACTTTAAACCTTCGTCATATTGACTTGCAGAGGAAAGGTATTCTGTAACCAATTACTACATATTATCATAGAGCCATAGAATTTTTATGACACAGAAAGAGGTAGTTTAGTCCATTGAATCTATGACATCTTCTAGCAGATCACAGCCTGCAAATGAATTTCCTTATGCCTGCCCTACTAATTCTCTTGTCACAGTTACACTTTGAACGTTCTAAGTATGAACTAGTAATGAATTTCTATTTAAAGTTATGAATACTTCCAGTGAAACAAATCTAGCTGTATGATTTGTAATGTATAGTTTTTGTAAGTGATTTCATTAGTACAGGTGTCAGAGGTTTTTGAGAGAAGGCAGGAGAATGGGGTTAGGAGGGAGAGATAGATCAGTAATGATTAAATGGCAGAGTAGACTTACTTGATGGGCTGATGGCTTAATTCTACTATTCCTTACGACTTTATGACCTTATGATTTGCTCATTTTTTAGGCTTCTATACATTTCTTGAACCATGGTGACTGTCAGATTGAGAAGTTTCTCTTGGGGTCAGCTGGTATTTATAATTTGTTTAAAATGCATTTGCTTCTCAGATTAATTTGTGTGGAATGTATAGCTGTCAAATAAGAAATGTTTGGGGTTTAGTCAAGAGAAATAATTGAAGTTCAGGTGTAGGTGGAAGAAAATGCTGGAGAAACTCGGCGGGTGAGGCAGCATCTATGGAGCGAAGGAAATAGGCGACTAGATATCTATGGAGCGAAGGAAATTTCCTTCACTCCATAGATGCTGGCTCATCCGCTGAGTTTCTCCAGCATTTTTGTCTACCTTCGATTTTCCAGCATCTGCAGTTCCTTCTTTAACAGAAGTACAGATGTAATCAGATTGGATTTATTCTTTTGATTCAGGGCTAGTTTGCTTTAAACAAACTTTGGAGATATTACTGTTGTGCTCAAAGACGTGTGGCAGTACATACTTAGATTTAGCAAAATGTCTGATGTTACTTCCGGAATGTAACTGTTGTAGTATTTTTCAATAAGTTCTTCCAACTTGGTGTTGAAGACATGTCACAGTTCTCTTATCACATGCATTGCCTAGCTTTCTTGCAAACCTCCAATACAGGTTAATCTATTTTTTTCTGTGAAAAATAAATCCAGCTCAAATTTTCTTTTGCCTATTTTTAGAAAAATCAAACAGATTGTGAACACCATATTAATGAATCTGAATCCCCATCTTGTGTGACAACCTGGGATGATATGACCTCTTAATAAGTAGCTCAATTATATCATTGCTTGATTACATTACATTGCATCTTATTCTTGAGCTTTTCATGAGGGACTGATGACATTTTTGACCAATTGAGATTTTGCCCAAGGAGCCAGCAAACCACCTTCGTTCCCTGATAGATCCGACTCTGTAAGAGGAGAAGGCTTCTTATGCATTTATTATACATTTATATTGCGTTGTTTGATCCCTTTTTCACTGGATGCAATTAATGATAGTAATTATTTTTAATGGTGTGTTTCCATTATAAGTTGTGCGGGGGGGTGGGGGGGGTTTAATTTGTCTTTAATCTCCAGTGCTAAACATGTGCAATAGTGCTAGCTACCAGCTGTACTGCACATACATTAAATACCATTGATTTTGCCAGAATGGAATATATGGAATACAATCAACAGCTAATATTCTTGCACCTGTTTAATGCTAGCAAAGGTACATTTCTCCTCTTTAATAAGATTTTCTTATTAATTAACACAACTGACATAAATTGCAATTAAAATAGCCTAAATGATGTTTGTGCTTCCTCACTATAAATAGGCAGTTTAACGATCAAGAAAGAAGCTTTTCTTTGGTTTCGTAATTGTAAAGTGCTTCATGTCCATTAGTGCAAAGGCTGTCTGGAAACTCTAGCTAAATTAGTCAAATGGAAAACTCTCAAAATAGTGTAATGCTTCAGTTTTATGCACAGCACCAACGCAATATTCCACCTCTCCACCAATTCCAATATTGGTGGCCAGTGGGGGGGCATTTTGGAGCGCTAGTATGGGTGTTGTGGGCTGAAGGGACTGGTTTCCAGAGAGCTAGTATGGATATTGTGGGCCAAATGGATTCTTGGGCTGGCGGCTCAGTCACTCAAGCCTGTAGTGCTGGCAGCTCACTTACTCGCGGCTGGTGGGCTGACAGTTGATTCACGGCTATTCCTTGAAATTCCATTTCAAGCAGGCCTCCAAATTCAAGTGCAGTTTCTTACCACTGCAGGCAGGGTGCAAGGCCACCAAATTCAAGTGCAGTTTCATACCATTTGAAGCAGGGTGCAAGGCTATTAAAGACAGCGAAGCGTGACCTCTCCCTCCTCCATCTTGCAGAGACTGAGCCACGCCCACACTTCTGGTTTTATATTCGTCGTCCCCTCCCACCAGAAGGGGCGTTGCCTTCATGGCGTGATTGAAAAGGAGAGAGAATCTCAACATTTTTAAAACACTAATAACTTATTTTTGATGAGAAAAATCCTCGGCACCTGATGAGCGGAGGGGGTTTCTGAGTAAGATGGCCAAAAATCACAGCCATACGTGGTAGCGTCTTTTCTAAAATCAATATAAAGCCAAACAGGAAGTGGGCAAGATTAGACTTTTAATTATATATAGAAGGCAAGGCAACTTTAATTAGGCAAGGCAGCTTTAGCATTTCCAAACCAAAGGCAACACAGCTTTAGCATTTCCAATCCAAAGGCAACACAGCTTTAGCATTTCCAAACCAAAGGCAACACAGCTTTAGCATTTCCAAACCAAAGGCGACACAGCTTTAGCATTTCCAAACCAAAGGCAACATAGCTTTGGCATTTCCAAACCAAAGGCAACACAGCTTTGGCATTTCCAAACCATATTTTCAAACCACATTAAGGGCACTGACAGGTCAGTAAAACCACTCACAGTTTAGTAGACATGTGTTCAGTTTTATTCACAGCTCAGACTGAGAGACGTGACCCTCTCGCTCCCCCATCTTGCAGAGGCTGACTGAGGCACTCAACACTTCCAGGTATTATAGTTCCTCGGGAAGGGGTGTGGCCTTCAGGAGAGAGAATTTCAACATTTTTTAAACACTAATAACTCTTTTATTTTTCATCGATGGGGAAAAAACCTCCTTGTCCTGCGCAGCGGAGGGGGACTCCTAGTAAGATAGTCAACAGCCTTAAGTGTTATTTTTTTTTTCTAAAATCAATATACAGAACAGGAAGTGGTCAAGATCAGACTTTTAGTAATATAGATAGAATAATACCACACAGGAATAGACTTTCAGCCCACAATGTATATGCCAAACATGAGTCAAATTAAACTAATCCCAGTTCCACTGTGAAATCTCCTCAAGGTATGTCTATTTTGAAGAAGTTCTAGTCCTCTCAATGGCAGGTTCTGTGAGATACTCTCTCTCTTCTCCCCCTCTGTGATTCCTGCTGAGTCTGAAGAAGGGTCCTGTCCCGAAACATCACCTATCCATGTTGTCCAGATATGCTGCCTGACATGCTGAGTTACCCCAGCACTTTGTGTCTTTTCATGCAAAATAATGTTCAGCTCACTACAACCAAGACCATTATTTGACCATGTTCTTCTTTGCAACGGTGAACATGCAATTATTGGATTGCTGCAGAATTCAATCTAGCTCACCAGTATCCTTCAGAAATGGAAATATGTCACTTGTAGCTGATCTGGCCATCCAGACCTACCAATGTGCTTGACTCATAACTTGAGCAGCACTGCCAGGATAACAATAAATGAATGCTGGCCGGAGCAATTATATCCACATCCTGGGAATGTTTAAATTCCTGGTTTTGTATCATATAAGGAAAAATGAAATACATCCATGGAACTAGCATTTGTACTACAGAATGGAGCAAATTATGTAAATACAAAGAAAAAGTAAATTCATAGCTGATTAGTTTCAGAGCTTCTGTGTTGTTAGCTGATGTGGCATAGTTATGATTGGGACTTCCAGATGCTAAACATTCTTCTCGAGGATAGCAGGGATTCCTCAGAGCAGTGATGGCAGTTGCCAACCAAAATTATTGATTAATTTCATTGTGCTGTGCAAGTATTGGTAAACCAGGCGATTTTTCCTTTATTGGAAACAATAGCTCCTGTGTTTTATACTGAACTCATGAAAATAATAAGAAGCATGTTCTGCAGATACACAAGTTTCACCTTGCATTTCTTGTTGGGTCATTTCCTTATTTCAATTGTTGAGTACGTATGGGTAAGGAGAAGTGGGATGGCAAAGCTTTGATTGAGAACCTTTGCTCATGGAGAAGCATGTACTGAGACATGACAGATGTAGTGTGCTACAGTAATTCAAGGAGAAGACTTCTCACCATCTTCTCAAGTGTATTTCGGATTGGTATTAAATGCTGACCAGATGATGTTCACATATCACGAGAGCATGTAAATAAAACACACACATAGTTAACAATTGCTCTATTCGCTTATGATTTAACATAAGTGTTTTTCTGTACATAGTATGCAAACCCTAGTGTCTTCTCAGTTTAATTGATTTTTCTGCTTCAGATTCAGCTTGCAACAGTGCCCCTGGATCTGGCCCAAGCTCACCCAACAACAGTTCCAACAACATCACTACAGAAAATGGGATAGCTGGACCAGTCACCAGCATCCCAACTGAGGTAATGTAATCGCAACTGCTTTTTGCAATAATGCTGCTAATCCTATAATTTCAGGTGTAGCACATACGTTTTTCAAAAATGGTAAGTAAGGTAGATATGCATCTTTGGTTTTTCGTAACTGTCTTTTGCATTCCTTCAAGAAAGGAGTGCAAATAACAGAGATTAAGTATCGTTTTTGTGTCAGTGACCACATTTCTATGATGTCTTGTTTCCTGAAAGAAGAAACAAGTCAGCATTTTGTTCCTCTCCAAAAATTCACACCTGTAATTGAAATATTGCAGCATTTTTGCTATGTTTTAATTGGCAGTTATTACATTATTTTGGATTGGTACTGCTATAGAATATTTCTAGAGCATTTTGACCCAAATCAAGGAATGCAAACTGCAACATGAAAAGAAATGCCACCAATCACTTAAATTCACAATCCATATGTATCATTAAAACCCTGATTTGAGTCTTTCACATAAAAGAAAAATGGTTGCTGAATTTAATCCTAAAAATGCTATAGTTTGCACGATCATCCTTTGTTTAATCCAATCAGTTTTGTTTAGTCATCCTAATTGGCTGATCTTAATAATTAATATTGGACTGGCCTCACTTGTAACTGCATCTTCAAGGAATATCAAGCGGCCTTCTACCAGTGTTTTTTAATAAATAATTTTCACCATTGGGAGAAATTACTTTCAAAGGAGAAATCTGAGAACAAAATATTTGATTTTTGCTTTAAAAGGTGAGATCATGACAAAATGCCAACAGACAGGTTACGTGGCCTTAATTTTCCAGTTCTGTACAGAAATGCTGGTAGCTTCCAGATTAGAGGCTGCCATGGTCTCACTACTGTCAAAGATATTAAAGAGTACATTTGTAGAGATGTGCAAAAGCTGTAGAGGAGTAAAATGGGGATTTGGGGGGGGGGGGGGGGGGACACTTCCAACATACAAAAATAGACATAATACAGAAATAACCTGAGGCAGAGAATGGGCCAGGTTTCTGAAGTGTGAATGTAGTTCTGGGAAATTAGCCAAGTATCAAAGGTAGAATAGTCCAAGATACTGTGATTACAATATGGCAATATTTAGAATATGGAAAGGTTAAACCAAGGTTAAAATAAAATGCAGAAATGGCCAATTTCAGTGGGAGAAGAGCAGATCGACCCTGGGTAAACTTGAATCAATACCTAGCAGGCAAAACGAAATAACCACAGCCGTGGTGATCTTCAATCCGTATTCTTGGTGCATCTCCGTGAAGGTGAGGAATAGGGAAAATAAAACAAGACCAAGATGATGGAGAATGAAATGAAGCATATTGCAAATACTAGTTTATCAACACATGTAAAACTTGGATTGATTGTAGAAGGTTTAGAGGGTAGTGAAAAATAAAATAAAAGGAATATTTATTGTCATATACATAAGTGTTATGAGGAACAGGTACAATAAAAATCTTGCTTGCAGCAGCATGACAGGAACATACTCAGACACCACACCTAACCATAAATCATACATAAACTGTACAAATTCTACAACTCAGTGAAAAGAAAAAGACTATGCAAAAAACAAGACATTCGTGCAAAAATATACAATTCAAAAACGAGTCCATGCTAGTGCAAGAGGTGGTCCATCAAGTTCCATTGCCGAAGTAGGGTTAGAGTTGTGATAGCTGGAGGAAAGGTTGAGGGGGTGTTGTGTGCGCATAGTTTGCTGACAGGAGCAGGAGAGGTTGCGACAATGGTCAAGGTAGGAAGGAATACTTTATTGTCACATGTGACGAAGCACAGTGAGATTCTTTGATTGCATACACAATATATACAAATAGCAGCCGCCTACGGCGCTGACAAAGTTACAAAGTGCACCGGTTCTCCCTTTTGTCCCCCCATCCGTCCACCACAGCAGTTCCCCCACGCCGGGTCCCCATTGTCCTTTATCCCTCCCCCCCATTGCCCATTGTTCTTCCCCTCCACCCTCACAGCGGTCCCCCACGCCGGGTCCTCCGTTGTTCTTCCCCTCTCACGGTGGTTCTCCACGCTCTCATTGACTGCGGGACGACCCACGAGCCATCGCCTCCGCCACGAGGTTTCAACACCGCCGAGGCCCCATCGCCGCAAGGCTTCACCGCTGCCGCCGCCGAGGCCTCACCGCTGTCGCCACCTCACTTCACGCATCCATGGTGCCAACCTGGGCTCCAGCCGCGGGCTCCGTCGGCCACTTCGCCCAACCCAGGCTTCTACCCACGAGGCCCCGACCCGGGCTTCTACTCAGCCATCCAGGAGGCATCGAGACCGCGACGCCTCAATAAAGGCCTCTGGCTGAGATCCCAGTCCACAGCCGCGGCCCGGTCGGGAAGCCTTATCTTAACCCACGGGATCCTGATCTTAAAAAAGTGGACACACAGAGTACAAGATCAAGGCGATCATGATGAAACCTTTATAAAATTAACAACATTGCCGGACTGGATAGACGAACTGCCGTGTGTCTTGCTCGGCATCCGAACTACTCCTAAGAAGGCTTGGCCTCATCCTCAGCGGAGCTCGTTTATGGGTCGCCACTCACGGTGCCCAGGGAGTTCGTGCTGTCGGCACCGGGGCAGCAGGGAACGCCCTCATACACTCTGAAGCGCCTTCGCGAGTGAGTTGGCAGGCCCGCGCCCATGCCGACGTCCCGCCATGGGACATTCCGCTGCACGTGCCATCGGCCCTACGTTTTCCTGCGCTGTGATGCCCACCAGACGCCACTCCAAAGGCCGTATGGGGGCCTGTTCCGGGTGCTGGAGTGGTCTGGTCAGGAGAAGGACCGCTATTAAAATACCTCCTGAAACACTTGGCTCCTCGCCTTCTTTTCGGGATTATCGTAGCGCCACAATTGAATGTTGGCCTTCATAACAAGAGGAGTTGAGCATCGGAGCAAAGAGGTCCTTCTACAGTTGCACAGGGCCCTAGTGAGACCACACCTGGAGTATTGTGTGCAGTTTTGGTCTCCAAATTTGAGGAAGGACATTCTTGCTAGTGAGGGAGTGCAGCGTAGGTTTACAAGGTTAATTCCCAGGATGGCGGGACTGTCATATGCTGAGGGAATGGCGCGGTTGGGTTGTATACTCTGGAGTTTGGAAGGATGAGAAGGGATCTTATTGAAACATATAAAATTATTAAGGTGTTTGGACATGCTAGAGGCAGGAAACCTGTTCCCGATGTTGGAGGAGTCCAGAAACAGGGGCCACAGTTTAAGGATAAGGGGTAAGTCATTTAGTATGGAGATGAGGAAACACTTTTTCGCACAGAGAGTTGTGAGTCTGTGGAATTCTCTGCGGTGGAGGCCGGTTCTCTGGATACTTTCAAGAGAGAACTAGATAGAGCTCTTAAAGATAGCGGAATCAAGGGATATGGGGAGAAGGCAGTAACGGGCTACTGATTGTGGATGATCAGCCATGATCACAGTGAATGGCGGCTCGAAGGGCAGAATAGCCTACTCTTGCACCTATGTACTCGTACTCTTGTCTATTGTCTATTGTTTAGTTTATTTTTAAGAGTTATTTTTGCATCTACCTGGATATTGATTTGTTGTAAATCATTCCATACTGTAACAACCATTTCTCGGGAACAACATCTTTTTATTATGTGGGCATCATGGGCTGGGCTAGCATTAGCTATTGATGGCTAATTACACTAAACATAAGGCAATTTTAGGGCATTCAAGACCCAACTAAATCACTCTGGGTCTGCAATCATAGATGGGCCAAACACATTTTCTTTCCTGAAATCCTGTAAACCAGATTGGTTTTATAACCATCTGGTGGTTTCACAGTAATTAGCTTTTTAACTCAGTTATATTCAATCGCTGCCAAGATGGAGTTGGAAGTTATGTTTTCAGGTCATTTGTCAAGGTGTCTGGATGCTAGAGCATTAACGTAACCATGATACTATTATACCTTATGATGTTTATGATTTTGCATTTTATTTATTATTTGATCTTATTTTACATATGCATTTGCCCCCACAAGGCACGGAAATGGGCATTGTGTGCTGAGTTGTACACTAGAAGATCAAATTTTCAACCGAGGGAGGAACATATATATAGAAATATAAACATACAGATCTTGAATCGACACAAGGAGCTGGAGTAACTCAGCGGGGCAGGCAGCATCTCTGGAGAGAAGGAATGGGTGACGTTTCAGGTCGACCCGAAACAACACCCATTCCTTCTCTCCAGAGATGCTGCCTGTCCCGCTGAGTTACGACAGGTTTTTGTGTCTATCTTCGGATTAAACCGGCATCTGCAGTTCCTTCTTAGACATACAGATCTTTATCAGTAATGATGTGAAAAGCTGGGATCATAATAATAGGATTTTGGATTTACATGGGGCATTGAAACTAAATACAGTTGTTCACTTTAGATAAGGCATTTTTATTGCTCAGTTGCAGCACTCTATATTGTAGTAAATTGAAAATTCACACAGCAAAAAGACAAAGGAGGAAAACAGTGGATCAGGCAGCATCTATGGAGGGAAATTAGCCGATAACATTTTGGGTTGGATCAGTCAAGGGTACCAAATATATCATCCATCCACATCCCTCCACAGATGCTGCTTCATTCGCTGAGTTATTCCATCAGGTTTTACCACCAGCTTCCAGAATCTGAAGTCACTTGTGCCTCTATTCACCACAATCATGCCACAAAAGATTAAAGAAAAGTTCAAGTCACTGGAACAGAAGGTTAAGGGATTAAATTCTTAACTTCGTAAATCATAGGAGCAGAATTAGGCCATTCAGCCCATCGAGTCCACAATTCAATCATGGCTGTTCTATCTTTCCCTCGCAACCTCATTCTCCTGCCTTCTCCCCATAACCTTGGACCCTTACTAATCTGAGGAAAAAATCTGCTAACACTGCCCGTTGAGGAAAGGAATTCTTGCTGCACATTCCCTTACTGACATGTCTGGTTATATATCGTGCAATATAACATCTCATAATTTTAAACAATAAAGGTGTACGATATTAATTCATGGCTTCTTAACAAATATCTTACTACAATCTACGTACACAATCTTGCACAATTTACGTTAGTTATCAAAAACCTCAATTAACTAATCCTGAGATTTGTTTATAGATCCTTTCTGCCCAATGCAACCTTTCCAAGTGTTAGTTTAATTCCATGTTATCAGGCACCCTTTACCATTACCACAATAAAATGAAATAATGTGGTTTTCTGGCTCAGTCTTTCTTTACCCCAACAAAGGGGATGGTATTTCCCAGCTTCTGATTGATCCAGTTTAGAATTCTAAAGATTGTTTTGAACACAAAAACAATATTTCTGCTGGTTGTTTTCCTGCATTCTTCAGTAGTCTACCATTCAAGACTTGGGCCCTTTTTTATTTTATTAAATTTACATATTATGTTTGCATTTATTAAAACAGATTACTTTTGATTTTGTCTCTTGCAGATTTTTTACACATTATGTACTAGTTGCTTTTCGAGGTCCATTTCACATTGTTTATCAGAACTGATGCATGTTAATTAATAAAACATGTTTAGAGAGACATTGCCTGAGAAATTCCATCCTATAACTTCAACAGAAGGTGTGCAGTTGAAAATTGCTTTGGTCTGAAGTAGTGCAATATTGTACACATGTCTAGGTTCTCTTAACACCCAGCAGAACAATCAACCCTGAGGTTTTCATCAGACATTAATTTGTGTTAATATAATTTTGTTTTGGCATAGAACTCTATGAAGTGATGTCCACAATGGGGCAACTCCCAAAATTCATTGAGAGCTGTGATTTTCTACTGTCCTTGTTTACTTGTAATACTGTCGGCTTTTACCAATCTCGAGAAAATACTATATCTACCACAGCCGTCTAGAGTATCATCCAATTAAGTCAGCTGATGATGAAGATGCTCTCCAAAAAGATCTCGATACTATGGTCAAGTGGTCACAACAATGGGGCATGCAGTTCGACCCTTCCAAATGTGAAACCATGCGTGTCATCAGAAAGAGGAATCCAGGCGTCACATCTTACAACATACTTGGTATCACCCTTGACGAATCCAAACAAACCAATACCTTGGCATCAAATTGCAGAATGATCTACGTTGGAATGGTCAGACTCATCATGCAACAGCGAAAGCAACAGGTGTCCTAAACTTCCTGAGGCGCAACCTCCATCATTGTTCAGCTTCTGTCAAGGAGAAGTTGTATTTTAACCTCGTTAGACCTCATCTGGACTACGCAGTTGCAGCTTGGGAACCATACACAGATAAAAACATTTCATCCATCGAACGTGTCCAAAGACAGGCCGCTCGATTTGTCACTAACACCTCCGACAGAGAAGCGAGTGTCACCAAACTTCTGAATTCTCTGGGGTGGAGCCCTCTCCAAGACAGACGTGAAGCTCACCGTTTGACCTATTTTTACAAAATGTTAAATGGTCAGCTAGACATAGATCACAAGACCTACACCAACCCCAAACCAATTAGGAGCAGACAAGGGCATTCGATCCAATTTGTGGTCCCAGCCACAAAGACAGATGTGTACAGCAATTCGTTCTTCCCACGCACTATTAAAGCATGGAATAATCTCCACCAAACCACGGTTGCCCAGCCAGATGCCACTAAATTTAAAGTGGCACTTTCTTCCCAATAACCCTCTCTGGCTAAACCCCTCCCTACACCACCTCCAGTTTAAATTCCAGTTGGAATATTTTGGAGGACCAAGTAACCAAAAACCAAGAGTAGACAGAGAGATTTTCCTGTTTGAATGTAATTCTAGGTCTGTATTCCCTCTGGCTTTCAGAGGTTCCACAGTGTAATTGTATTTTTCATAATATATTTATCTCCTTTGTTTTACATACATTATTAGAAATCTTTAGGTGGCCAGAGTTGGCAGAGTAATAGCCAACCTATTTCATTTGCTGCTTTTTTTATTCCAGTTTATAAAAATAATGCTATCACATGATCGCAGGCTAATTACCAACATTTGTATTGATATGACCATTTTACTGTTTACAGAGCGTGCAGTTGTAATATAAATCCCTGGTTAACCTTCTGAACACTTGATTCTAAAATTTCAGTTAAATAAAATGGAAGAACTGGGGAATAAAACAATGTTAAATAAAGAATAAAACGCATCATCACTAAAACTCGTTTGCTATTTTTTCTCTTTCAGCCTAGTTTAGCTCACAAAATTGTTGCTCGAGATGGCACTGTGACGCAATTACCGTTGTATACATCACCATCTTTGCCCAACATAACTCTTGGCCTACCAGCCACAGGCCCAGCCAGTGTAAGTACTGAAGTTCCTGACTGTACATTTATACAGTTATACACATGCTGTTCTGTGGGGTGGTGTGGGGCTTTTGAGAAGTGCTTATGCTGGTGGATATGGATGTGATATCACTTCATTTATTCATCTTTTTCCATAGATCCTATCATCTTTTTGCTAGACTGCTCACTAGTAGGGAACAGATCTTAACAGTTGTGTGTAGCAATTGTCAAGTCAATTTTATTATCCTTTGCACAAGTATGGTGAGGTATCGGTTAAATAAAATCATGCTTTCAGCAGTATTACGGGCACATAGATGTAAATAACATGCAAAACATAAATTATGCAAGACTGAAAAAGGAGTGTGCAAAAGCAAGACATGACTGCAAAAACATGACTAGAAGCAAATCCATGGTAGAGCAGGAGATGGTCCATACAGTTATGTTACAGAGATAGGTTTGGGTTGTATCGATCTGTTTAAAAACCTGAAAGTTGTGGGAAATAAGTTATTGCTGAACCTGTTGGTGTGGAACTTCAGATTTCTGCACCTTTTGCCCGACAGTAGCAGCGAGAAGAGGGTGTTGTGTGCTGAGTGCTGGAGAGCCTTGAATTGATGCTGCCTTCTTGAGGCAAAGCTTCGTGGAGATGCCTTTGATGGGGTGGGAGGGTTGTGCCCATGATAGACTGGGCTGAGTCCATCACTCTCTGCAGCCTCTTGTGTTCTTGGCCTTTGGAATTGCTGTACATGGCTATGGTGTACCAGTTTAGTTGTGGTTCTATAAATGGGATGATAACAAGGGAAGGAGATGTTGCCATTGCTTTTTCCCAACAACATGCATCCCCAACTTGCATTGGTGTGGTGAAATCACAAATGACATAGATCACAGATTGGTGTTCTGGAGATTTTGCATTGCATTGTGGAATCCTGATGCAGATATTCATGACTCCATCACTGATTTTGTCTAAGCTGCTAGAGGCATCAAATTAATTCCTCCCAGAGCTAAAACTGGTTCTTTCTGCCAAGGTAGAAAATGTAATTGAGACAATTACTACTGAGGAAATACTTTGCAGATATTCACATGAATTGCTATTTCCATTCTCTTGCTATTTCCATTCTCTTGTCTCTCAGGGAGCTGCTGGACAGGCAGAATGCGATAGAGTGAGCATGCAAGGACTCCCATTGAACACTCCATTTATTACTGGTGCTCATTTGCCGCACTACATTGCAACGGCGTTGGATAAAGATGGCTCTGGTGGACATGCACCTCTTTTGCAGCATATGGTCTTATTAGACCAGTCTACACCTCAGAGTCCGTTAGTAACTGGTAAGTAACTTTATAAAGCGGTTTTGCATTATTAGTGTAGTTTTTGTCTCGCCTATTGCACCATTGGAATGTCATTGTTTTCTTGAAAACAGTGGAGTTGAAAAGTATGAAAAGTGTCTGCTGCTTATATTTTAAGAAGAAAGGAGGCTCAAATGTTAACGTTTTTAAATTAAACACCACACAGATTGGGGTGAAAAAAATCAGTCTTGTGCAGAATGGAACTATAGAATACAGGAGATACCGGTGAGGGACCCATCTTTGAAGAAGGGGGGAAACTGAAAAATGAGAACATCGCAGATGTCCTTGCATGGAAAAAAAACTCATCATGAGAACAGATGTGGCAGAGATGGAGGAATTGAGAGAAGGGGATAACATCTGTTCAAGAGACAGGGTGGGGATAAGCATTTCAGATAACTGAGATTCGGTAGGTTTGTAGTAGACGTCAGTCGATAGTCTGGCTCCTGTGATTGAGATAGAACGATCAAAAGAGAGGAGAGAGTTGTAAAAGATAGTCCAGGTGAATTTGATGGCAGGGTAGAAGTTATTGATGAATTTTAGAAACTCCTTGAGTACTGCATGGGTGCAAGAAGTAGTCCGGAATCAGTCGTTGATGTAGCAGAGAAAGAGTTGGGGGAATAGGGCCAGTGTACGGCTGGAACAACGACTGTTCGATGTAACCACCAAAAAGGCAGGCATAACTGTGGCTGATGCAAATGCCCATGGCTACACCTTTAACTTGGAGAAAGTGACAGGAGTCAAAAGAGGTTTATACTTTGTTATATAAAAAGTGAACCAATACATCCGCCTGGTTCCACTGGATTTCTTAGATATTGGCTGTGATCATGCAATCCAATCTGTACATTCATCCCCACTGCAACCATTCTGTGAGGAGAGTGGGGTGCAAGTGATGACCAGGCATCTCAAGTAAGTGTCCTTTGGCCCTGCTACAAATACCACCCCAATGGCCCTTGACGGTTCATGCTGTCAAAAGCCTGTTTCACTATTTTACATATCACAGAATTCAGACATTCTTGAAACTGGGTCAATAAGTTATGAAACACCCTGTTCTGCAATAATTACAGGAATAGAACATCCAGCCCCAGTATGTTCCATAGCCCTGCAATGTGATGCACAGTGCAAGTCTGGAATAAACTTGTGTGCACTGCAGCTAGCTGGCAGTCAACGTGATCCACAATTGAAAGGATCCACATTCCCTAAGATGGTTTGGTATCAGGCTTGTGATAGCAAACCTGATAGCAAGTTAGCATATGGTAAGCATATAAGACCCTCGTGCTTTTCTTGTGTGTTAGAGGTACTGGAGTTAAAAACCACGTTGTCCCAATTTTTCTATTAATTATGTTCTGGTGGTTTCACCATTAGTTGCTCACCATAAGATTTATTTTTTTTTTATTTAAATTGTTTCTTTTATTTTCATATTTTCTATTAATTTGAGGCCTTTCCTCCACTTTCCAAAAATACTTTTGGTGGATTATTTTTACAGTTCGAACTTATTTTTCTGTATAGATCATAACAAATGTGAGCTGAGATTTTCCATTAATTCCCATGATTAATATAATCTTTATTCATCAGAGGTATTTTTGTAATCTCTTTCGATTTGTTTCCAATTGTCCAAAAATGCAAGTATTCAGGACAACTTAATGGCAATAAAAGTTTAGTATTTCAAAGTGTGCAGACAGTAAATGTGATGATACATGTATTAAATCCATTCATCAATCGTGTGATCCTTTACCCTTGCATTTGTCGAAGAGAAAGTTTATGGAACAAAATTTGTTCATGATTTTTAAGATTGGATGCATAGTGTTTTGAAGTATGGTTCAGTGCAAATCTGCTGAAGAACTAGTCCTTTTCACTGCTCTTTACTTTTCTGATTAGTGTGCATGACTGAGTGACTGTCCAATCATACCAAGAATCTATACATAACTAAAACTGATCTTATTATCTTCCGGCTTGCGCGGTCTTTCTATTCGCGCAAAAACGGTACGCGATAGCGCTATGATTTTTCGCCAGTGTACTCACCGTTCTCCTCTGCTGTGAGTGCATCAAGTTTTGTTCCGATCGGGGGTCTAATGTACAAGTTATCGAGGTTTAAAAATCACGCGTGCGCAGATCGATCTCCCCTCCTGCCAGTCGGCGCCGCGTGGATTGGTCTTTTCACCTGTCACTCTGTGGGACGGTCCACCCCTTCCTGCACCATCGCGTCTTTACTGGAGCTGAGGCACGCTCTGGATGGAGGCGAAGGTTTCCATCGTATCTTAACTGGAGTTGAGGGAGGCTCTGGATGGCCGGTGGAGGTCTCCAACCAGACACAATTTTCGGAGGGACCGGAAGCGCCCCCACCCAACCAAGCCCGGCGCGGAGATGTAGCCAATGTCGCCAAACGGAAAACGGAGACCCTACTGGAGCTGAGGAAGGCTCTGGATGGCCAGCTCTGGATGGCCTGGTCTCCAACCAGACATAATTTTCGGAGGGACCTGAAGCGGCCCGGCCCAACCCAGCCCGGTTGGATCAGAGAAGTCGCCGATGTCGCCAGACTGGAAACAGAGACTCTGATCCCAGCGGAGGAGAACTTTCAGCGACAATCGCCCGCTGTGAGTCCTCAGCACACCGTCAGCTACAGCCCCTTCCCCTCTGGTCCCCCTCACTGGCTCCTGCCCCCCTCACCCGTGATACCTCCCTCTGCCCCGTCTTTTCTCTGAGCTCTCTTTCCCCCTGCCCATAAACCCCCCCCCCTCCAGCTCCACAACGCTAGCTGCCCTTCTGCCATAAGCCACCCGCTCCCACACCCCTCCCCCCACAACACCCCCTTGCCCCCACGCACTCTTCCCCCCTGCCCACACACCCTTCCCCCCTGCCCACAAACCCTTCCCCCAGGCACTGAAAGCATATGCAGGTTCTTAGTGAATGTTACAATTTGATGCAATATTATGGGCACTATTGGAGGGAAAATATTAGTGCGGGGGGGGGGGGGGGGGGGGGATTTGGAAAGTATGGGAAGAGATTTTCTGAAGGATTTCTCTGTTCGATGTTTGCAACTCAAAATATTGATTTATGAGGACCTAAATGCAACGCAGTCAGTTAAGGTTATGTACTGGCTTGATGAACTGTCTAGGTTCATTTCTTTAGCAACTATTGAAAATGTTGCAAAAATTGTATATAATTCTCTATTGTATGATTCAGCTGTCATTTATTTTAACATAGTGCACAACTATTTATAAACCTCTTTGGGGTCATTCTTAAGAATTACATTTTAATTGATTTGTATCGAACCAAGCAATTTTTAGTTGTGTTTAAAGACACAAATTACATATTTCTCACTCTTACACTGCCTCATCACTTCATCATCACTTTCCCTCGTGTTCCATACGTTCCTGCTTCAGCATTCTGCTTGGAGCCACCCCTCTGCTCACTGCCACCTTGCCATTGCTTCGCCCGTCGCCTTAACATTCAACACTCTGTTTCTTCTCCACCCTGCTCACGGCATCAGAACAGCTGACCAATCCCAAAGTTATCCCCTGCCTGGTGCCTCACCTGGATCCGAATGTAATAAATAAACATCAAGGACACTGAACATAAATGCTTTGGTTTATTCGTCTACCATTCCTCTACATCCTGGCAACATGAGTCTTCTGACCTTTCTGACTCAGAGTAACATATGATACATTTAAATACGATGTTAGTTACCATGACAACCCTCCCTTATCAAACAAAAAGCCTATCCGCATCACCACATTGTAAATTGAATATTCCAACACCATTTAGGATAGGGCATTCGGTACATCAATAATGCATCATTTTCACATGTCAATACATCTCATAGACCTTGTGTCTCTTGGGTAGTTATCTCTGACGTTTTGATCTGACCACTACCTCTGATGAAGATAGTCACTGCCCTCAAATTCTGGCACTTCAATCACAAGCATCTCTGTTCTTAGTAGTTCCAAAAGATATTTATTTTACAATACCAGCACTGTCGAGCTTTTCAGGTTAAAGTTCTGAGAACCGAGGAACAATGCTCCCCCCAGTGGCAATAGCTGTCAGCTCAATTTCAGGCCCACCAACCCAACGTATAGTGGGAAGGTTCACCATCAAACCCCCACTGGCAATTAGGTAGATTTGGCATATTTTTGCAAGGCCTTGTAATCTTCCACAGAGGTCACATCAAGCTTATGCTTGCTTTTTGTTTTGGTGGTTCAAATGGGCACGTCAAAATTGCAAGACTTGTATATTTTACCACCTTTAGCATTTGGATGGCTAAATGCTTTGTCCACCACAACTCCTTTAATTAACTGTGTGTCCTCAAGTTTTCCACCAACTTTACCTTCCACCTTCATCAACTTAAAATCTACATCCTTGCCCTCCATATCAGCAAAAGATAACATTCACATCAATTTCTGCCATTTGTCTGGCAACAATTAATAACTTTAGAGCCAAGTGCAGTCATGGCTGTTTGAATCAGGGGCTCTGTTATTTGTATCAACAGGAAAGCTGTCACTAATCTTGTCCAGTTGTTCAATGCGAGCAGCCAATTTGTAATCATCAGCTACACGAATAGGATGAATACCACGATCAAACAATTGTTCAGCTCATTCCAACAGGGCACCAACAAGAACTGCCACACCTGTGGTACCATCGCCAATTTCATCAAACTCCACCATCAATTTAGCAACTTGATGCTCCACATCCATCATACTTAAAATGGTAGCACCATCATTGGTGACCATCACTTCTCCATCCTTGTCCGCCATTATTTTTTCAAGCCCTTTTGGTCGAAGGGATGTTCTCTATGTATTTGACACTGCTTTTGCTGCTCTACTAAGAGACTTCAGCACCTCCAGCCCTGTCAGCCCTCCTGCTCCTTGATGATGATGAAGGGCCGACCATATTCATCGAAAGCGAGTGTCCCGATAGCGGACATGTTGGCGGTGGTTCATTCGGCCCTTCGGTTGGATTTAAATACGACGTCAGTTACTGTGACAGTCCCAACTTTATTTGAACACACAGGCAGACACCAGGGTGCTAACAGGGTTAACTTTGTGAAATATATGACACGTTAATCTTTTTGGGGAGCAGTTGGTCTGAAAAGTATTATCATATGTTGTTGTTCTTTAACATTGTTTTCCACTGAAATAAAAATACTTATTCAAAAATGTGTAAATTTGAAAATGGCTGGCTATAATAGCCTCCTGTTGCCACAATTAATCAAAAGCAATTTTTCTTCTTTTCTTTTTCCTTCTGCTGTTTCTGCATTATATCTTAGACTGGTATCTTTCAGGATTGGGAGCGTTGCCTATTCATCCACAATCGCTTGTTGGCCCAGACAGAGTTTCACCTTCTATACACAAGCTTAGACAGCACCGTCCATTGGGGAGGACACAATCTGCACCACTGCCACAGAACGCTCAGGCCCTGCAACAGTTGGTCATACAGCAGCAACATCAACAGTTCCTGGAGAAACATAAGCAACAGTTCCAGCAACAACAGATTCACATTAACAAGGTTAGTGCTGAGGCAGCAACTGCATTAAGTAAACCTGAGGCTCTGTGCATTTTTTATATTGCATCCACTTGAAAATGATTTCCTCCTCGTAGCAGCAGCTAAAGTACAAGTATCGAAAAACAGTAGTTCCAAACTTAAACCTAAAGCGCACTAAGTTTATGCTGGATATGCGCTGGGATCATCAAGGGTTATTAAAGAGCCTCATCAAACAACTATAATATTTGTGTTTAAGAATGAACTACAGATGCTGGAAAAATCAATGGTAGACAAAAATGCTGGAGAAACTCAGCGGGTGAGGCAGCATCTATGGAACGAAGGAATAGGTGACGTTTAGGGTCGAGACCCTTCTTCAGACTGATGTGGGGGTGGGAAGAAGAAAGGAAGAGGCGGAGACAATATGCTGTGGGAGAGCTGGGAAGGGGAGGGGAAGGAGGGAGAAAGCAAGGACTACCTGAAATTGTAGAAGTCAATGTTCATACCGTTGGGGTGTAAACTACCCAAGCAAACTGTGAGGTGCTGCTCCTCCAATTTGCAGTGGGACTCACTCTGGCCATGGAGGAGGCCCAGGACAGAAAGGTCGGATTTGGAATGGGAGGGGAAGTCCTGAGTCACTGGGAAATCAGGTTGGTTAATGCGAACTGTGCGGAGGTCTTGGGCAAAGCGATCGCTAAGCCTGCGCTTGGTCTCACCGATGTAGACCAGTTGACACCTAGAACAGCGGATGCAATAAATGAGGTTGGAGTAGGTGCAGGTGAACCTCTGCCTCACCTGGAAAGACTGCTTGGGTCCTTGGATGGAGTCGAGGGGGGAGGTAAAGTGACAAGTGTAGCATTTCCTGTGGTTGCAAGGGAAAGTGCCAGAGGAGGGGGTGGTTTGGATGGGAAGGGATGAATTGACCAAAGAGTTACGGGGGGAGCGGTTTAATCCACAAATTAATATTTGTGTAATTCAATAAGAACGTTTTTTTTAATGGAAATAAACAAAATATATTTGTCATGCTAGTTATATGAGCCATTGCAGCATGTGTATCATTCGTGACCCTCACGGGTATCTTTCATGAAGGGGGGGGGTTAATTTTTCGACTGGACCATTCAGGTTTTTATTCAGAAAGGTTGGGAACCATGGATCGATTAAAACGTATTGGAGTTAACTTGTTGTGAGATTCAGTGTAAATAAACTTTAGCTCAATCTATTTCATTCTTGGTATGATTGTGAAACTGTCAATTGGCACAATTGAGTATGTTTTTATGCTTTCCAGTACCTTCTAATTCAAATCAACAGAACCCGGAGATAGAATCTTAGCCATTACGTCATCATAACTAGTTGTCATACATGTATGTGTTGTTTTTTATGTTTCTTGGCATTACACTGCATTCCCCAGAAAGTAGAAGGAAACCCATGTAGATTAAATTGCAAAAAAACAATACTAAATTGAGTCCAGATGATATCTGGGCACATCATGGGCAGAAATCAGTGTAATTCTTCTTGCTGGTATTGGGGGATTTACAAATAATCTTTGAATATAGAGTGATCGGTGGGTCGGTGGGGGCGCTGCGAACCGGCAGCCCTGCCAGCAGCGTGTTTTTTTCTACTTTTTTTTGTTTTTTTAGTGTGTCTCAACGTGTGTTTTTAATGTTTGTCTGTGTGTCTTGTGTGCGGGGGTGGTGTGGGGGGGTAAGGGGAAAATCGCTTCTGTCCTGGAGAGGAGCTCCGACCGCCGGCCCTGCGGTCTGTGGTGCTTCTGGCTGTGGTCCGGCGGGGACCTTAGATCTTCAACCACCGGCCTACGGCCTACACCATCTTGAAGCTGCTGTCTCCAATGGGGAGGCACCGATTCAGGACTTACCTTGTCTGGACACCCGCAGCGGCGACTACGGAGGGTTGTGGTCCCGACCGAGGGGGAAAATGGAGGAGGACTGACCAAATTTTGTGCCTTCCACCACAGTGATGAATGCTGTGGTGGATGTTTGTGTTAAATTTTTATTGTGTATTGTGTGTTTTTTTTTAATTGTACCTCTGTTGGCAAATTCATTTCACTGCACTTTATATGCAAGTGATGAATAAAACCTCTGTTAAAAGACACATATTTTGTTAACCCTGGTCTATCTGTTGCACCCCTATCTGAGCTTGTAAGTGCAAGCAATAGGGTTTATGATGGGACTGGCCAATATTGACATCTGTTGCCAAATCTGTCTGTTTACAGCTTCTTTCTTGCTGTCATTCAATATGCTATATTTTACATTCTTCTTTATGAGGAAAAGAAGAATGTAAAATATAATTGTGATTTAATATATGTGTCTTTTTACAAAACTGGTTAGTTTTTGACGAACAAGATTAGTATTCACTTTTTTACACCAATACACTGTTCTTAACAAAAATCTACCCATCATGTGAAACCTTATAAATAGCAGATATAACATATAACTTCAAGACTGAAAGTCAGAAACCATTTTAGACACCAAAAGTGTGACATTAAAAACTCTGCCACATTTAGTCATTAATATTTAATTCATAAATAAACATCATATGGCCCCTCATACATATACATTTTGATAATGGTCTAGGGAAATATCTTCTGATACTAGGAGAAAAATACAGTAACTTAGAGGTAATACAGTACAATAAAGATCCCGTAACGGTCGTCGTGCTTGGTGTCCATTGTCACAATGTCCGTTATCGGGGTCGGTACCTCCGTAAGTTAAACCACGGAGGCTCCAAAGCTCTAATGCTTGTCAATGAAGTATCCTATGGTAGTAGCGATCTTTGGATTAGATAATTATTTTTTCTTATTTTGCAATTTAATATATCAAAAACATCGTGGTGTCAAAAACACAACGACTGTTTACGATATATTTCCTGAATTTTTAAAATAAATAAAAAAAATAGATTTTTGAGATAAATTGGTCATCAAAACTCAGAAACTGAGCCAATCTTCAATTTGGCAACACACTGCCTCTTGTTTACCTTTTGTACGGACCAAGTCGCTAACTTCATTCCTTCGTGTCAACTTCGGGAAGCTCCGCAACGACCGTTACGGAGACATTTTACTTGCAAAAAAATCAGCCCCAATCAAACGATCCGATGAATCGGCCATCGATGTCGCTCAGATCCATAAGGTAATGTACCGTTTAGATCGCATCAGTGAAAATGCTTGGTTTTTGCTGGGTCACCAAAATGTACGTTTTTTCTAGTGTACACCACAACGTACGTTTGTGTGTATGATGTGTAAAGCGCGTTGCGGTGTCCACTACATGGATACTATATTCTACCTCATGATCTGGTAAATGAAGTGGAAATGGTGTTTGCAATTTTATTGTTCCATGTGGTATTCATAAACCTAGAAAGGAATAGGAAATATGTGTGCTTACTGTGCCAAACAGGTCACTGGTGGACACCACGAAATGTGTTTGTGTTCTGATGCCATTTTCAGAAACTTGCCATCAATATGCTATCTTTTCTTATATTTGTTGTTGATACTATGTTAGTCACGAATTGTGTGCCATATTGTTAAAAGACACATATATTCAAGGAAAGTATAACTGGTGCATTCAGCAAGCAATTGACGTGCATAATTGTGGTGGAGAGCCATTGTTATAGACCACAGTAGTCACATGATAAAAACATACCACTGTACTTTTGGGTTGGAAGTTCCAGGATTTTGTCCTTGTATTGATATAGAAATTAGCATATTATCATCATATTATTTCAGATCAAAGCAGTATGTGACTTGAAGATTATTATCAGTATGGTGGCTTCCCAAATGCCGGTTTCTCTCTTAGGAGTTGCCATTGATGAAACTTTGGAAAGTTGTTGCAGTACACTTTACATCCTGCTGATAACAGAGCAAGCAGATGCTTAAGCTGGTGCATGAGTAATAGTTAAATGATCAGCTTTGTCCTGGATTGTGCTGAGCTGCTTGAAAGTTGAGTTCTTGAAGCTGAAAGCAAGTGGAGAATTTTCCATCACATTTTGAATATGTTGTAGAGATAACAGAAGGGGTTTAGAAAGGCAGGAGCAAATAACTTGTCACAGGATACGGTCTCTTATAGCCAAAGATATTTGTAAAGTCTTGTATTGGGTCAGTGGTGACCTCCAAGATATTGATGGGGAGATTTGACAATGGTAATGCTGATCTTCATTTGGTATGCCAAAAGGAGATCCATTTATTTTTGGTGGTTTGGTATGATTATTACTGACTATTTATCAGCCCAATCCTAGCAAGGAAAGCTTGTAGTTTATCTCAAACCTGCATTTGACGGCTATTTAAGAATTTCCATCTATGAAAGTGAAGTAAGAATACAAGATACTCCATTTAATGCTGTTTCTAATTACTGTTTGAATAATATTTTCTTAAATTTCCAAGCAGCCTAAGGGTTAATTTTAGGTTTTTTTTTTTGCTGGATCTATAAGAGTATTTCAACCTTAAACGTAGATTGACAGAGGATTTTTTTCTACCCTTTGCAAACATTTCTATGCCTTCTTAAATAACTGCACCATGCAGTTTATCCAGAAACATTGAAATGGTAATATAGCAATCCCTACCTGGATCATGGTTCGCAGAATAAGAGGCATGGTATAGGCTATTTTTCCATTTAATTTCAGGACAGAAGATTCTGTTGACATCCATGTTTTTGACCTATGTCCTGACATTTTATTTATTAATGTTTTGCGATCTGTACGTCTGAGGCAAGGCCAGCTTTTATTGGCCATCCTGAATCGCCCTTCACAAGTGGTGAACAGCTGCAGTTGTTCAGTTGAAGGAATTCCCACTGTTCTGTTGGGTGGATTTTGGGGATCCAGACCAAACAACAGTAAATTTGCGAGTCAGGATTTCATCTGCAAGGAAACTTCCGGTGGTTGTTCAGTTGTACAATGTGAAAGATGATATAGTTCTGATGTCTTCAGCTAACATATTTTGGAATTAAGTGAAAGAAAACAGAAAGAAAACTGATTTTCTCACAGCATTTTGAATTGTTCCTGCAGATAATTCCATGGAATTGCTATTGATTTGTTATTGACACTTATAGTGATAAACAGAGGAAAAATCTTGCTTTGCGTGCTATCCAGGCAACAGGTAGTGGAAGAGAGTAAATACACAGAGTGCATAATGTAGTGTTACAACTACAGAGAAATGCGGAGAAAGAAATTGCAGTGGCCACTGCAAAGTTAAATGGAAGATTGAAAATTCAACCTTAGAAAATTAGATATCTACACAAGAGTGTGATAACATCTGGTAGAAGCTATTTTTGAATCTGTCATTTTGTGCTTTCAACCCTTTATGCTTGACAGAGAGGGGAGAAAAGAAAATGGACACAAAGTGCTGGAGTAATTCAGCAGGTCAGGCAGCATCTCTAGAGAAAAAAGGATTAGTGACATTTCAGGTTGGAACCCTATTTCAGACTGAAAGTTGGGGGTGGGGAACTGGAGGTAGGAAAAAGCCAGAACAAATCAGGGCCAGCAACAGATGACCAAGGAAGGGTGGAACCCATAGTGACCCATTGTTGGTTGGGGAATAGTTGATAATGAAGGGATAGAGGGATGTGATGAACAGTGGAAATAGTAGGATGACTACAGTGGAAATTAGTAAAATCAACGTCCATATCGTTCGGTTGTAAGCTACTCAATCAAAATATGAGGTGCTGCTCCTCCAATTTGCGTGTGGCCTCATTAACAATGGAGGAGACTGAGGACAGAAAGGTCAGTATGGGACGGGGAGTTACAATGTTTGGCAGTCGAGCGATTGCGTAGGCCAGGGCAGACTAAGTGTTCAGCAAAACCGTCGCCCTGTCTGCGCTTGGTCTTGCCCACACCGAGAACAACGGACACAGTTGATGAGGTTGGAGGCGGTGCAATTGAACCTCTGCCTCACCTAAAAGTGCTGTCAGGGTCCTTGGATGGAGTTGAGGGAGGAAGTATAAGGAAAGGTGTTGTATCTCCTGCAGTTGCAGGGGAAAGATCCTGGGGAGAGGGTTGTATGGGTGGGATGGGATGAATGAACCATGAATGTGGGGGGAATGATCTCTGCGGAAAGCAGAAAGGGGTGGAGATGGAAAGATTTGACTAGTGGTGGGATCCCATTGAAAGTGGCAAAAATGTCGGAGGATGATATGTTTCATGTGATGGCGTGAAAGGTGAAGAGAAAATGACTGGTCATTGAGTATGTTAGCTACTTTTCTGTGGCAGTTTGAAGTAAGGATAGGGTGCGGGGGGATGCTGGTTATTTATTTAGTTTTTCTATAATGCTAGATGTGACATTTCTTCCCCATCACCTAGGTTTAGGTTTATTATTGTCACGTGTACCAAGGTACTTTAAAATACATCTTTGCACTGCTATCCAATCAAAATAGATAATGCTTTACATGGATACAATCAAACCAAACTCAAATATAATAGGTAGAGTAAAGGAAAAGATACAGAGTGCAGAATATAGTTCTCAGCGTTGCAACGCAACAGTTTCAGAGAGAGACAAAGTCGAGTGTCCGCAATGAGGTAAAGGTGCTAGAAAAGAGTAAAAAAGAGATTTGAAAGATTAGAGCGGCTGCATCGGATGATATTAGATCCTCCTCTCGGACCAGCACACAAAGACTTATCAGGCTCCTACGCCATGTTGCTCTCTAGGTTCCCTGTAAATCTAATCTTCTCCCTTTATGATGCTAACTAGAGAATTAATGAGAATTAGCCCTTAAATCAGCTTGAATTTAATAGAAGAGGGTTAATACCTGGAGCTGTTGAGACCACCGGTGCTTCATCCTACATGGGTGGAGTGTGGGACTGGGGTGGAGGGGTGATGCATGTTTGTGGATGGAGCGTTAAACTCAATCACTTTGAGGGTCATCATGAATTCAGTGGGCAGAAGAGCCTGTATCTAAGTTATATGAACTGTTTGTGGACTTTGGAAAAGGAAGGATGAGAACCCACAATCCTGTTTATATCAATGGGAGAGAGTCAAATTATCAAATTCCTGGACGTGAATATTTCCGAAGATCTTTCCTGGACCCAGCACACTGATGCAATTATAAGGAAAGCACATCAGCACCTTTACTTCCTGGGAAGATTACGGAGATTCGGTATGTCAAAGAGGATTCTCTTGAACTTCTACAGGTGCACAGTAGAGAGTCTTGACTGGTTGCATCATTGTCTGGTACGGCAACTTGAATGTCCGGGAGCAGAAAAGACAAAAAGGCAGCCAACATCATCAGAGACCCACATAATCCTGGCCTCACACTCATTTCACCACTGTCATCGGGAAGAAGGTACAGGTGCCTGTAAACTGTAACGTCCAGGTTCTGTTGTGCTGCAGCAAGTAAGAATTTCATTGTTCTATCTGGGACATATGACAATAAAACACTCTTGACTTTTGGCTGTGTGATTCTCTGAGAAATGACATTATGGCAAGTTTCACTTTTATGTTCCGTTTAACTGTTATTTCATTAGTGCAGAGCCATTTAGTGAAATGAATTGCAATTGTGCTTCCACTTACTGTAACAAAAAAAAAATTAACTGATACTTAGAAAATGTAACTAATAAGTTTGGAATTTTCTGTTATTTATAGCGAAATTTTCTATTTTTCCAGTACAAAATTGTGACCTAGGAAGAGTGAAAAAACTGGTTGGCAGTAAAGAAGTATTTTTATTACTAAAGATTATATGTATCACTAAATATTAATTTTGGTATTACAAAGCCTTGGATTTTGAGTTTGAGTTGATCTATTTAATCACTTTTCTAAAGTGAGACAATATCCTTTGTGGGTCAGTCTGATTGTACAAATGGCACGCTTGCACTTGTATTTTTTCCCAGTTATTTGGTCTGGGTATAACCTGTCTGGATTAGTTGGAATATTTCCAATTGTTGGTACCAAATGCCGTCAGATCAAGTTAAATACAAAATAAATCTTCCTTTACTCTGTCACGCTTGGTTGAGCATCCACATTTAAAGATTTCTTAGAACAGACACTTAAAGGAAACTTACTTTTTGTAATGTTACTCACAGCCAATTTAAAGCCTGGAGTCAAAGGTGAAAGGAACAGTGAGCCAAGTGCAACACACGCCACCTGTTTGGCATGCTTGTAACAAAATACAATTCAATTATTCTTTAACCCTTCTGATTTTCGAAAAATGGAAGAAAATTGAGACAAAATGAACCAGCCATGCTATACATATTTACCAAGAACTGCTGGAAGAGTTTGGGTGCTAAGAATGACTTAGTTAGGAACATTTAATAGTACTAAAATGCACAGATTAAAGTGCTGCAATGGTACATTATTCACGTGTTCTGACATTTTGGCTCTACATATTTAATAATGGGATTTAAAGATTTTTTTTTCAGATCATAACCTAATGGATTAGATATATCTGCTTTTTACAATGACTATAGATAGGAAAGGCAGGAAGCCAGCTTGACAGAAAAGAAACAATATATTCAAAACTGCTGGCTTTGAATTTCTTCATTCAGCACATTTAATCTCAGAGATGTTTTATAGATAAAAGCATAGAGTAAGTGCAAAGAGAAAGAAAATGTTCAGCTCGAAGCATTTCTCTCTGCACAAATGCTGCCTGACAATCTAAGTATCTCTTGCATTGCTTGTTTTATTTTCAGAATACAAGTGTTTATAGTTTTAGATGTTCAATCCATGCCTTACAAACATTATACGAGCTTAATTGCATGACAATTCAGTACTTGCTCGTTGTTTATAGATTAAAGCTAAGATTGCATAACCTTCTGACGTCAGTGCTGTTCCTTTGGAAGTTGGCCACAATGTTCTGCGTCTGCCTGCTGTTGACCACATCAAATAAGAGTATGCATGTGGTTTATTAGCATGGTTGTCAAGACAACCCTCTTGCCCTTACGTACATTTGCTGTCACACAATTTCTAATGGTTATTTATTGCTGTGTTTTTTTTAAAAAATCCTAGTTATTTTTAACCAACAGTAAGATGCAGAAATTGACTTCAAATTTTACCATTACCAGTCTCAAAATTGTTCCATTAATTCATAATTAACTACTTTTTATCCAGTATATATGGTAAGGCTAGCATTCTAAACTCCAATGTGGCATAGGGAATTGGCAATTTTAAGTTTTTCCCTTTTCAGGGTTATTTGAATAATTATACCTAATCCATCTGAGTTGTTGGATTGAGGTATGTCTGGTTTTATGTTTGCCTCCTATGCACCAGTGGTAGTATTTGTTATCTCCACACTAATTTCTGAATCTTGTAGTCCAATCTAATTTTTTCTCACCAACTTATTCATATAGAATTTTTAAACACAATAACAAATTCCATGCTTCAGAGGTGCATATAGTAAGGTGATGAACAAAAACTTAGTCCAGAATACAAATTTTAAGGAGTTTCATAAAAGAGTATAGAGAGTAAAGATACAAGACATTTATGGATTGAATTCCGTCGTCCACATTGTTGAAGGCAGGGCACTCAGTGATGGAAAAAAAAAAACTAATCATGCCAAAATTAAAGCAACATAGATATAAGGGTTGAAAGAAAATGGACATTGAGCAAAAGGAGGTGAAAGACAGTGGGTGGTAATGTAAGAATGAAAATTATTTTAAGTTGATACATTGTTAGACCAATAACTAGCGTGAGATAGCAAGCACAGGTGTTCATTGAATGAAACTTCTCACAAGTTAGGGTATGAGCAGCAAAGGCTTAGATGGGTTTAAGTTGATGGTGATTGCAAAATGAAAGACTGGGCAGGAGATCCTTGAAATTGGAGCAAAAGGTAACAAAGCCACTAAGTACCACGGGTAAATGGACTGAGGTATACATGGCAATAGCTATATAACAGGAAGAAGTAGGGGTCTTGGCCGTGGAACAGATCAACAATTGTTCATCCTTGTCAGATGGGAAGCCTTAGGCTTGGTGGTGGATAGAGTTGGTGACTAGGAAGCAGTAGTTTATAAAAGAGACTTGAAGGTTATGGCTTTACTCTTCATTTCCATTGTTTAATTGGAGGAGTTTATGCTCATTCAAAGTTTACAGTTGGACAGGAACTCGTTTAAATTTGAATGCATTTGGTGAGTCTGAACAAATTGGTGATTAGATTGAATTGAATCTTAGCATGTGAAACACTATCTTTAATACAAGTTTAAACTCTAATTCAATAAACAATTGGTCATAAATAAAGATGAGTCTCCTTTATTTGTGTCCCTTTTATTTTCCCCTTTATTTGAGTCCCCTCTTATTCATATACCTTTTTAACTTTTCATGTATCAATCTGTTTTCTGAGTCAACCTAACTTAATGCTCCAGATACCTACGCATCAGGAATGAAAGGCGGAGCACACACTTGAATTATTCATTTCAAAGGTTAGATTTTAAATTGCTGAAGAATAGAAAATGTTGAAACTGACTGAAATAAATTATGTTTGCATTTTAGAATGTCAATTTGAATGTGAATCACACTCGGTCCATGTTTGCATTTTAGAATGTCAATTTGAATGTGAATCACACTCGGTCCATCAAATAAATCCAACTGCCCTGTTTTCAAATTGAAATACATGCCTATTGCATTTTATTTTAGTTTCATGATGTATTACTTGATTCCAGGGTGGAACTATTTTTCAGTATATTCCCCACTGGGTGATACTTTCCTCTGGTTAGGGCCACTAGAAACTAAAGACAAGGGGAGGATGGATGGACTGCTCTTTGATTGTGACAGGTCAAATGTGTTGGGATACATCTGAGCATATCTTTGTTGAAACTACATTTTATGTTTTCTATGATAAATGATGAAAAGGAAATTAGTAGGAAAAGGCAAGTTGAACTTTCTTGTGGTTCAATATTAACAACAGATTGTGGGGCGTAAGGGGATGCATTATGACCCTACAACTAATGTGTTATCTCTTTACTTATAATAGCTTAATTTCCTGAACCTGAGTTCTCTTAGACATGGTCAGCTCTTCAGAGAAGACAAGGTTTAAATATCCGTGTGTCTCTATTCCAAAAAACAAGACTGGACAATACTCAATGCATTATTAGCGGAAATGGGATTGCCATGAGTGCTCAGATAAGATACAAATCTTGGTCATAAAAGGAAAATGTATGTTGTTTTGGCTGTGAGAATCACTGGCCATGAAGTTGAACTTCCTTTTGCTATTAGATGAACAAAAAAAAAACAGGTACTGTCTTATCATGTATTTCATTTGTTTCAAAAGGTCAAAAGTAAAACTTCTTTTCAAGAATGTCCTTATAAAATATATTTAATGTGACTCCTGAAGCTACAGCATTCACAAGTTGCTGGTTCTGTTTTCCATGATGCACATCTAACAATTAACAAAGCTGTGAAGGAATGATAGTATACCTAGTGTCACCCATTTTGAAGACCTCACTGCAGCATGCATTTAGTATTTACTGATGTCCACACTGAACTCCTGTGAGCGTACCCTGATCCTAGGGCAAATACTGAAAGTCACTTCAGTGATAGGTAAAAACTGAAAAACTTGAATAGCTTGCCATAAATTAAACACTTTTTTTTTTAATCTACACAGTATTTTGCATGTGTTTATCCATATGAATGTTTTCAGTAACCCTCTAGAAATAATATGCTTTTGGCACTTTGTTGTATCAATGGCATAAGCATTGTTGATTAACTCATTCATATGCAGACAAATAAAATATGATTTCTTTGTTTCTTAAAATGAAGAGTTACCAAAGAAGGAGGTTTTTAAATTATTAGAAGCTTAGAACAGATAGCAAATAGAAATGAAAGAAAGATAATGGGAATGAAGCACACGGGATTTGTGGAATTCAATTATTTTTACCACATATTTAGTTTTCTATTATTATTTGTGCTTAAGATTATGCTAATAAAAATGTTATTGATTTTTTTGCAATTTTATTACTATAACATTAGTGCTCATTATGGAAAAGGGCACAATTGTATGCCAGTTAGCACTCAAGTCTAATCCAACATTAATTATCACAGAAATCTGTCAATTTCTTAAAATTTGACTCGCCAAATGCTGTATTCAAGTGTGTTGAGAAATTCAGCCATCCTTTGTATATAGAATTATTTTTGAATGCCAATCCTGTATCTGACCATATTCTAATCTTTATAGATGAACCATGTGTCTCTTTGGATCTTCCAGTAAAATAGCATTTAAATGGCATCATTAAAATCCATTAAATCTATTTAAAAATGTTATCCACCAATCTACATGCATATAATGCTACCTTTCTTTGTGTTACTAGAAATCTTGGACAATATTAATTTTGATCTTGTATTAGTTGTTTGTAATAAGATGAATAATTATGACCCCAATATCCATTCTTGTGAAGTAGAATTGATTTCAAAATCATGGTGGAAATAGGAGATAGACACAAAAAGATGGAATAACTAAGTGGGACAGGCAGCATCTCTGGAGAGAAGAAATGGGTGACGTTTTGGGTCAAGACCCTTTTTCAGGTGGAAATACTTGCCTGTTATAATTGTGTAAGAAAGAACTGCAGATGCTAGTTTAAATCGAAGGTAGACACAAAATGCTTGTGTAACTCAGCGGGACAAGCAGCATCTCTGGGGAACGGCACCCATTCCTTCTTTCCAGAGATGCTGCCTGTCATGCTGGTTACTCCAGCATTTTATGTCTGCCTGGTATTCTCGCTTTGTCTCCTGTGAATTCAAGTGATTTTGTTTTTGTAACCATTCATGGCATGATGCATTAGTAGAGTAGCCAGCATTTCATAACTATTTCTAATCATCCTTGAGACCACAACAGTGAATCACATTGAATTGCTGTAGATCATATGTTTATGTGGGGATCTCCACCATTTCGATCCAATGATAGAATGACAGAAAGAATGGCATATAATTTTCAGGTCAGGATATGTGACTGAGGTGGGTAGTTCGCTAGGAAGATTTCTACCTTCACTGTAGATATGTGTCTTGTAGATGCCTGAGAGGTTTTTGGAGAGCCAGAAGACAAATTACTGTAAGACACCACTCTGACCTGAAGAGTGACCATTATTTATACGACTGGTCCAATTAAATTTCTGGTCAGTGCTGAACCTGAAGATATCAGTGAAGGATTCAGCAATTCTATGGCAAGAATAATAAGCGAGTTCGGTATTCAGAAAAACGCAGGATCATGGGATTTGTGAAAGGTCATTCACCATAAAGAAAAAGTGAACGAAGCGCTGGCTGAAGAAACTTTGTATAAATTCTTGTCTTTATTCATAATTTATGTGTAAAAATATATTTAATCTGAGGAAGTGTGCCGTGTGGTCACATTATAGGATAATTAATGTATTCCAAACAGGAACACAACGATGATAGTTTCTGAGTCGAAATTCACTATTCTGCTCATTTCAAGGCAATGGAATTCTTCAGCCTCATCTATGAATATGAATGAGCAATGAAATTCTCGATTGCAGAGAGACTCCCATAAATAGTCAACTCCTCATCCCCCCAAAGGAACAAGTAGTGGGAGAGCGAGGTGTAACAGCGAGAAACGGGGCTGATGCGAGTGGGAGACGGGAGAGCGCGCACACAGACCCGCGCCTCATCCGCAGCCAGGATCAAACCCGGGTCCCCGGTGCCGCATGCGCTGCCGAACCACCACTGGACCGCCCCCCCCACCCCCAACCCCGAGTGTCCAATCCCCGCCCGGGGGATGGCCGGGGACGTCCAACATCACCAGTGGTCCCAGGCCCACAGCCAGCGCGGAGAGGAAGCACCAACCACACGTATTTTCTTAACTAGAAGAATCAAAGCTGGAAAAAAAGGAAGAACTGAAGGTCTCTTTGTACACAGCACCACTGCTTTCCAACAATGTTTATGCATAGTGACCTTTGACCTGGGCATGCGCAGTCGGAATACCAAACTCACTTATTGGTTAGACAGTCTTTAGCGACGGAAATATTTTTTGCTCTTTATATATTGTTGCCTAAAAAGATTATCAGGTCTTGTTGCATAATTATTGGCCATAGCAGCTCAGATCACCATTTTTGCATTAGTCTGAAGCTGTGAGTTTATTCATTTAGTATTGCATATTTCATTTGTTAAACTAAGCTGAATGTTGCACAAATTTTAAAATGTGCAGTTATTGTTATCAATCTTTTTGATATGATGGGATATTCGGATTAGAAAAACAACATTAAAATGTTGGTGTAGTCCAGGTTTGAGTCAAATGTCAATTAATTCTTGGACTGTAAATTAAATCTCCTCAGGCTTGTCAGTTTGGATTTTTGAACTTTCATTAAGTATTCTCAGATAAAACATGTGTTTCTCAGTTATTATTATATTCTTTATAAATATTTAAAACTTATGTACGCATTGAGTTAAAATTTGTGAGTTGTCAGCTGGAACATTGGAATTATATACATTTTATGTTTCAGATTTACTTTAAGCTTATACTGACTTAATAGCACACTTCGTTGATGAGTGATATATATCATTATCAAACAAAACTGCAAGTTTATCTATAATTAATTTTTGAGTTGATCATATAGGAAGAAATTAGTCAATCCTGGGGGAAAAAATAATGCTGTTTTATTCAAATCTGATACTTTCAAGAGGGATAAATATTGTGACAGAAAATAGCGTATGAGGCTAAAGTATGACATCTCCACTGCATATGTTTGACAGCTGATTCCAAAGCCTAGTGAACAACCCAGGCAGCATGAAAGTCACCCCGAAGAAACAGAAGAGGAGCTCCGAGAACATCAAGCCATGCCAGAAGAACAGTATTCTGACAGAGGTATCAACCAAAATGAGTCGGCAACTGTGACCAAAGTGGTACAGGTCAAACAAGAACCAATTGAAAGTGATGAAGAAGATGATCAGCGCGAGCAACAAGAACTGGAGCTGGAACAAAGAAAGAGACAGGCTGAACAACAGGAGTTACTCTTCAGACAGGTAATTTAGTGCTTTGACCATCATAAAACATTTCTAGAGTTATTGTCAACTTTTTGTTCAAGTTCAGCTGAGTATAGCAAGTTGTATAGAAATGAAAGATGAGGGTTATTAAAATATTTTCATGTTATTTCATAATACCATTAATTTTAATTAAGATTGTCTGTAGGCTTCTTATAGACAATAGGTGCAGGAGTACGCCATTCGGCCCTTCGAGCCAGCACCTCCATTCACTGTGATCATGGCTGATCATTCACAATCAGTACCCCGATCCTGCCTTCTCCCCATATCCCTTGACTACTCTTATCTTTAAGATCTCTCTAACTCTCTCTTGAAAGCATCCAGAGAATCGGCCTCCACTGCCTTCTGAGGCAGAAAATTCCACAGATTCACAACTCTGGGTGAAAAAAAACCTCCTCATCTCTGTTCTGAATGGCCTACCCTTTATTCTTAAACGGTGGCCCCTGGTTCTGCACTCCCCCAACATTGGGAATGTGTTTCCTGCCTCTAGTGCGTCCAATCCCTTAATAATCTTATATGTTTCAATAAGATCCCCTCATCTTTCTAAATTTCAGTATACAAGCCCAGTCGCTCCATTCTTTCAACATGTGACAGTCCAGCCATCCCGTGAATTAACCTCGTGAACCTACGCTGCACTCCCTCAATAGCAAGAATGTCGTTCCTCAAATTTGGAGACCAAAACTGCACACAATACTCCAGGTGTGGTCTCACCAGGGCCCTGTACAACTGCAGAAGGACCTCTTTGCTCCTATACTCAACTCTTGTTATGAAGGCCAACATGCTATTAGTTTTCTTCACTGCCTGCTGATTACTTTCAGTGACTGATGTACAAGGACATCCAGATCTCGTTGTACTTCCCCTTTTCCGAACTTGACACCATTCAGATATTGTGTGTACGAAAGAACTGCAGATGCTGATTTAAATCAAAGGTTTTTCCCATGCATTTTGTGTCTACCATTCAGATAATAAGCTACCTTCCTGTTCTTGCCACCAAAATGGATAACCTCACATTTATCCACATTATACTGCATCTGCCATGCATCTGCCCACTCACCCAACCTATCAAGTCACCCTGCATCATCATAGCATCCTCCACACAGTTCCCACACCACCCAGCTTTGTGTCATCTGCAAATTTGCTGTTGTTACTTTTAATCCCTTCATCTAAATCATTAATGTATAGTGTAAATAGCTGCGGTCCCAGCACCAAGCCTTGCAGTATCCGACTAGTCACTGCCTGCCATTCTGAAAGGGGCCCATTAATCCGTACTCTTTGTTTCCTGTCTGCCACCCAATTTTCTATCCATGTCAGTACCCTACCTGCCAATACCATGTGCTCTAATTTTGCCCATTAATCTCCTATGGGACCTTATCAAAGGCTTTCTGAAAGTCCAGGCACACTACATCCACTGGCTCTCCCTTGTCCATTTTCCTAGTTACATCCTCAAAATTATTTCAGAAGATTAGTCAAGCATGATTTTCCCTTCGTAAATCCATGCTGACTCGGACCAATCCTGTTACTGCTATTCAAATGTGCCGCTATTTCATCTTTTATAATTGACTCCAGCATCTTCCCCACATCGATGTCAGGTCTATAATTCCCTGTTTCCTCTCTCCCTAATTTCTTAAAAAGTGGGATACCATTAGCTACCCTCCAATCCACAGGAACTGATCCTGAATCTATAGAACATTGGAAAATATTCACCAATGCGTCCACGATTTCTAGAGCCACCTCCTTAAGTACCCTGGGATGCAGACCATCAGGCCCTGGGGATTTATCAGCCTTCAGTCCCATCAGTCTACCCAACACCATTTCCTGCCTAATGTGTATTTCCTTCAGTTCCTCTGTGTCACCCTAGGTCGTCTGGCCACCAGTACATCTGGAAGATTGTTTGTGTCTTCCTTTGTGAAGACACATCCAAAGAACCTGTTCAACTCGTCTGCCATTTCTTTGTTCCCCATAATAAATTCACCTGTTTCTGTCTTCAAGGGACCCACATTTGTCTTAACTAATTTTTTCCTCTTCACATACCTAAAGAAGCTTTTACTATCCCCCTTTATATTTTTAGCAAGCTTACCTTCGAACCTCATCTTTTCTCCCCATATTGCCTCTTTAGTTATCTTCTGTTGCTCTTTAAAAGCTCTTTGCTATGTTATACCTCTCTTTTATTTTTATACTTTCCTTGATTTCCCTTGTCAGACACAGTTGCCACTTACTCCCCTTAAATTTTTTCTTCCTCTTTGAATGAACTGATCCAGCACCTTCTGTATTAGTTCCCAGAAATACCTGCCATTGTTGTTCCACTGTCATCCCTGCTAGGGTCTCTTTCCAGTCAACTTTGGCCAGCTCCTCCCTCATGCCTCCATAGTCCCCTTTGTTCAACTGTAATACTGACGCTTCCGATTTTCCCTTCTCCCTCTCAAATTGTAGATTAAAACTTATCATATTATGGTCACTACCTCCTAATGACTCCTTTACATAGTGATCCCTAATCAAATTCAGTTCATTACTCAACGCTAAATCCAAAATTCTCTTCTCCCTGGTAGACTCCAGTACAAGCTGCTGTAAGAATCCATCTCGGAGGCACTCCACAAACTCCCTTTCTTGGGATCCAGTATCAATGTGATTTTCGCAGTCTACCTGCCCACAACCTCTGTAGCATTACCTTTGCTCCACGCCAATTTTATCTTGATTCAACTTGCACCCTGTATCCAGGCTACTGTTTGGGGGCCTGTAGATAACTCCCATTAGGGTATTTTTACCCTTACATTACCTTAGTTCTATCCATACTGACTCTACATCTGATTCTATGTCACCCCTCGCAAGGGACTGAATTGCATTCCTTACCAGCAGAGCTATCCCACCCCCTCTGCCCACCTGTCTCTCTTTTTGAAAGGACATATACCCCTGAATATTCAGTTCCCAGCCCCGGTCCTCTTGCAGCCATGTCTCTGTAATTCCCACAACATCAAACTTGCCAATCTATAACTGAGCCTCAAACTCATCCACTTTATGTCTTATACTTCACGCATTCATATCCAACACTTTAACTTCGGTATTCACCTCCCCTCTCACACCGGTCAATATTGCCCTTGACCTTACTCTCTTATCCCTTCTCGAACTTTCCTTCCCATTAATTTGGGAGTCTTTTGTAACTTTTCCTGTACTCACTTCCCCTTTAACCCCATCCTTATACTCCCAATTTGTCAACCCCTCCCCTGCCCCCCCGCTATTTAGTTTAAACCCTCATGTATAGCGCTAGCAAACCTGCCTACTAGAATGTTGGTCCCCCTCTGCATTTGCTGCATTTGTACTGCATTTTGCAACAATTGGGTCAAAAAGGTGCACATAATCTGGTACCTATGTAATTAGAGAACTGACTAACTAGCTTAGCTTTCTGAATCAATCAGATGGCAGAAACTGTATCTAGAGGCGCAGAATACAAAAAAGAGTTACAGTGGCTTGCAAAAGTTTTCATACCCCTTGAACTTTTCCACATTTTGTCACGTTACAACCACAAACATAAATGTATTTTATTGGGATTTTATGTGATAGACCAACACAAGGTGGCGCATAATTGTGAAGTGGAAGGAAAATGATACATGGTTTTCAAATTTTTTTTACAAATAAAAAACTGAAATATGTGGTGTGCAAAAGTATTCAGCCCCCTTTACTCTGATACCCCTAAATAAAATCCAGAGCAACCAATTGCCTTCAGAAGTCACCTAATTAGTAAATAGAGTCCACTTGTGTGTAATCTAATCTCAGTATAAATACAGCTGTTCTGTGAAGACCTCAGAGGTTTGTTAGAGAACATTAGTGAACAAACAGCATCATGAAGCCAAGGAACACACCAGACAGGTCAGGAATAAAGTTGTGGAGAAGTTTAAAGCAGGGTTAGGTTATAAAAAAATATCCCAATCTTTGAACATCTCACGGAGCACTGTTCCATCGATCATCCGAAAATGGAAAGAGTATAGCACAACTGCAAACCTACCAAGACATGGCCGTCCACCTAAAAACTGACAGGCCGGGCAAGGAGAGCATTGATCAGAGAAGCAGCCAAGAGGCCCATGGTAACTCTGGAGGAGCTGCAGAGATCCACAGCTCAGATGGGAGAATCTGTCCACAGGACAACTATTATTCATGCACTCCACAAATCTGGCCTTTATGGAAGAGTGGCAAGAAGAAAGCCATTGTTGAAACAAAAGCCATAAGAAGTCCCGTTTGCAGTTTGCAACAAGCCATGTGGGGGACACAGCAAACATGTGGAGGAAGGTGCTCTGGTCTGATGAGACCAACATTGAAGTTTTTGGCCTAAATGCAAAACGCTATGTGTGGCGGAAAACTAACACTGCACATCACCCTCAACACACCGTCCCCACTGTGAAACATGGTGGTGGCAGCATCTTGCTGTGGGGATGCTTTTCTTCAGCAGGGACAGGGAAGCTGGTCAGAGTTGATGGGAAGATGGATAGAACCAAATACAGGGCAATCTTGGAAGAAAACCTGTTAGAGTCTGCAAAAGACTTGAGACTGGGGCGGAGGTTCACCTTCCAGCAGGACAACGACCCTAAACATACAGCCAGAGCTACAATGGAATGGTTTAGATCAAAGCATATTCATGTGTTAGAATGGCCCAGTCAAAGTCCAGACCTAAATCCAATTGAGAATCTCTGGCAAGACTTGAAAATTGCTGTTCACAGGCGCTCTCCATCCAATCTGACTGAGCTTGAGCTATTTTTCAAAGAAGAATGGGCAAAAATTTCAGTCTCTAGATGTGCAAAGCTGATAGAGACATACCCCAAAAGACTTGCAGCTGTAATTGCAGTGAAAGGTGGTTCTACAAAGTATTGACTCAGGGGTGCAGAATACTTTTGCACGCCACACTTTTCAGTTTTTTATTTGTAATAAAATTTGGAAACCATGAAACAAGGCAGAGATAGATTAAGAAAGGAACAAGGAAAGAATGGAAGATTATTTTAAATATGTTTAGCATGAAGTAAAATCTGGGAATAGAATGGGACTTTTATTCAAAACTAATTTTCATTGTGAGAGACCGGGCATAAATCAAAGGACAGATCTTAGTGGAACAAAGGACAGCTCCAAAATGCTGTCCATCTCCATCATTCCATGTCTTGCAGTTCTTGGCTTGATCTTCCAGTGGGATCAAGAGTCAAGAATGTTTTATTGTCATATGTCCCGGATAGAACAATGGAATTCTTACTTGCTGCAGCACAACAGAATATGTAATCAGAATAAATAATATAACAAAAACTCAGAAAAAAAAGAACAAACAATAACAGTGCAATAATAATAATAATAATAGTCTATTGCAGTTCATAGCTTATGAGGTTGTAGTGTTTAATACAAAGAAGAAGGTGTTCCTGAACCTGGACATTACAGTTCTCAGGCTCCTGTACCTTCTTCCCGATGGCAGTGGTGAGATGAGTGTGTGGCCAGGATGGTGTGGGTCTTTGATGATGTTGGCTGCCTTTTTGAGGCAGCGACTACGATAGACCCTTCGATGGTGGGGAGGTCAGAGCCGGTGATGGCCTGGACAGTGTTTACAACTTTTTGCAGTCTTTTCGGCTCCTGGACGTTCAAGTTGCTGAACCAGGCCACGATGCAACCAGTCAATATGCTCTCTGCTGTGCACCTGTAGAAATTCAAGAGAATCCTCTTTGACATACCGAATCTGTGAACTTCTCAGGAAGTAGAGGCGCTGATGTGCTTTCTTTATGATTGCATCAGTGTGGTCCAGGAAAGATTGGCGGAAATATGCACGCCGAGAAATTTGAAATTTATGTGTCTCTCCACCATTGTCCCATTGATGTCCCAGGATTGTGGATCCTCAACCTTCCTCTTCCAAAGTCCACAATCAGTTCTTTGGTTTTGCTGATATTGAGAGCCAGGTTGTTGTGCTGGCACCATATGGTCAGTCGGTTGATCTCACTTCTATACTCTGACTCATCACCATCATTAATTCGTCTCACAACAGTGGTGTCATCAGGCAGGGTAGTGTTTAGGGGCAAACTGTGTTTAGCTAATGTTTATGGGCAAACTGCCTGCTGCACTAAAGATGGCCTTGGGGGCCTCTGATGCCGTGTTCCCAGGCTCACTTAGTGTCAGAGATGTCACAATCAGGCGCCTTTTCTAAAAGTGGAATTAAATGTAAAAGGTTTTTTAACCTTTATTTAAGCAAATAAAGCAAACACCATTTAACAAAAGTGAAACGGTCTGCACGTTCACTTGGCAACTGATATCTCGCAATTATTTGTGTGCCTGTGCAGGATATAACTTGGTGTAGGCTCACAATATGGGAAGTCTGCAGCAGCTGTCCAGATGGTTTTATTTAGAGGAAACTACCGGCACATTATGCAGACAGTAGGTAGATGGCAAGGTAGAAGTAATGGCTGTGGGCTTAAGCACATGTCAGAGGTAGACACAGGGATCACCTGAGAAATTTGAGAAAGTCCTTATAGGACCATTGGGCGCGGTCACCAAACGCAATATTCCACCACTCACCCATAGCCCCCAACTGCGTAGGTGCGGCTGACAGCCACTGGATCTAGGTTTGGTAAATCTATCCCCTTGAATACCTCCCATTGCAATGTAACTAATTTCCATGTCCCTGTAGCTGTTCATAGTCTATTTTGCTCAATCACTTCTCATTCTAGTAAAATTTTCCTTATTCAGTTTAGTACCTTTTGGCTTTTTGATTGTTGTCCTTTTCAATTGCTAAATTATGATCACTATCACAAAAAAAGCTTCCTTCTCGATGCTCATTTTATGTCCAGTTTCATTGAATAGAATTAAGTCCAGTATTGCATTCCCGCTTGTTTTGGATATGTATCAGTAGGGACAGCCAGACTCTTTTTAGCCCATTTTCCAATATTTCGATGGTCTAGATTCTAAATACTGTCTCTATTTTTCTGTTTTACTCTTCTGAATTATTTGCTCAGTTTCCCATTCCGCTGCCAAAGCTAGTTTAAAATCTCCTCCAAAGCATGAGCAATCCAACCCATGCAGATATTTGTTCCAGGTCTGCTAGGAGTACCATCCAAATAAACTTCATAGTTCTCGTTACTGGACTTCAAGAATCATGTCCTTCCTCCTGTACCATCTCTCCAGTCCCTCATACATCTGTATTATCCTCCTATTTCAGTTCTACCCCAAACGTTGTCTGTCATTCCCTTCACAGATGCTGCCTGACCTGGTGCATTCCTCCAGATATTTGTCGAATCAGGAGTAATCTGGACATTGCAGTGCAGCCTCACTCTAACACCCCTTGTTAAGTCATTGTTTTGGATATACTGCAAATTCCCCCAAATTAAAAAAATAGGTGAATACTAATTTCACTGATAGCATGGGTTATAAATAACATGGGTATTAAAGTTGTCACCTGACACCTGTGTTCCACCAAGATCGTACAGTACTATTTAAAAAAAAAAAATCTTAACCTCTTCCAGGACTCTCAAATAACTTTTTTCCCTGTTGCCAGCCGGGAAACCTAGGCAGCTTTTTAGGTTGCCAAATGACAGTTTAGGTGGTCATTTAAGACGGCTTGCATGACCCGTGCGATAATGTGCTCGGACGAAGTGCGTAGTTACCAGTCGGAATTATGCTCAATGAAGCATTCACATATAAATTCTGCTTCAAATAAAGTCACAAACTAAACATATTCACCAATCAAGACATGGTATATACCACAATGACAAAATTATAATACAGTATCTCGACTCTTTTTACACATTGCAATTAATGCAATTTCTATTATTTCTTTCCACTTCCAAACAGAAATGTGGTTGGATTATTCAGCGTATGATCAACCTATGTCAATAAATCCTAGACCATGGTAACATCAATGCTTAACCATGCACACTACAGATTGATGCAAGCATGTTTTCTGTGAAGGACCGAAAATTATCATGACATGGCCATAGCATGGGTCGTTATTGCTATTGGTACAGAAACACTCTCGCTTCCCACATAATTTATCCACAACAAAATATACAGGTTGCAAGGACATTTCTAAAGGCATTTTATGATAATAGCTGTTAAACCCAACTATACCCACCTGACACATTACACTAACGGACAAGAGATGGCCAAAGGACATAACTGAAGCAAATGTTCTTTTGGTAATATGTTTAAAGATGTCAAAAGGCCACATTACCGGACATTTAGATTAGATGTATGTGTTGTGAACAGCAATGAAGATACCCAGTTTGTACGCACCAGATTTTTAAAAATTATTGATAAAAGCTGTTTTCATCATTCCCACTTCAGAATTAACATTAAAATTACAACTGAAATATCTCCTGACCAAATTTGTGATGTATATGTCTGACTGTACAAGTAAAACAGTCTTCTACAGTCTAATGTTGCTCATTAAATAACTACAGTACTGATACTCTATATCAAGAGCATTGATTTGCCGTTAAAATTAATCCTGTAATAACGTGTCAAAGGTAGCAGTGACAATCGAACACTCCAGTTTTAATGTTTCACGTGTTCACAATTTAATTAATCCATCTTTATGGATTAAAACAAATAATAAAATTGTGAATAAAAACACATTTGATTGCATTCCGTTATCAAACGTAGTCAATGTTCGCTCAGAAGACATTTCCAGCACAATAGGGTTGCCGGGGGGGGGGGGGTGAATCAGTGCGGGATGGATAGATGGCAGGGGGCGGGGGGGGGGGGGGGGGGGTTGAAAGGCAATCGGTGTGGAATGGAGGGATTGAGGCATGGGAATTAGTGCGTGTTGGTTGGAGTAGGTAAAATTGTGAGGGGAGAGCGTGGGAGACGTCAGTGGGGTTGAATGGGGGGGATCAGTATGGAATGGACGGGGGGATCTGTGCAGGATGGATGGGGAAATCAGTACAGGATGAATAGGGGTAGACAAAAATGCTAGAGAAACTCAGTGGGTGAGGAAATAGGCAACGTTTTGGATCAAGACCCTTCTTCAGACTGATCCTCCCATTCTTCCTGAATGGGTGGATCAGTACAGGATGGATGGGGGGGATCAGCGCAGGATGAATGGAGGGATCAGTACAGGATGAATGGAGGGGGGAAGTCAGTACAGTGTAGATCGGAGGTCTGTGCAGGATGAATGGGTGGTTCACTACAGGATGGATGGGGGATCAGTGCAGGATGAATGAGGGTTCAGTACAGGATTAATGAGAGGATCTGTACAGGATGAATTAGGGAGTATCAGTACAGGATGAATGGGGGTGTCAGGAAAAGATGATTGGGAAGATCACTAGAGGATGGATGGGAGGATCGGTGCCGGATAAATGCAGGGGTGGTCAGTACAGGATGAATGAGGGGATCAGGACATGATGAATGGAGAGATCAGTAAAAGATGAATGGGAAGATCACTACAGGATGGATGGGAGGATCGGTGTAGGATAAATGGAGGGGGGGTCATGAATGGGGGGGGAGTACAGGATGGATGGGGGGGCAGGAATTGCTCCGACCCTCCGTCACCCGCACCGCGACTCCGCACCACAGCCGTCGTCACCGCCGACACGAAACAACACTTATTCAATTTTCTCCAGAGATGCTGCCTGGCCCTCTAAGTTACTCCAGTTTTTTTCTGTCTACGGTACAAACCAGTATCTGCAGTGCCAAGCCGGGCAAAATGACTCAGCATTTAGGTTGCCCGGCGGCACTTTAGGTGGCCTTTGGCACCCGGGCAACCGCTAATTTCGAGCCCTGTCTTCTCCAATTACTTCAAGGTAGACAAAAATGCTGGAGTAACTCAGCGGGTAAGGCAGCATCTATAGAAGGAATAGTTAACGTTTCGGGTCGAGAAGGGTCAAGGGTCTCGGCCCGAAACGTCACTTATTCCTTCGCTCCATAGATGCTGCCTCACCCGCTGAGTTTCTCCTGCATTTTTGTCTACTTTTGATTTTTCCAGCATCTGCAGTTCTTTCTTAAACATCCCCAATTACTTTAAATCATCCTGCAAACCTTTTTCTACACATCACCAATACCAATGTGAAGATTGCCTCTGGTTATTCACTCTTCTACAAATTGTTCTGCAGCTGCTCAGTGATATCTTTCATTTTGTCACCACGGCAGGTGACATAATATTCTGATATCTTACCTGTGACCTTAGAAACATCTCTGTGCTGCCTCTAATGACTTTCCTTCTCTCTCTTTATATAGTTGAGCCACTTGCAGTACTGTAGTTTTGATCTGGCTGCATTTCCTAGGGAATGACTACTGGCAAAGGAACACGATCACCAAAATATATTTTCTGTTTTTTTGTAGACTGGTTGGAAGTTGTTCAGTTTCTCAGTCAATACTTCCTTGAGCCTGTCAGCCTCATGAGTAGACCATAGTACCAACAGATCTTGCCCGATCTTAACAACCTAGACTTTAAATTGTTTCATCTGATGACACTCTGTACGTGGCTTTCCGGGACACTGGAAACACCCAAAAGTTTTTGCTTGGTGCAGGATGTATGTTTCGTGGGTGTGAGCTACTCTACCTGAGTGTTGTGTTTAATTGGACATATGCACTGATGTTGTCGATTTATTCTTCAATGATAGTGAGCACAGTGATCCTTATCATCCCACCAACCACGGTTGTTCTACCCCAAATGTTGTCTGTCTATTCCCTCCACAGATGCTGCCTGACCCATTAAATTAAATGTTGTCTGTCTATTCCCTCCACAGATGCTGCCTGGCCCATTAAATTAAATTTCAGCTGTTTGATTTTTGCTCAAGATTCTAGCATCTTGTCTTCAGATGATCACACATTTTTAACTGTCAGATCCATAACTTTTCCAGTTAGGGATGTTGTGCTTTCATCCATTTGTGGCTGTGAGTTAAAATTGATCCTTTAATTTTAATTGGTAATTCATAGTTTTAACACAAATGCAAAAATGCAAACAACAAATCCCATTTTAGCAATGGACCTGCCTGGTTTCTTTCACTGCTGACTGCTGCACTTAATTGTAAATCTCACTATAGAAGTTCCTTGAGTGCAATCAGCTGTGAAATATATTTTGCAAGTATTCAAAAGAATAAATAGGCACTCTGGATCATGAATTGTGTGTGGTCTGTGCCAAAGATAAACACATCTTGGCTTCATGTGTTTATTCAATTCAGCTGGCTTTGTGGATTGGCTGTGATCCACATAAACAGAACTCTAGCGATGAAAGGATTGGACCCAGGTTCATTGAATACTGACCAAAATCTACAAGTATCCTAGGTAGGTTGATATATAGCAATCTAGTTCTGTGGAGCACAGGTAGGATGGTTGAGGTTGTGATTAAAATATTTGTGGCAAGATATCCTCAGTCCAAATAGTGATCGTCTGTTCCTATCATATTTTGACTATTCTTGCAAAACAAAAAGCATAAATACAATTTATTAGGTGCAAATGGCTTTATAGAACAAATCTTACCCTTTTTATAGGCCTTCTGCACATTTGCTTGAGACTTTGCATTTTGAATGATTTCTGTTACTTTGCAGCTCCTAGCTCTGAATCTGACACAATGGCACAGCAGGTTGCACTGCTGCCTCATCGATGTTACAACCAGAGTTTGATCCTGAATCCTGGTAATGAGATTGAGAGTTTGCATGCTCTCGCTGAAGCCATGTGGGTTTCTTGTAAGAGCTCCAGTTTCCTCCCACTTCCCAAACTCATGCTGGGTGGATACTGTAAATTATCTCTTACCCTTGGGTAGGGGACCAGAGAATTGGTAGAGAGTTGATGAATATAGAATCATGGAACTATACAAAATGCAAACAGGCCCCATCGGCCCAGCACATCCAAGCTGACCATGTTGCCTAAACAAGCTTGTCCCACCTGCCTGCACCTGGTTAACATCCCTCCAAATCTCGCCTATTCAAGTTATTAGACCACCTCTACCACTTCCATTGGTAGCTCATTCCACATATGCACCATTCTCTGAGTGAAAACGATGCGCCTCAGGTTCCATTTAAATCTGTCCCCTCTTTAGACTCTCCTACTCTTGACAAAAGACTGTGAACATTCATCTTATCTGCTGCATATGATTTTATAAACCTCTATCAGGTCACGCCTTGGCCTCCCATACTTCAGTGGGGAAAGAGAGTCAGCCTATCCAACCACTCCTTAAAACACAAGCCCTCTCGACCCTTAATATCCTCATGAGTCTTTTTTGCACCATTTCCAGCCTTATCATTGTGTAAAGGGCAATTGACCTAATGGCCTCTTACATAACAAAACTACGAACTATTGTTGTTTTGCATATAGCACGTATTGGTTAAATAATGAAATTCATTAATTTGATATTTTAAAATAGTGTCATGTGCAAAGCCATGCATCAGAGAGGAAAGCTGTATATCCCATGTATATGGCCTTCCCTGAATACCTACCAGCCCCATGTGTAATATTTACTGGTCCCCACGTAATCCAGAGTTTGTCTTCAATAGCCAGTATCAGTGTTATCCACGGATTCGCCATATTTTCTGATACAGTGCCTCTAATTCGAGACCGCTCAACAAGGGGAAACATTTACCCCATATGTGTGGCGCCCTTTAAGAATTTTGTATGTGTCAATGTGATCTCTTAATCTTCCAGCCTCTGGAAAATACAACCCCAGTCTACTCAGTCTCTCCTTGATGGCAAATTTGTCACCTCTGAAAGTTGTGTTATGAAAGAAAAAGATTTGTCTCACCAACATCTTTAATAGATGATGTCTTATTCTTTATTCCGTAATGCTAGATTCACCCACCAGAGGAAATTTCCTCTCCACATTCATCCAACCAGAAGAAATATACAACCCCTCAAGCACTTGTATATTTCAGTTGTTGTATCTCACTCTACTAAACATCAGCAGAAACAAGCCTAACCTCATAAGACAACCTGCATTTTATCTGCTGGCAGTAATATCATCTATTCTACACATTGTTAAATAATGTCCTCTACAACTAAATCATAACCATCAGCAGCATAACAGGTTTACAGGCTTGTTAGCAAGTACAAATTCCATTGTTCCGTTTTCAGTACAATTAGGCACTCTTGACTCTCTCTTGACTCTTTTACATTCAGTTCTCATAAAAAACAATAGCATTCTGTTAACTTTCCTAATTACTGCATACTAGGTATATTGTAAGTCAAACACGCCCAGATTGCTCTGCATCTTAGAATTTTGCAATTTCTCACCATTTAAATAATCTTTTTTATTTTCCCAACCAATCTTAGTTTCCCAACCAGTCTCACAGTTTTTCCCCCACTCCATTGACCTACCTCTGTACCTTCCTTATGGCCTTTTCACAATTTATTTCTCCTAAGTGGATCGCCTCTCATTTTTCTGAATTACACCTCATCTCACCCTATTACAATTATCTCAATAGATTCCCGCATTTCTCTTTTTACTGATGTCAGATCAACTGGTCTATAATTCTGTATTATCTCTCTCCCTTTCCTTCCTTCCTAAAGTGGGCTAACATTTACTAAAATTCATCTGAGAGAACCACTCTAGTATTGATGGAATTTTAGGAGATGATCCACAATCTCTATTGTCAACTCCTTTAGTATCCTAAGATTTGGGTCATCAAGTCCTGGGATTTATGGTCTTTCATTCCCACCTCTCCAATACAAAATGTTCACCTACGTTGGTTTCTTTCAGCCAGTGGCGGAATTCCCGGGTGGGCCAGGGGGGGGAACAAGCCCCCCCTCTGTTTTGAGTGGTGAAATCTCCGCTTTCCGCGACAGTGGGGGTGGGACTGCTGATCGAGGGCGCCGATTGGACGAGAGAGAGACGTCGGTCAGCAGGCAATGGGGGCGGGACATGATGATTCAGCGCGATGATTGGAGGAGGGAGGTGTCGGTCAGAGGTGGAAGTAGGGGGGTGGAATTGAGGATAGAGTGCGGTGATTGGAGGAGGGATACGTGCCCAGGTCATAGGGTTACAACGGCAGCCCTGGACACAGACCTGCGCCTCGATCCTGGCTGGCTCTCCGGTGCTGCAATCGCTGCCGAACCGCCCCGTCCCCACCCGAGTGCCCCCCACGCCCGGGGGTGGCCAGAGACGTCGGGAGTCAGATGGGAACGGTGCCCCCAGGCCCACAGCCAGCGCAGAGAAGCAGCGTTAAACCCAGCTCAACTTTGCCTCTCCCGCCAATCGATATAGATCATCTGGCATCTGGAGCAGCGGATGCAGTATGCCAGATGATCTATATCGATGAGACCAAGCGGAGGCTTGGCGATCGTTTCGCCGAACACCTCCGCTCGGTCTGCAAAAACCAACCCGACCTCCCGGTCGCTCAGCACTTCAACTCACCCCTCCCATTCCGTATCCGACCTCTCGGTCCGGGGCCTCCTCCATGGCCAGAGTGAGCAACACCACAAGTTGGAGGAACAGCACCTCATATTCCGCTTGGGGAGTTTGCATCCTTTGGGCTTGAACATTGAATTTTCTCAATTCTGTTAACCCCTACTGTCTCCTCCCCCTCCCACCTCTCCCTCAGCCCTCGGGCCCTGGCATTCCCTCTATCTCTATCTCCCTCCCCCACCCTAGTCGCACTAGCTTCTCATTTTCACACCACAAACAGCTTACAATGGCTTGTTCCCTTTATCATCGATCCTTTTTTGCATATCTTTCATTCATTGTTCTTTATCTCTCACATCACCGTCTATATCTCTCGTTTCCCTGATCCCTGACCAGTCTGAAGAAGGGTCTCGACCCGAAACGTCGCCTATCTCCTTCGCTCCTTAGATGCTGCTGCACCCGCTGAGTTTCTCCAGCTTTTTGTGTAACCCTCGATTCTCCAGCATCTGCAGTTTCTTCGTTAACTATTTTTTAGAGTTGCTTGTTGATTGTGTTTTTAATGTAGTTTCCCAATTCATCATAGCCATCATGCCTTTATGATGCGCTTTATTCCGATTTGGGGGCTTATCCCCAACACTATTTCTGTGTTTGACAGTGAAGTTTAGTTGAACCAGCATTTGGTGAATTATGCCAGGTTCTAAATGTAACAATCAAACCTTGTGTATTTAGTGATCTTTAGTTTTGAACATTTACTCACTTGGGCTATGTGTTCTTCACATAAACTTTACTTGGCACCTTAAGGCTATTGTTCATTTCAATTGATATTGGCTGAGTGGCTGCAAACTATTCTAGCAATATTTTATGCACTGGTTTTGTCAGGGTTTTCCAGTTAAGTCTACAATTTATCTTTGTTTTCCTTTGATATTAGGTCGCTTGCTACACTCAATTTTGTGTTGCATTCCCCTGCAAGACAGCTCAATGGTGACCCCTGTCTGTAAGAAGATACATAGAAACATTCCATTTCATATGTCATTATTGGCATCAAAACCTTGTGTACTTTCTTCACTGGTTGCACACTTAAGGGCCTGTCCCACTATACGAATTACCCAAGAGCTCTCCCGAGTTTTAAAAAAAAATCAAACTCGTGGTAAGTACGTAGAATGTACGTACCGGGTACATCAGAGCTCGGGACATCTCTTAGTGGCTCGTAATGCTAACGGCAGGTACTCGGGAGATGCGGTAAGCTCGTGAAGTTTTTTCAACATGTTGAAAAATGTCCACGAGAGCCCCGAGTACCTACGAGCGGCTATTACTGTAATTCTCCGAGTTCGAATCAGGAAACTCGTAAGAACTCTTGAATTACCTCATACAGTGGGACAAGCCCTTTACTGGTGTCTTTAAAATCCCATGAGAGATAAATGCACTTAAAATATGCAGGTTCCTGGAATTGCAACTGTATGAAGATATTTGGGACACATAGCAACTGTACAGTGTGATTCACATTTAACTGAGAGGACCCCAGTTGAGTACATTGATAACGGTGTGGTTACAATGACCAATGAAGAACATTGGTGTATTCAAAGCAATTCAAAACAAATCTGTTTGACAATGCAGTGGTGCAGTGGTTGTAACATTGAGAACTCGCCTAAACGGTGTAGAGATGAATATAACTCTTGGTTGCTGTGTGGGCAGTGTCATTACTTTGCATAGAAAACAAAAGAGTTTTATTGTCTGGGCTTTGCACCTAACTGGAAGATCATCTCCCTAATCAGGGCTTTGTGAATGTGGGCAGGTGGGAGTGATGGGCAGCTGGGTCCAGAAGATCCAGCCGATTGTAGGGTTTTCAGACAAGAACGTTTATGAAGAGGGGAAAGGAAAGAACTTTAGGTGCCAAGGCTGTCCCACTGCGGCGACCTAATCTGTGAGTTTAGAAGAGTTTGCCCTCAACTCAAACTCGCAGCATGGTTGACACGTGGTCCTATGAGGTCACTGGAACTCTCCTTCATGCTCGAGGGAAGTTCCCACATACTCGCGGCCTCAGTTTGGTCAAGGAAACATTTTCAGCATGTTGAAAAATTTTCCGCAGGTGAAAATTGGTCGGCATGGTTCTTTTGAACTCGTAGTGCAGTGGAGTGGGGTCGCTATGTAGTTACAGGCAGTCGAGGGCAGCCATAGGCAATTTCCTTTTCTGACCGGGCATTTTAATTGGCTTATTGGAGTTTTCAGGACCAATGAAAACCGACCGGTAATGTAAAATTCCTGCTAAACTTTATTATAAGTTGTCTGACTTCTTAAAAGTGTCTCCACTCCTTCTCGCTCCCCCTTCTTCCTCCCCTTCTCTGCCCTTCTCTCCCCCTCTCTCCCCTCCCTCTGCGCTCTCTAAAGGACTTACCGTACACCGTGCAGCCGTCTTTTACCTTTCTGTTCATTGCGGGTGTGAATTTCAGACAGCGCTGCCCCGCTTTCCCTGGCCCCCACTTTTGCGATGTGTTTGTGTGTGTGTGTGTGTGTGTGTGTGTGAGAGCGGTTGGTCGATCCAGCTCGCGGTGTCATTGCTGATGGTCAATCCAGCTCGAGGTGTTTCAGGCGAGTGCCCTCGAGCTTGAAGGTCAAAGACAGTCGCTGAAAGGTTGCGTCAGTGGGACAGGCCCTTAAGGACTTTACTAAAATGTAAAGGAGTTTGATGCTGAGGTCAAGATTGTATTTAATACAGAGCATAACATTTTGATAATTGAAGTTATTTTAAGATGTTAATTTACCTAATTAACACAAATAAAATTTGATTAAACTGATTCTTCGAAAGTTTAATAACTTTATTGTCTTACAACTAGCTTTGACTCAATTTATTGAGAGGTTTAGAAGTCTGTAAATGCAGGTTTTCTGATAACATTCAGGTAGATAAGGTGGTCAAAAAGGCTTTTGGCACATTGGCCTTCCTCAGTCAGAGTATTGAGTATAGAAGTTGGGAGGTCATGTTGCAGTTGTATAAGACGTTGGTGAGCCATTTAGAATATTGGGTTCAGTTCTGGGCACCATGTTATAGGAAAGATATTGTTAAGCTTGAAAGGGTTCAGAAAAGATTTACGAGGATGTTGCCAGGACTAGAGGGTGTGAGTTATAGGGAGAGGTTGTGTCTCTATTCCTTGGAGCGCCGGGGGATGAGGGGTGTACAAAATCATGAGAGGAATAGATCGGGTAAATGAACAGAGTTTCTTATTCAGAGAAGGGGAATCGAGGACCAGAGGACGTAGGTTCAAGGTGAAGTGGAAAAGATTTAATAGGAATCCGAGGAGTACACTTTTCATACAAAGGGTGGTGGGTGTATGGAACAAGCTGCCAGAGGTGGTATTTGAGGCTGGGACTATGACAACATTTAAGAAACAGTTAGACAGGTACATGGATAGAACAGGTTTGGAGGGATAGGGACCATGCGCAGGCAGGTGGGACTAGTGTAGCTGGGACATGTTGGCCAGTTTGGGCAAGTTGGGCCGAAGGGCCTGTTTCCATACTGTAATACTCTATGACCCAGAGAACTACATCCTGTCTACCACTATATTGACTGAACAATTTGCTATCTTTTCATCTTCTCTCACGACATTAATCCACAGAGCAGGAATCACAGATAGTATGGTATACTTCAGGGGGCTGAGAAAGGGAACGAGTTATTGATGAGAAATTATGGTAGTGAATGAAATATGTACCTTTTCCTTAAGAAGCTAGAGTTTTGATAATTAGAAACCCAGCAAAAGTGTCTCTAATATAAACCTTCCTACAATTTAGGACAATTTAAACAGTAAGGCCAATTTTGTTGTACCCTTCTGTAGTTCTAGGTTATTTTTTAATATAAAAAAACATGTTGTTTAAATATTTCTAAGTCTCATTTAAATCACATTCCTTTTTAAATAGGAACAAGCTAATGAAACATATATTTCAACTCTGGAAAGGAAGGGTCTGTTTTATCTCTAATGAGCAGCACTGTTCGGCTTGATTACAAATTACTCTGTATGGAATTCAGAGCATGCAGGAGTCCGCTATTAATCTGCGTACTTCAAAGCCTCAGCAGGTGCTTTCCTTAGTTTCTCAGCTCTGATCAACAAAGTAACCACGGGCTATGCTCTAAATGTTTACAGCAAAAACAAAATGTTAAATAAAGTGCATTTACACTGTAGAGTGGGGAGAAAGGACAGATGTTGGTGTTTGCACACAAGCTATTTCAGTTAGCATGCTTTAGAAATATGGATTACTTGGCTGTGACAGAAAGGAATTGCCTGTAACGATAAGGTAGACAAAAATGATGGAGAAACTCAGCAGGTGAGGCAGCATCTATGGAGCGAAGGAATGGGCGACGTTTCGGGTCGAGACCCTTCTTCAGACTCAAGGACTGTAATGATAGATCATTCCAGGAAATGTATTCAAAATTAACTTTTTTTGTCAAACATTTCCTTATTTATCAGCTCCCAAAGTAACTAAAAATGGGTTCTCTCTGTTCCAAAGTTCTATAATAATTGCTGTTTTAAAATAAAACCAACATACAGCAGTGACCCAATAATCTATTTCTGATACTGTACCTACTGCATCAGATATAAATTTGTTTGGGTCATTTGTCCCGCCTACTCTTCAATCTTTGCTGTTCAACCTTTGGAGTTGCTTTCATTTTCCAGCATCTACAATTCTATTTGTCATAGTTAAGAAGGTAAATTAATTTAGAGTTGCATTGTCTCAATGTTGCCCCCGAAAGGACGACTGAAAAATGTTGGTGGGGTATTTCATCCTCTTCCACACATGGAGCAATATTAACAGCACCCAGTACAATCTGACACAATACAGAAAAAAGTGTAATTTCGCAAAAAAAGTTTTATTCAGTAAATTAATGGGAAATTAGCTAATATAAAATGGTAAAAAGGAACTGCAGATGCTGATATATACCAAAGGTGGACACAAAATGCTGTAGTAACTCAGCAAGTCAGGCAGCATCTCTGGAGAACATGGACAGGTCACATTTTTGGACCCGAAATGTCACCTTTCCATATTCTCCAGAGATGCTAAGTTACTCCAGCATTTTGTGTCTATCTCAGCTAATATCAAGGTTTATATCAGACAAAATGCATGCAAAACATACACTTGCAAGTTTTCTCACTTGCAGAACACCACCATAAACAGATGCTTGATACATGGGTCCATTTTTTAATGAAATTCCCAAGTCTATTACGCATAATAAATATTTAACGTTGTAGGCCAGTTCCAATTTCATCTTTCGTCTTTCCTGCCCTATTAACATTAAGTGAGAATCCTAAATTTGCAGGAAGTGGTGTGGCAAATGTAAGTCTGTGTACACAGAGCTTTGTGCAATGTAATGTTATTACAGTGTTGGCGATGGAAAAGGGTGGCAGGTTAATGAGAGAAGAGTAGTGGGACCAATAAAATTCCTCGAATGGGAGTTACATGAACCTAATGGGCTGCACTGAATGGACTCCTGTGTGTTTATAAGTATAGGATGATATAAGCCTGGTCCACAAAATATCAAGAAGATGTTCAAATTAAATCTTCTTCATTCATCTACCCCCCCCCCCCCCCCCCCCAAACACACCCACGCCACAAATCTCTAACCTGCTTAGCTGGCTGACAGAGACATTAATAGATGTTCATTATGTTGAATTTCATTAAGAATATCTTCAAAACAAAAACAAAGGCAAAAGGGTAGATGGATAATTTTAAAACTGCTGGCTACACATAGCCTCTCTGAGCCTTTCCCTCCATTGAAACGAGTAGAGACGCTATTCCTATAAAGAGGTTAGTTCTAGTGCAGTGATACGAGTGGTAATTGCCCACATTTTACAACATGATCTCTTATGAGAAGCACAGTCATCATCACCAAAACAGCTGACTGCTACTTTGTGTTTAGGAGGTAATCCTATAATGGCTGATTGCAAGCATTGGCAATCGTTCCCACAGAACGTGGGCCTTTATTCCGTCAATACCAGTAGTTTTTCTGGCTTTTATCTTGGTGGCTATGGACACCAATTCTAACAAATTATTTTACTGTGTTTAAGACCAGGGAGGTGAATAACAAAGATGAAACAAAATTAGATTGATCCTGTATCTAACCTGTTTTCATCCAATTTGCAAAAATGTATTCATTTTTAAACTAAATTAACTAGAAAATGATCGGCAATGAAATCTTGGCAAATATGTTCCTCAACCAGTTAATACTGGACATATTATTGTCCAGTTAATGTCAGTAGATTGATCCCAAAGTTTATTCCATGTGATTCACTGTAAGAAAGTTTAGTCCATATGGTCCATCAGTAAGACAACATATGAGATCTGCTTAAAATATATATTTTGTTTTCCCTTTATTTTCAAATATTTCAAGGAACTCGAACCTGAATGCTCTTTTAAATATCCTTTTATAATTGACATTTTTATCTCAAATATAAAAACATATATTTAATATCAAATATATTTGAGATATACATACAGTGCCCTCCATAATGTTTGGGACAAAAACCCATCATTTATTTATTTGCCTCCGTACACAATTTGAGTTGTAATAGAAAAAATCACATGTGGTTAAGTGAGCATTGTCAGATTTTATTAAATGGTGTTTTTTATACATTTTGGATTCACCATGCAGAAATGACAGCAGTGTATACATAGTGTGTGTGTGTGTGTGTCCCGGTTCAGGGGCACCATAATGTTTGGGACACATGGCTTCGTAGGTGTTTGTAAATTGTTCCACCTTAATGCAGGTACAAGTGAGCTATGGAAACGTTTAATGCTGTTTATCAACGTGAGGACCAAAGTTGTGCCAATGAAAGTCAAAGAAGCCATTATGAAACTGAGAAACAAGAATAAAATAAGAATAGAGACATCAGCCAAACCTTACGCTTACCCAAATCAACTGTTTGGAACATCATTAAGAAGAAAGAGAACACTGGTGAGCTTTCTAATCGCAAAGGGACTGGCAGGCCAAGGAAGACCACAGCTGATGACAGAAGAATTCTCTCTATAATAAAGAAAAACCCTCAAACACCTGTCTGACAGATCAGAAACATTATTCAGGAGTCAGGTATGGATTTGTCGATGACCACTGTCCGCAGAAGACTTCATGAACAGAAATACAGAGGCTACACTGCAAGATGCAAACCACTGGTTAGCCGCAAAGATAGGATGCCAGGTTACAGTTTGCCAAGAAGTACTTAAAAGAAAAAAAGGACTTGGACAGATGAGACGAAGATTAATTTACATCAGAGTGATGGCTCTGCCCAAGTTCCAAAGCATGCCACGTGATGCTGGGGGTGTTATGGCTATGGCTGCTGAAGGTCCTGGCTCAAACAAATGCCTCAAAACTCATTGGCCGGCGGTTCATTCTGCAGCAAGACGATGATCCCAAACATACTGCTAAAGCAACAAAGGAGTTTTTAAAACTAAAAAATAGTCAATTATTGAGTGGCGAAGTCAGTTACCTGATCTGAACCTAATTGAGCGTGCCTTTTATATGTGAAGAGAAAACTGATTCATAAGCTAAAGATGGCTGCAATACAGGCCTGGAAAAGCATCACCAGAGAAGACACCCAGCAACTGGTGATGTCCATGAATCGCAGACTTCAAGCAGCCATTGCATGCAAAGGATATGCAACAATATCCTTGCATAACTAAACATAACTACTTACATTTACATGACATTGCTGTGTCCCAAGACTATGTATTGCTGTGATTTCTACATGGTGAAATCCAACCTTTATTAAAATCTGACAATGTGCACTTTAACCACATGTGATTGGTGGAGTACAGAGGCAAATAAATAAATGATGGGTCTTTGTCCCATACATTATGGAGGGCACTGTATAATTCAAATGAATTATAAGGTGAAGGAAGAGCTGCCAGTTCAAAGTACAAAGTTGTACTTTGAACTGACAAATAGCTTTGACTGAAATAGTTGTGCTCTTTATACGAGTGCTGTTAAGTTGAATATCCCACAGTGTGTGCATGCACACACGCAATGACACTTAACACGTTTAAGTAACTACAGAATATTGCATACTCAATTTTATTTGTAATACTTGAGTAACAAACCTTCTGATGGGACTTGGAGACTATTGTTGTCCCTAGTGAAAAGTTCCCTTTATTGTTATTTTCGTAGTGTCAATTACAAATGTTTTTTCATTATTATTTTGGCCCTTTCTTTGTATTACTCAATAACAAGTTGTGGAGCAAGTTCCTGCATTTTCAAATCTGTAGACCCTTACAGTGACACTTTATTTATTTTTCTTTTAATTTCTCTCCAAAGCATTAGAACTTATCGGGAAATAAATAATTTAATTACATTGCTGTGTGAATAAGAAATGACACCACAACACAATATGCTGTTACTATTTTACAATTACAGCTGGTAATCGTTCATTGAATTTTATATTGACATGAAGATGTCATCGATGGGTATTGATACTATTTTTCTCTTAGTACGTCAGTCCTGGCAGTTATTTCCATCATAATATTGCTTGGCTTAAGTAACATTATTATATTTGGCCAAAATTTCATTCTCAGGATCAATTAGGTACCAGTTTGTCAATTAATTGTATCCAGATGTCACAGAATGGAAGGCTGGTGTTTTCTACTTCTGCTCTTGTACAGGTCACTCGTCTCTCCATCTTAAAAGTCAGTGGATGAAATGGCAAGTGGAAATGCAGAAAGCTTTAACCAGTAGGATGGAAGTTACGCACAGTTAAATTCCATATCCCCTCCCAACAAAATATAGCTCAGACTACTGGTTTGTCAGCCTCCAGTTATAGGTTTGAATGGGTAACCAAGCTATGTAAACCAAGAAGATCTGAAGAAGGGTCCTGACCCAAAACGTCACCTATCCTTTTTGTCCAAAAATGCTGCCTGACCCGCTGAGTTACTCCAGCATTTTGTGTCTCTTTGGTATAAACAAGCATCTGCAGTTCCTTTTTAGAACAAGTAACCCAAGTAAGCTTAACTATATGGCATTACATATATTGTTCATTGTGAAATGAGTTGTTTTAAATTTAGGTGCAGTGACTGCTGTTTACCGAGGTTTTTAATTAATCAAATGCTTGAAATGGGTATTTAAATTTGAAGGAAACTTTTACAGTACACCTCTAACTCCCACTGCAATTGAAAGTGTTAAAAGTATCAATATTTACACAAAGATTAATTCACAAGAAACATTTAGCATAAAGATTGTGTGCATTGATTTCTTTTTGAGCAAACGGCCAGGAAGTTTAATTCTACTGCATATGTGTCTGAGTAAATATATCCCACTCATTTGTTTATTCTTTAAATAAGTTGTTCATCAAAATGTGATACGAGGTCTAATGTAATCCTCCTGCCCCTTTTCAATGATATAAAAAAAGCTATATGTAATTTAAAGCTCACCAGAACTGGTGAAAATACTGCTGTGATCAGAAAAAGACGTGGCTCACCCAGGGGAGTAATCAAAAATAAAACTGAGTAAATAGAGTAGACTTTCTGCTTAATTTGAGGATTACTTTAACTTGATTATTTCTCTCAATGCAACAGCAAGCCTTGCTTCTGGAACAGCAACGTATCCATCAGCTTCGCAATTACCAAGCATCGATGGAGGCAGCAGGGATTCCTGTGTCCTACAGTGGACATCGCCCCCTATCCCGAGCTCAGTCATCGCCCGCTTCTGCCACTTTTCCTATCTCTGTTCAAGAACCACCCAGTACACCTCAATTCACTACAGGTAAATGGTTGTTAATTCGATTGCTGATGATCCCCGGATCCCTGATCCTTTTTTTTCTCTGGTCATCATTATGCATACTTGTTCATTTCTGCTCATAAGTTATTATGTAACATGTTTGCTGTATTCACTGTGTAGATGAAAAATATTGTGCAACTTACTCCCACATTTTAGATACTTAAGTTATTATCCCAAGTCTGAGATCACTGACTAAACCAATCTCTCTTCGCTATGTCCATGTCTTCAGATTGTTTGTTGGACATCTGTCCTTGGAAACACATCCAGTTTCTCCAGTTAAACTGCAAAAGCTAAAGCCTTTGTTTTCAGCTCTTGGCAGAAACTCCATATCTCTCTCACAAATAAGCAGTCAGAGGATCAGGCAGTATCTGTGAAAGGAGAAAATCAGCTCTGAAATGTCACTATTTCTCCTTCCTGTCCAGCATTTCCTGCCTTTATTTCAGATTTCTACTATTTTCAGTACTTCATATTTGCGACATTTTATAGTAAACCTGTATGGTGACAGAGTGAGAACAGAACCACATGTATTTGTCTTTTGTTGTTGGATATTTAATCTGATTAAAGCACTACATCGGTCTTAACCGCAGCACCATTTAGAATGTTTTAGAATTGTTCTTGAATTTATTATTTTTTAAAGGACACTTTATGTACGGTATATTTGCTCACCTTTTCTTGAAGAGATCCTTTGCTACTCCACTCCACTGCACTCTGCTTTATACTGGCAAACTTTTCTGTTTCCTCTCAGGCCTGATGCATGGTCACGACCTGAACCATCAACTTACACCTTTCACATCCACAGATGCTGCTTGACCAGCTGAGAGCTTCCAGCAATGTTTTAGTCCTAGATTCCAGCATCTGCAATCACTGTTCCTAATTTATTTCTTCCCAAATGTTTATTTGTAATACAATTGAACATTTTAATGTTATATAATGTCAATCTTCAAGGCAATATCTTAACATCAAGGTTATTAGTTTATTCTTGTTGTAAGAATGTGAATAATTATGCAAATTAAACTGAGAATTATTTCTGATTAAAATTGAGAGTCTATGGTTAGAAGCACTAATCTGAGGTCCTTATTTTGTGGCCAGATAAATCCAGGTGCCTTGATTCTTCTGGGTTATGCCTTGTGTGTACCCTTTAAAAAACATTATCCGGGTATTTGAATTCTCTGGAAAATCTATTCCATAGAGTTGATTGCTCTTCAGAAATTAAATTTATTATGATTGAGCTCAAAATATTGCACAAGATTGGGTAAAGAAGGCAGTTTTGATCATTGAGAGGACACTGATTCCAACATCAAATTAAATAAAATATCATGCACTAATCAATGTATGTTTCTAAGTGGTGGCTGTAGAAAAATTCCCTGACCACTAATTGGAACCTTTGCATGCACTGGAAATTGTCACTATTTACAAACCTAACTTGAGTATTATCATGGAGGCACAAAAACTGCACATGCTGGAATATTGAGCAAAAAAACAAAGTGCTGGAGGAACACATATGTACAATCTGAACAAGGGTCTCCACCCAAAATGTCATCTATCCATTCCCTCCACAAATGTTGCCTGGCCTGCTGAGTTCCTCCAGCACTTTGTTTTTTGAGTACTATGAATATTTGTCACAAATTAAACAGGTATGCCAAGACGAGAATGGAGAAATATGGTTACAATCAGATCCTGTTAAAGGTGGTGTGACTTGAATGGCCTTCTCATGTTTTGATATGTTTACTCGTATTGGAACAAGTGTCCCGATACTGTTTGCTGCAGAAAAAGCCCATCCTCATCATGAGAACTCTAAATTGTCCACTGGTATGTGAGTAAAATTGGCTTTCTATTCTGTTAGGCTAATTTTTCCTTAATTAATAATAATGATTTTCTTGAAAAGAATTAAGGTGTGATAGGTTGACAATCAAAAGGCAACAAATCAAATTCTTGAGTAAACAAATGTTCAATGTTTGTTATAGTTATCAATTCCAATGAAGTGTTAATTTTATTTTGTATGTTTCACTTTTTTAATGTATTTATGGTGAATTATTTATTGACCTTTTTTTTCATTCCTCTGATAGGTCTTGTTTATGATACTCTGATGTTGAAGCACCATTGCACATGTGGCAATACAAATAGCCACCCTGAACATGCCGGGAGAATCCAGAGTATCTGGTCTCGACTGCAAGAGACAGGCCTACGCAGCAAATGTGAGGTAATTTCCAAACATAGTCAAGAGCTTCTTGATTCAAGTCTAAATGTAAAACAAACTGTTGCCACCACTGTTGAATGGTATAGAATAGTCTTTTGAAAATTTGAAATACAAACTTAAGTAGCTTCAAAAGCAGAATTTAAATCTTAAATTATTAATTTACTCTGATCAAGTTACCTCTGAACTGTGTTAAAGCCATTTGAAATCTGCACAGACAGTACCTGTGTTAATTTATTAGCATAACAAATGATGGTCATTAAATCTGACGTGAGAACTTGATATAAATCATTTGAACATAGTCCTGATTTCATGGATTTGGATGTATTACAGGCACTCTTTAAACGCTCCAGTCTGCAGCAGTGCTTTTACAATTCATCAAGCAAAACAAAATGAAAAGGGCTAGATAGTTAAGGAACGGTATTCTCATAACTATAACTTTATTTTTTTCTTGTTTCATTTTGTAAATGGAGGAGACTGGGACTATGCTCTCTGAAGTTAGAAAAATGGGAAGTTATGTCACTGAAACATTGAAAGTTCTTAAACCCTTACAAGTGTATGGAGTTGATGTTTTGCTTGGTGGGGTGTCTAAGCCTGGAGTTGCACTGTCAGAATAAGAGGTCAGCCATTCAGGATGCAGATAAGAAGACATTTCTTTGCCCAGAGGTTAGGGTGTCTGGAATTCTCCATGAGGGTCAGTTGCTGAGTAAATCAAGACAGTGAGTGATAGATTATGGTTATTAAAGAAGTCGAGGAACAAAATGATATGGAAGAAAAGTGGCATTGAGGAAAAACAAAAATCAGCCATGATTTGATTGAATGGCAGAGCAGTCGCTTCTATATCTTGTTTTTTCCATTTCAAATAAGGGATAGAGGACATTGGAAGCAGTGTTCCTATAAGAGGGAAGAGGCCAGTGAAAAATTATGCAAATATACAAAAAAAGCTGGAAGTGTTGTTGCAGATTATTATGCTTAATTACTTAAAAAATATATATGCATGGTAGATGAAAGTACCGTATTTCCCGGCAATGGAGATGCACCTGCGTTCAAGACGCACCCCTATTTTGAATTGCTAAATTTTGAAAAAAGGCTGACTGGACAGGATCAAGGGTTTGGTTTAGTCCAGGGGTCGGCAATCTTTTTTACATAGGGGCTTGGACCCATGTTTGTGAGCAGATGGCGGGCTACATCTATTTCCATAGTTAATAAATGGAGGTAATAATACATACTAACTAAATTAATAATACATACTAATAATACATAAATTAGTAATAATATACTAATTATACATAGTTTTCATGTTTTTCAATTAGTTTTCTGCAGTTTCCAGAATGCCTGCGTGCCCCGGGACTGGCTGCAGTTCCCAGATACCTCGCGTTCCCGGGACTAACTGTAGCGCCCAGGTCACCTGCCCCAGGACAGGCTGTAGTGCACAGGTCGCCCATGTGCCCTGGGGCCAGCTGCAGTTCCCAGGTCGCCTGTGAGCCCCAGGTCTAGCTGCAGTTCCGCTGTCCGGTCCCGGCAGCCGCTCGCAGCCACCCGAGCTACTGAGTGAGTTGCTGGCATGATCCCCGACCCCCTCCTTCTCAACGATCCTGCCCTCCCTGTAACTTTACCTCTGGCGGCCCAGCCGTGCTGACCCGGGCCAGACTCCCCACATGCTGTGGAAGGAACTCTTTCCCCTCCCCCCCCCCCCCCAGCCCCCAGCAGTGCTGTCCACAAAGTGCCCAGATCCCTCGCGTCTCCGGGACTAGCTGTAACGCTCGGGTCGCCTGCCCCGGGCTTGGCTGTAGCGCCCAGGTCGCCTGCGAGGCCCGGGACTAGTTGCAATTCACAGGTCGCCTGCCCCGAGACTGGCTGGAGCGCCCAGGTCGCCTGCGAGCCCCGGAACTAGCTGCAGTTCCCAGGTCGCCTGCGAGCCCTGGGACTAGCTGCAGATCCCAGGTCGCCTGCGAGACCCCAGGTCTAGCTGCTGTTCTGCTGTCCGGTCCCGGTGGCTGATCACAGCCACCTGTGCTACTGAGTAAGTTGCTGGTATGATTCCCGACCCCTTCCTTCCCAACACTCCTGCCCTCCCCGCAACTTTACCCCTGGTGGCCCGGCCATGCTGACCCGGGCCAGACGCCCCACATGCTGTGGAAGGAACTCTCCCCCCGCAACGGTGCTGTCCTTTTACAGCCGCTGTACTGACGGAAAGCCACGTCTATCTTTCTTGACTAACAATCTAACCTTCGGCCTCCAAGACGCAGGTAAATTTTCGGGCCTTATTTTAGGGTATAAAATAGCGTATTCATTGCCGGGAAATACGGGTAATTGTGATCCATTATCTTTGGCTTCTGATTTGACACTTCACTCTAACTACAGTACATGTGTTGATTTCTAATGCACCACAGATTGCAAATACTCAATATCAAAGAACAAGATCTTATTTTTTTAAGGAAGCATTAGCCTGAAATAGGTCAGTGTTTCCCAGCAGACAATTGTTAATGTCAGGGATAATTGATTCCTTTACCTGTACAATATATGAATTTATGTTATGCTCACAATTGAATGAACAATTTCCATCAGAAATCAGTGACCTTTACATAAGGGCATGCTTTCTGTAGACCTTTTATCCACTTTGACTGGACTCACTGGCATGTTTGGAGTAAACCTTATAAGTTCCCATATTTACTAAAACCAGTAACTAGGGGTAATGTCTCCAGTTTCACTCTACAACATTTACTTATTGAATTAATGTCTCTTGCAACATAATCTGTCATTACTTTCAATATTATTTGAACCACCCATTCACTAAGCAAGGATTTCCCAAGCTACTTATTTAAAAGACTGCTCATTTTAGTAATCTATACGTTATTTTAAAATAAATAACAGAAATAATCAATACCAAATATGATCGGAAGTAGATAGTTCAGGTGCCTTGAAAGGCAATGTTAAACAATTTTAATTTAAAAAATGATTTACTGAAAACAAAATCACCTAAATGGACTCAAATAGCCTTTGAAGTAGAATTTGATTTAATATAATTTATTTTGTTTTACCAAGTATTCCGCTCCATCCCTTGTTTTGTACATTACATGATCTTTCATCGGATCTTTACCTGAAGCATTAAGTTGTTTTTCTTTTTTCATGCACGGTCTGATTTCCTGAGTCTTTTCCACATTCTTACATTTTAGCTCAGATTCCTGTTTTTGTTTTGACTCTTCCCTGCCATCGTCCAGTTTCACCAGACATTGTTCATATTTGGAAGTACTCAAATATTTAATTCTCAGCTTTTCCATCGTGTTTTACTGTAAATGTGTTCCTTGATGAAATGTTAGCTAACACACTTTATTTAAAAAAGAAAGGTAACTGTTAGTACACGAGGCCCGCAATTATTTTTATGAGGATTTTAAGAGATTTTACTTCTAAATCAAATTCTTCCCATTTACTATTTGGTAAATACTAATATAGTCGTATAGCAAAATATATGTACATTGGACCTCTGTGAAATTCATTAACCATAACTTGTCATTTTATAAACTATATTTCCACCCTTTTTAACAAGAGAGTTCAGATTTATATTTGTGTATGCACTCGCATTCTATTCCTATGCCTTTGTGGCAGGAGCAAATTAATTTGTATGGTGAGCTGCATATCTTTTTAATTATGTTAGTGCATACATACTAAAGTAAATAACATCTCAAAAATATTTCAGTTGATTATGTTTATGAAACAATAGGCCTTAATGTAGTGCAACAGACAATATTCATCGGATGAGGCCATTCTTGGTTTGTTTAAAACTAAACCTGGTATCACTAAGTACAAACATATTTTTATTGTAATTTCAAAGACATGCAGCTCAGCACAATGATGGCACCAATCCATTTGAACTTTTACCTACAAAAGAAGTATACTGGTGCATGACTGTTTTGGACAGTATGACATATGGAGGAAGTATAAATAGAAAGAAACTGAAGTATAAATTTGGATTAGATTGTTTCCATGTGCCATTTGAATTTTATAAAAGGCCTATATGACTATCGCCTATCTAGAGATGTGCCTTTGTAGTCACACACACTGTTGTACATATTGTTATATCTGTCAGTTGTCAGATCTTAAATTAAATATGCCCCTTGTTTGCATGAGACGTAACTATTTTGGAAAGTGTTTTTACTTTTTGAATAGGTATTTCCTGACGGGTAAATAATTTATCCATATTTGAACAAGCCTTTTAATGTTTTGTAGTCTTCTTTAGTGCATAAGAAAGCATTTAAATGATGTGAGTTTTGATAATGTCGGCAGTGTATCCTTCATTGACCTTTTAAGCATCATTATCGATATTGATATCTAAATGCATTGTATTCTTTGAAAAAGCTTGCAACTGTAAAAAAAACAAGACCCCAAAATATGTTAATAGTTCATGTGATAGGAGCAGAATTAGGCTTTTGGCCCATCAAGTCTCCTCTGCCATCCAATCATGGCTGATCTACCTCCCCCTCCTCACCCCATTCTCCTGCCTTCTCCCCATAACCCCTGACACCAATACTAATCAAGAATCTATCTATCTCTGCCTTAAAAATATCCAATGAATAAAATCTTTAAGTTCAAATGGGTTAACCATTCTTCTGCCATACCACGTACTTTGTGTAGCAAGAATATAGATCTTTAAGATACTAACCATGGAAACATTGATATTTACCCAGGCACATTGATTGCACCAAAGATCCATTGCACTAGCAATTGTTCCAGGGCGAAATTGAAACATTCATAAAATTAGACTAAGTACTAAGTACTTACATTTCATTATACCTGGCAAAAGCTAGTGGACATAGTAAATTGGAGCTCAAATCTTCACACTGAATCACAGAATAGGCAATATGGAGCTAAACTAGATTGTGCTTGTTTTTTTTCCTGTTATTTAAAGGAAAACACTGCTGACATTGGGAGTGTGGGCTGGGCAGCAGAACTGATTTCAGACTGCTCAGGCATCTTCCAAAGTCTGCAAAATGTACTTCAACTAATAGGAAGTGTTTTCTCTACAGCTGGAATATCATGTGAGAGAGAATAGGTTACAGGGAAAATAAGTGGGGGAAAGGGATTGATGCAATTGTCTGATACCTGGCATAGACTCCTTCTGTATCATAAGGGAAGTAAAATTTGAGTGTCTCAGTAACAACATCACTAACTACTCCTTAAAGGAGTGTCTTATAGCCATGACAGACTACTCAGAACAGGAGACAACGACATGCCCTTCAGTGAAGTTTCCACTGCCAGATGGTCTTCAGAGCCATTGCAACTGACTTGGGCTTCTTAAATGATCCATGCATTCATGCGCTTTGGCTTTCCAAAGCTTTCTTCAGTGAGATACGTGATGTCCTACAGGAAGATGTAAAGCCACATTCTCGTGCCTGGAGATCGCAGTCACGTTGACTCATCTGCCTCACTGCAAGTTCTTTCTGATCTCCACCGTTCATTATACTGCTCACTCCAGCATCATAGAAATCACCGCAGGAGCTGAATTTGCAAAATGTATTTAATCTACATTGCTTTCAATGAGTACCATATGTAATCTTGGGCATTGGAATTTGCCAGCATTTGATTGCACAGGAGAGCATAAGGGATCTTATTAGGAACCTGCATATTTTCATGTCCAGGAAACATTTTCATTTTGCAGCCATTTCCAGCCTCTTGATGATCATGCGACAAATTTCTTCATGGTAAGTGCCATGCTACAGGCATAATGCATAAATAGTTCACACTGAGAGAGACTGCATTGCTGGACATTTTGAGCATTAGGCATATTCAGAGGGGCACAGCCATCTACTTGCACACCTGCAGCTGCCTTTTTCACCTTTTGGTTCATGGGGTTTGGTTAATGATTGTCAGGGTCAGACTTGGTTCAGACATTGTCTGTCAGCTTTTGGTTCATGCATAATGGTTGATCAATTCCCTTGAACAGACTTGGTTTGTGAGTTGTCCATCCTGCTTTTGGTTCATGAATCTATTTCCATAGTGCAGCCACCATCCACAGCAACCAAGAGCAGGTGTAAGAACCAGGATAGTGTTGGAAAAGGCCATTGGTATCTTCTGGTTGAAGTTTCATTTCCTGCATCAGTCTGCATCATGTGTTGCAAACAGCACCATCTTGTAAATCAGAAGCTGTATTCCGGAATGATGAGCAAATTGCAAGGAGAACCAGAGCCTGAAAAACAACAGGACCAGGAGGTTTCTCTGCTCAGACTCCAGTTTCATCATCCAGCTGAGCAGAACAGGGAAGCATTGTTAGCCTGGGGTTTAAGGAACTGCCCGATACGAGAGGCTTCTTCAAACCGCACCCCGAAAATCATTGATTCAATGCAACCCATGTGATCTTCATAGCATGTTAATGATCATTATCACAAGCATAGCACACCGTAGGGTAACCCAGGTCTCACTCACTCTCTCGCTCTCTCACGCACGCACACACACACTCTCAACGTCTCACTCTGCAGGTCCAGCTGTGCAAAATGATTCCCTGATACAGTTACTGAAATGACTTCCGACAACATCTGTTCCTTGGTAGGAGTGGTGCCTTGCTCTGAGATCTTCGACCTTGGCATTAAATATATATTCACATGAATAACAACACATTTCTGGAATAAACAGTGGACTGTTCATCACTCCGAAGAAATTAAGCTTTTTTCCACAATTCTCCATTATTTAGGGCCTTCTGGAAAAGACCACTAGTGCCACTTCTAGCTACGCTGTTCTTACAGTGAGCCTTCTGGGTGTCTTGTCCACCTGATGCGCAGGATCTTACTCCCAGTGTGCATTTCATAGACCGGGACTAACAGGATAAGGATCCATCCCTCCCCGCAGTGCTGGTCACTGAAAATGGCAATGGTACAAAGTCCTTCGAGTTGAAAAATATTAGGCACGTCCTGGAAACATGACATTCTCCCTGAGTGGGAGCTGCTCCTCTCTACTGCAGCCCCTCCTGCCTCCATGGCAACCAATTGATTGCTATGTAACAACATGTCAGAAGGTGCACTGAATTAAATGTTGTCAACTGGAATCAGCAAGTATCACTTTCGTGTTTCTTTTGAGTCATGAACCATCCTAAGACTGGTTTACAGTGAATTTCGATCAATTTTGCAACTTTTGTTGCAGAGAACCTAATTTAGAATTGGTGTTGAACACTATAATGCTAAGATGCATTGAAAATATCCAGGAAGTAGTACCTCTAGAAATGTCTTTAATGTTGCTTTTACTTCTCTCTCTCTCTCTTTTCCCCTTCTAACTTTTTTCATTTTTTCTTACGTTAAATAATTCTCATCATTCACAGAATGTAAACATAGAACATGAAACACAGATAATCATAATGTGATGTTTTGATGATGTTTCCTCATTTGCATATGTGCAAATTTGAATCAGAACATGATAGAAAATATTTATTTCCTCATCCAAAACTATTTGAAGTATATCTATCATTTCAAGATTGCTAGAAAAGTTTAAAATCAACAGTACAATTGATACAATACAAAAGTTTAAATTATAACCATTTATGGTAAAATGGGTTCTTGGGTGTTCTATAAAAGCATGGAAGAGAAATGTGGAGATCCTACAATGAACCTCCCCAGAGACAGCAGTTAAGGCCATAGCATTAGCGATTATTGGCCCAGAAGCCTGGAAGAGGGGAAAATAAAAATAACAAAATGTTAAAAGAAAATATTTGTGTATTTAAAAAAAGATTGCTGGTATGGCCAAATAACCCAATTGTAAATGGGCATGCATAGCTTGAAAGTCTTTGAAAACAGCCCAACTGGGAACCTAGGGCTACTCCAGCGATGAACTAGACAGATTAGGAAAATTATCTTCCTGCATGGAATTAGGGTAATATGAAATCTAAATATGGGAAGATGCAACATTTGGCATTTACAGGACACTTCACATCCTTACAGGATTTTTTAAGTACTGGAATTTTTGGTAACAAACACAATGACCAATTTCAGAGCCAAGCAGCCACAAATAATATACATGGTTTTCTTTCCATAATGACAAGTAACGGATCAATATTGGTCAGGTTACTTGGATGTTCCTTTGCTTTTCAAAGTATTACCAAAATATTTTGATATTTTGTTGTCCTCAAGAAAACAGTGTGAGCTTTGGCTTAATCTCGCCTCTGACAGACATCACATCACCTCAGCAGTTCCACTAAAGTGTCACAAGTTTTTGTACAAATCTATGGAGTGAAGAATCTGAGTGAAGCACAAGAGTGCTTTCGTACTGAACTATTCTATTGTATAAACATGTCAGGTAGGACTAATCACTGAACTCGAGTCTGAGAATCTGCACTGATGCATCTGTCTGGGACCTCACCACAAGTTCACCATGGTATGGTTGAGAGTGAACGATGTAGCTTAGCAAGTCACAAAACTTATTTACAACATGAAGACAAATGTATATTTTCAGCTGGCTGTGCTCATGTCGCCTGGTGTAAAACAGTCAGAGCATATGCCTGAGAGAAGCCTCCAGATCAGCAGCGGGATCAGCTGAAGCAGCAAGGAACTGGCAGTGTGAATTTGGACATAATCCGCAATGGGTCGACCCTGGTGGAGAAGGCGAATGATTACAAATCTAGGTTGAAGAAAGTATTTTCATACTTTAAATCATAACTAATTTCAGAGCTGAAAGTTAGGTATAGAGCATTAAGGAAAGTAGACAAATGGAAAATCAAGTTATTGTTGGAGGTCTCACAGAAGATTTAATTCAGAATGTAGTGAATTTTTTTAACATCTGCAAAATGAAGGTTCAACATTTTTAATGTACAATTTTTGAAACGTGAGCAAAGTTGGCCACATCTAAAAAACATAGATAAATCGGTGATATTCGAAGTTTATCCTTGCTTTAACATTGAACATTTGCATTACCAGTCACAGGTGCGAATGGTGACATGATGTGCACCAAGGAATGTTTTACATTTCATGAAAGCTTTTAATAACTTAAGTCACATGAATGAATTCAATATTTTTACATACTTAACATGCTTAAGTCCCATTCTGTTAAATAATTCTCACCTTCAGGACATATTGCTATAGAAACATAAATATGGTATTGCTCAGGGAAAGTTAGACAAGAAAGTCAGGCATGTTTTACCACTTAATGCATAATGAATTATCCTTCTGTTGTGATGGATCAATATTCTTTAAGTTCAGTGACATTTATTGCTCTTCTGACTGCAGGTGAAAAGCAGGGTAATATGTCTGGTTTTCATCTTGTGTTTGAGGTATTTTTGCAAATCTGATATTTTCCTACTGGTGGAAGAGTTTCTGCTTCCTTTCAATTTTTAACATGAGGATGAACATGAGGATGAACATCGTCTGATTCCACCTTTGCCTCAGCTCAATGCTACTGGATGCTTTAGCAGTTTTGTTGGCTTTAGACCTGACTACTCCAACACTGCTATCCTATACATTCTCTCCCAAATCATTTACAAATCTGCCAGAGTTATAACTCTTACCAAATCTTATGTCGCCACCACTTCTATGCTTCCTGACCTGCATCTTTCAATGTTTTAACTATCCAAGGCATTTGCGCTCTCCAGTTCTGGTTTCATGAGGATTCTTAAAGTTGATTGTTTTATTGATGGTGACTGTGCCCCTGGCAGTCATGAGAGTGTTGAAATCTCCTTCCAAAATCTGTCTCCCTTTGCCTCTCTCTTTCTCTCATTAGACCCTCCTTAAAGGGTCTTATGGGAAGAAAGAGAGAGGCAAAGCATTTGGTCAACTGTATATTATCTTCTTGAAGTGCCTTGGGACATTGTTTGCTATCTTAAATGCGTTGTGGATATTGTTGTTGTAAGATCTTGCTTTGAAAGGAAACATGAAACAGGTCTCGACTCCCGCTCGACCCAAAACGTCGCCTATCTCCTTCGCTCCTTAGATGCTGCTGCACCCGCTGAGTTTCTCCAGCTTTTTGTGTACCCAACATGAAACAGGAAGTGTTGATTAGATTATGATTTCTAAATATTCTACTATTACCTCCGAAATAATCGGTTCTTACACTTTTCCAATAATAGGCATTCAGTGAACCAGCCCAGAGTGCCCATTTTTTATCCACTTCCCTTTTTAAATACGGCAGTTCTCCAATTCTTTGGTACTCTCCAGAAATTAAGATTTTTTTGGAAGTTCAAAACCAGTTCATCTGACTGTTGCCTTGAAATCCTGGTAACGTATCATCCTTTAGCTCCATTAGTTTGCCTAAAAATATTTTCTTGTAATGGTCCTGGTATTCGAAGTTTTTTGCCGCATTTTTAGTGTTAGTGGGATATTTGTAGTATCAAGTACTCTAAATACCAATGCAGAATATCTGTTTGACTCATCTGCTATTTCCTTGCTCCGTACAAAGTTCCTCACCTAGTCTTTAAATGGCCCACAAGTGCTTTGACCTCTCTTTTTACATTCATAAAGAAACTCTTATCATCAGTGTTTATATTTCTCCTTGGTTGCATTCTTAGATTATTATCTCCTTGATTTTTTTTGTCCTCTGGCTGAATTCCGAATTCCACAAATGTACCTATTTCACAATTATCACAATTGTACCTATTTCATATCTTATTAGCAGAATCATCCCCTCACCTTTTCATTCCCACCGGTAATTCCTGAATATTGAGTTCCCTGCTTTGATCATAGCCATATCTCCTTAATGGCAATTAGTTTGTACCAATTGCTGAATTAATAATGTCTTGGCTGTGGCAGGAAAGGTTTATAATTCAAAGATCAATCATAGATCAATGTTGGATATTGATTGGATAGACACAAAATGCTGGAGTAAAGGGCCTGTCCAACGGGCGATTTTTCAGCGGACTGCCAGCGACTGTCAAGTTCGCGGCACTCGCCTGAAAAACAGGGAATTGGAACGGCGATGTCAGGACGCACGCACGCACAGCGCTGTCTGAAATTCACACGGTGCAAAGCCAAGGTCATACAGACACACACCGCGATGAACAGGAAGATTAAGACAGCTAGCACAGTGTACGGTAAGTCCTTTAAAAGAGGACTCTTATACATAAAATAAATAAAGACTTGGATGAACCAGGATCATTTAGAGCAATAGCTCTTTTAAATACTGATCAAAAGATATTAACAAAAATATTAGCACAAAGGCTAAGTTTAGTTGTCAACGAATTAATTCATCCAGATCAAACAGGATTTATACCAAAACGATATTCCTCATATAATCTAAGACGGTTATTCAACATTATATATTCGAAAAGAAGTAATAAAAAAGACCTAGTAGTCATTTCACTTGACGCAGAAAAAGCCTTCGATCAAGTGGAATGGCCTTACCTATTTTCGGTTATGGAAGCTTTCAAATTGGGAGAGAAGTTTACCACTTGGATTAAATTGTTATACACAAATCCGACAGCTAGAATAACAACAAACCGAATGTTATCAACTAAATTCAATTTATCTCGAGGTTGTAGACAAGGTTGTCCTTTATCCCCTTTATTGTTTGCACTCGCAATAGAACCTCTCGCCCAGAGGGTGAGATTACATCCGGAAATACATGGATATGATACTAGAGACACTAAAAATAAAATCTCCCTATATGCGGATGATGTATTACTTTATATCACAGAACCAGAAACAAGTATCCGAAACTGGTTAAAATTAATAACAGAATTTGGATCTCTCTCAGGATACAGTATCAATTGGAATAAAAGTGAACTTATGCCAATAACGGTGAATAACTTACATATACTACAACAATTCCCTTTTAAGATAACAAACGAAAAAATTAAATATCTTGGAATTTTTGTAACAAAAAGATTTGACTATTCAAATCTAACTTCCCCCAATTATTGAATAAATTAAATAAGAATATTTTATATTGGAAAAGCTTACCTATCTTAATGTTAGGTAAAATTAATACAATAAAAATGATCTTTCTTCCACAATTATTATATCTCTTCCAATTAATTCCGATATATCTCCCTAAAAATTTCTTCAAAAAGGTAGATTCCCTAATTACTAACTTTATCTGGGATTATAAGAGTCATAGAATAAATAAAAAACATTTATGTAAATCTAAAATAAATGGAGGATTAGCATTACCAAATTTTATGTTTTATTACTGGGCAGTCAATATTAAAAATATGAATTTTTGGCTAGAAGAAATAGATAACCAACCAACTTGGTTAAAAATGGAAAAAGAAGATTGTTCTCCCTTTGAAACTAGTTCTATAATATTTGCTAATACTAATTTAGCTAAGAAAATTTATAGTGAAAATCCAATAATAGAAAACGGAATCCGTATTTGGAAACAAATAAAGAAAACATTAAAACTAAAATCAATACCATTATCTCTTACCATCGTAAATAATGTTACGTTTAAACCTTCAATGATGGATAAAGCTTTTTTACAATGGAAAAATAAGGGAATTACTAAGATGGGAGATCTTTATAAGGAAAACTCTTTCCTTTCATTTCAAGAGTTACAACAAATTTATGGACTACACACTAAAGAATATTTTAGATATTTACAAATCAGAAATTATGTTTCTGCAAATACACTAGAACTTAGAAATAGAAAGATAGAAATTCTAGATGAATGCTTAAATAAACACCCAAATACAGATAAAATGATTTCATTTATATACAATATTCTATTGGAAAATGATGTTCCATCAACAGAAATATATAGACAGTCTTGGGAAAAAGAACTAGGTCAAATTATAAGGCCAGAACTATGGGATGAAAGTTTACAACATATACATCACTGTTCGTTAAATGCTAAACATTCCCTTATACAATTTAAAATACTACATAGATTACATTATTCCAAAGCTAAATTACATAACATCTTTCCAAAAGTATCCCCCATATGTGATAAATGTCAACATTTAGAAGCACATTTCTCACATTCATTTACTAACTGTATAAAAATTACAAAATTTTGGATATAAATATTTAAGATAATTTCGAATGTTGTCAATATAATTCTGACTCCTGATCCAAAGTTAATAATACTTGGAATACTAGAAACAGACCAACTAGTAACAATGAATCAAAGAATTTTCATTGACTATGGTTTAATAATTGGGAAAAAACTAATATTAAAATTTTGGAAAGGCCCTACATCCCCAACAATCAAAATGTGGAACACAGAAATGTCGGAGACACTTCATCTGGAGAGATTGAGGCTTGTCCTAATGGACAGGTTAGATCTCTTCAGAGAGATTTGGTCTCCATTTATTAAATATTTACAGGGTCATAATGGCTCGGCACGAGGACTTGACTGAAACCTGAATATTAGAATGGATGAAGAAACATATATAATAAATCATGACTATATCTCCAAGGACGGATTAATGATTAATACTCCATTCACCATCATACTTCTTACACTCTTTTTCTCTATCTTTTCCTACCTTTAAAAAAAATTTAGAAAAATGTATAGAAACATATAATCTTACATTTTTAATACTAATAAGAATATAAACAGTACTAATATCATGAAGGTATTATTAATATGTATTTTCAAATATATAAAATATATAGTCTTAAATTTTAAAATCAATGATAATACAAATATTATTAATAGTATGAATATATCATTAATATCATGAAGGTATTATTAGTATGTATTTTCAATTGTATAAAATATATAGTCTTAAATTTTAAAATTAACGATAATACAAATATTACTAACAGTATGAATTTATCATTAAATTATGTATTTTCAATTATATAGAATATATAATCTTAAATTTTAAAATCAATGATAATACAAATATTATTAAGAGTATGAATATATCATTAATATCATGTATTTTCAGCAATGCAAAATAATCTACTTTGTTATTATTATGTTTCTATAATAAAAATACTTAACAAAAAAGAGGGGGGGGGGGAGAATGGGGGACAAGGAGTGGAGACACTTTTAAGAAGCCAGAGATACACAGCTGTGAAGTTTGGCAGGCATTTAACATTACCGGTCGGTCGGTTATATCCTTGGTTCTGAAAACCCGTGAGCCAATGAAAATGACTGGTCAGCAAAGGTGATTAACTAAAACTACCTACTACAACCTCGACTACCCATAACTACATGGCGATCCCACTACAACTGCACCTATGACCACAGGATTATCGATTTTCTCCATGGCAACCAATCTTTGGTCGCAGAAATATTTTCAACATGTTGAAAAATTTGCGGCAACCGTACTGAGGCCGGGACTAGTTCCCAGAATGCGGGAACTCCTCATGGCCATGAAGGAGACTCACCATAGACCACTAGCGAACGTGTGGCGAGCGCAGAGTCTCCTGCACTCACCTAAAAAGTCGCCTAAGTGGGACAGGCCCTTAACTCAGTGGGATAGGCAGCATTTCTGGAGAGAAGGGATGGGTGACATTTCGGGTCGAGAACCTTCTTCAGAATTAATTATCCAAGCAGAATCCTTTTTGGGCAACTAGATTTTGATTTGTTAGAATTATACTGTTGCAGGCAAATTTGTGTAGGTACACTGTATAAAGATAAACTTCAATGATGTATATTGTAAGCTAATTTACTAAACATTACTGAGAAGTTTTCATTTAGATTTTTGTCAATTGAATATTAAAGTGGAATCCCAGCCAAATTGTATCACTAAAAACCCAGTGTATGTCTTGCCGATGGAAAGACCTAGTCCTGCAGATTGTGGATTAATTGTTCATGTAATTTTCAAAACTTAACATAACACAAACCACCAACATTAAATTTGTTTGGGGTATGCAATAAGTGAACAGCTTTAATAAAATTATCTGTGCTAGTTTACGCAATTAGGAGTTTTAAGAATTTTATATACCATGACATATGGTGACAAATGTATTTATTAATCACTTATTTAACCATTATGTCCCAAACAAGTATTGTTTTATATTTAAGCGAACCAAGTAAATCCCCTGCTGTTATTTGTTTCACAGCCTGCAGGGAATATTGAAACAGTAGGGGGCAGCAGGATTGTGAATGACAAAATAACACTTCTACCAAATTTGATTTGTTTTTCTCTATGGGCCTCTATTTCTGCTCTTAAATTCCTACAATGAATTTACTCTCTTTAAAATGTACTTTAAATTTGTGATTTTCATTTGTTTGGAAATAAGAAGTCTGGTGTTTAAAAGTAATATCTGAGATGACATTGAAACAAAGTGCTGGAGGAACTCAGTGGGTTGGACAGCATCTGTTGCCTGATTGTACAGACAACCAGCAAGATCCCAAGCCACCAGACCCTTACCTATAGATGCTGCCTGACCCACTTATTTCCTTCAGCACTGTTTTTTGCTCTAGATTCCATCTGCAGTTTCGCCCGAGATGACATTCTTGGTTATGCACTTCTATCAAAACAATAATGACATTCTGCAACTAATCAAGCTATTTCTTTATAGTATGTCAAATTTGAAACCACTTAATCTAATTGTATGTTTGCTCACAACAGTTGCATATTCTTTTGATTCACTTTTTTTATTTTATTATCTTTCCTATCAATATATCTCTGAACTCTTTCACTCCATAGATAATATTGACAGTAGTTACAGGATGATAGATTGCATTGTTAGAAATATCATTGAAAATCTCGTGAAATAATCTTTGAGGATGTTTTGTTAATTTGTATGATATAGAAGTACTTACATTTGTCTTTATTTCTGCAGTGCATCAGAGGAAGAAAAGCATCGTTGGAGGAACTGCAAACTGTTCATTCTGAGCAGCATGCATTATTGTATGGCACTAATCCATTGAACAGACAGAAGCTAGACAGTAAGAAGCTACTAGGTAATGTTTAGTTCAATCCTCTTTACCTTTTGATGTCGTTCCAGAAATAGCTATTGTTTCTATCCATGGTAATGATGTTAACTTAGTATGCACTGAAATAAGTGAGTTTACAAGAATTAACAATATTTTTATATTTAATAAGTTTTATACTTCCCCTGTTTTGTTTTATAGTTAGAGTTACTTACAGAAAATAGGGGTACATTTTATGCATGTCGCATTGTCTGTATTTATTTTAAATGTAATACAGCTGGGATTTAATCCTTGTTCTTTATATGCCAGTAAATCCAGAACCAAACTCTCACAGTCTATGGGCAAGTTTCAGTTGAAATATATGCAAATCCTATTGAAAATAATGCTTTCTTGAATGTTAGAGCTCATAATTTATTTGATAAACATTTAGATTTTTAAATTTAGATTCTAAATATAACTTTCCCATTTTTTCCAGTCATTTCTTTCCATTATATTTTCTTACTGGATCTTGCTCATACTATTTCAACTTTGATTTTACGTTCTTATTTCTTTAAAAAGTTAAGAACACTTCTTCCATTTTCCCAATAGATCAAATGAAAAAGAGTTTTTTTGATTTGCTGAAACAAAACCCTATAAATTAACTTCTTAATCAACCAAAAACCAATGGGAAATAAAGATTTAAAGAAGGAACTGCAGATGCTGGAGAATCGAGGGTACACAAAAAGCTGGAGAAACTCAGCGGGTGCAGCAGCATCTAAGGAGCCCGAAACGTCGCCTATCTCCTTCGCTCCTTAGATGCTGCTGCACCCGCTGAGTTTCTCCAGCTTTTTGTGTACCCGGGAAATAAAGATTGATCTGGCTGCAGGGTTGGCAACATATCAGTAAAGATGTCTTTGATTCTGGAATGACACAGACAAATTTTACTTTACTTTAGACATTAGAGATACATTGCGGAAACAGGCCCTTCAGCCCACCAAGTCTGCGCCGAACAACGATCGACCTGTACACTAGCACTATCCTACACACTAGTGACAATTTTATAAGCTTACCGAAGTCAATTAACCTACAAATCTACGTCTTTGGAGTGTGGGAGGAAACTGGAGAAACCAGAGAATCCCACGTGATTACAGGGAGAACGAGCAAACTCTGTACAGACAGCACCCGTGGTCAGGATCTATCCGGGGTCTCAGGCGCTATAAGGCGTGTCGGGGTCTCGGGCTCTAAAAGACTGTGCCGCTCTATAAATACACTGATGATGTAGGATGCAAGCACTCAATCATTTTCTTAAATTCCATGGGCTGAATTTGGCTTTGTCAACACATGATTATTTTAACACATACATAAGCTGTTTCAATAAATAAACACCCCTTGATGGATTCTTCTATCATTTCATTTGAGGCAGAGATTGTTATAAATATCAGATATAAGATGGCGCCTACCTGCAGCGACATTTTGCAAACGGCACAAAGGAAAATAGTAAGATACGGCATTTATGAACTCACCTGCATCAGGAAATCCACTGGAATCAACGCCGTAAGTAGTGAGCTGCTAATGAATTTAAATGCATTAGCGCGACTGAGAACTCCCGATGGTAGCGCCGGTAAGGGAATCCCAGGTCAGAGGGGATTCCCCAACCTCACGGAGGAGCGCAGGCACAGCAAGAACCTTACCTGCAAGCATCGGGGAGGCCTTCAGGGAGTCCGTAATCGCGGCCGTCGGGCAGGATCCCCCAGCAGCAACGGAGCTGGAGGTGCTGACTGTATGGGTGTTCCCACTCTCTGGGGATTCCCCGACCTCGTGGAAACCCGTAAGTACTGTACCTGTAAACAGCGAGGAGGGCTCCATGGAGTACGGAAATGTGGCCATTGGGCAGGACTACAGGTCAGACTGAAGCAGAGGGGACTTCGGCCCCTTCTCTCTACTATCCTACTGGCCAACGTACAGTCACTAGAAAATAAAGTGGAGGACTTAAGGGCAAGGCTGCTTTATCAAAGGGAGCTGAGGGAATGCTCTGTGTTTTATTTCACAGAGACATGGCTCACCCCCAGCTCCCCAGACTCAACGGTCCAGCCTGTAAGGTTCTCCATCCACCATATGGACCATATGCAGGCATCTGGGAAAGGGAGAGGAGGGGGCGTCTGCCTCATGGTCAACTCTGTGTGGTGCTCAGACGTGGCAGTTCTGTCCAGCTCCTGCTCTCCACACCTCGAACATCTGGCGGTGAAGGGCCGCCCCTTCTACCTTCCAAGGGAATTCACCTCCATTATCCTGACCGCGGTCTACATCCCACCTCAGGCAGACGTCCGCCTGGCACTGGAGGAGTTGCACGCGTGGTCAACAAACACCAGACGTCTTACCCAGAGGCGTTTACCACCATAACCGGGGACCTCAATAAAGCAAACCTCAAGAAATCGCTCCCTAACTTCCACCAACATGTCTCCTGCTGCACCAGAGGACCAAACACCCTTGACCACTGCTACACCACCATCAAGGATGCCTATCGCTCTATCCCTTGCCCTCACTTCAGTAAATCCGACCATACCGCGGTGCTGCTTCTTCCTGCCTGGGGGGGGCAGAGGAATTGTTTGGAGTCTGTCGACTGGGCAATGTTCAGGGACTCAGCAACGGACCTGAACGAATGCGCCACAGTTGTTACAGACTTCATAAAGATATGTGTGGAGGACTGCAGCCCTACAAAAACTTTCCGAGTGTTTCCCAATGAGAGGCCTTGGATGAACTCTGAGATCTGCACTCTTCTGGAGACCAGACACCGGGTATTCATGTCTGATGATACAGTGGTCTACAAGAAGTCCAGATATGACCTTGGTAAGGCCATCAAAAAGGCCAAAAGGGACTTCTGCTCCAAGCTGGTGGATGAGACAGAGGTTCGGCAGCTGTGGCGGGGCCTGAATGCAATCACCTCCTACAAGGTGAAATCAGGAGATAGCTCGAATGTCGGCGACACATCACTCCATGCCGAGCTCAATGCGTTTTACGCACGCTTTGATAGGGTGAACACTGATGTGCCTTCTCGAGCCCCCATTCACTGTGATGGTATTTCAGTCTCAGTCACAGAGGCCGACGTCAATAAATCCTTCAGAGGGGTGAACCCTCGAAAAGCGCATGGACCTGATGGTATACCCGGTTGTGTTCATTGGAGTGGCGGCACTGCCCTGGCAGCAGCGTCTCGCCTGCAGTCCGTCTGTTTTTCTTTTTATTTGTTGTTTTCTTGTCTTGTTTTTAGCGTTAGTTTGAGTTGTTATGTAGTGTATGTGTGTGGGAGGGGTGGGAGAAACGTTCTTAGTCTCTTCCTTTTGGGGGGGACGCGTATCCCCCGTCGCCGTCTCCGTCTGCGCTGACGCCTAATGGCGGAGCTGGCGGCCTCCAACTTTAACTGCGACCGACCCGAGGCTCCGGAGGGAGAGCCAGCCAGGACTTACCAGCGCGGGGCTGGCCGACTTCGGGGCTGTGGCGGGTTCAGGCGTTCCAGCGGCCCGACTCGGAGCTGTGGCAGCTTTCCGGTGGCGGTGGTGGCGGCAGCGACGTCGGAGGCCCGGCCGCGGGCCCAGTGGACGACATCGTCGGAAGCTCGCAGGTCACAGGTTGGTGACCTGTTTTTCCTGAGCTCCCGCGGCAACAGCTGCGTCCGCTGGACTGGAGGACGGCAGCTTCGACCGCCCCAAGCTGCGGAGTTGAACCGGCCCGCTGGCGGAGCGCGGTTCACCCGCGGGACTTATTTATATCACCCGGTGCGGTCACAACATCGGAGGCCTGGGTCGCCTCAGCGCAGAGGAAGATTAAGAAGGGAAGAGACAAAGGCAAGATTTTTGCCTTCCACCACAGAGGAGGTGTCTGGTGAACTCACTGTGGTGGATGTTAAATATGTGTTTGTTGTGTGTTTTTGTTATTTACTATATGTATGACTGCAGGCAACGAAGTTTCGTTCAGACCGCAAGGTCTGAATGACAATAAAGTTTTCCAAGTTCCAAGTTCTAAAAACCTGTGCGGACCAACTGCCTGGAGTTTTTACGTACATTTTCAACCACTCACTTCGGAGGTCTGAGGTTCCCACCTGCTTTAAAAGGGCAATGATTATAAAGGCCCAAGAAGAGCAAGGTGACGTGCCTCAACGACTATCGACCAGTGGCACTAACCTCGGTGGTGATGAAGTGCTTTGAGAGGTTGATCATGGCGCAAATCAACTCCTACCTCGACAAAAACCTGGACCCACTGCAGTTTGCCTACCGCCAGAACTGACCAACAGTGGATGCGATCTCGCTGGCTCTCCATTCCGCTCTGGACCACTTGGACAACAAAAACACATATGTCAGGCTGTTATTAATTGATTACAGCTTGGCATTTAATACAATTATCCCTTCCAAGCTGGTTACCAAGCTCTCAGATCTGGGTCTCTGCGCATCCCTCTGCAATTGGATCCTCGACTTCCTCATCCACAGACCACAGACGGTTTGTATTGGTGGAAATGTGTCAGCCTCGATGACAATCAGCACAGGAGAACCTCAAGGCTAAGTGCTCAGCCCCCTGCTGTACGCACTCTTTACTCATGACTGCGTAGCCGGTCATAGTACGAACTCCATCATCAAGTTCGCTGACGTATCACTGATGGGGATGAGTCGGAGTACAGAAGAGAGATCGAGCAACTGTCCATATGGTGCCAGCACAATAACCTGGCCCTCAACACCAGCAAAACCAAGGAACTGATTGTTGACTTTGGAAGGAGTAGGATGGGGACCCACAGTCCTGTTTATATCAACGGGTCGATGGTTGAAAGGGTCAAGAGCTACAAATTCCTGGGCATGCACATCTCTGAAGATCTTTCCTGGTCCGAGAACACTGATGCAATTATCAAGAAAGCACATCAGCACCTCTACTTCCTGAGAAGATTACGGAGAGTCGGTTTGTCAAGGAGGACTCTCCCTAACTTCTACAGGTGCACAGTAGAGAACTTGCTGACCGGTTGCATCGTGGCTTGGTTCAGCAACTTGAGCGCCCTGGAGAGGAAAAGACTACAGAAAGTAGTAAGCACTGCCCAGTCCATCTTCAGCTCTGACCTCCCTTCCATAGAGGGGATTTACCGCAGTCGCTGCCTCAAAAAGGCTGGCAGTATCACCAAGGACCCAGACCATTCTGGCCACACACTCGTCTCCAGGTAGAAGGTACAGGAGCCTGATGACTGCGACGACCAGGTTCAGGAATAGCTACTTCCCCACAGCCATCAGGCTATTAAACCTGGCTCGGACAAAACTCTGAACATTAATAATCCATTATCTGTTATTTGCACTTTATTAGTTTATTTATTCATGTGTGTATATATTTATATAATAGTATATGGACACACTGATCTCTTCTGCATTCATGCCTACTATATTCTGTTGTGCTGAAGCAAAGCAAGAATTTCATTGTCCTATCTGGGACACATGACAATAAACTCTCTTGAATCTTGAATATTGGGCACAAAATATGTGGTAGACAAAAATGCTGGAGAAAGTCAGCGGGTGAGGCAGCATCTATTTAGTGAAGGAAATAGGTAACATTTCGGGTCAAAACCTTTCTTCAGACACAAATTATGTGTTGTCCTGTCTATATGTTGGCCTCGTTCTATCACTTTGCACCCATTCTCTGTGTGAGCAATGTACAATTGTAAGGACCCATGCTGGTTGAGAGTATGCCTGCATCTTTGGTTAGACTTTGTCATTGTTACTAAATCAGTTGCTGTAATTTCAATCTTTTAGATGCTTTTAATGATAGAAAAGTAGTTTATTTCAAAAATGTTGCATGCGTCCAAAATTGACATTTCCCCAGGAAGGAGGAAGCACCGAGTAATCAAAGCATTTGAAGGGAAAATATTTAGGATTAAACAGGGGTCAAATTCAAGTTATTATTTATAAAATATTTAATGTGATTAGGAAGAGAGGAATGATTTTATAGTATTATTTTATAGTTTGTTTTTATTAAATGTATACTTTATTTCCTTTTTAGTTATTCCTAATATAAAAACACCTGTATTTGTATGTCAATTTCACATCATGCCAGCTGACAATAGTTTGGGATTTTTGCTTCGGAGTGATTCACCAAATCAGAGTTCTCAAAAAAGTATTTTCTAAATCATAATTGTATTAGCTTGAAAAAGCACTTTAAATATGTCAAAAGTTGTTAATGGCAAAAAATGGGTGCATTTTATTTTCGAGATTAGCTGGCATTTAAGCTTCATTTCACTCAAGCGAAGTGTAATGTGGGAATGTGAGCATTTTTAGCTTCTTCAGCATGATAGATTTCTACTCTCATTCTTGGACTGATCAATTTTGTGCTTGTTTATTTATTGCATTTGCTTTTCTTTTGTTTCAGCATTGTCATAACTGATTGTCAACTTTTTTTAAACCATCAAACTTCTTTTATTTTGCTTGTTTCTTTTTTAAACTCTGAAATCTGTTTTAAAACAGCCATCTCCTTACCTTAATTTCCTCTATCTAGTTCCGTCTCTCTGCTGATCACTATCTCATTTTCCCCTTTGTCGTCGATGTGGATTAGAAGTAAGCCACTGTATGATTGCATTCCCCAAACAATTGCTTCCAATAAGAAATCACAAACAGTTGTCTGGCCTAAAAACAATGTCTGCTAGTTTAAAATAAAAAGCTGCCTGCATTCACATGCACATTGTGGTGCAATGTTTGTATTCAGAAATGTGTGTCAGGATATGTTTCCAAGGAAATGAGTGGGATGGAAAACAAGGAACTATTTTCACAAATTTGCCTATATTACTTAGGGGTTGAACAGATAAAGAGGAAAACCAAGTGGAGTCATAAATATGTTTAAAATAGAGGCAGGCTTGGAATTGGGATGCACTTTCCAAATTCAGAAGTTTATTTTATTTTTGTGGTCTTTTATCTCATCGGCTACCCAAAGTGCTTTTCTTAAAAGTATGGCAATGTTATATTGTTCACTCATTCCCACTGGAGACTGAAATGAGACAAAGCCAAGTTTTCTGTTTGGATGTTCACAGTTGCTACAATTAGATGGGTTTAATCACTGTGGTCTGACCTAGATTCCACTCAATGTCACAAGGCTAAAATTCCAGTGTGGTACTTATCCTATTCCAGTACACTACAGCAGAATATATGCTCCCAAGCTACATGTTAATATTTATATGCTAGTTCATGAATACTATTTTAATAGTAAGATTAAACGAGAACTTACCAAGTTTGAAGGTTGATCTGTATTTTACGAGGAGTCGCGGTGAGGGATTTCGTGAAGACCCCGCCAGCACGCATGCACGGCATCCTTCAAAGCAGCGGTGTGGAATCACAGAAACAAATCATGACTAAAAATAGTAAGATGAAAAACGTAGAACTTCCTAGTTGACCTTATGATAGAGGGTGGGAGCGGTGGGCACGAAATCCCTCACCGCGACTCCTCGTAAAATACAGATCAACCTTCAAAGTTCTCATTTAATCTTACTATTTTACTTCGGAGTCACGTGAGTGACTTCGTGAAGATTTCAAAGCTCTGTGATTTCACGCCCTGGACAACGTCCATGCTTATCACACTGCCGCCAGTCTGATGGAGAAAGGCTGTTAATGGAGTTCAGTCGAAACTGGCTGAAAAATCAACACAATTTATTAATCAAATAAACAACAAATAACCCCTAATTCGGGGACAGACATTCACTCAGCGGTTCCCAGGATAGCTTCTGCGAATGTCGCAGGGGCGACCTGTGGCTTGTTGTAGAACCGTTGAAAGGTTTCTTCACTGGCCCAGTCCGCGGTGGCGAGAATGTGGTCCATGGGCACCTCCATGGCCCTCGCCGCTGATGTGGATGCAGCCCTGGTGGAATGAGACTTAAAAATGTCAGTAGCAACTCCTGCTGCATCCAACACCACCCTGAGCCACTTGGCGATAGTCTGTGCAGTCACCCGATGATGCGGAGGTTTATGACTGATGAGGAGCCCCTGTTCCTTCATCCTGATAACTCCTGTAACTCGGATGTAGTGGTTGAGATGGGTGACTATGCAGAGAGTGGCATCTACAGGGTACGCCCGAAATTCCAACTGCAGCCCATGCGCCCCTGGCCTGTGCTGCTTCAATAATTCTTCGACAAATAAATTTATTCGACCAGGGGTGGCCACCATGCTGTCCAGTCGTAGTTTTGGTAACGTCTGGACTCGTTGGGCTGCACTCAGTGCCATCAGCATCACCACCTTGAGGGTGAGCTGTTTCAGTGGTAGCTCATTCATTGGAGCCCAGCTCCTTAGTAGGGTCAGCACGATCCCCACATCCCACGTTACTCTATATCTGGGTCGCGGAGGGTTGGTGTTGAACACTCCCCTCATTAGTTTAGACACCAGGTGGTTGGAGCTGATACCTATATCCAGGTATGAGGACAGCGCACTCCTGGCGCTGTTAATGGCACTGTAGCTGAGGCCAGCATCGAAATGGAGGCCAGCTAGAAACTCCAGGACATCAGGTGTCGTTGCCAAGTTGGAAGACTTGTTGGTCCGGGCACAGAATGCCTCCCACTTCCTGATTTGGGTGAGGTACTGTTTCCGAGTTGATTCTCGGCATGATGCGGCGATAAGTTCTATGGCTCGTGATGAGATGCCTGCCCGGATGAGTGGTCTTTTCAGAACCTACAGGCCAACAAGTTTAAATGACCATGGCAAGGATGACTAACCCCCGTAATGGGGTGAGTAATCAATTTGGGGTGTTTCCCAAGCGCCATCCATGGATGTTTTAAAATTTTAACGACCATCGGGTACCATGGTTGTGTAGGCCAGTCGGGAATGATCAATATGCCAGTTGCAGAGTCTAATTTAATTTTCTGCAATACCCGACTGATGAGGCAAAATGGGGGAAAACGTAGCAAAACCATTTCCCCCAATGGATAGAGAACGCATCCATTGCTATTGCCCCAGGGTCTGGTTCCCACGACACATACGTTGGTTCAGCCTGGACGCAAATAGGTCAATATCTGGTGTCCCAAAGTGAGCTATAATATCTCCAAAAAATTGGGGGTTCAACATCCACTCGATGTTGTCATTGAATACTCGTGACCTGGTGTCCGCCACTGTATTAAGCTTCCCAGGCAAATAGGTCGCAGTAATCCAAATATATCTTTCAATGCACCAGTGCCAAATTGTATTAGCCAATTCATCACAAGATAGCGACCTGATACCACCCATATTATTGATGTAAGCCACCACTGCAGTATTATCTATTTGAAGGTGGACATGTAAATCCCGTGAATTAGTACAGTAAGCCCGCAGTCCATGAAATGCCCCCAGCATTTCTATATAGTTTATCCCGTGTGACTCCAGGAATGTAGACTCATGAGAGTTCCATCTGCCACCACAACTGGACATCGTATCAGTTGCTCCCCAGCCTTATGTGCTTGCGTCAGTTTGTAGCACAACTTCAGGGTTGCTCACTATGATGGGTCTATGACACTCTCTAATATTGTCAACCCACCATTGTAGCTCGTTTCTAGCTTCCGGTGGTAACCGAATTGGCCGATCAAAGTGCCCAGCATTTGTTTTTAATGCTGTGATTTTTGATCTTTGTAAATTTCGGTAGTGTAGCGGTCCGAATCGTGCAGCTGGGAATGTAGCTACCAATTTGCCTATAACTTTTGCTGTTTACCGAATGGTCGGTACCCTGGCGCAAGCAAGATTGTGGCACTCTTCTATTATAGCAGTAGCTTTATTAGTTGGGATGGTAATCTTCATTAAATTGGTGTCTAGGGTGAACCCCAAATAATCCATAACCCGTACCGGGTGCAGTTTTGATTTGTCTGGATGGATTACAAACCCCAGCTTCTCGAACACAGCCTTGGTTGCAGCCACTCCTTGAATTGCCAATTGGAGGGTCTGACCCACTATAAGGATATCATCCAAATATGCCATTACTATATAATTTTGTTGTCGGAGAAGAGCCAATATAGGTTTTACCAATTTGGTAAACAGCCTTGGGGCTGTGGTGATTCCATTGGGCAATGCCTTGTATTCCCATAATTGACCCTTCCAGACAAACTTCAGAAATTTCCTGTGAGCCTCAGCGATGGGCACCGTATAGTATGCATCTTTCAAATCGATGCATGCCATAAAGTACCCTGGGTAAAGCATCTGCCTAGCTGTTTCAAAAGTATCCATTTTGAAATGGGTATATTGTACAAAAATGTTCAACTCCGTTAAGTCTATTATAATCCGACTTCCCCCATCTTTTTTAATTCTGGTGAAGATGTTAGACACAAATTCAATAGGTTCATGCTTGGTTTTGCCAATTACCCCTTTTGCTGCTAGCCGTATAATTTCAGCATGTCCTGCCTCCACCTCTTTTTGGGATAGAGTAAAATTCCTATGAGGCGAATGCTGGGTAGGGGGATTTATACCTCCAATAAATTCTATAACATACCCTTGAACCCTTGTAAAATAAACTCATCTATGGTGACGGTTTTCCATATGTCCAAGAAAGCCCGCAATCGCCCACCTATTCGTGCAGGAGGGGATGCTACGGCGTGAGAGGAATCAGACCCCCTTACCTCCATGGTTAACTGCGGTTCCGTACGTACGGTGTTTTGGGTGGACGTTGACGGGTGCGGCGGCCGCATCTTCCATGCAGGCCGCTGTTGGCCTTGCCCTAAAAAAGGTCGTTGTGTTTGCTGAAGTGGAGGTGGGTAGGATCTTTGTGTCCTGTCCGGCAGCCGTGGTTTCCAGGTTGTGTTTGGCTGTTGCCGGTGGTATAGGTGAAGTCTGGCCGATGAAGGTTTCATGAGGCCAGCTGTTTTAGCCTCCTCGTCCAGTTCCTTCACCTGTTTGGACAGGTCTCCAAACAACTGATGCGGCGGTGGAGCAGTTGATGGTCGGCACAACCCCGCAAATTTGGGGTTGAGTGTGGGCTTTATGGAGCTCTTACGCAGGCAGTTTATCTCATACTGGGTGTTGCATAGGAGTGCCAGTGCATCTTGCTGTTCACTGGACACATTATCCCCGTCCAGGGTCCTAGCAAACGCCGTTATGCCCGTGGAGAGATCCTTTAAGCTACGCTTGAGGCGGACATCCTGCATCCTGGTGGCCGTACCCAAGTGTCCCCAGATCTGGGCATTAACCAAGGGCACACTGAGGTTGATGCAGTTCTCGGGCGGTTTTATTTTCTCCAAGGTATCATTGAGAACCTGACTCTGAAGTTGGTGCGTAATCAGGTAATCAATGGTGCCCGCCAATTTGTGGTGCAGAGGTTCACCTGTCTGGGTGGTAGCGGCAAACTTACTCACCACATCCAGCATATCCTCCTCATGCTCTGGCTCAGCGGTCACTGGCTGTCCCGGGTCGTCTTCAAACACAGCAGCTGGGCAATCACTCACGCTTCTGGCTGGAGACGATGAGATGCTGAGTGGGGTCCTCGCACGGCTGGTGGATGCCCGCGAGTCCCGCTCTTCTCGTTCCCGGTCCCGCTGGAGGAGTTGCTCCACTAAGAGCTCCAACCGCTCTATGCGACCGTCCCTGCTATGTGCAGCGGACAAGCCGACTTCCCCAGGCCCTGCGAACTCACTGGGGCTTCCACCATCGGACCACACCTCCGTAAGGTGCTGTCTAGGGTCCAATGGCAGGTTGTCATGACCTACAGCCCAAATAGGATCATACGACTCCCGCACGGTCTCTCCGCTAGTCTGTCTTCTCCCAGACTGTGGCGCCCACCTGTCTGATATGTAGGCAGGTGAGTTGAATCGGCGCCGGCCCCCGGAACCTGGCTCCCCGGAGTCCGTGCAGGCTTACCTCCACACTTGCCCATCTTTGGCGTGGAGGCGCATGGTCGGCCGCTCCCAGAGCTGAGCTGACCGACCGCCTACTGCTGCCACCTCCGCCCTTGACCGCAGCCTGACGGGGTGTTTTGTCGGTGGTATCTGCTCCAGCAGGCCTACTCGACGCAGCAGTGGTGTTGCCAGACTGCACTACGGCAGATCTCCCTGGCAGTGGTAGGTTTTGCACTTTTGCAGGGTTCCCCTGTCGTGCAACTGTCCCCCGGCCCAGCCCCTTCGGGTCTTCTGGAACTCGGGGAGAGGTTGCTTGTGAAAAGCGAGACCCCTTGCCACGTACCTGTTTCCCCCCTCTTTTATTGGGGGAAGGGGGCTCGAAGTCTGGATCCGTTGCATCCAGCTCCGGGGCGGTAAACCATTCGGGTGAGTCGGCCCCTAAAGTAGCGGGAGCGCCCGACTTCCGTATTCCTGCCCCCACATGCCTCGAAGCTGCCGGTGTTGCTTGCAGCTCCGGGGACAAGGGCCGTTGGCTGGTCGATGCAGCTCGGCTCCTCGACAGTGTTGCCTTCCTCTTGCCCTTGTCCATCCTGTGGAGTGAAGGTAAGTACTTACCTGCCGGCCTTATGAAGGAGCCCGAGGAGAGAGCGCACTCCCCCCCCCAGCCTGCCGATGCAAATGCGCGCGACGATATGCCGCGCATGCGTGCTGGCGGGGTCTTCACGAAGTCACTCACGTGACTCCGAAGTAAAATACAGGTCATTCTTTATAAAGATAATGTATAACCCCTTAAGCATTAGGTTGGTGACACCTCTCAAGTAGTGATAGTTGAGTTGAGTAACCATAGTTTAGCAAGTAAAGTTAGTACTCCATTGAGTTCTGATCATTTTATATAGAAGACCAGAATTGTTGAATGGTTTAACTGTGTTACACATTCAACTGTGTTGCAGCCTAACACAATAGACAGAAATGTCTACAAAGCAACCTACTGCCTGCACTTGTCTGGTATCCGCTGGTTGAATCTGTTCTTCCCACATTTGGTATCTTGCTGGTTGACTAGCATAGAGACAAAGGCCGAACCAGTTGTCAAACAGCTTGAATTTGAGTGAACTATTAAAAAACAAAGATACCATTAAATTGAAAACTTTAAGAAATACTTAAAACAAAAGAAAACACAAAGCAACATAATTAATTTAAACTATTGCAAATAAAAACGTGTAAATTACCATTCGATCTTACCTGTTTCCTTTGCAACCTTTCTTCTCCATTGAAACGGTCAATTGACTTGCACCAGGTCTAATCTCCAATAACAGAGCACAATTGCAATTGTGACATTAATTTGCTGTGCAAAAGACTGGGACTTATGCATTCCTGTACAATGAAAATAGGAGTTCTGTGCAGAGTTGCTATCTTTATCGATATCATTTCAAAGACAACAAAAGAAACAGGAGACCCAAGATGCTGAAATCTTGGGCAAAAACTAAAGTGCTGGAGGAATTCAGCAGGGCAGGCAGCATCTGTGGAGGGAAATGGACAGACATTGTTTCGGGTTGGAACCTTTCTTCAAGACTGGAATAGAGGGAAGTTAGCTGATAGAAAGTGATAAGGGGAAGGAGTGGAGAAAGAGCTGGCAAGTGATAGGTGGATCCAGGTAAAGAGGTATGCGACTCAGGTGGAGAATTGGAGGCTGGAGATGGTCACAAAGGCTAGAAGTGATAAGGACTGCAGATGGTGGAATCTGAGAAGAAAGGAAGTACGAGGAGTGGCATGTAGAACCAGAAGGAGGGAAGGTGGGTAGAGGAGAATAATTGTGGGAGGGACAGGAGGAGAAATAGTGGGACCTGTAAGACATAGAGGTGGGTGACCTTCAGAAGGAGTAGGGGAAAGGAACTGGGTGATGCGGGAGAAAATGAAGTGGAACGAAAGCTGTGTGTGAGAGAACCTGATAGATCAGAAAGGAGTGGGGAAGGATACCAGGGACTGGAGAATTCCATGTTAATATAATTGGGTTGCAGGCAACTGCTGCATGAACAGCTACTGAATGTAGTGTTTTGGGAGGCTTGTCCATTCTCATTTTTCTGAAAGTTCCTGCTGAATAAAACCTATAGCTGCAAACACAGCTTAATTGCTGATGACTGTACCTGCCAGCTGATAAAATTTTAATTATTGTTGTTAAATATGCTTGGAAAAATGAAGTTTAGGAATTAGTGCAGTGTTAAAAAATGTACAGTCTAATGTTGCAAATTCAGGGTTCCTGGATTCTCAGTTGTTGAAACCTTTAGAACATAGTACTGTTTTCTATTAAATCCATTATAGTTTTCATCTTCCTGCCCTACCTCCATTGGGATGCCTGCATCCTGTAATGACAGAATTCTACATTTTTTAAAATGGAGATTTAATTAATTTCAAAGAAAAGTTGTTTGTTATTTCGATTTTGGCAAAATCATACTTTAATGATTCATTCTTCCGATGATTATTTGTCGTACGTTTATAGCTTTCAAATATTCAGATGGTCATAACCATGGCTTTTCCCTAATTGGTAGTTAACAAGAAAGACAGGGGGCCTCAGAGACCATACAGCTGCTGGCATTACATTCTTATTTGCTTTAATTACGGGTATACATTATAGAAACATGCACTGTAGTTTTTCAATAAATTAGTTTCTCTCTGTGTGGTGTACCCAAGAAAAATCCTTTGTTCCTAGTTCTTGTGTTTGAAGTCAGAATCTCCTACTTTACATAAACATCAAATAATTTCCACAGTTACTTTATTTTCGCACTTTATTGGAGTTTCCAGCTTTGCAGTTTTGTCAGCTAACAACCAATTGGCTTCCAGTCATTAAAATCAAAACATTTTTGAAAGAATAAAACTTGCTCAAACTATTCGTATTCAGCTATTATACTCTGAGGAAATGTTACCTTTTGCATTGGCCCTGGAGGCCAGTGAGGGGGTGAACACAGCATTAGCGGGGAAATACACCTTGCAGACGCTCATTTGTACTTGTAATATTCACTCTCAAGTTGTGATTACAACTTTGTTACAAACATTATGATTTATACTGATACTGTTACCCAAATGCTGTTTTTCAATATTATTCCACAGGTTCCATCACTCCAATGTTTGTTATGCTTCCTTGTGGCGGACTTGGAGTAAGTCTTTTCTATCTTTTATAACGTGTAAATAATGTCTTGTTTGGTCTTTCCATTTCAGCAGCAACATAAATTGTTGCTTTGACTTCTACTCAGCAGATAATTGAGAACAGATGTCCCCATAAAAAGGAATTCAAGGTTTGCTGAACTAGACATGTTAGCTAAACCACAACTGCAGTATGTGTGATATTATTCAGGGGACAGATTCAGGAAAATTGAATGATGGCTAAAAAAATATATATTATCTCACCTTCAAACAGGTGACAGAGCAGGTGGATGTGGATTCACTCTATCATAACACTGTTTCTAACAACAAACTTTTTGGATTCCTCATATAAAATAATTGTCTGGTGAAGTAGTATCTTTCCACAGGATGGAGGGACGTTTGTACTGTAGAAACAAATCTTCACATGTTTATACTGGCCTCTGCGATGTTTGGGACAAGGAAGGTTAATCTTTTTTTTGCCAATTTTTCCTCACCCATATTTTTTGTAAGTATTGATCATAATAGGGCATAGTTCACTACCATCCTCAATCATTCACTTCATTATTCATTAAACGTGCATGGCAGTATTAACTGTCATGTTGTTGAAAGCTTAACCCAACACTGAGCTAACCATCCACATGAATTGCATATCAGGATTAGGAACATTGCTTTTCTCTCTGAACCAGAGCTGCTGAAGACAGTTGTATACCATTTCCCAGGTTGAGAAAAGTTAGCATAGATATGGGAATCATACGAGTGAACCTTATGATGTATCCAGTTCAGCTGCATGGTGTATAAACATGCTGAGACATTAGAGATGCAATATAGAGAGTCTTAACATAAATAAATCCTTCAACATTTCATTTTTATCTTTGCGGTAAACTAAATAACTGTTGCTCTTCAAGTTGCTGTGCTTAGTGAGAATAAACTACAGTATGTATTCCCTTGTGAGCACTTACAACTATAGCTTGCTGTAATATTCTGATTGAAAAATGAAATTCTGTTATTTTCTATAAAATGTTTTTTAACAATTGTGCTTATTTTTTGTGGTCCCTACTTTTATTCTGTTTGCTGGATTAAAAAGTAATTATTTATAAATGTTTTAATTCTATGAAATGTTTGACTGAATCATGCATACAAGTCTTGTATGTGTTCCATGGCAGTAGTCTGTCTAGAGTCTGATTGAATATGCTCAGAAAGCCTCCAACATTAATTAAAATTATTACTTTTTAATTATTCCTACAAACCATTTGATTGCTTGCCATTAATAAAAGTGAATGACATTGAGGGTCAGCCATGATCTTATTAACTGGTGGAGTGCACTCAGGGGACTGATGGCCTAGGTCTGCTCCAATTTCTCATGCAATCTTCATACAGACACTGTTTATTTGACACATCTGGCAGTTTTGTAAGACAAGCAATTTGGAAGTAAGGAAGACAACTCTTTCTTTCTGAACTGAGTTGTTTGTAAAAGAGCAGAGCATTGAGTGGTGATAGAATGCCAACTTGTCACCACAGTGTGAGCATTCCAGAGACAGTGTTCATTATTCTGTCAATCTGTTCAATAAACAAGAGAATTAAGTGAGACAAAAACACAGCTTGAACAACATGTGTCTTCATATATGTGTCAATGGAAAGAGTCCAGTATGTCATTTTATGTTGATTAGTTTACTCACACAGAGATACATTGGTGGATTTGCTTTATCTTTAGTATCTACATGGCGAGAGGTTTTGACTTTTGTTTTGAAAAACATTCTTTTCATTTTTTTATTTTAAAGCAAAGCAAGTACAATTCAATTTACTATAATGGGGGTATTTTACAGGAGAATATTTGATTGGAATGGAGTAAGCAAATATGAAAACCGGAGCAAGAGTAGGCTTTTCAGCTCCTCAAGCATGCTCCACAAATCTGATGTGTAAGAAAGAACTGCAGATGCTGGTTTAAATCGATGGGAGACGCAAAATGCTGGATTAACTCAGCGGGACAGGCAGCATCTCTAAAGGGAAAGGATTCTCTAGAGAGAGAATTCCTTCTCTCCAGAGATGCTGCCTGTCCCACTGAGTTACTTCAGCATTCTGCGTCTACCTACAGATCTGATCATGGCTAATCAGCCCAATGCCCCATTTCCAAATCCCCAACACCTCCCCCTGCTCTTGTACCCTACTGCCCTTGCTCCCCCCACCCTCCCAATCTTATCCTGCACTACTCTCATCTTCCTCCCCTTGCTACGTGCATTTTAAAAGCAGATCTTTTTCAAATATGTTTTTTAAGAAAAATAACCAGCATTTTATGTATGCGCCCCTGATTATTCAGTTAGTGGAGGAATTGTTTCTTCTGTTTTTATACTCAGGTGGACAGTGACACGATTTGGAATGAGATCCATTCGTCCAGTGCTGCACGTTTAGCAGTGGGATCTGTGATTGAACTTGTTTTCAAAGTGGCAACTAAGGAATTGAAGGTGAGGTTTCATAACAATCATTGTTAAAAGGAAGGAAATTTCAATGTTGTAGATAATTTTATCATTACTATCAGAAATTAAATATAAATTATTTACAGTAGTTATAGCATGTTAAGACGTTTGCACCAGCCTGGGTTGAGTGATATCACAATTCTCCATCTGAATCTGGAAGGTACAGTGTTAAACCTCAACACTATGGACATATGCATATAATTCAGGCTGACAGTCCAATGCAGTAATGCAGAAGTGCTGCACTGTCAGAAGGACTACCTTTAGATGAGATGTCAGATCTAAGTCCTGTCTACTCCCTTGTGCGAGTAATATGTTACTCATGATAGTAGAGCAATGTGGTTGACACATTGGCGCAGCGGTAGAGTTGCTATCTTAGAATGCCAGAGACCCGGGTTTGATCCTGACCGTAGGTGCTGTCTGTACGGAGTTTGTACATTCTCCCTGTGACTCCATGGATTTTCTCTGGGTGCTCCATTTTCCTCCCACATTCCAAAGACGTGCACATTTGTAGGTAAATTGGCTTCTGTAATTTGCCCCTCGTGTGTTGGATAGAACTAGGGTGATCGCAGGTCGGCACGGACCTGGTGAGCCGAAGGGCCTGTTTCCACGCTGTATCTCTATGTTAATCCCTCAACTCATGCCTGAATGTTAATTACAATTCTATTTCCAACCTATTGCTAGATGTAAATTAATTGTTATGTTTCTTGAAATACAAAAATGACCACATTTCAGGATTGACTATGGTTGTAAAAGATGCTATATCTATTCAAGTTCATCCACTTCTGAGCAGGTTCTCCAGGCATCTGATATGGGGCCAAATCAGAAAAATAAATTGGGATTGTCACAGACTGGTTTCGGTCCAGGCTTACACATTAAATGAATTAACTTGCATTTATAACCATATAACCATATAACCATATAACAATTACAGCACGGAAACAGGCCCTCTCGGCCCTTCCAGTCCGTGCCGACCATTTGTTTTCCCCTAGTCCCATCTACCTGCACTCAGACCATACCCCTCCATTCCCTTCACGTCCATATACCTATCCACTTTACTCTTAAATGTTAAAATCGATCCTGCCTCCACCACTTCTGCTGGAAGCTGATTCCACACAGCCACCACCCTCTGAGTAAAGAAGTTCCCCCTCACGTTACCCCAAAACCTCTGTCCCTTAATTCTCATGTCATGCCCTCTTGTTTGAAATTTCCCTACCCTCAATGGGAAAAACGTATCCACGTCAACTCTGTCTATCCCTTTCATCATTTTAAAGACCTCAATCAAGTCCCCCCTTAACCTTCTGCGCTCCAAAGAATAAAGACCTAACTTGTTCAACCTTTCTCTGTAACATAGTTGCTGGAACCCTGGCAACATTCTAGTAAATCTCCTCTGTACTCTCTCTATTTTGTTGACATCCTTCCTATAACTAGGCGACCAAAATTGTACACCATACTCCAGAATTGGTCTTACCAATGCCTTGTACAATTTTAACATTACTTCCCTACTCCTATATTCAATGCTCTGATTTATAAAGGCCTATATTCAATGCTCTGATTTATAAATTTCTGTGACATTTTTCTTGTCTGTTGGATATTCCAAATAAGATATAGTCTATTATATATCTTTGAACTTGTTATTTCAGATGGAGAATTTCATAAACATACTGCAGAGAAGGAGACTCTTAGGCCTGTGCTGACCCTTTAAATAAGAAATTATGCAATATTGTTCATAATTGCAGCTTCCATCAGTTTCCTATTCTATACATTTTTTTCACCATTCCTCTGTACATCTTTGCTCAATTCCCTTAAATTTATTATGTTTGCTTACAGTCCCATTCCGGAGGAATTTTTTTTTCTCAACATGCCTCCTTTCAAACTATTAGGAATACATTGCTTTTGTCAGAATAGAAAAAGTGTTTACAAGAAATATTTACGTTGACTTTCATTTATGCTCATTTTCAGTTAAATTAGCCCTTTGCAGTCTGGATTTTACTCCAGGCCTTTAGATTTCTATTCCAGGTTATACACCACTGCAGAACTGCATCTGTGACTTATTGTTTAAATAACTTCCATAAATACATTATGCTGCAATATATTCTTATTCCGACTGTTTTACTATCAACTTTTATTTTTAACTATAAGCTCACAGACATGTTTATAAATGCTCTGAAGTACAATGCCAGTTCAGATTTTTATTTACTTCGTCATTGATACTTTTGAATATGTGATATAACAAAAAAAAATTTGAGAGCGTTTGAACAACACTGGCCCTCCATATATCGCCTAAAGGGACTTAGTTCTGTGCAACCGTGTGCAATAAGCAGTGGCTGACTGTTCACCAACAGACTGCCTGGCAGCCCCGACCAACCAATCCAATGTCATCCATTCCTCATATCAGCACTTGGCTACTTTTGGCAGAAGTCACTGGATAACCATCGGAAAAGGATCTCTGATTGTTTTTCTATCCTTTAAGCTCCAAATGCCAATCATATAGCCCTTGCATTCTTCCAATTGAAGTCAGCTAATTCAGCAATAACTAGAATATGTAATGCAAATGTCTAATCTATGGCATCACCTTAATTACAACATCTTTTCTCAAATAAGTTATTTGATTAACTGCAGAATTGTAATGCAAATTTCAGTAAAAGTATAGAAACTGCACATATGTCAACATAAGTCACACTGTATATGTAGTTATATAAATCATGCTGTTTTGCAGAATGGATTTGCGATTGTGAGGCCACCTGGTCACCATGCAGAGGAGAGTACACCAATGTAAGTAACTATTTCCATCCTCATAAGTAAAACATAACTCTTAGTACTTACAAAAGAGTCACCTGCTTTTCTGGAGGAGTTTGTGTGTAATTGGCAACATATGAGGTTCAGAACAAAAACTGGTGAAAATTTGTCCCTACTGTGCTTTTTCCTCTGATGATAAATGAGTGTAGGAATGCAGACGATCAGAATCATGAACAGCGCTATTAACCATTTCCTTTTTTTTTAACATCCCCTTTCCCAATTCTTGTACCTCTAGGGGATTCTGCTACTTCAATTCTGTGGCCATCGCTACTAAGCTTCTACAACAGAGGTTGAATGTCAGCAAAATCCTTATTGTGGACTGGGTGAGTGAATCACATCAAAACAAGGCTTAAACTAAGGGACATATTATTCATATTCTGCTTCCCAGTCCTCCGTGCACTGTTGTACCAGTACACTTGTTTTTAGTGTCTTACCAAGAGAGTCAGGTTCTCATTCAGATAATCAATTAACATTTGGATGTTGTTTAATATATTAATCACTATTCATTGTGCAAATTGTTTTTTTTTGTTTAAGTTAGTATATATTATAATTGATAATTGAATTAAGCACGGAAAAGTTCTACCGTAATTTAACTTCGTGTTCAATATAACATAAAGGAAGGAAAGACTAAGTCAGTAAAAAGGGGCAGCAATAGAGGAGAATAAACGTGTTTGAATGTCAGGACCTATCTATACTATGTACTAGCAGCCAGTCATACTATGGTGGCTGCAGTGGGATTTGTAGTTGTGCCTTGGTTAAAGATGTTAGAACGATTGCAGATGAAAGCAATGTGTGAAGCAGGGGTGGAAAGGAGTCAATTAATTAAAGGCTATCAAATGATATTTTTGTGAAAATTTATTTGATTTATAGTTTTTTATTTGATCTATAGGTTTTTTTTTAAGAAATGGGTTAATTATTAGATACAGGTGAAATGAAATGAGTCAATTATTTTTCTGCTGCATAGTGGATGGTTTTCTAACAACACATTTAACCTATTGATGAGAGAACCTGCTTATTTTTACCCAGTGAATGAACTTAAGCTAGAGGGAAGAATGTTTAATTTGGAAAGTTTTATATTGGTTAGTTTTATTTCACAGACACGTCATTGGGTGGCGCCGTGAGCGGCAGCCTCGCCAGCTCTGTCTTTTCGACTTTTTTGCTATTTTTAGTGTGTCTAAATATATGTTGTAATCTTTCTCGACATGTCTGATGTGGAGGGTGGGGGGGAGGAATCGGGGGAAACCGTTTTCAGTCACTTACCTCGACGACGATGCGACTTTTCTCCTTGTCGCATCTTCGCCTCCCTTGTGGCCTAACAACTGGTTTGGTGCGGCCTCTCCAGACCGGAGACCGGCCCAGAGATTCAGCGGCAGGCGCGGTGCGAACTTACCATCGTGGAGCCTAGGATCCTTTGCCGAGGGATGCCAGTGTTGGAGACCCGACCGCAGCGGATGCGACACAGACGTACCCTCACGGTGCCTGGGATCCCTTGCCGGGGATCGCCAGAAGAAATGCTCCGACCGCTGGCCCGTGGTCTTTAACATCGTGAAGCGGCGGTCTCCGGGAAGAAGCTGCCAATTCGGGAACTCCAAGCCGCGGAGTGTGTTCTGATCTGTTCCGATATCGGAGTTTTGATCATCCCGACGAGAGGGCTTAGACATCGGGGCGTCCGTAGTGGCGACTGCGGAGGTTTCAAGGCCCGGACCACGGGTGAACAAAGAAGGAAGATTGACTGAACTTTATTGCCTTCCATCACAGTGAGGAATGTTGATTCCACTCTGATGGATGTTTATGTTAAACTCTATCGTGTATTATGTTCTTTTTTCTTGTATGGCTGTTTGATAACTCAAATATCACTGTACCTTAATTGGTGCATGTGACAATAAATGTGAACTTGAACTTGAAAAGTAATCAACACTAAATCGACAGACAGTGTAAATGATTGGAGAAATTATGAAATCAGTATCTTGTAAAGTATCTGTATATTCATAATGCTGACTATGGGTGCCGTCTGTACAAAGTTTGTACGTTCTCCCCATGACCGCGTGGGTTTTTCCCAGGTGCTCTGGTTTCCTACGGGTGCTCCGGTTTCTTCCCTCACTCGAAAGTCGTATAGGTATGTAGGCTAATTGGCTTTGGTAAAGATTGTAAATTGTCCCTAGTGTGTAGGAGGATAGTGTTAATGAATGGAGCTCGCTGGTCGGCACGGACACGGTGGGCCGATGGGACCTATTTCCACACTATTTCTCCAAACTAAACTAAACTAAATAAATGAAGCAGCCTGAAACTATGTATTCACAATGGTTATTATTATGGTCCTGTATTAAGACAGAGTCTAAATCTCTGCCTCTCCAACACAACAATTAAATCTGCTGTTTGATATGTGTTAATAGGATGTTCATCATGGTAATGGCACCCAGCAGGCATTCTACAACGACCCCAACGTGTTGTACATTTCTCTGCATCGCTATGATGATGGCAACTTCTTCCCAGGCAGTGGGGCCCCAGATGAGGCAAGTAAATTAACTAATGGTTGTTCAAAGAATGTCTCTTCTTACTTGTCATAGACACACAATCTGGAAGTCATCAATGTTGTCTTATAATTGCCAGATAATTAAAATGCTTCATAATGAAATGATGGTAAAAATATATCATTTATTTTATGTTTTAACAAATTACGCAAACGTCAAAAATCACTACACCTTTCTCAATACTAATTTACATAATTTCTAAAAGTAAAATATATGATACTGATAGGATTGAAACACAAGATTATGTTTAAATCAAGTATGTGTGCTCTTTATGAATGAATTATTGCGTAGTGCGAATTAATACAAAATATGACAGTTATACAAAAGTTAATTATGTAATTATGATTAATAACGTAATTTAAAATCAAAAATTCGTTTTTGAGATTAAGGTGTTTAAATCGTCTTCTTTCTGGCTTTTAGGTTGGGACGGGTGCAGGCGTTGGATTTAATCTCAATATAGCTTGGACTGGTGGTTTGGATCCTCCAATGGGTGATGCTGAATATTTGGCTGCATTTAGGTAAGACTTAAGGATGTTCAGTGACAGTAAAAGTTGTTATCTGCGTTGCCAATGCATTCTATTTATATGGATATATTTTTTAAGCATCTTTAAATGAATTTGCTCCTTTATTTCTCACTCTCAAAAACCAAGAGTCATGGGGTCAGTCGTTCAGTGCTCTCAGTGTTGATTTGTAAAAGCCATTCTTAGATACTGCAATACCAAAGTGATATAGTTGTACCTTAGTTTCTTACATCAAATGGCCAACTCTATTATGTCTGAAGAAGGGTCGCAACCCAAAACGTCACCCATTCCTTCTTCCCAGAGATACTGATCCCGCTGAGTTACTCCAGCTTTTTGTGTCTTTCTTCGGTTTAAACCAGCATCTGCAGTTCCTTCTTACACACCATTATTCTAATTCCGGGTTCCTTTTATCTTTCCTCTGCTTTTCGGATAAAAAGCTGCTGCTAATATGTCACCCAAGATGTTCCCTGACTGTATCTTTGCACCTTCTTGACTGAAGAAGATTATACTGGAATTCTAAATTGTTCACAGCAATTGGAATTTATGTAGCAAAGTCTGGTGCTCACAAACATTTAAAAAACATGCAAAAAACATTGAAAGCTAATCATACTATCTAATAATTTTGTAATTGATTTAAAACAATTTATAGAACTACTTCTATAATTATTCATTTAAATATTACATCCTCAGAAATATTTTTGCACCCTTTCTGTTTTAATGGCATTTTTCCTAAAGCAGGGTGACCAAAGTTGAACTAGAGTCAATTAAATGTTTTAAATGCGTAGGAAGGAACTGCAAATGCCGAAGATAGACACAAAAATGCTGGAGTAACTCAGCGGGACAGGCAGCTTCTCTGAAACGTCACCCATTCCTTCTATCCAGAGATGTTGCCTGTCCTACTGAGTTGCTCCAGCATTTTGTGTCTATCTTAAATTTTTCATTTACATTTTTGGTCTGTAATGTTTGTAATTGATAACTAATTTATAAATTAAATAATGTTCACAAGTCAGAATGTTAGTGGTGATAATCTCTTGGGTCTCTCGAGGCTATCATGGTGATCTAGAGCATCAAATCAGCCCCTCCCTGTAAAAACGCTGTGTTATTGATACACCGCCTTAACTCTAACTATAGATGCCTAAGTTCCTTGAGTAACTGCAGCAGAACCAAAGGCCCATAACCACACAAAAAACTGTATTTAATTTCAAAATACTCTTGCTCGTGCCGTGTTAAACCAAAGTAATAGCTGTACATTTCTATTTCTCAACTCTGATTTAAATGAAAATAATTAATAAATTAGATTAGCTACGTATTATCGATTCAATGTCAGGTATAAACATGTAACGGTGTTAACTAAAGATTTGTGTCATATGATAATTGAAATGTTACAATTTTGGTCAATCTGCAGGCCTTAAAGAACTGAAAGCTTTTCTTGCACTACAAAAATGGTTATTTAGTACTGAAACTATGCTGCAAGTGCGGAAGGTTTACATTAATGGCATGGGATGCATTTTGCTTGTAGGAACATTTACAGCTTTCAAGGATGAAAACAAGTAGCTGTATTTTTGAACTGTGGAACCTACATCTCCTAGTATCTTGAGAAGCAACATTTAGTATGCACTTGGAGAGTTTATCAGGAGTGTTTGGATATCTTTAATTATCTTACAATGAAACTTGCAAGGTTCTTTTTTGTTAAATAAAAGTTGCAGTTTTTTAAAATGGCAGAGATTTGATGTTCCTAAGCTGATGCTTATCCTCTTCAGGCTTCTCGAGTATAAAACTATTAACCCATCACGCCGTGTTCTCAGATGTGTTAGATATAATTCCGCAGATACAATAACTTCCAATAATTATCGCAAAGAGGCATTATTTATGTATAACAGCCTTTGGCAATGAATGTTGTGGTCTTTTCAAGTTGCAGGGAAAGACCTCCAAGCTGAACCCTCTCCTCAGTCAATATCCAAATGAGAAATGAGAAGTGTTGGCTTCCACTGATTTTAATTCATTTATCTGAGGTGCTGTGGCCAATTAAGATATCTTTTGGTGTGTCATTAATTTGGCTCAGCAGGATACTGGTTACTTCACCTCTGATAAAATCACACATTCATTTTACTATGAACAGGCTAATGAGAGCACAGACCCTCTAAGTAAGTAAAGTGCCAATGGAGATTGTGTACCTTAGTGAGCAAACAGTTTCAGCATCATCTAATGAATTAGATATTTTGGAAGATAGAGCTTGCTCTAGTTCTTGGATTTGATTTGCAAACATCTGCTTTGAAATCCTACAGATAAGTTTACAGAATATGCAGATGCAAAAATAGAAGGCATTCATTGCTTGTTACAACTTCTATAGACTAAAAAACATTCTGATAGTTTTTAATGTGTTGCCAAGTTTCTAGGGTGACGCCATGTATTTTGAGATTGCAAGTTAACAGATTTTAACTAACTTTTTTTCTCCCAAGTTGTTTCACCTATCCTAGTAAAAGAAAGCTTTGAAGTGTAGAATTTATAGCACGCATGGGCTTAGGAAGAAATTGCAGCAGGTCATATATTCAGTAATATGCGGGTCCCCTGAGACAATAGATGCCTTCAAGGCAGCACCTTGTTATTTAGACCCATAGAATGCCACGTTGCATTTGCTGGGGATCAAGCCTAAGATGAAAAAAGATAAGATAATTGGACTTAATGAAATCCAGAAGGCACTCAGTTTCACCATGAACTTGGAAGTAGAGTGTAGAATTGAACTTAATTCAAACCAGCTCTTGGAAATGCCAAATGCAAGCACTTTGAAGTTTGTGAGGAATCAGAAGTACTTTGCGCTTGATGGTGGTTACAGATATGTGCTTTAACCCTTTAATGGTGCTGAGAAAAAAAACTTAGGTTACAAACAATTTGGTCATGAAAGAGTTGATATGCACAAAGAAATTCAATTTTATTCAGTTTACTCCTAAATAAAAGCTTACAGAAAAAAAAAACAAAAAATCTTGAGGAGTTCCCAATATACACATAAACAGCAATTAAAAGTGAATCTTCATGGGATAAATGTCAATATTGCATCATAAGTTGATAACATATTAAAAATAAATGACATCAAGCCGTCCAGTCGACAGATTTTCTGTTTATGCTGATGTGACCATGTTTCCATAAACAAAGTCCAAAGCATTCATTTTGGAGCTTTCAGTAAAAAAAACACTTTTAATATATAAGATAGACACAAAAAGCTGGAGACACAGCAGGACAAGCAACATCTCTGGAGAGAAGGAATGGGTGACATTTCGGGTCAAGACTTTTCTTCAGACTAGTCGGGGGGAAATGGAAATGAGAGATATAAACGATGATGTGGAGAGATACAGAACAATGAATGAAAGATATACAAAAAAAGTAACGATGATAAAGGAAACAGGCCATTGTTAGCTGTTACAAACCCACTGACTCCCACAACTATCTCGACTACACCTCTTTCCACCCTGCTTCCTGCCAAGACTCTATCCCCTATTCCCAATTCTTCCGTCTGCGCCCAAGATGAGGTGTTCCATACCAGGACATCTAAGATGTCCTAATTTGTTAGTGAATGGGGGTTCCCCTCTCCCATCATAGATTAGGTCCTCACATGTGTCTCCTCGGTACCCCGCAGTTCCGCTCTTGCTCCCCCACCCCCTAATCGCAACAGAGACGGTCCCCATAGTCCTTACCTTTCACCCCATCAGACGTCACGTACAACACATAATTCTCTGACATTTTCACCACTTCCAACGAGATCCCACCACTAATCACATCTTCCTATCTTATTCCCCATTTTGTCTTCAGCAAAGACTGTTCCCTCCGCAACTCCCTGGTGAACTTATCCCTTCCCACCCAAACCACTCCCTTTCCAGGTTCCCACCCCTGTAACCGTAGGAGATGCAACAGGGACCCCGACAGTCCTTTCAGGTTCGGCAGAAGTTCACTTGCACCTCCTCCAACCTCATCTACTGTATCCGTTGTTCAAGATGTGGACTCTCATACATCGGCGAGACCAAACGTAGACTGGGCGGTCATTTCGCTGAACACCTTCCCTCAGACCGCCTGGACCCACCTAATCTCCCGGTTGCCAAACACTTTAGTTCTCCTTCCCATTCCCACACTGACCTATCTGTCCTAGGTCTCCTCCATTGTCAGAGGCTAAACACAAATTGGAGGAACAACATCTCATATTTTGCTTGGGCAGTTTACAGCCCAGTGGTATGAATATTGATTTCTCTAACTACAAGTAACCCAGGCATTCCCTCTTACCCCATCCCTCCCCCACCCAAGTCACACTAGCTTATTTTCACACAACAAACAGCTAACAATGGCCTGTTTCCTTTAAGGGCCTGTCCCACTGCGGCGACCTAACTTGCGAGTTTAGAAGAGTTTGCACTTGACTCAAACTCGTAGCATGGTCGACACGTGGTCCTAGGAGGTCACTGGAACTCTCCTTCATGCTCGAGGGAAGTTCCCGCATACTCGCGGCCTCAGTTTGGTTGAGGAACATTTTTCAGCATGCTGAAAAATTTTCCGTGAGTAAAAATTGGTCGGCATGGTTCTTTTGAACTTGTAGTGAGTTGGAGTGGTGTCGCTATGCAGTCGAGGTAGCCGTAGGCAATCTCCTTTGCTGACCGGGCATTTTAATTGGTTCAGTGGAGTTTTCAGCACCAAGGAAAACCAACCGGTAATATAAAATGGCAGCTAAACTTTATTAAAAGTTGTCTGGCTTCTTAAAAGTGTTTCCACTCCTTCTCTTTCCCCCCCCCCCCCCCCCCCCCCCCTTCTCTTCCCCTCTCTCCCCACCCCCCCCCCCCCCCGCGCTCTCTAAAGGACTTACCATAACTGTGCCAGACGTCTTTTACCTTCCTGTTCATCGCAGGTGTGAATTTCAGAGAGTGCTCCCCGTGCTTTCCCTGGCCCCCGCCGTGTGTGTGTGTGTGTGTGTGCGTGTGTGGATGGTCGATCCGGCTCGTGGTTTCATCGCTCGCGGCCGATCCAGCTCCAGGTTTGAAGGTTGAAGACAGTCGCTGAAAAGGCGTGTTAGTGGGACAGTCCCTTTATCATCGTTACTTTTTTGCATCTTTCATTCATTGTTCTATATCTCTCTCTACATCGATGTCTACATCTCGTTTCCCTTTCCCATTCCCTTAGTCTGAAGAAGGGTCTCGACCCGAAACATCACCCATGCCTCTCAAGAGATACTGCTTGTCCCGCTGTTACTCCACCTTTTTGTGTCTTTCTTCAGTTTAAAACAATATCTGCAGTTCTTTCCTACACTTTTTAAAAATATAGATATCTGGATTTTTTCTTTGATTGAATGTAGTGCTGCACTGGGTTGTGCCATGTAATTTTGGTAAAGATTAAAATGTCTTCACATCAAGGAAAATTGAAAGAAATATGATTTTAGTTTTGTGAAATATAAATTGCCTGGATTGTGTGGGTGAATGTTACTTGGCTCTTATTGGCCTGTACCTAAATGTTGAGTTTTGTTGAACACGGACATTGTCAATTTCATTTTCTGAGAATTCATTGCCATAATCTTTAGATTTACTTAACTCCATTATGCACAGATAAGTATCACTCTTGATGTCAAGAGCAGCTTCAGCGCACCCCTCGAATTCAGCTCTGTAGTCCACATACTTGGAGCCATGTGATCCTGAAAATACGAAATTAAGTGTTGGTAAGCAGATTATTAAAGTGCTGCTTGGTAATACAATGAACAACACCTCCCAACACTTTGCTAATGTTTCAGCAGAGAATGGGTGGTAACGTCTCCACATTTCTTGTGTGGTAACTCTGCTGAAATATACGTTTTCAGCACTATAGCTAGACTGTTGTTCAAGGGCATATCCCCAGCTTTATCGAGTGCTCTCAACCATTTCTTAATACAGAAGGAATACAATTGGATAGTGCAAAATCGAAGTTCAAGCCCAGATGCTTGCAAAAGGCTTTAACTTCATTTTTGGTGCAGCACGCTGGACATGCATGATTGTTATAATGTGGCTCAGAACCACATATTACAACCCAGAAGGTCTGATTGTTCCTGTTATGTCCAAACGTGCATGCAAAGCACTGCTACTCCAAGGTTCCATGCCAGAATACACTTGTGCAAAGTGCAACAGGTACCTTGTTTGTGTCTTCCTTAGTGAAGACAGATCCAATCTTCCTGATGTACTAGTGGCCAGATGATCTAGAGTCAAGTCACATTTATTTATATAGCACATTTAAAAAATAACTCTCGTTGACCAAAGTGCTTTACATTTGTTACAAGAGTAGTATACACGAGCAGGCTACATACATATATACAAATAGCCCTCGCTCAGAGGACGTCAGGAAAGGCTTGGGAAAACAGATATGTTTTTAGACTAGACTTAAAGGAGTCGATGGAGGGGGCAGTTCTAATGGGGAGGGGGATGCTGTTCCACAGTCTAGGAGCTGCGACCGCAAAGGCGCGGTCGCCCTGAGCTTATGCCTAGACCGCGGGACATTCAGCAACCCCAAGTCGGCCGATCTGAGGGACCTGGAGGTGGTGTGGTGTGTGAGAAGACTATTAATGTAGGTGGGTGTAAGCCCATTGAGGGCTTTGTAGACAAAGAGGAGGGTCTTGAAATTTATTCGGAACCGCACAGGGAGCCAGTGGAGAGAGGCCAGGATCGGGGTGATGTGGTCCCTTTTTCGGGTGCCCGTCAGAAGTCTCGCTGCGGCGTTTTGGACCAGTTGCAGGCGGGATACGGAAGATTGGCTGATGCCAGTGTAAAGGGAGTTGCAGTAATCTAGGCGGGAGGAGATAAATGTATGGATGATCTTTTCGAGGTCATCAAACTGGAGGATTCATAACTTGGCCTTCATAACAAGAGAAGTTGAGTATAGGAGCAAAGAGGTCCTTCTGCAGTTGTACAGGGCCCTAGTGAGACCACACCTGGAGTATTGTGTGCAGTTTTGGTCTCCAAATTTGAGGAAGGACATTCTTGCTATTGAGGGAGTGCAGCGCAAGTTCACGAGGTTAATTCCCGGGATGGCGGGACTGTCATATATTGATAGAATGGAGCAGCTGGGCTTGAATACTCTGGAATTTAGAAGGATGAGATGGCGTCTTATTGAAACATATAAGATTATTAAGGGTTTGGACATGCTAGACGCAGGAAACATGGTCCCGATGGTGAGGGAGTCCAGAACCAGGGGCCACAGTTTAAGAATAAGGGGTAAGCCATTTAGAATGGAGATGAAGAAATGGTTTTTCACCCAGAGGGTTGTGAATCTGTGGCATTCTCTGCCTCAGAAGGCAGTGGAGGCAAATTCTCTGTATGCTTTCAAGAGAGAGTTTGATAGTGCTCTTAAAGATAGCGGAGTCAGAGGATATGGGGAAAAGGCAGGAACGGGGTACTGAATGTGGATGATCAACCATGATCACAGTGAATGACGGTGCTGGCTGAAGGGCCGAATGGCCTACTACTGCACCTATGGTCTATTGTCAAATTGTTAATATTGAGCATCTCATGTTAGTGGTTAACATTGGTTGATGTTAACAGTATAATCATTTGTCTTTAAAGTTCATATATTTGTGCATCCATCCTCTATTTTACCATAGTACATGCTTCTTCTCAAGAAGGTAGTGATGGAACTTGCTATATATCTCTTCCTGTACTTTGCTTCTAACTTATTATTGGAAATATGATTTCTCACCTGGTTCTAACTATTTTCTCTCTTCACCAACTCGATTTTTGTACAGTTAAATGTCTGCTTGCCAACTACCCCAGTTGTAATAATATATTCTGCAATGAGCGCAATTACTACCACGGTGTGATTTGCCATGGAACTGCATATCCTTTTTCTGAACGGAAGCACGTTCTGAATTTAGCTTAGTAAGTGAAGGCTGGAATTATCGGAGTTTGAGGACAGAGCAGTCAACCCATTTAACCTCAACAACAGTATTTTTATAGGAGGAAAAACACGTCTAATTTTCTCTTGCATTCATCACTGCATACACTGCAACATTGGGATGATTTAATTAAATCATACAAACATTGACCTTTTCAAATGTGCCCTTCATCATTGAGAAGAGGTCATTTTACCACTGGAACCATTCATGCCCACAGTTTTCCCCTGAAATCCCTCTCTTTTAGTCGTAGAATTTGCAGCTTTTGCTAGATTTGTATGAATATCTCAGTTCATTGTTTTGTTGAATCTTGTGGATTTCCTAAAATATTTTGTTTATTTTTATATTTTTAACAGAAAGTCAAACCAGTTACCAACCTCGTTGTAGTAGGTTATTGTTTGAACACATTAGTTTTGATTAATTCTCAAAGTGTATTTCTTGAAACGGCCGAATCATGTGTATGTGTGTATGCAACAATACAGTTAGTTGTTTGCCCCATTTTTTTCCATTTTTCTTCCAGTAGCAGACAACCCAAATTAAAATATTATCCAAACTTCTGCCTTAGAAATCATGCACTTAAAGCAGGGGTCGGCAACCTGCGGCCCACGGGCCAGATCCGCCCGTGACCTGAAATCATTCAGCCCGCAGGCGTATTTTAACACAAATAAATATCCAAAACAAAAGAAATATAAAAGAAACATTTAGAATACTAATATATTTGGTAATTAGTGGTGCTTTTTATTAGTTATTATTTGTTAGTTTTATTAGTTCATATATTTCATAGCTCCCGTTTTCTGTATGCGACACATCGGCTGATGACACCACGACTTGTGCTACATCAGCCACTCAAAATATTATACGAGTGGTGCGTTTCGCAATAATTCACTTGACCTGCAGCTGGCGCTATTGTACATTCTTCTCATCCACTGGTGCTCTTGCCATTTTTTTATTCCGTGGATTTGGGTGAGTGTTAAGTGATAAGCATGTACAGTCGCCTCATAGTGATTCTTGTCTTCGTATCACTGTGTGTGTGCGTGTCACTAACACCGTCTCTTGTCCTACAGTCCATCAAATACATCAAATATCTGTGACAGACAGTGACCACCTCCTTCTCCTTCACCACCACCTCCACGTCCGCCCTCATCACCATGCGGCAATTCCACTAAATTACTAAAACTTCCTCTTTCTTCCTTCTCCACTTCTTCCTCTTCCAGAGAGAGAGAGAGATATTTATTTATTATTAATACTAGTCTTCTGATATGATGATTATTATTATCATCATTATTATTATTAACAATGGCGATCAATGTGACCCGCCATCCGCTCACAGACATGGCTCCTGGCCCCTATGCAAAACAAGGTTGCCGACCCCTGTCTTAAAGGATGGAATCAGTTTGTGTTCAGTTGTGTTGTTTGGTGAAGTCCAGGTGCCCCATTAGTTCCTGGTAATTTTTTTTTAAATATTGCACTCCTGATTAAGAGCAAGCTCCTAATACTACAATGCATTGAGGGGTAAGGGGTAAAAAATAGTTTTCATCTGTGTTAAGTTACTTCTATATTTTTATCTGCTATGTATTTTGGAAGAGAAATACAGTGCCCTCCATAATGTTTGGGACAAAGACCCATCATTTATTTATTTGCCTCTGTACTCCACAATTTAAAATTTGTAATATAAAAAATCACATGTGGCTGAAGTGCACATTGTCAGATTTTAATAAAGACCATTTTTATACATTTTGGTTTCGCCGTGTAGAAATTACAGCAGTGGTTATACATAATCCCCCCATTTCAGGGCACCATAATGTTTGGGACACAGCAATGTAATGTAAATGAAAGTAGTCATGTTTAGTATTTTGTTGCATATCCTTTGCATGCAATGACTGCTTGAAGACTAAGATTGGGTTATTGTCTTGGCCACTCAAGAATTTACAATTTTTTAGCTTTGAAAAACTCCTTTGTTGCTTTAGAAGTATGTTTGGGATCTTTGTTTTGCTGTAGAATGAACCGCCGGCCAATGAGTTTTGAGGCATTTGTTTGAACGCACAGACAGGGTGTGTCTCTACACTTCAGAATTCATATGCTACTACCATCACCAGTTGTATCATCAATTAAGATAAGTGAGCCAGTACCTTCAATAGCCATACACGCCTAGGCCAAAACACCCCCACCACAGTGTTTCACAGATGAGGTGGTTATGCTTTGGATCTTATTATTATTATTATTAAATCGTTGTAAACATTGCGACACAGTGGTGCTGGTTTCCGACGGGCACGGTGACGGACACACCACACATCTCTGTCCTCCATGCAGCTGGCAAACTCCTCTTTTGTCTCTACACATGCTCCTTCCATCAACACCTTCAGCATCGTCTTGATTGGCCGTCCCGGGTCACGTCTTCCATGGGTGGGTTCCCACAGCACATCCTTGTTTGCTGGCATTTCTGGGTGGTGGTGGCAGTGTCCAGCGAGCTTCATCCTTCTCCACCTGATCTTCTCGGTCAGAGGTGGAATCTACCCATAGAGCTGGGCGTTGGTGATGTGTCCCTCCAACTGACATCTTGGACAGTTCCTTCTCTCCTCCATACTTTGCACTTGCCATCACTCTGATATAAGTTAATCTTCGTCTCATCTGTCCACAAGATCTTTTTCCAGAACTGTGGTTGCTCTTTTAAGTACTTCTTGACAAACTGTAACCTGGCCATCCTATTTTTGCAGCTAAACAGTGGTTTGCATCTTGCAGTGTAACCTCTGTATTTCTGTTCATGAAATCTTCTGCGGACAGTGGTCATTGACAAATCCACACATGACCCCTGAAGAGTGTTTGATCTGTCGGACAGGTGTTTGGAGATTTTTTTATTATAGAGAGAATTCTTCTGTCATCAGCTGTGGAGGTCTTCCTTGGCCTGCCAGTTCCTTTGCGATTAGTAAGCTCACCAGTGCTCTCTTTCTTCTTAATGATGTTCCAAACTGTTGATTTTGGTAAGCCTAAGGTTTGGCTGATGTCTCTAACAGTTTAATTCTTGTTTCTCAGTCTCATAATGGCTTCTTTGACTTTCATTGGCACAACTTTGGTCCTCATATTGATAAACAACAATAAAAGTTTCTAAAGATGATGGAAAGATTAGGTGCTGAGAGCTCTCTTATACCTGCATAAAGGAGGCATTTAAACACACCTGAGTAATTATAAACACCTGTGTCCCAAACATTATGGTGCCCTGAAATGGGGGTCTATGTATAAACACAGCTATAATTTCTACATGGTGAAACCAAAATGTATAAAAATACCCTTTAATAAAATCTGACAATGTGAACTAACCACATGTGATTTTTTTCTATTACAAATCTCAAATTGTGGAGTACAGAGGCGAATAAATAAATGATGGGTCTTTGTCCAAAACATTATGGAGGGCTCTGGACTTAGTCCCATAAGAGTTGTATGGTGTGAAGACCAATTGCTTGTCAATCAACTCGTTAAAACCATTTAATGGTGCACTATCAACTAGATATCCATTTATTATAAGCATAGAAATCCATTTACTGAAGCTAAACATTGTGTGACTTAGTTGTTGTAGATTGATTCAGATATGGTTTCATGCCATTGAAAATTAGGCAAGATGGAAAAAGTCATAATTTGTTTGAAATTATGTGTTTTGGGTATCAACAGCCTTCTATTATAGCTAATGAAAAATCCAGCAATTAGAAGATTGGTTTTCTTGTGCTTTAAGTGGTTTCACTTTAATTCGTAGGTGTTAAGCATGACAGATGTTTGAGAATGTACAGATTTTCTGATCCCTCAATTTAAAATATGTCTTTCAACATTATCGAAAATAATCTCAATTGTTATCCTTTTTTACATACCTATTTTCCAATTACATCATGTTTTAGGTGGTTAAGATCTACTTTCTAGTTTTTCTTTTAATCTAAAATAGTGAATTATTGGAGAAGCAACACAACTGATAAGACCTTTGGTTGCAGTGTGTAACTTGTATATCTTCAATTTTATGTGGTAGAAAGCATATGGAAAAAGTCCAACCTAAACTGAATAGGGAAGAAAATGGGAGATGAGGATTTGATTAGGTTTTGTGTGAATTGGTATACTGAAAAACCTAATTTGGTACACTAAAGCTGTACGATAATTCCCAGTGTGTGATCTTCTAAAATATGTATACTCAATTTAGGATTCAACTTATATTATGAAGGGTTGTAGAGCATGGAAATAGCCCTTCAGCATACCAGATCAATCTTGTTTTATTCTTCTTCTAATCAGATCAACTTCCTCCGATTCTTCCACCCACTTACCTACCAAGGGACAATTTACAGGGGTCATTTAACCCACTAATACATTTCTATGAGATTGGAAAGAAACTAGAGAACTAGGGAAACCCACAGAGTCACAGGGAGAATGTGCAAACTCCATGCAGACAACTATGGAGGTATAGATTCAGCCCGTCGATGGAGCTCTGAGGAACCAATTCTTCTAGCCGCACCATTGTCATTGTGATGCACTCTCAGATCTAGCTGACATTTTCATGACATCTAAAAAATATATCTATTACCTTAACAAAATAGATACAAAAATGTAGGACTAACATTTTTCCGTCTTTGGAATCTTCAAATTCTAGGATACTATGAACAAAAATAAAAGATCTCCTGTTACCTTCATATAATCTAATTTGAGGCAGCATTTCAACAAAATTGAATGCACCGTGAAAATAGTCTTTTTTAATGACAGACTCTGAAGCAAGATTCTGTTTGTCTTTCGTTACAGGACAGTGGTGATGCCCATTGCTAATGAGTTTGCTCCTGACATGGTTCTTGTATCCTCTGGATTTGATGCTGTGGAAGGACATCCAGCTCCTCTTGGAGGCTACAAAGTCACTGCTAAATGTAAGCTTGCTTGTGTGATGAATTAAATTATCTTTTTATTTCAAGTAGTTAGAGGAGAATTTTAGAGAAACTCATATTTTTGACAGCCAAATTAGTAAGAGTAAATGATCCACATTTTCCAGCTTTGAGAGGGAGGGAAGAAACACGAACACTAATCTTCAAAAGGGTCTTTAAATCTTTCAGAGAAGCCAGGGCTTTACTGCTTGAACTGTAAAATGTCTTTGTTCAAAATATCAGTCAATGGAATATGAGAATTAAAAAGATAAGAATGTTATGCTTCTTTTCATGAGTAAAATTCTTAACCATTTCTAAAATATTTATTTATATTTTACATTTGCCTGAGAGAAAATGAGAAGTGGCCATTTTTTGTTTGGAGGCCCTTAGGAAGTGGATGGCGTGCCACTTTGGGAAATTTAAAACATTCATCACAAAATTGCATATATTAAACAGAAGATCAAAAAGGGCTGAACTGAAATAGTAAATTGTATTTATTGAAATTAAACCTGGCTTATATTATACATTTAGTCCCAGTAATCCCTCGTGGCCATTTCAAATATGATGTAATACTTAGAATCTTTGATCGTTCGCCAAGAGTCAAAGTGGGCTTCTGACCTTTGACATCTCTTGCATTTCCTCTTTCCTGACACAGGTTTTGGCTACCTTACCAAACAGCTGATGGGCCTGGCTGGAGGCCGTGTCGTGCTCGCCCTGGAAGGGGGCCACGATCTTACTGCCATTTGCGATGCCTCAGAAGCATGTGTTTCTGCTTTACTTGGAAATGAGGTAAAACATCAATGCACATTATAAGCTGACAAGTTCAAGAACTCACAGGTGCGCCTATAGCTGCAGATTATGAATGTGATGAGGGCAGACTTCCAAAAGAAATATAATTCCACAAGACCAGTTCATCAGTAACGCAGATTAATTAATTACAATGACCAATTACAACAATGAACTGGGGAAAGACCTAAAGCAATTGTGTGAATACGTCCTGATAGATGCATTGCATTTTTTTAAGATAAACTCTTTTGTTGCTTAAACATTTTTGTGTTTCTTTTGTCTTTGAAAAGCTGGGACTCTCTTTAAAACAGATTTTTTTCCTATTAATTTCATATTCCAATGCAATGTACCATTTTCTTCTCAAAAGACAGGGGCAGCAAGCTAATACTCTGCAGTATTTAATTTTCTACATTTTTCTTGAGTCTTCGTACATAACATAACATGTGACCAGTGTCTTTAGGAATACAGCCTTGAAACAGGTTCTGCGACCCACCGAATCCACGCTGACCAACGATCACTATTACTATCCTACACTCTAAGGACAATTTACAATTTTACAAAAACCATTTCACATGCAAACCTGTACATCTTTGGAGAGCGGAGCACCTGGAGATAACCCACACCGTCACAGGGAGAAGGTACAAGCTCTGTACAGACAGCATCCGTAGTCAGGATCAAACACACGGTCTCTAGCACTCTACCGCTGCGCCACTGTACCGCTTGAATTCTGAGTGTCTGAATTCCCCAAAGCAACAATCACTAAGCAAATATTTTCAGGTTTGCCTTTCCAGAAGAAAATTGTATCAGAATATCATATAAAGTCAGCATTATGACCACGGAAATTTTAATTACTCTAATTAACACCACTGCAGAGTGATGAAAGGTCCTGACTCAAATCGTCATCTGTCCATTTCCTCCGCAGATGCTGCCTGAGCCACTGGGTTCATCTTGTTTTTATTTTGCAATGGATAATCACTAATGCGCTTGGATTTGAAAATGCCTGGTGCAGTCAAGTTCTATGAAATGTATTGCTAAATAGATAAGATGCACTTAACTGTGCTTGTTTGAGAATGTTACAAGGGATAATGAGTGCATGTGGAGTGTTTTACCATTCAGTACTGATGCAGTCCTGACGCATAGAATCGCCTGCACACCATGCTTGAACCTGCACAGATATTATGTACTTTCCATGCCCATGAGACAAGTATGAAGCCAAGCAAGGCATCTCTGGTGAATGGGCCTCAGGCTTAGCTCCCAGAAAGCCCCAAGAGTAGCTGATACAGAACAAAGCTGATGAGACTATTAATAAATATATAAAAATCTTCAAAGTCAGAACAACATTTTAGTAATGGCACAAAAATGAAGCTAATTAAGAACATTAAAGATTTATAATCAATAAAAAAACATTCAGCTTAAATAAACTAAGAAGAAAAAGTCCTTGTTCTTCAGACGAAGAATCCATTGAAGTAAATTAGGTCTTTGGGGAATCCCAACAAGAACATTGTGACAGAATGGATCTGACCAAGCCCAGCACTGGCATGGGAGGAGTTGATGCAAGTGGTATTTTTGGAACCAGCAGACACAGGCAGCATATTCATCCTATTTATATTGATAAATGTCCGATAACTTTTCTCTTGCATGATAGACTACATGGTTTTGTTAAAACTAATGCAAATACAATCAAAGTGGTATTGTAGATGCGTGTAATTTTTTCAACAGTTCCTTCTAGTCAATTGAAAGTGTGAATCTTTATTCACAAAAAGTAATTTAGTTAAATTACTACTCCCGATATAACCACACCCGAAAGATTATAGAGGATAGTAGATGCCATACGATGAATAGCTCATCCAGGTAACCATTGTCCTAACCTAACCCCTATGCACCAAGTTGATAGTTTGAAGTATTTGATCCAGCCAGGATCAGTGAGCTAGAAATCTGATCTACAACTGTGTATAAAGCTTGAGAATGTTCTAAAGAGTAGCCTGCCAATAAATGTACAGATGTTGGTCTTGGCTGTACCCTCCTTCCATTGAGTAAACCTTTCCATTGGTATCTGGGATTCCAGACACCAATCCATGCATCTTTCCCAACACATATAACATTTAACCAGGCATGATCCTGGGATTTTGATGTGTCAGCTCTTGCCTTAGTAGGAGGTTGGAGAATTATTTAAGAAGTCTCAATAGAAATTTAATGACATTTGTTAAGAGTAATCAGAATTATGAAAACAGACAAATGAGAAGAAACCAGTGAGACTACACAGTTGCTCATGTGCGTCCCAGGTGGCACCTAAATTCAATGAAATATGTAACCTTCATTTACGTAAACAGGCCTGCGATATCAAAGTTCAGTCTGTATAACAATTACTGCTGAACTTGGATGCAGAATATAGTGGAAGTTTACCAGACACAAATGCCAGATCAAAAGAAATGAATAGTGAAATGCAGCTCCTATAAAAAGGTACTAAACTATGCTTGCGTGATATCTGGAGAGTTCCAAATTTGCACAGGTCTGTGTCACTATACTTGGCAAGTGGTTTCACTTATAAACTGTAGACTTAGTTGATATTCACTGCCAATTCTTAGAAACATTAAAGCTGTTTTGGCATTTTGTATGTTATGTTAAGGCCTTTCACGTCTCAATATCCTGACTAGTGTTAAAAAAGTCGTAGAATCATACATGGTGGAAACGGGCCCTTCGGCCGAACTTCCCACGCCAACTAACATGTTCCATCTACACTAGTCCCAACTGCCTGCATTTGGCCCTTATCCTTCTAAACCTAATCTATCCATATACCTGTCCAAATGTCTTTTAAATGTTGTGAACTTACCTGCCTCAATGACCTCCTCTGGCAGCTCGTTACGTACATCCATCACCCTTTGTGTAAAAAAAAGTGATCCCTCGGGTTCCTATTTTTCTCGCCTCACCTTAAACCTATGTCCTCTGGTTCTTGCTCATCCTACTCTGGGTAAAAGACCATGCATCTACTCTATCTAATCCTCCCCTGGTCTTATACACTTCTATGAGATCTGCCCCCAGTTCCCCAGTCTTCACAGGTGGGGGAGTATGAAGGAAATCAGACATTTGGGGTTTTGTCAGGCTGCCACATCGCAGTGGTAAAAACACTGGAATTTCAAGCGATAATCCTGATGTCTGCTTGTAAGCTGGAAGAATGTCAGTAGTAATCAGCACACCTGTACAGATAAGTTCTGCAGCTGGGACCATACAAAATTGATGAAAGTGGCTTGTGGAAAAAAAGTGTGGTGGTATGTTAACTGGGGTTTCCTTGGTCCCAGTAGAAACTAGGCCCTTGTGAAACAGAAACATTGAGAAAACAGTTAAGGGCCTGTCCAACATGCAATTTTTATGGCGACTGCCAGCACCCGTCATAGTCGCAGCAGGTAGCCGAAAATGTTCAACATGTTGAAAATCCAGCGGCGACCAGAAAAAGGTACGACTCTTTGGGTGACTAATCACGACCATACAGGTGTCACATGTCACCTGTATGGTCGTGAGTAATCGCCCAAAGAGTCGTACCTTTTTAACATTTCAACATGTTGACATTTTTCGGCGACCTGCTGCGACTATGACAGGTACCGGTAGTCGCCGGAAAAATCGCATAAGTGGGACAGGCCCTTTATCGTGATTATTAATATGACCCTGACAAATGCTACCTGCTATTCCTGGCAGTTGCATGAAGTGATTTGACACGATATTTGTAGGCTGCACCATATCTTTTGAACAAGTCCATCTTTGTGTGCTTTGCAACATTTGTTTACTTCCTTTTCAAACTTTCTTACCAAATAAACATCAGTGGAGAGAGTATTTGTGTTTCATTTTAATTCTTCAGTTTTCTATTCTGCAATCCAATAAGAGATGATATAATTCTTGGCTTCTCAATGCTATGCAAATAGTTACTTTTGGTTAAAAAGAAACAATTTGTTTTTTGATGGATTAAATACAGTATTTCAAGAAAGTGGGGTTAGTCCTGCAATTATCACGTCACTGTTAGAATACAAAAGTATCTCGCAACAGACTGTAAAATATGCCACATCAGAAAGAAAAGGGGGCTCGACAACGACCAACCACCGCCAGTCTCTACTGCCCACGTTGCACCAAGGTGTGTGGATCACGGATCAATCTCTACAGACATCTGCAGACCCACAAGTAGGCGACCCTATGGAGAGGAGAGGACAGTCATACTCGTCTCGAGTGACCGCCGATGATGATCTGTTTCATAGTTATTTATGAACATTATTTCCTCCTGGCACAGAAAGGCATGTGCAGAAAATGTTGGACCCAATAGCTTCTTGTTTAAATTTTGAATTCCTTTACAATGAAATTTTGGCATTACAAGGGCTTTCATGTGGGGACAAAAAAAATAATCCTGCAACAGAAGGAAAATTAATCATTAAAGATTGTGTTTAACTCTTTGAAGTTTGTTTTTTGGACATTAGTTTTCCTATATAATTCTGCCAGATTGGTTACTAATTGGCAATCCTGAATTTGATTTTGATTGTTTTCTAGTTTTATTTTTAACTGAAGGAAGAAAGAAAATGTACATACTTCCATTGCCTTTGGATTGAATCAAAATTGTGGAGATAGATTATGGCAAATAATGTAGAGTTTCAAATATCCATGAGAATTTATCAGCATCATCATTTCAGCTAAAACCCAGTGCAGAACTAGGCACGTACTACGCATGCAAACATTCAGTTCTAAACCATCAGATGGTGTGATGAAAAATGAATATATTTGACTAAATTTTATGAACCTTTCAGACAGTTGCTTGTCAATGTATGAACAGTTTGACAGATCTATGCCCCGGCTGAAATTATTTAAAAAATAAATATGATTATAGAAACATAGAAAATAGGTGCAGGAGTAGGCCATTCGGCCCTTCGAGCCTGCACCGCCATTCAATATGATCATGGCTGATCATCCAACTCAGTATCCTGTACCTGCCTTCTCTCCATACCCCCTGATCCCTTTAGCCACAAGGGCCACATCTAACTCCCTCTTAAATATAGCCAATGAACTGGCCTCAACTACCTTCTGTGGCAGAGAATTCCAGAGACTCACCACTCTCTGTGTGAAAAATGTTTATATAGATTTCTTCAAGGTCTTAGTGAGAATTTTGTATTTAAAATAAAATAGATATCTCTAATTTGATTGAATCTTTTCCTTCTCTAGTTTAAATGAAACAAATATGGACGATAATCCTGAGGTTATCCATGATTTGTGATAAAGTGCTAATAAACTCGGTGGGATGATAACACACTTTCATACTCATAAAATGTTCATAAATTTTGCAAAACAAAAATCTCCTTCCGACAACTCTGGTCACATGCATGAAGTTAGCAGTTGATTTCCTATCAAAATATTAGGGGTACAACTTCTACTTCAAATGTGTTGTATATGGAACTCGATATATAAATTGATGAAGGGGATTTGATTTTGTTTTTCATATATATCCTAAATCTTGTTTTTACTGAAAATTTCACATTGAAGAACCTTATCAACCAAGTGCAAACATTTTGATCCTCCAATGTTCAGATAAAATAGTCAGGATAGCTCACATCAAAAAGGAAAAATAAATTGACCTCTTCACTTCAACTCTTCTCCCTCGTCATTGGAGTCACTTAGATTTAATCCCAGACTCAAGTAAAAACCGAATGTGAATGTAGGTATTCTGTGCCCAAAGATTCTGCAACTCCTCTTTGCATCTTAAACCAGATTTGACACGTTATTTAAAAAATACATAGAAAATAGGCCATTCGGCTCTTCGAGCCTGCACCGCCATTCGATATGATCATGGCTGATCATCCAAAATCAATACCCCGTTCCTGCTTTTTCCCCATATCCCTTGATTCCGTTAGCCCCAAGAGTTGTATCTAACTCTCCCTTGAAAAATTTTATCATATGCAACAGAGCGGTGAATAAAACTCTTTACTCTTGAACATTGTCACTAATTACAAAGTGCAATGCCATGTTAAAAACCATCACTGCGTTCATCTTAGCTTCATCGGGAATTAACTTGTGCTGTATTGGACCATTTATGATTCCTTTAAAAGGTGATTTTTGGAATGAAGCCTGGGTCATTTCACCCCTGAACTTTTTAATAGGGTAAACTTGAAGCAGACTTTTTTCAAAGATAGATAGTGTTGACCCTGGATATATTTGTCATTTGCCCTTTTTTTCCCTCAACAAATATTTAGCATCTAGAAACACAAAATCATGAATTCTGTGCCTTCCATTTATCTTAAATGCACCAAATTACCTGACATAAAAAGACACCAAGTCCTAGAGTAACTCAGCAGGTCAAGCAGCATCTCTTAAGAATATGGATAGGTAACATTTTGTATGGGATCCCTCTTGAGACTGATTGGAGGGGGGAGGGGAAGAAAGCTGGAAGAGAGATGGGCAGAACAAAGCATGGCAGGTAATAGATGAATTCAGGAGGGAGGGGGGGGGTGATAGGCTGATGCTTGAACAGAGATGAAAAGAAAGGAGGTGTAAGGCAAAAGGATGGATGAGTTGTGGAATTAGACGAAGGAATATAGATGGGGAGGAAATAGTAGGTGTGAGTCCAGATATGGCGCAGGGAAGAAGCCAGTGGGGGTAGGGAGAGGGGATGGTGGTATCATACCACTGGGTTGTAAGCTACCCAAGTGGAACATGAGGTCCCCCAGTTTGTGCGTGGTCTCGCTCTGCCAATTGAGGAGACGCAGGACAGAAAGTTCAGTATGGAAATGGGAAGAGAACTTAAAATGATTAGCAACTGGGAGATCTAAAAGCCCTTGGTGGACTGAGCATAAGTGTTCCCCAAAATGGTAATCGAATCTACTCATGGTCTCGCCAATGTGCAGGAGCACCAGATGCAGTAGATGGGGTTAGTACACCTGAACTGCTGTCTCACCTGGAAGGGTTGCCTGGGTTCCTAGATGGAGGTGAGGCTTGTGGTAGGGGGACAGGTATTACATCTCCCTCAGTTGCAGGGGAATGTACCTGGGGAAGGGTTGTTTTGTGTAGGAAGGGATGGGTGAACCAAGTAGTTGCGGAGAGGGCAGTCTGCAGAAGGCGGAAAGGGTTGGGATGGGAGGATGTGTTCCATGGCTGGTATCCCGGTGATGGAAATGTCAGAGGAAAAAGGGTCTTGACCCAAAACGTCACCCATTCCCTCTCTCAAGAATTGCTGCCTGTCCCGCTGAGTTACTCCAGGTTCTTGTGTCAGAGAATGATGTGTATGATGCAGAGGCTGGGGTGGGGGTGGGGTGAAAGGTGAGAACCAGGGGAACTCTATCCTTGTTCCATCTAGGGGGAGGGGGAAACGAGAGCAGAACTATGGGTCACAAAGAAGACGCGGGTGAGGGATCCATCTATGATAGCAGGGGGGAAACCACATGTACAAAAGAACAAAGACATCTCAGATGTCCTATAATGGAAAGCCTTATCTTGGGAGCATATGTGTCAGAGAGTAGGGGATAGCATCTTTTCAAGAGTCAGGATGTGAGGAAATGTAGCACAGATAACTGGGAGTGTGTTTCTGCAAATTACCTAACATATTTAATGGCTTTATTAATAGAAAGGAGCAAAACGTTTTCCACTTTTCATCAGAGTAAATAATTGTTTTGATTTTGTTTTCAGCTTGAGCCATTTGCACAAGACATTTTGCAGCAAAGACCAAATACCAATGCGGTTCGCTCCATTGAGAATGTAATCGAAATACAGAGTGAGTGTGTAAAGCAGCGGAATTACAATTGTCTGATGTTGTATCCATTACAATGACTGACTGTATTGAATTAACTAACTTTTATGATATTTGATTTAGTGGCTCAAATGCACTTCTGTTGAACTTCAAAGCTTTCCTTTTCAGAAAGAAAAAAAATCAGATTAAATATAATGATGTCATGCACACAGAGAATGTCACTGAATATTGGTATACATAAAGCATCTGGCAGCAGACTTTGTCTCTGCGAGATGGGAAGAATAATGAGCTGCAGCCTTTCCCTCCCTACCTTCAGTGAAACTTTCAATGAATCTAATGAGACTTTCTCAGTCCTTGGAGCTAGGACAGATTTTTTTAAGGGATTTTTTCAATAAGCAGCTATATTCCATGGTCTTTGAATATTGTCTGAATATTTCAATGAACAATATGATTTTGTATATCATGTTTGAAAAACTAAACATACCGATAATTTCAGTAACCATCCTCAAGTGCTATCAACTTGAGTTACTGTTCTATGTGACTGTGTACGTTAGAGTGATTTACTACCATGATCTTAATATGCGGATTCTGTGAAATTGCCTGCCAGCTGTAGAGTAAACCCTCTTGCCCCGAATTCTTCGCAGGAGGTGGAAAAAGAAACTGATCAATCCAAATGTGCCTCCTTGTCTCATCTCATTCTTTTCCTTACAGCTAATGTGGTGTGATGTTGATAGCATGTACAGTGCCCTCCATAATGTTTGGGTCAAAGACCCATCTTTGGAAACTTTTATTGCTGTTTATCAACATGAGGACCAAAGTTGTGCCAATGAAAGTCAAAGAAGTCATTATGAGACTGAGAAACAAGAATAAAACTGTTAGAGACATCAGCCAAACATTAGGCTTATCAAAATCAACTACTAGGAACATCATTAAGAAGAAAGAGAGCACTGGTGAGCTTAATAATTGCAAAGGGAATGGCAGGCCAAAGAAGACTTCCACAGCTGATGAAAGAAGAATTCTCTCTATAATAAAGAAAACACCTGTCCGACAGATCAGAAACACTCTATAGGGGTCAGGTATGGATTTGTCACTGATCACTGTTCACACAAGACTTCATGAACTGAAACACAGAGGCTACACTGCAAGATGCAAACCACTGGTTAGCCGCAAAAATAGGGTGGCCAGGTTACAGTTTGCCAAGAAGTACTTAAAAGAGCAACCACAGTTCTGGAAAAAGGTCTTGTGGACAGATGAGATGAAGATTAACTTATATCAGAGTGATGGCAAGAGCAAAGTATGGAGGAGAGAAGGCACTGCCCAAGATCCAAAGCATACCACCTCATCTGTGAAGCATGGTGGTGGGGGTGTTATGGCCTGGGCATGTATGGCTGCTGAAGGTACTGGCTCACTTATCTTCATTGACGGTACAACTGCTGATGGTGGTAGCATAATGAATTCTGAAGTGTATAGACACATCCTATCTGATCAAGTTCAAACAAATGCGTCAAAACTCATTGGCCGGTGGTTCATTCTACAGCAAGACAATGATCCCAAACATACTGCTAAAGCAACAAAGGAGTTTTTTCAAAGCTAAAAAATTGTAAATTCTTGAGTGGCCAAGTGAATCACCCAATCGGAACCCATTGAGCATGCCTTTTATTCGCTGAAGAGAAAACGGAAGGGGACTAGCCCACAAACAAAGCGCAAGCTAAAGATGGCTGCAATACAGGCCTGGCAAAGCATCACCAGAGAAGACCCAGCAACTGGTGATGTCTATGAATCGCAGACTTCAAGCAGTTATTGCATGCAAAGGATATGCAACAAAATACTAAACATGACCACTTTCATTTACATGACATTGCTGAATCCCAAACATTACGGTGCCCTGCAATTTGGGGACCATGTATAAACACTGCTGAAATTTCTACATGGTGAAACCAAAATGAATAAAAAATACCTTTATTAAAATCTGACAATGTGCACTTTAACCGCATGTGATTTTTTTCTATTACAAATCTCAAATTGTGGAGTACAGAGGCAAATAAATAAATGATGGGTCTTTGACTCAAACATCATGAAGGGCACTGTATATAATTATATAATTGCCCTTTGGGTTGCAATGTTATAGAAGAAAGAGCAAAATGAATAATCATATTTCACTTGCTTGTACTCTTCAAATGTATCAATTACTCAAAGTTTTAAAGTTAAAATGTATTCGCAATGAGTGGACACATGTTCACCTCTATTTCCTCTACTTCATTGGAGATCTTTGAGCTATCTTTAATCAGACTTTATCGGAGTTTATCCTGCACTGAATGTTATACCATTTATTCTGTTTCTGTACATTGTGGACGGCTTGATTATAATCATGTATGGTCATAAGGTCATAAGTGATAGGATAAGAATTAGGCCATTCGGCCCAATAAATCCGCTCCATTCAATCATGGTTGATCTATTTGGGTAGCCCCATTCTCCTGCCTTCTCCCCATAACCTCTGACACCTGTACTAATCAAAACTCTATCTCTGCCTTAAAAATATCTACTGACTTGGCCACCACAGCCAAGAATTCCACAGATTCACCACCCTCTGACTAAAAAAATGTCTCCTCATCCCCTTCCTAAAAGAGCATCCTTTAATTCTCAGGCTATGACCTCTAGTCCTAGACTCTCCCATTAGTGGAAACATCCTCTCCACATCAACTCTATCCAAGCCTTTCACTATTCTGTATGTTTCAATGAGGTCCCCCCCTCATTCTTCTAAACTCTAGCGAGTACAAGCCCAGTGCCGACAAACGCTTATCATACGTTAACCTACTCATTCCTGGGATCATTCTTGTAAACTTCCTTTGGACCCTCTCCAGAGCCAGCACATCCTTCCTCAGATATGGTGCCCAAAATTGCTCACAATATTCCAAATGCGGCATTACCACTGTCTTATAGAGCCTCAGCAAAGTCTTTGACTGGATAGCACGCAACAAAAAGATTTTCCCTGTACCTCGTTGCACGTGATAATAATAAACTAACTTAAACTAACCTAAAATAATGAAGAACTTGAATTTGCAGTTGGAACCACAGAGGCGGTTGAAAAGCTTTGAAATTAGATTATCAACAAATCTGTATTTCTTTTGGATATTTATACCTCTTGCTTTGGAAAGAATCACAGCTTAGAGATCTGGAATTTAACTTATGCGAATGCAATAAATAAGTCAGATGTCTTTTGGATATAATTTCAGCTTTCAGGAGCTCTTGGTGTTAATGGTTAAATTGATTTTGTGTACATTTTGATGTTGGTCTGATGCCTCTATAACCTCGCAGAGGAAATTTAAACACAAAAAATATTTGTGATTTAATTTGTACGACAACCCCCGTGACTGATTTCATGATAACCAGTGGATGAAATTAGAACATCCGTAGTTTACATAGACTGTAAACTAGAATTTAATTGGTTGTTCAAGTAGCTGCAGGCTATACATCTAAGATTGACCTGTTTTTGGAATGGAAAAATCAACAGTAGAGTAAAGAAATGTTATTTTCATGAAATGAAACCGACCAAAGCGTTTACATAGTCTCAGAAGAACTTTGAATGTTAGCCTGCTTTAATTAAAAAAAATGGATAAGCTAAATTATCATTGTCTCCACTAGAGGGCACTTTTTATGCTGCTGAACAAATCAGTTTTAGTATTTAAAAAGCCTGCTCAAATATTTCAGAAAAACAAATATTTTCAATTAAAATGCATAATCACTAAAATGCAATTCTGTGATTATAATTCGTGAAATGAGCAGATATACATTAAGCCTGTTTGTACCTTAGACCTTTGTGTGCAACTTAAATTATATTAATACATTTAAAGTAACAAATCGTTCTTGCTGTTGTGTAATCTTTGCTAGCAACTTTGCCACAGCTGATTGACATTTTATTTATTTTAGGTAAATACTGGAAATCGCTCCAGCGATTATCCTCCACAGTCGGCCACTCCTTGATAGAGGCCCAAAAATGCGATAAGGAAGAAGCTGAGACGGTGACAGCTATGGCCTCGTTGTCAATGGGAGTTAAACAAGGACCTGATGCTGAGAAGAGGTGAGACAGGAAGGAATACCTCACTCTTGACACCATAAACAAGACTTGTGTCTGTGTTGCTAGCTGGGAGATGGGGTAACTGCCTTGAAAAATAGTCTTTGCTGGGGCAATCATGCAAGTGCATATGGCCTGTACAGAAACATGACCAAGAAGCCTTTGTCTTGTCTGTTAATAATACTTGTGTATTTTCTATTTCGGCAGGCCAGACGATGAACCCATGGAGGAAGAGCCACCAATGTAGTTTCCAGCTGGAGTTCTCTCTTTTGCACACAATATCTTTATTTCTCTAACTCTGCCAGACTTCATTCTGTATCTCCTGTGTCCTGCTGTGGTGTTCTTCCAGAATACAAGGACTACTGGGCAATATGCTGGCAATAAACAAAAAGTAAAGATGTTTTTACCTCTGTCCATTCCTGAAATAGGTTTGTGGGACAGCCAGCATTTACTTTGGCAGAGTCACCAAGGAGGTGTCATCTCAAAAGCTCTGCTCTGAGTTTACCTACTCAAAAGTTCTCTTGTCTCAGGCAGTCAACCACTGTTTCTATTGTTCTTGTCCTTTAACAAAGGAGTTCATGCCATCTATGAGTCCAGATGCATTGATTGTAATCTCAACAAACCCAAGTGGCATACAGTAATAATTTGAAGAACATTACAGTGTGGAGAGAAAGACTATACCAGAATGGAAGAGAAGCATGGGGGTGTTTTCTAAGAAGCCCTTTGAAGACATGAGCGTTTGTGCCTTTTTAACAACAGATGGTTGCTGACTTTTGAATGGGGAGCAATGCCTTAAAAGTGTGGAAATAATTCCTCCACTGTTGTGATGTGGAAAAGATGGTGGTGAAGCCTTCTCTTTCCTGGCATGCGTGCAAAAAAGGTCCAGTCACTCGCTGGATTTTCATACCGAGTTGGAATACCATTTTTGCTGTTTTTTCGAAACAAAACCTAGCCTATTTTAAGGTAGTTGCCAGTCCAGAGTGGCAGATTATACTGTTGAAAATTGTCAGGTTACCATTAAAAACCTGCTTTACTTATTACGCTGGGTTTATATAACACTGAGTAGTATAGGGAATCAACCAATAACAAAGCATGTGTTAGGTTGACTTGCAACAGATAAACATGTTTAAAGGTTGGAATGTTAATCAAAAGCATGATGCAGGATTTTGTTTTCCAAACTTCCACTTCTGTGGTCCTCATTTCTAATAGAAATTGAAAACATAAACTAATAATAATCTGTTATCCATTAGACAATGAGGTTTTTTTGACAAAAAGACCAGGTAATTTGTTAATAGTACAGGAGATAATCATGTACAAATGTTTTCTTAACAGACCAAGTTTGATTTTATTATGTGGGCACTTAGAGGGGAAATGATGGTTTTTACTGAAGATGAGAGAAGATGGATTGTGGACACTTAGAGGAGCACCTCATTGAATGTTTGTGGTCAGACTTGGCAACTACCTTAACCATTGCATTTTATTTTATTTGTGTTCATTTTTACTCCTGGTAAACCATTTAACAAAATAATATCTACTTTTTATATAAAGAGATCCTTAAGTTTTTAAAATCATGTTTCATAAGACCTGATAACTTTTTTAAATTACTTTTCTCGTGAGAATTCCAGTTACTTTACCCACTGGTATTTTGATGAGATTCTTTTTGACTCTTTTGTGATTAGTCCTTGGTTCCAGTCTAATTTTAATCTTCTGTAGTTTTCCCCCTTACATGGAACATAGCTTTCTGATGGTTTAGAAGAAATGTACTGGAGATTTACAGGAGGATGTACTTTGAGTGAGGGATCTTGTTCAAACTTTGTGTAACAATTCCAGTTGGTGTATATTACTATATGTTCTGTTATGAGTAGATTTATAAATGAAGTCTTGTAAGAATAGTATTGCAAGGTGATATCATACACATTTAAATATGAGTAATACTACAGTGATACTATATTTGATATTTGTAACTGGTTGCACTGCAGAAGGCTGCCATTTGCTAAGGGGGAATTAGCATTAAGGTTTTCAGTTGCTGCACTCTGAAACCAAGAAGGAAGGGTGATGTTTTTTTTGTTGAAGGACTGATTGTTTTTACATTGTGATCTAGGAGCTGTGCTTATCAGCTATTGACATGGGTGGGGAGAACTTGGCTCTGAGCCCCTGGTTGATTCCATTCTGCAGGTGCTTGGGTTGGCCCCACAATGTGACTAATGCTGGTTGAAACTTGGATTGTTAAGAAGGTACACTGTCCTGCCATCTGTTCATGTATACACTCACGCTCAGTCTGCAATTTATGGGACAATTGACATGGGGGTCATTAACTGGTAACTTTTTTTCTCTGAGTAAATGGTTTTCATTCCTCCTTTTTGTAATGGTTTCTTGAAGCTTAATGAATTTGGCGCTGTGAGGATTATGTGGAGCATGTGTGCGTGTACGAGATGTTTGGCAACACTGAATAAGGGCACTACTGTATTTTTGTTTTAAAACAGATTTACACAACATAAATATAACCAGCTGTAATCTTTAAGATAGTGTTCCACACTTTCTATAGGATTATGTATGTTTGATTGCAAAGCAATTAACACATCAATTCTGTGACTTTTAAGAAACTGTTTGCATCTACTCTTGATGTTAAACATTCCTTTAAATAAGTGGAGTTAAGTATTCATTCCTTTTTTTGATAAGTGAATTTAAACATTGTTTTTAAAAGGCCCATTGTTTGTTTTCTTTTAAGGGGCATTGATCTTTTTTCATTTAATGGGAGTCAGTGAGCTTGCATGTGCCACAAACAGAAGATACCATTTGTTCTGTACAGGTATGCACGCAATTTGCATCGTTATTTCTGGGGCAGTTTACCGAGTTTCGCTTATTTTTCTTGGCATCTGTGGAAGAGGATTGACGTTTTTTTCTGATGAGCAGACCAGAAAACCTCAGAAGCAGATCACTCTTTTATTGAAATATCTTCAAATATCATTCTTTAATACTGTTATAAATTGATACATAAATTTGACAACAATTATCTAGCACTTGTGTCATACAAATAGACTATTGCATAATCTGCATATAAAATTTTAAGAACACAGCAAAGAAAAATTGTAAAACTGTTAACTGCCTGTGTCGTCTTGGGGCCAACCCTTTTGAGACAAGCAATTTTTTTCTGGACTAAGTATTTAAGATCATAAACAATTAACCTTTCAGCGCAGCTGTTCTTTATCTCTTCCACCATAAATCGTGTAGCGGTAATCCACTTAGCAGTTGTGTATTGTGATCGATGTGGATGAATATTTACAAAGAAAGGCTTTTTTTTGGGGGTGATATTGTTGTTACGAAGTAGGAGTGATGGCTACCTGACAGCCTCACTTTACTTCATGTTTTGATATTGACTGCAAAGTATCACATTACGGTGTATTACATTTTGTGCTCCATAGTGGAGGCGCCTTTTGTTTTTTTTCCAGTTTGAGAGGAGGAAAAAGTGTGAGAAGAATTTTGAAGTTAGTTCACCCAAAAATCTTTTATTTCAGGTATGTAGTAATGGAAGTTGTAACTATATTTTATCCTTCTTTGTACTTATCCACACACAAAATGACGCCACCATTGTTATCAGTACCAGTAAACTGATTTTCTGTATTTTAACCACAATCAATTATTGTATGGACCTACTTTATTGGTGATAGCCTTATTGTGGTAGCTTTTGATGGTCTTCATTTGCCTGTTGAAATGGGTCAGCCTTTCAGACTGACTAATGGTGTATCTCCTTGACAGTACAGACTTCATTTTTGACTTTATTAGGAGTCCAGTATTTTGTACCACATTATGACAACTTGCTATTGTGGTGTAAATAAAACTAATTACAACATCACATTTAAAGTTGTGTTTTCATTATTTTACATTCTACGTTATTGATTTATATTTATTTACAATGCAGAACAAGAGATTGATCGAGCTAAGATCATCTGGAAGAAAATAAGCTTTCAATTTTTCTTATTATTTTTTTCTACTTGACAGAATGTTATCAGTCGTACTCCGAATGAATCCAAAAAATTTAAATATAATTAGTGAAACATATGCTATTTCGTTCAAACCAAGCTGTTTGAATGACAATAAAAGGCATTCTATTCTATTATTGTTGCAAGCTCTTATCTTGAAGTATGATCTTCAATGCTGACTTGTCACTTCACTTAATTTGGAACAAAAAATTAAAGCAACATCTTTATTCAATGACGTGATTAGTTCCTATGTGCAACTAGCAAATTCCACTCCCTCCACCCCCCCCCCCCCCCCCCCATGATCTGTTCTTGTTTCTTCTTTTTAATTTACACACTGTCATCATAATATTCCCAGGTTGTGGGGTAAAGTCAGTCTCTCGCTCTCAACCAATAGCTTGCAATCTGACCAGAGGCTCTATTGTCTCGCAAGCAGATCCTGAATTTCCAACAATTACACATTAGTATTTTCAAAGCCATGATCATTCTTTTCAGTGATAGCTTAGCATTTTTAATAAGTTCTATTCAATATTACCATGTCTTCACCTCCCCAAGTACTTCGATTCCATTTTGTGCCTCAACAACACCATCTCAGATCAGGCATACATCACTGGGCTAAATTTATTATCCACTGCAATTAAAGATCAGGGATGGAAAAAACCATAGAGGAGCAGCCCTGAAGCCTTTTGCAGAGCAAATATAAGTGGAAGAAAAGACACAAAGTGCTGGAGTAACTCAAGAGTAAGCATCTTTGGAAATGGCAATATAGGTGGAGATTGGAGATGCAAGTGGAGGACATTTATGATGGACGTAGTAACATCGATAGTCTGCATGGATGTGGTGGGCCAAAGGGCTGTTTCTGTGCTGTATACCCCTCATCAGTTATAAACCTTAAGGCCACCCTTCATCCTCCTTTGCAATGAGAATAAACCCACCTATCCAATATCTCCTTGTAACGTCAACCCTGCATCATTGGTGAATTGCTCTTGCACACTCTATTGCTGCCCCATCTTCCGGTAGTGTGTCAACCAGAATTGTACACGTACAAAATATTTAGCTATTGGAAAGTAACCTGTGAAGGTAAGTGACTGGTGAGATGGAGGAAATAGTCACTTGAGAATGCTGAACGGGAGGGGTTTCTGGTGGTGGAATCCCATTGAAGATGACTAAAGCTAAGCGGATAACGGGTACCTAAAGTTGGTGATAGAAAAGTCAAGGAAGAGTTGAAGATGGACCCTGTGAAAGTGAGGGAAATGTTAAAGTTGGCAACAAAAGTGGTGACATTCAAGTTGTGTCCAAGTGCAGGAAGCCACAGAAACATAACAGAGATTTATAGGGAGTGCCTGAATAGAACTGGGGCAGAGAGTGATCCAAATATTTCACATCGGTCAGGTGGAACTGTAGGCATATACAAACTCCCGTTGGTACACTCTGACACAGCGAAAGTCAGTGGATTGAAGAAGGTTTTTTAATGGAAGAACAAATTGGTACAGGAGACAACATTGTGAGCACACACATCCACCTGTTTGAACTTTAAGTTTCTCTGACCTGTTTCTGCAACTCACATCTTTGTTGCACTTTATTTCTTAATGTCTATTTCCCCATCAGTACATGGATTTCTTAATGTCTATTTCCCCATCAGTATCTTTCACCTGTTCCTCCTTCTAACTTCACCCCTTTCTGCATTTCAGCAATTCCCTTTGGCCTTCCCTCTTTATGCATAAATGATCAGAATTAACACGGCTCCCTTGTATCTCATTGAAATTCTACCCCAATTCAACATTAATTGACTTCTGCTACCTACCGACGTCCATTACTTAGGCTAGATGTCAGAGTACACCTTTTCTCCCACCTATTTGAACCTGGACCTCTTCCCACACACGTTTTCCAGGCTATTTAACATCACGGCATTAGCCATCTCAATAGTTCCCACTCAGTTCCAGTTCTCAGTCTCACGTCCAACTGTGCATTACCATCAAACCTGTCAGCTGCACAACTTTCCTTCACTAATTGCTTACTTCCTGAAACTGCCTCTAACACCCGGACTGAAGCACAAGCTACAGGAGCACAGGTGCTCATTGCTACCCCTTATTGCATGTTTAAGATGAGGTCACTAAAAGCTGTCACTTCCAGCAATGGTTGCAGTTAACTTCAAGAGAGTCTTTTACCTGAAAGGTCAACTGTGCCTTTTCCACAGATGCTGTTCGACCTGCTGAGTGTAGTATTTTCTGTTCCATGCCTCTGGTTAAACATCAAGACATGACCAGACCAGGTGGGGAAATGGGTCACTTTATCCCAGCAGGTCAGCCTCCAGTTAGCATCGTTGGAGAGCTCATTATGTACAGCTGTTCGCAAAGCTATGACAAGTTACAGAAAAAGGTTGAATAAGTTAGGTCTTTATTCTTTGGAGCGCAGAAGGTTAAGGGGGGACTTGATTGAGGTCTTTAAAATGATGAAAGGGATAGACAGAGTTAACGTGGATACGTTTTTCCCATTGAGGGTAGGAAAGATTCAAACAAGAGGGCATGACATGAGAATTAAGGGACAGAAGTTACGGGGTAACGTGAGGGGGAACTTCTTTACTCAGAGGGTGGTGGCTGTGTGGAATGAGCTTCCAGCAGAAGTGGTGGAGGCAGGATCGATTTTAACATTTAAGAGTAAAGTGGATAGGTATATGGACGTGAAGGGAATGGAGGGGTATTGTCTGAGTGCAGGTAGATGGGACTAGGGGAAAACAAATGGTCGGCATGGACTGGAAGGGCCGAGAGGGCCTGTTTCTGTGCTGTAATTATTATATGGTTAAGTAGTCAAATAATGTGCTCAATTCATGATTAAAGCTGTATGAAAGCTGAATTTGTTCCCAAGTGGCATTCTGACCAATTTAGGGCATTAGTCTTTGAGAAACAAAATAAGGCAGAGCAGAATTGGGCAGAGCAGCTCCAGGGATGTTGGAGAGGATCAATTAGAGAACATAGAGTACAGCACAGGAACAGGCACTTCGGCCCACCATGTCTGTGCTGACAACTTCACAGGGCCCATAACCCTCAATTCCCTGTTATTTGTCTAAATGTTACTGAAATGTTGCTGAGGTAGACCTTCGAGCAGATAAAGCTGCAGAGGGTTTAGAGAAAGTAAATGAAGAAGTGTTTCTGATGTGGCTGAAGAGCCATTAACCAGCCAGGACATGTGGAAGGTGATCAGCTAATGCAGCAGGAGTGATATATCTGGAGTTCACAAAGTGACTGGAAAGTCACGAGATGAGGATGGAGAATCCCCCACCTGATAATTTTTTATTTTTAATATTTATTTTTATTAGAAGCAATTGTACAGAGATAAAACATTCGGCATCTAAAATTATACAATTATTGTACAGCTTCATTTTTAACCTTATAACCTAAACTATTAAAATGAAAAAGGAAAAGAAAAAGAAAACAAGAAAGAAAAAAAATGAAAAGTGAAAAGATGATCGAAAAAGAACAAAAGAAAGTCCCCTAAACAACCAATGTAGTGTGGCAGAAAGATATAGAAATAATAAAAAAGAAAAAGAAAGGTGGAAATATACCTTGCCTCTCGCCTCACACCCGCCCCGCCCCCCCCCCCCCCCCCACCCCCACTCCTCCCGTCCCATGCTATTGTTGTAAGAATTCGGTAACGGGTGTACATGTCTTAAGAAATTGATCTGGTTTTTCCGCCAAGACAAGCCTAATGTTTTCCAAATGTAGTGTCTCGGATATATTTGTGATCCACATCTTCATTGGTGTCTGTTTCTAAAATTTCAGTATTAATTTTTTTCGCCATTATCAGGCCATAGTTAAGGAAACCTCTTTGAAATATCGTTAGCTCAGAACAGACCTCAGACATCCCTAGTGTGATCAATTTTATATCGGGATTCAATTTAGTTTTAAGTATTTTGGAAAAGATATCAAAAATTCCCCTCCAGAAGTTTTGTAATTTTGTACAGGAAACAAAAGAATGGGTTATGGTTGCTTCTTGGAGAGACATTTGGGAAGATCTTGTTCAATTTAGACTTTGAATAATAGAGTCTATGCAGTATTTTTAATTGTATTAGTGAGTACCTAACAGTAAGAGAACAGTAATGTATATATAGAAGACTTTCCTCCCAACTATCCTTTCAAATTGTTAAACCCAATTGGTCTTCCCAAGCTCGCCTAATTATTTCCGGCGATAGGATATGTAGATTTAAAAGGGTATTATAGAAGTAGAATATTAACTTATTTGAATCCGCCTTTCTGTTCATGCATTCATCTAGTATATCTGGACCCATGGAGTGACAATCTTGCGTGTGTATTTTCACATAGTCTCGTATTTGAAGATATCTGAAGAAATGACTACCTTTCAAATGATATTTCAACTGTAATTCTTGAAACAAGAGGAAGGTCCTCATCTCATAAAGGTCTCCCAGCTTTTTAATTCCTAAGCTTTCCCATTGTACAAACAAGGGATTATTGGCTATTGGTAAGAGGAGGGATAGATTTCTCAGTTTAAGGGTTGATTTCAACTGTTTCCAGATTCGTAAGGTGCTATGGATTATCGGATTTTTCTCATACATTGATTTCTTCAAATGTATTGGCGAGAGAAGAATCGCGCCTATATTGAAAGGCAAACAATCTTCCCTCTCCATTTTTAACCAGTTTACTGGTTGGCATGTATCGTCCATCCCGTAGATAATTTTTTTAACATTAGTTGCCCAGTAATAGAGAAGAAAATTAGGGAGAGCCTGTCCACCAATTTCTTTAGGTTTGCATAAATGTCGTTTGTGAATTCTGTGAGTTTTATAACCCCAGATAAAGTTTGTAATCACAGATTAGGTTTTTTTAAAGTTTTTAGGAAGGAAAATCGGTATTGATTGAAATAGATACAGGAGTTGTGGAAGGAAAATCATCTTTATGGCATTTACTCTACCGAAAAAGGGAAATCGGAAGTGTTTTCCAAAATTGAATAAGGGCATTTAATTTGGCGATTAGTGGTGGAAAATTTGCTTGAAATAAGGAAGGATATTTTCTAGTCACGTAGACTCCAAGATATTAACATTTTTCCGTAGCAATTCTCAAGGGAAATTTTAGGAGGTGTGAAGGGTCTTGAGCTTTTATTGGCATGATTTCACTTTTATTCCAGTTTATTCTATACCCTGAGAAGGAGCCGAATTCTATGAGATTTAATATATTTGGGATACTGACTTGGGAGTTGGTAATATATAATAGTACATCGTCTGCATATAACAAAATCTTATTATTAGTATATTTAATATTATAGCCATGAATGCTCGGATGTACTCTTCTACTTTCAGCTGAGGGTTTTATAGCAAGGGCAAATAACATTGGTGATAATGCACACCCTTGTCTATTGCCCCTGGATAATTGAAATTTAGGTGAGAGCGTTTGATTAGTCAGTATTGTGCCAGGCGGATTGTTATATAACAACTTTATCCATGAAATAAAAAATTTCTCCTAGCTGGAATTTTTGCAATACTGTGAAGAGATATTCCCATTCTACTTGGTCAAATGCTTTTTCTGCACCTAAGGAAATAATTGATAAGTCTTCGTTTATCGTTCTGTGTGAGTACATTATATTAAACAAACGTCTCAAGTTATTGAACAAAAGTCTCTTGGGTATAAACCCAGTTTGATCAGTGTATTAATTTACTAACGTACTTACTTAGTCTTCTTGCCAGGGTTTTAGCTAATATTTTCTGGTCTATATTTAAAAGAGCTATTGCTCTATTAGATCCTGGCTCTTCAAGATCTTTATCTTTTTTGGGTATCAGTGTAATAGTTGATTCGGCTAAAGTTTGTGGTAACATCTGTTCTTTAAATGTGTATATATAAAGGGCTTGTAAGCGAGGAGAAATTAATTCATGACATTTTTTATAACATTCGTTACTGAACCCATCTGGGCCTGGCGTTTTACCATTATTCAGTGATTTAATAGTCTCTTCAATATCTTTTACTGCAATCTGCGCTCCTAATTCTTCACGTTCTACCGCATTGAGTGACGAAAGATTGCAATTGTCAAGGAAGTTTTTAATCTTTATAGTTTCAGATGTGTATAGATGTGAAGTTTTAGATGTGTATACATTTTTATAGAATTGTAAAAATCTTTCATTGATATCTTTAGGGAGTGTAAGCAGCTCACCTTTTTCTGATCTAATTTTTTGGATGGTGTGATCTTTTTCCATTTTTCTCAGCTGATGTGCCAGGAGTTTGTGCGGTTTGTCACCAAATTCAAAGTTTTTTTGCTTAGTATATTGAAATAAGTTAATATCTCTTGCAGAAAGAATTTGATTTAACTTGAATTTTAATACTGCTATCTTATTGTGTTTGTCAATAGAGGGATCGGTAGCATTTTCTAAATCACCTGATAACTTAAGTGGCTCGCTAAGTTCCTCCAGCACTTTGCAAATAATCTGGATTAATTCAGAGTTAAAAAAATGTCAATAATGAGCCAACCCAGGTTCCCCAGGCATCCAACTTTACAAACTCAGAGAAGAACAAGAATACAGACAATTAATAGATAGATTGAATTGTGCACTTTGTAATGCTTTCTCCATTTCTGCAGTCACTCTCCTTTCCCCTCCTTCGCACACTCATCTTCCATTCCTGGGTCCCCAATTTCCATTTTATCCCCTCGGTCTTTTTTTTCCACCCTCATATTCCTCCCTATCGCTTTACATATTACTCCCTTACTTATCTGACACCCTTTTGTCTTCTTTTCACCTTTAGCATTTGTCTCTAATGCAACCCATTTGCCAATCATTTGTATCCAGCTTTCTCCCCAAGTATTCTCCCTCCCCACGTATCAGCCTAAAGAAGGATAACGAAATGTCAACAGTCCATTCCCTCTGCAGATGCTGCTATCTGCTCAGTTTCTCCAGCTCTTTGCGTCTTGTTCAATAATCCAGAATCTGCAGTTTCCGGTATCTCCTATGTAATTATTTGGTTTTAAAGTGATGGTGAGACTGCCTCTCAAAGGGAAACTCATGGCGAGACAAGTCCTTTAAAACTTTCTTTGAAAACATCATGCAGTAAAAGTTGTAAGTGCTTGGGCTGCAAAGTGAGTGATCTAATTCAAAATGAAGCATTCAAGTAAAAAGGAAATGTAGTCACACAATTATGGTCAGCAGTTCAGGTTTACTGGTCTATGCTCCAGCTAATTTGCTGTTTTGATGGTTTTCCATTCAGTTTAAAATATTATCCACACTTTGAACAGAGAGCCAGCTGGAACTTGTTAAATAATCACCTGCTCCCTATGAAGAGCGTGGGTTTTGTAGACATTTGAGAATTGTACTCACTCCTAGTCCACAAGTGTTGAAATAGACACGAGTGATCAGAGTGCAATTCTACAATGGTCTGTTCTGAGTGGTTCAACCACAAGCCACATGTGTGTTAGTCCAACCCCGCAGAGGTACAGTTGCACAGACCTTGACTCCTGCCAAAAATACTTGGCATATTTTATAATATTGGTAAATGTCTAATCCACACTTAACTGCATTGTTGATATCTTTTGCGGGCTTCTGTAAACTTTCTTTGGGTCCTTATGCACTAATTGGCTAATCTGCCTCCCTCGCCGCATTGTGTAACTAGCTGTCTTGTGGCTGTGAGTTTACTTGGCCATGACTTGCCAATTGCATGTGTTTTCTTTCCTAATACATGGAGTAGATTACCGATCATGATTGTGGATACAGCATGCAACCAGGCCGTTCAGCCTCCCAAGTCTAAGGAAAGCAGGCAAAGAGACACAGTTGGGGAAAGCATCTCATTCAATGGTAGAACAAGCCCGGGATCCACAGTGAGCTAAGGAAAGGGAACCTAGCTTGGACCGCTGAGATGTTGACCCACAACATGGAGAAAATGAGTTGAGATAACGGATGTCACAGTTGTATGACTACAATATCTGCCATAATAGATCACTTGCTTGATTAAAGTTCAGCTCCCACATATACTGTATTACATGTCAGATGAATGATAACAGAGAATGAACTAATTTACTAGCCTCTCACAGAATACACTTAGGAAAACTCAGAGTTACGAAATTCAGAGCCAAGCTGAATTTTGTTCAGGATTGTATTTCGAGTCAATTGTTCCACTACAGCCACCCCTGTTTGCAGTGTGACCTGAATTTGGCCTTCATCCTTAGAAGTAACAGAAAGCTCAGATCTCCTGGGAATGGGTCCTGATCTGTTCTTATAATTTCAGCTGATGTATAAAGCCGATTTACATTGAAAAATCTGTCCGCTCAAACAGGCAGCCAGTTTCAAGGTTTTCGACTTTAGATACACAGAGGGGAACCAAGCCCTTCGGCCCACAGAGTCCGCACCAACCAGTGATCACCCCGTACACTAGCACTATCGTGCACATTAGGAACAATTTTTTTTATTTTACTGAAGCTAATTAACCTACAGACCTGTACACCTTTTAGTGTAGGAAGGAACTGCAGATGCCGGTTTAAACAAGATAGACACAACAAGCTAGAGTAGTAACTCAACGGGACAGGCAGCATCTCTGGGGAGAAGGAATGGGTGACATTTCAGGTCTAGATCCTTCTTCAGAATCAGCTTTTAGCGTGGGAGGAAACCGGAGCAGCAGGAGAAAACTCATGTTGTCATGGAGAAGGTGCAAACTCCGTTCAGACAGCAAACTCCATACAGACAGCACCCATGGTCAGGATCGAACCCAGATCTCTGGTGCTGTGCCACTGTCAGTGCCGGCCTTAGGAAGTGCAGGGCCCAATTGGGAACAATTTTGGTGAGCCCCAGGTTCCCAGCAAAGGTCTGTCAGCCCTGCTATTTAGTATCTATTATGAAATTGTACACTAAGGTGCTATGGGTTATACACTGTCTTAATCTCTCCTGCTCCCATCTGACTGTCAGTACCTCCGCTGGCTTCCAACCTTTACCGTAGCTGTTAATTACCATTAAACTGCATTATGTGATTGGATACAATGCCCTTGGAGACAGCGGCTGATTGGACGGAAGGAGACGGATTTGTTGATTGGATGGGAATTTTAAGGCAATCTGGTTGGTGATTGGACGCAACCCCCTTAGAGACAGCGGTTGATTGGCCACCAAATAATCGGGCACCCAAAAATGGACAAATAGGAAAACAATAAAATCGCTGATCGGTGGGCACTCAGTGGATCTGCGCTGTATCTCCAAACTAAACAGTATAACATGCAGGTACGTTCATTTAAAATAAAATTCAGTGGTTATTTCACTTGATTCCTCACTGTGTAAAGCTCAGTATCTGACCAATCTCTGTTTAACACGTTTGGTCTGCCTTGGGCATTTACTCTGAACTAAAAACTTAAACCAGACTCAATTGTAACGTCACATTGGACTCAGTAAACTCGCATATCTCTGCATTCAGGAGGCTGCCATGGTTGGAATCACCGGCTCTGAGACCAGAGTGGGTAAAATGACCTGCGATCAATACCTAAGATGACAGATCTTCTCAATAAGAAAACCAGTGAAGCTTTTCACTCTAACCATGGTGGCTAGAGCTTCTTGCAAGGTGATCTATGACCTCGCTAAGTAAATATTGTCGTAATGCTCAGTTGTGGTCAAATGAAGATTATATTCATGAAGCGAAGCAGGCAGTGAAGAAAGCTAATGGAATGTTGGCCTTCATAACAAGAGGATTTCAGTACAGGAGTAAAGAGGTTCTTCTGCAGTTGTATAGGGCTCTGGTGAGACCACATCTGGAGTATTGTGTACAGTTTTGGTCTCCTAATATGAGGAAGGACATCCTTGTGATTGAGGCAGTGCAGCGTAGGTTCACGAGATTGATCCCTGGGATGGCGGGACTGTCATGTGAGGAAAGATTGAAAAGACTAGGCTTGTATTCACTGGAGTTTAGAAGGATGAGGGGGATCTTATAGGAACATATAAAATTATAAAAGGACTGGACAAGCTAGATGCAGGAAAAATGTTCCCAATGTTGGGCGAGTCCAGAACCAGGGGCCACAGTCTTAGAATAAAGGGGAGGTCATTTAAGAATGAGGTGAGAAAAAACGTTTTCACGCATAGAGTTGTGAATTTATGGAATTCCCTGCCACAGAGGGCAGTGGAGGCCAAATCACTGGATGGATTTAAGAGAGAGTTGGATAGAGCTCTAGGGACTAGTGGAGTCAAGGGTCTTTAAAATGATGAAAGGGATAGACAGAGTTGAGGTGGATAAGCTTTTCCCATTGAGGGTATGGAAGATTCAAACAGGAGGGCATGACATGAGAATTAAGGGACAGAAGTTTAGGGGTAATATGAGGGGGAACTTCTTTACTCAGAGAGTGGTGGCTGTGTGGAATGAGCTTCCAGCAGAAGTGGTGGAGGCAGGATCGATTTAACATTTAAGTAAAGTAAAGTAAACATTTAAAGTAAAGTGGATAGGTAGATGGAGGGTTATGGTCTGAGTGCAGGTAGATGGGGCTAGGGAAAATAAATGGTCGGCACGGGTTGGAAGGGCTGATAGGGCCTGTTTCCATGCTGTAATTGTTATATGGTTATATGATATGGGGAGAAGACAGGCACGGGTTATTGATAGCGGACGATCAGCCACGATCAAAATGAATGGCGGTGCTGGCTCGAATGGCCTCCTCCTCAACCTATTTTGTATGTTTCGATGTTCAGTGGAGCCCATGGACGTGTCACTAAAAGCAGTGAAGAAAGCAATCTCCACACTGCTTGTCCCCGCGTTTAATGAAGTGACTTTTAAATTACTTGAAATAAAAGTTTATTTCTCTTTGTAACAAACGTCAACCGTGCTTCTAATGAAAGAGAAATCAATACATTTCTTTCTCTAACCTTCCGTAATTCAGTTGACTTTTATTTAAAGTGGAAGATGCAAACATTGTCAGCTCCACCTGGACTTCACCCAGAGTGACTGGGGAGTCCAGAACAAGGGGCCACAGTTTAAGAATAAGGGGGTGAGGAAAAACCTTTTCACCCAGAGAGTTGTCAATCTTGCAATTCTCTGCCACAGAAGGCAGTGGAGGCCAATTCACTGGATGTTTTCAAGAGAGAGTTAGTTTTAGCTTTTAGGGCTAACGGAATCAAGGGATATGGGGAGAAAGCAGGAACGGGGATACTGATTTTAGATGATCAGCCACAATGGCAGTGCTGGCTCGATGGGCTGAATGGCCTACTCCTACACCTATTTTCTATGTTTTTGGTTCTATGATTGATAGAAATGCATGCTCCATTCTTGAAGGTATTGCATGCGGGATTTGAAATCCCCGTCAAGTCAAAACGTGCCAATAAAGATGCTCTGCTTTCTTTCCATAGATTATCTGCTCTAGTTTAGTTTAGTGATACAGCACGGAAACAGGCCCTTTGTCCCACCGGGTCCGCACCGACCAGCAATCCCCGCACACAAATACTATCCCACACACACTAGTGACAATTTACATTTGTACCAAGCCACTTAACAAACAACCTGTACGTCTTTGGGGAGCGGGAGGAAACTGAAGATCTCGGAGAAAACCAATGCAGGTCACGGGGAGAACGTATAAACTCCGTACAGATAGCACCGGTCATCAGGAAAGAACCTGGGTCTCTGGCGCTGTGAGGCAGCGACTCTACCGCTGCTGCTGCCATGTGTCAATGACTCCCCCCCCCCCCCCCTACAGAAAGGAACCGCAGAAGCTCGTGGGCTGGAGCCCTGAAATCATGATGGTGAGTCCCGTGAATTTTATCCAAAGGAACGCGGCGTCATTAATCCTTGGTCAAAACACAATTAAATTTACTGTGGATCAATGTGGATCAATGCATTGATGGCACATTGTATAACTACTTGTTAACTACTGACTGTTACAAGTGCTAACAGTAGTAGTTAACAAATCATTTTTGTCTGATGGCCGGTGCAGTGGTTTTTATCCATGTTCGTTTTTAAACACAATCCGTATTTAACAAGGCAAATGTTTTTTTTTTATATCTGTATTTAACAACTCGAATTTGTATTTCCGTACGAAATACTGAAATTTGGCGCGGGCCCCCCCTTAGGCGCGGGGCCCAATTGGTAGCAATCGGTCCAATCGGCTTAAGGCTGGCCCTGGCCTCTGTGTTGCCCCTTATTAATCCCTTATTTAAAAAGCAAAAAACTGGAAATCTAAACTAACAATAGAAAGGTCAATGACCTTGTATCAGAACTGATAAGAGGTAATTGACCTGAAAGTTTCTCTCTCTACACGCTATGCCTGACCAGCAGAATCTTCCTTGGATTTTGTTATTATGAATCCATTCACCAGCTTTGGGAGTGGCAGTGTGAATGGATGTGAAGACTACCCCCCCCCCCCCCCCCCCCCCCCAGATATGAATCTCTCAGGGACAGCAAGTGCACAGAGTGTGGCTGGTTCAGACATCAGCCACACTCGGGGCTGTTTCTCATGTTCCATTTGAGGAGCTGTTGACCAGACCTTCCTCAGCCTGTCCTCAATCAGTTGAGAGTTGTCTGGCTTGTCTTGAAGGTTTAAAGCCTGATTTCATCACCTGGACTAAAGCAGATAATGTTTGTGCTCAACTAATTGGTGTGACATTGAGATGTGGCGATGTCATTAGTTTGTCACGCTAGGAGTGCATTTTAGTGAAAACTGGGATTTCAGATGGATGCGTGAAAACTGTAAAGTTCCATTATCTTTGTGCTCAGTTGGTTGTCAGCAGTGGTATTCTCCAAGGATAAACCTTTTTCTGCGGATGTTAGGCGGTTCAACGTCAGCTACCACAGGAAGACATCACACGTTTTGGTCTTTGTGCTCCGGAGAGATGGTCCTCCTAGTCTCATGAGTCTGAAGAAGGGTCTTGACCTGAAAAGTCACCCATTCCTTCTCTTCAGAGATGCTGCCTGTCCCCGCTGAGTTACTCCAGCATTTTGTGTCTACCAGATGATCCTCATAGCTTTCCACAGGTGGATATCTTCCATGTTGGTGTGGCAGATCATGGACCGTGTTGAGTTATAGTCCTCCACTGTTGGGGAGACCAGGGATACTGTTGCCCACCCCACCCTCAGTAAGAGATTGGACTGATGAGGAACTATTCTGATGTTGGATCATCAGTGACCAGATATGACTTTCTTCAGCTTTCAAGATGTCTGGATGGGAGGTTAAAACAAGAGTCTGGGCAGTGTTTGGTCCAAGCCTTCATTTACTTCATTTACAGGTTTGCTGAGAACCTTGGCCTCCTGGGAATGTTTCTAAAGTTATTTAATCTGGTGAATTGCAACCAGTGATCAGCATAACAAAGGGGTACAACTTGGTGGGAGGGCAGTTGTTAGTCAAGACTAACCAGGACTGATCACTGTGTCCTCTTTATTGCTCCATGTGTGCGCCTTTTACTAATCACAACTGAGAGCATGATGCAAGCACCAAGATAGATACAGAACAGTCAAAATTACATGGTAAAATTACATGGCCAGAGTAAAAGTAATTCCAAGAAAATTCCCAACCCTTGTGTGATATCCTCTTCTCAGGACCTTCATTGTTTAATGAATCAGGTGCTGTCAATCAGCTGACTCAGTTTTAAAGTGTGAGAACATTGACCCTGCCAGGCAAATGTTGACTAACATCTTTATCATGTCAGTCAGCAAAGTGATGACTTTTGACAGCCTCTTCAGCACAGCTGGCAGTGTCACCACAGTACATTCCCCAACAATAAGTTTAAAACCATCCTTCCTTGGCGATGCCTTTACACCGAAACACGCACAGCCCACCGCTCCCCACACTGAGCTAAAAAACACCTCCCCCAAAAGAAAATTGCTCTGAACTCTACAGGGCAATAAAACAAACTGAAAAAAAAAATACTGACACTACAATCCCACCCTGGAATTTGGACAATGGTTGTAAACTGTACAAGATTTAATTTGGGCACTTTATGATTTGACCCAAAGACTTCAAGTGGGATTAGTTCATTGTAATCACTCCCAGACATCTAATGTTCTCCAGTTACAGTGTAACAGATATTTTTCAATACATCAAAGAAGCATTTTTAATAGTAGAGTGGTGGTCATTAAATGTCGTGTGCCTTCACTGGTGCAGGTGTCTCTCCATCAATACGACACTGTGTCCATTAACTACATTCCTCGAAATATCAAGGCCTCAACATGTCCTCACTCCTCATCATGTTGAAGTCCCTCCCAACACAAATGGATAGGTCTGAGTTTCCCTGGATATTGGGTCTCCAATTTCATCACCGTGGTCACAGTTCATAAATCCAGAAGTCATAGGAGCAGAATTAGGCCATTTGGCCCATCGAGTTTACTCTGCCATTCAATCATGGCTGATTTATCTTTATGGAAGGATTGTGACATCACAGTCATATGGCAGGTAAATAGGTCCTCCAGCTCATTGTGTCTGTGCCAATCATCAACCACTCTTCTACAACATTCCCATTGTTTTTTTCCAGATTTCATCCCCAACAACTTACTCCCCCAATTTTCCCATGATGCCACTTTCCCACTGGAGGCAATTTACAAGTCAACTAATCTAACAGAGAGACCTAGGGACGTCGGTATATAGTTCCATCAAGGTGGTGACAGGCAAGTAGGGTGGTGAAGAAGGCATTGGGTATGCTTGTCTCATCAATCAGAGTATTGAGTACAGGAGTTCGGTAGTCATGTTCCAGCTGTGCAAGACATTGGTAAGGTCACTATGTATAGTTCTGTTTGCCCTGCTATAGGAAAAATATCATAAATTGGAAAGGGTGCAATAAAGGATTTATGAGCATGTCAGTGGTAACTGGAGGGTTTGAGTTATATGGAGAGGCTGGATAGGTTGGGTCATTTTTCCTGTAGTGTACGAGGCAGTTGGGTACAGAGGTTTATACAATCATGAGGGGCATAGATCAGGCGAATAGCCAGTCTATTCCCAGGGTAGGGAGTCTAAAACTAGAGGGCAAAGCCCTAAGGTGAGAGGGAAAAGATTTAAAAAGTACCTCAGGGGGAACATTTTCCACAGAAGCAAGTTAATATGTGCAGCAAGCTGCCACAGGAAATAGTAGAAGCAGGTACAATTATAACATTTAAAAGACACGCACAAAATACATGGATAGGAATGGTTTGGGGAGATTTGGGCCAGGCACAGCCAACCGGGACTAGCTCAGTTAAGGAATTTGGTTGTCATGATGAATTTGGTCAAAGGGCCTGTTCCCATTCTGATTAGATCTATGGCTATACCAGACAGCACATCTCTGGGATGTGGCACAGTAAGAAGCCCACATGTTCACAGGGAGAACATGCAAACTCCACACAGAGATTGCCAGAGGTGAGGATAGAACCCGAGTTACTAGAACTTCAAGACAGCAGCTCTACCAGGTAGGCTATTACTGCACTTGAGGAAGTACTGCAATGCATGGGCAGGGACTGTGCAAACGGTGTGGGTTGTGAGGGGATTGGAGGGACACAACATGGAAGCAGAGCCAGGGAGGTGGTCTTTTGGAGGTTAGCATTGGGACAAGAATGGATTAAAGAGTACAAGGCTTGGGGATGGTGGGTTAGAGGCCAAGGTCAACTGAGGTCAGCCCATTTTAAGTTGACCAAAACAGATGAAGAAGCTTCAAAAAGAAAATGCAGAACATAAGGATGACATGCAAAACAACTGAGGGCTAAGATCAATTGAGCTTTCACAACTGGTTCAGATGTTTATTCATGCTTGAGGTATGTGAAACCAACACAGAAAGGCAAAGATCAGCAAGGAACTAATTCACTGCTGCAACGTTTAGGAATGAATGGCCTCCTCATTCCTATGATGGACCAGCTACAAATCTTGCGCCTCTTCAAGTCTTTCTCCCGAGAGTCAGATCGTTTTCATTAAGTAAATTACTACTGTACTTACTATGCTTTATATTATAATAGGATTGCATTTCACCTGCCACAGCTTAAGCTGTCTGCAAATAAATTAAATGAGGAGTTAAAATTGGCATGTAGTAAGTAATGCTGTGGTTGTTATGGGAGATTTCAACATGCAGGTAGTCTGGGAAAATCAGGTTGGTACTGGACCCCAAGAAAGGGACTTTGTAGTGTGCCTTCGTGATGGATTCTTTGAACAACTTGTATTGGAGCCTACCAGGGAGAAGGCAATTCTGGATTTAGTGTTATGTGACAAACCAGATTTGATAAAGGACCTCGAGGTTAATGAGCCATTAGGAGGCAGTGACCATAACACGGTCAGGTTTCATCGACAACTGGAGAGGGAGAAGAGTTGATCGGAGGTGTCAGTGTTGCAGTTGAATAAAGGGGACTATGGGGCCATGAGGGAGGAGCTGGCCAAAGTTGACTGGAAAGATACACTAGCCGGGATGATAGTGGAACAAAAATGACAGGTGTTTCTAGGATTAATACGGAAGGTGCGGGATTAGTTCATTCCTAGGAGGAAGAAAGATTCCAAGGGGAGAAAGGGACGACCATGGCTGACAAGGGACGTCAGGGACAGTATAAAAATTAAAGCGAAGAAGTACAACGTAGCAAAGATGAGGGGGAAGCAAGTGGATTGGGTAATGTTTAAAGAACAACAGAAGATAACCAAAAAGACAATACGGGGAGAAAAGATGAGGTATGAAAGTAAGCTAGCCAAGAATATAAAGCAGGACAGTAAAAGCTTCTTTAGGTATGTGAAGAGGAAAAAAATAGTTAAGACCAAAGTTGCACCCTTGAAGACCAAAAAAGGTGAATTTATTATGGGGAACAAGGAAATGGCAGGTGTTGAACAGGTACTTTGGATCTGTCTTCACTAAGGAGGGCACAAACAATCTTCCTGATATAGTAGTGGCCAGAGGATCTGGGGTGACAGAGGAACTGAAGGAAGTGGCTCTAGAAATCGTGGACGCATTGGTGATAATTTTCCAATGTTCTATGGACTCAGGATCAGTTCCTGTGGATTGGAGGGTAGCTAATGTTATCCCACTTTTTAAGAAATGCGGGAGAGAGAAAACAGGGAATTATAGACCAGTTAGCCTGACATCGGTGGTGGGGAAGATGTTGGAGTCAATTATAAAAGATGAAATTGCGGCATATTTGGCTAGCAGTAGCAGGATCGTTCTGAGTCAGCATGGATTTACGAAGGGAAAATTGTCTTCTAAAATCCCCTAGTCTTCTGGAATTTTTTAAGGATGTAACTAGGAAAATGGACAAGAGGGATCCAGTGGATGTAGTGCACCTTCACTTTCAGAAAGCATTTGATAAGATCCCACATAGGAGATTAGTGGTCAAAATTAGGGCAAATGGTATTGGGGTAGAGTGCTGACAAGAATAGAGGAGTGGTTGGCAGACAGGAAACAAAGTGTATGGATTAATGGTTCCCTTTCAGAATGGCAGGCAGTGACTAGTGGGGACTAGCAAGGCTCAGTGCTGGGACCGCAGCTATTTACAATATACATCAATGATTTGGATGAAGGGATTCAAAGTAACATTAGCAAATTTGCAGACACAAGGCTGGGTGACAGTGTGAACTGTGAGGAGGATGCTATGAGAATGCAGGGTGACTTGGACAGGTTGGGGGAGTGGGCAGATGCATAGCAGATGAAGTTTAATGCAGATAAATGTGAGGTTATCCACTTTGGTAGCAAAAACAGGAAGGCAGATTATTATCTAAATGGCATCAAGTTGGGAAAAGGGGAAGTACATTGGGATCTGAGGGGTCCTTGTACATCAGTCTATGAAAGTAAACATGCAGGTACAGCAGGCAGTGAAGAAAGCAAATGGCATGTTGGCCTTTATATCAAGAGGAATCGAATATAGGAGCATGGTCCTTCTGCAGTTGTACAGAGCCCTAGTGAGACCACACCTCGAGTATTGTGTACAGTTTTGGTCCCCTAATTTGAGGAAGGACATTCTTGCTATTGAGGGAGTGAGGCGTAGGTTGAGAAGGTTAATTCCCGGGATGGCGGGACTGTCATATGCTGAGAGAATGGAGCAGCTGGGCTTGTACACTCTGGAGTTTAGAAGGATGAGAGGGGAACTCATTGAAACATATAAGATTGTTAAGGGCTTGGACACACTAGAGGCAGGAAACATGTTCCTGATGTTGGGGGAGTCCAGAACCAGGGGCCACAGTTTAAGAATAAGGAGTAAGCCATTTAGAATGGAGACGAGGAAACACTTTTTCTCACAGAGAGTGGTGAGTCTGTGGAATTCTCTGCCTCAGAGGGAGGTGGAGGCAAGTTCTCTGGATGCTTTCAAGAGAGAGCTAGATAGGGCTCTTAAAAATAGCGGCGTCAGGGGATATGGGGAGAAGGCAGGAACGGGGTACTGATTGGGGATGATCAGCCATGATCACATTGAATGGCAGTGCCGGCACGAAGGGCCAAATGGCCTACTCCTGCACCTTTTGTCTATTGTCTATTGTCTATAAATGAAACTACAGCAAACATAATGAAAAAGTGTTTAGTTTTTAACTGATTTAAGTTGTCTTCCTCTGTTCTCTGTGACTAGTCTGATATCCCAGACACTCCCAGGCCCATAGTTGAGCTGTGATTTGGCATTAAAAACCAACAACCTCTCCTCAGAATATTTTTCACCTTCCCTTTCTTCTGCCCCTGCCTCTGCTTTGTCGTGCTGGCAACATCTGTAACTTACTGTGCTGCCGAGGGACAAAGGTTGAAGTGTTGGGTCATGTTACCAATTTGCGCAGCTGGATCTAACTGTTCAATAGTGCAGCTTATTATTTCTCCAGTAAACTGTACTGCTAGGGATGTTTTATTTGAAGTTAGGCTTACGTATGCACACATACACACCCACATGCTTCCAAAGTTACTCTAAGCTCTTTCACACCCTCCATCAGCCACACACCTGCACTCATTCATTTTTTTGCATTTCTTTCTCCCAGTTTTCATGGCCTTGCCATTAATTTCAAAGCAATTCATGATTCCTCACTTCCTGTACACCTCCAGATCTCCAACCCTTCATGGTAATGCAACGCTTCACTTTTGAACATCCCTGGTTTTAAACACTCCACTTTTTTCCAGCTGCCCAGATTCTAAGCTTCGGAATTTCTCCAACTTTACTTATCCCATTCTTCTCCTTTAAAATCCTTTTGCCCAACACTGCAAGCTATTAGTTTTCCATGTTTAATTTGCAGTGTTGTGCTATTTGTTTGGAGATCTCCACTCTTTGTCTCCATGAACGCCCCTCTATCTCTCTTGTGGGTGTGGCTAGAGGGATAAGAAATAGGAGGGAACAATGTAGTAAAGGAAGAGCAGAATGCGAGGAAGCCAGGAAAGTAACAACTGAGCAAATGGAGAAACAAGACAGAAAGAGAGAGAGTGAGATACCAATATGGAGATTGAACAGTCAAGGGTTCTCATTGAGCATATTAAGGACTTACTGCTACGCTAATGTGTCCAAAAACAAATTTATGAATGCCCTCCGCTCCCAGGGCTACCGGTCAGGAGAGGTGTGGAGAGGCAAATAAGCAGTGAAACCATGGTTCAATGGTACTTTATTATCACATGTACCTAAGTACAGTGATAATAAAGTTCAGTAACATTCCTACTATACTCTAGGCACAATCATACTAAAACCCCTGTCTCACAGTGCGAGTTGGCCCACGAGTGACCCCGAGTTTTCACTCGTGGTGGTCACGTACGATGAACGTAGCGGCAATGTCGGAACTCGCGCGTTCAACTTGTCCACTCGTGGCGCTAACGGCAGGTACTCGGGAAACTTATTAACTCGTGAAAAAAATCAAACATGTTTGATTTTTTCCACGAGTCAAATTAACTGTTCAAGTTAAAAATGGAAACATTTAAACTCGTTGCAGTAACGTAATGGCCCGTGCGTCTATCGTGGGAACTTTTTTATAATCTGAAAGGGACTGAACCAAAGTAGTATAATATGTATATACATATTATATATATTATATATATATTTCAATTCCAACCCCGAAGCAATTGAGAGGCGATTTCTTGGGGCCATGTAATTTAACGTGTGTCTTTGCTTTTAAAAGTGAAGCTGTTTAATTGTTTACGCTGCGCTGTGTTTCGTGTTGGGGAGAGTGCTGCTGTTACAATGCTTTCGATTCTATACTGCCCTCCCCCTTCCACAGAAAAATGCCTAAATTTTTCTTTGTGCTCCTGGGAGCAATCCAAACCAGGGGAACAATGAACCCTCAGAGGCTTCGCGTTCCTTGCTCCTATATATGGACCTCGCTCGCTCGCAACTGTATGAGCGCTCGATCAACCAGACATCGGCCAACACGGAGGCCTGATTACTGAAAACAAAGTCAACTTGTACCAGACCTCATCATCTTCCTTCCGACCACCCGTAACCACGGCACCACACTTTCAACAGAAAACTTAATATTTAAAGAATATATTATGGGACATTGGATTGTCTGAAGAAGGATCCCGAGCAGAAACGCCACATGTGTGTGTGTGTGTGTGTGTGTGTGTGTGTCTGTGTGTGTGTCTGTGTGTGTGTGTGTGTGTGTGTGTGTGTGTGTGTGTGTGTGTGTGTGTGTGTGTCTGTGTGTGTGTGTGTGTGTGTGTGTGTGTGTGTGTGTGTGTGTGTGTGTGTGTGTGTGTGTGTGTGTCTGCTGTCGGGTCCCGGCGGCCGCTCAAAGTCAGTCACCCGAGCTGCTTCCTTCCTCTGAAGTGGCGGCCAGTCCTGCTGTCTGTGTGTATCTCTGTGTGTGTGTGTGTGTGTGTGTGTGTGTGTGTGTGTGTCTGTCTGTCTGTGTGTATCTGTGTGTGTGTGTGTGTGTGTGTCTGCTGTCGGGTCCCGGCGGCCGCTCAAAATCAGTCACCCGAGCTGCTTCCTTCCACTGAAGTGGTGGCCAGCTGCTGTCTGTGTGTATCTCTCTCTCTCTCTCTCTCTCTCTCTGTATGTGTGTGTGTGTGTGTCTCTCTCTCCCTCTCTGTCTATCTGTGTGTATCTGTGTGTGTGTCTGCTGTCGGGTCCCGGCGGCCGCTCAAAGTCACCCGAGCTGCTTCCTTCCTCTGAAGTGGCGGCCAGTCCTGCTGTCTGTGTGTATCTCTGTGTGTGTGTGTGTGTGTGTGTGTGTGTGTGTGTGTGTCTGCTGTCGGGTCCCGGCGGCCGCTCAATGTCAGTCACCCGAGCTGCTTCCTTTCCTCGGAAGTGGCGGCCAGTTCTGCTGTCCGTGCCCGGAGCGCTGCGGCAGCCACCCAAGCTAAATTCACTCCCCGGCCACAATAAAACCATATAGCAATGACAGCATGGAAACAGGCCATCACTGCCCTTTTACTCCGTGCTGAACACTACTCACCTAGTCCCATCTACCTGCACTCAGACCAGAGCGTGGCAAGTGGGTTACTGACCCCAATCCCCTCCTTCACAACGCCAGACTCCCCAAATACTATGAACTGAGGTCTCCCCCCACCCCGGGAAAGACAGTATTTAAAAACATAAAACAAGAAGAAATGCACTTACCACGTTATTGGTTACTGGAGGATGCGCATTTTCCCTTTGTAGGTCATATCAATAGATGCGGCCGCGCTGAAATAACTCAAAGCCACAGGATGGAGATGTATTTTAACATTGTTGCTTTATTAAAACATACCTTCATTCACGGTTGGCTCAAGAGTAACGGGAGAGGAACTTGGTAACTCGGGAGAGGAAGTTGGAGCATCGCAGCAATGACATACCCGTGGGAACTCGGTTACACACTTGATCATAAACTTGAAGTCTCGTACACAGCCACGAGTCTGTCACTCGGGGTACCTCGTGGGTCAACTCGCACCGTGAGACAGGGCCATTAGTATAAGTGTGTAAGATAGTAGATCACAATGAGGAGGTACACAAGATTCGCCACATTTTAGGCACCAGCTTGTGCCCTTTAAGTCCAAAATTAGAAATAAATGTTAGAATATTAACTTGGCCACCTGGTGACAGCACTGGATCAGTGTTGCAGGGGTCATCCTTGCCAGGCAATCTGTCAATGTCCTCCACCACTGCTCCCCCGCTCTGTACCACTGCCGCCAGGTCGCTTCCGTGCGCTCAACCACTTGGAGCTGCTCTCGATGTAATGGAGTCCCAGGCTGCTTTAGGGCCTCCAATGGCCTACTCAACCACTCTGACACCTCCTCAACATTGGCCTGTGAACACGCCATCCTTTGCTCAAACGGCCAACATTCAGCCTCCATACCCCAGGGCGCCTCCTGTAACCAACCCAGCGCGCGGCCCAGCACCACTGGCATTGATCTTTCCTTACGGCTGCGGCCGCCGCCATGTGGAAGAGTCATCCCGCCATCTTGAAAACATAAGAAGAATGTGAACCAGATTAGGAGGAAGCAAAAATGATCAAAGTGGGGAAGGGAGTGGAGGAGGGGAGAGCAGCACAAAATGAGAGATGGTGTCTGGTATATATACAGTGGCTTGCAAAAGTATTCATACCCCTTGAACCTTTCCACATTTTGTCACGTTACAACCACAAACGTAAATGTATTTTATTGGGATTTTTATTGGTTGCAATCTCCCACCCCGCAGATCCATTCAGGATGCCAAGAGGGAATTCCAGACCAAGCTAGAGTCTCAAGGCAATGACATGGATACCCCTAGATTGTTGCAAGGCTTGCACGCCATAATTGTCTACAAAGCAAAGGTGGGCAGCATTGCTGGCAACAATGGGTTCTTCCCTGATGAACTCAATGTATTCTGTATCCACTTTGAACAGGAAGTCGGTGGAGAAGGCCCCACCAGTCTCAGGTGCACTTGTACCAATGGTTACCGTGGCAGACATAAGATTGCCGAGACTTCCGGTGGCGCTATGGAGTGAGTGGAACTCGCGCCATTCAGCTCCGCTAAAAATTGTATTAAAAACGGGGGTAAAAGGGGTTAACTGAAGCTACTCACCAGAGGAGAACGGGTGTGAACAGCTCCGGTAGCGTTAAAAAGGTGCGTGACATCATCAGGCGCACGACTTTAACAAGAAAATGTTGATGCATCGCTCCCCCCCCCCCCCCACCAAGTAAAAAAGCCTGTGAAAAAGGAAGTAGGCCTCACTGGAGCCGCGGGCTCGAGTTTGAGTGCCTCCCAGGAAGATATTTTAAAGATGGATGTCCTCAAAAAAATTATTATGGATGAGCCAAAAAAAATGCTTAAGGATATGAAAAAAGAATATAAAGATGAAATAAAGACTTTCATAAATGATATTTTGGTGTATCATGAAAAATTTGAGAGTTCAAAAAAGAAGTTATAACTACTGTAAAGACTATGATGGATGAATGGAAAGATAAAGCGGGTACTGATTTGCAACAACAGTTGGATGACGTAAACCATAAAACTGGTGAGATGGAGTTGCTGCTGGATACCAAGTTAGAACCTATTAAAACCTCACTTAACCAACAAAATGACGTAATAAAAGAATTGACTGAATCAGCCGAGAAGAGTCTTGCCGAGAACAAGCGTTTATCAGAATTATTACACAAAATAACTGAGAAATGCATTGACTTGGAGGGATGTCAAAGGCGTCAGAATTCGCATATTGTTGGATTGAGTGAAGGCCGAGAGGGAGATCAAGACCCTCGAAAATTTGCTGCAAAACTCCTAAAAGATATTCTGAACTTGGACCAAGAACCTCTGCTGGGCCGAGCACACAGGGCATTGAGACGTATCCCTGGGAGGGATGCTCCCCCAAGACAGATGATTGTGAAGGTGGCTTACGATCATGTTTTTGAAGATATGATGAAGATAATAATACGTGAGAAAAATCTCAAATATGAGGGTGACAACATCAGTATCTTCAGAGATTACCTTGCGGAAGTGGCCAAGAGAAGATCTTTATTTACAGAAACAAGAGGTATCCTGAGGAACATAAAGAAGTTGAGATATGGCCTGATGTACCCGGCAACATTAAGAGTAACTTATGATAACAAGGAGCACCACTTCACCAAACATACAGAAGCTCTTGAATTCGCTCGAAACATTCAGAGGAAACTGGAAGAGGAAGAAGTAGAGGAAGAAGTAGATGAAGATGAAAAATACTGAATATTATTGATCACTTACCTGATGATACTGCCCATCCACAGAAAAGGAGGAAGATTCACACTGAAGGAGGACCCGCAGGGAAGGAGGAGGAACAATGGACATGGACTTTATCTTGGCGTTAAGGAGGGATGGATGGATTATTAATAAATATAGTTTTGTATTACCTACCCCTTAAAAATGTATGTTAGCTCTCCTAATATAGTGCTATGACACTAACTATATTTGATATTAGTAGTATTATTAATTAATTATTAAGTATATAAATTTAATACCCCACACCAACATATATAGTTAAGGCAAAAATGGAGCTGGAATTATTAACATCTTTTTTTTTTCACGGAAGTCTGTAGATTAATAGCCACACTAGTGTGGCTTACACTAATACTAACTACACTAATTATAGTTGTAGTCACTTTTTTTTCCCCCTTACACTTTACTAACATCACTTACTTTACTCACATTTTTTATTATTACTTTTATATTATGTATTTTATTTCATATTATATATTATATGGATTTAAGTATGATTGTTATTATATAGTTAGTTCAAAGAGATGTGTGTATAAGACAATGATACAGAAATTAAATTTCATCGATCTGATGTTTGGGTATAGGATTGGGTTAGATGAGCTGAGACATCTACTCCATTATAAACCACCTTAATAATAACATGTATGACATAAATACTAGGAATGGGGGTGATGGAATCACCTTCTGTAGTTGGAATGTTAAGGGAATTAACGAACCAATTAAAAGAGGTAAGGTTTTAGCTCAATTAAATAGATTGAAATCTGATATTATTTTTCTCCAATAGACACACCTTAAAAAAGACGCGCAGTATAGATTAACAGCAAAATGGATTTCCAAAGTATATCACTCTTCATTTACACATAAGTCTAGAGGGGTAGCAATAATTATTCATAAAGGTATACCTTTTAAACAAAGCTCAATAATAGAAGATATTGAGGGTAGATATATAATAATTACAGGTGAATTACATTCTAAAAAAGTAATCCTTATGAATATATATGGTCCTAATTTTGATAACCCATTATTCTTCAAGAAAATATTTAATAATATCCCTATATCCACTCAACATAATCTAATAATTGGAGGTGATTTTAATTGTAACTTAGATAATTATTTAGATAGATCATCAATGAAAAGGAAAACCACTTCCAAGTCAAGTACACTTATAAATTATTTTATTAACACAGCAAATGTTAAGGATATCTGGAGAACAGATAACCCATCTGGTCGAGAATACTCATTTTTTTCCCCTGTATTTAGAACCTATTCAAGGATAGACTATTTTTTAATAGATTCAAAACTAATCCCATTTACATATGACTCAAAATATCATAATATTATTATCTCGGATCATGCTCCATTAACATTTAAGATAAAATTAAAAGACATAACTATTAAAATCTCTAACTGGAGACTCAACCCCCAAATATTAAATGATAAGGCTTGTTATGATTACTTGGTAAAACAGATTAAACTATTTTTTGAAACTAATGACAAACCTGGAATTTCACCATCACTGCTTTGGGATACATTTAAAGCATTTATGCGTGGTGCGATAATATCAGCACACGCATACTTTAATAAGGAAAATCGAAAGACTCAACAAAAGTTGGAAAATGAAATAAAACAATTAGATATTGAAAATGCAATATCCCCTTCAAAGGGGCTAAGTAATAAAATCGCATCATTAAAATATGAGCTAAATAAAATATATTCAAATCAGATTATTAAACTTTTTCAACAGACTAAACAAGTACACTTTGAATTTGGGGATAAACCACAAAAATTACTGGCACGCCAGCTTAGAAAATTAGATGAGGAGAAAATGATACAATAAATCAGATCTGAACAAGGAGAAATATTGACTTTACCAAAAGATATCAATGATACAATTTTACAATATTATCAACATCTTTACTCATCTAAACTAGCAGGACAATCAGATGGAATGGAAACATTCCTACAAGAATGTCATATTAATAGTTTGGATCAGGAAGGTAGAGACTTGTTAAATGCTGATATATCAGTAAAAGATATTGAAGAATCAATTGGATCATTAAATAACGGAAAAGCCGCAGGCCCTGATGGCTTAAGTGTTGAATTTTATAAGAAGTTTTATGATCTGATCTCTCCACATTTATATATAATATATAAATATGCTTATGAACAAGGAAAGTTACCAGAATCATTAAATGAATCTACAATTACACTTATCCCTAAAGCTGATAAAGATTTGGAAGACCCTGGGTCATACAGAGCAATAGCTCTTTTAAACACTGATCAAGAAATACTAACTAAAATTTTATCTCTGAGGCTAAGTCTAGTGATTAATAACTTAATACATCATGACCAAACAGGTTTCATCCCAAAACGCTACTCATCTTATAATCTGAGACGTTTATTCAATATCATATATTCAAAAAGAGTGAATGATATTGAACTAGCTGTCATATCCTTAGATGCTGAAAAAGCATTTGACCAGGTTGAATGGCCATATTTATTTAAAATAGTGCAGAAATTTCAACTGGGGGATAGATTTTCCAAATGGGTAAAAATCATATACTCGAATCCAACTGCAAGAATATTAAGAAATCAAATGTTATCAGCAAAATGTCATCTCTTTAGGGGTTGTAGACAAGGATGCCTGTTATCACCATTACTATTTGCTCTGGTAATAGAACCACTAGCCGAAATGATTAGATCAGAACCAGAAATATATGGATATAATACCAAAACTACAACAAATAAAATATCTCTATAAGCAGATGACATCTTAATTTATATCACAAAACCGGAGATTTGTATTCCTAATCTACTTAATGTTATAACTAAGTTTGGCACATTTTCTGGGTATAGAATTAAATGGAATAAAAGTGAAATTATGCCTATAACTGGAATAAAGTTAAATATATTAGAACAATTCTCATTTAAAATAGTCACGGACAAATTTAAATATCTAGGAATTAATGTATCTAAATCCTATAACTGTCTATTTAAATATAATTACCCTCAATTGTTGAATAAACTAAAAAAAATATTTTATATTGGAAAATACTACCTATTTCAATGATCGGTAGAATAAATGCTATAAAAATGATTTTTTTGCCACAATTGTTATATTTATTTCAAGCCATCCCTTTTTATCTCCCTAAAATGTTTTTTAAAAAAATAGATACTTTGGTTAATAGTTTTATTTGGGACTTTAAAAATCATCGAATAAGTAAATAACATCTATGTAAATCTAAAATAAATGGTGGACTAGCACTACCAAATTTCTTATATTATTTCTGGGCAGTTCAGATTAAAAATATGAATTTTTGGTTGGTAAATTTAGATTATGAGCCAAACTGGCTAAAGATGGAAAAGGAAGACTGTTTGCCTTTTGATGTAGGTTCGATTCTTTTTGCACCAAGGGAAGTACAAAAAAAAATGTACTTCCCTTGGTGCAAAAATTCATAGCAATAGACATATTTGGAAACAAATAGTTAAGACCCTACATATGGATAATTTGTCACTTTGTTTGCCAATTATGAATAATCCTTTGTTTAAGCCCTCGGTATTGGACAAGGGGTTTAGACACTGGAATGATTTAGGAATTATAAGGATAGAACACCTTTACAAGAAACGAAAATTTCATTCATTTCAAGAGTTACGGGATATCTATGGATTGCAGTCAAATAACATATTTGTAAATAGGCAATTTACAAACTCTTAAAGTGTGCAACATCTTTTAATGATAGCACAGGATATTACATACATCTTCAAGCACTAGCTACATTCTTCTACTGAGCTGCACCCAGGAAGGGGAAGGCGTTATGATTGATGTTAACTAGGCGGGGTTAATGGGACTGAGGTAACTATATTATTGGTTGCATATAAACCATCTACATCCTTCCTCTTAGAAAATCAAAAAAACAGATTGTTGTCACGACAACAGAATTAAACAGCAGAATTAAACAAAATCGCCATAACGAACAGGTGGCTTGCTGATCCGGCCCGAGCGCGTACGGATGTCTCCCCCTTCCCCCGAAAGAGCAGAAGAAACAGGAGGACACGAGGCAGCTGGGGAACCAGGGAAGGGCAGTGGGGTGAGAGAAACAGGAGAGGGAGAACCGCGATCGGCAACAGGGGACCCGCGCAGAGGGGAACCAGGTGCTCGAGATGGGGACTGAGGCATGCAGGGAACACTGGCTGGGGCGGCAGCCGGCTGCTGGTAGGAGAGTGGAGGGGCATAGGGCCCCGGGGGCTGCGGCTTCGGCTCATTAACCGCAAGCAGGTGTTGTCGGCTTCTTCGATAGATGGTACCCTCATAGTCGACCAGATACGAACGAGGTGAGTCGGCCACCCCAACCACGGTAGCCAGACGGGAGTGACCACCGGCGGTCTGCAACCGAACAACCTGTCCAGGCAGCAGAGGATCGAGTGGTCTGCACGACCGATCGTGGGAACGCCGCTGGCTGTCATGTTTCTCTTGAATTCGCCTCTGCACGGAGGCAGACTCCAGCACCCGAGGTTTCAGCTGGCGCTGGGCAATCGGGATGGTAGATCTGGTTGTTCTGGACATCAGACGCTGAGCAGGTGATCCCATGGTCGGATCCCTGGAAACATTCCTGAGGTTCAGGAGATCCAAATACAAATCTGAGTTGGATAGTTGCGCCTGTTCCATCAGAAGCTTGGCGCTGCGGACGGCCCGTTCTGCAAGGCCGTTGCTCTGTGGGTACTCTGGGCTGCTGGTGAAATGCACGAAATTCCACTTGTCGGCAAAACTTTTGAATTCACGGCTGGTAAACTGCCTGCCGTTGTCAGTCTGCAGCCTGACAGGGGTTCTGGTCTCCGATTGGAGGCGTGGGTTCGAATCCCACTTCTGACACCATGTAAATAGGCAATTTACAAACTCTTAAAGTGTGCAACATCTTTTAATGATAGCACAGGGTATTACATACATCTTCAAGCACTAGCTACATTCTTCTACTGAGCTGCACCCAGGAAGGGGAAGGCGTTATGATTGATGTTAACTAGGCGGGGTTAATGGGACTGAGGTAACTATATTATTGGTTGCATATAAACCATCTACAAGGTATTTACAAATTAGAAACTACATTAAGTCAAATACACAAGACTATAAAAATAGAAAACCAGGATTATTAGATGAATTGTTTAATAAACACCCAAATACAGAAAAATTATTAGCGTATATATACAATACTATCTTGGATAGGGAAATCCCAACTTCGGAAATATATCGACAAACATGGGAAAATGAAATAGGTTTATCTATAACGAAGGAAACATGGGAAGAAAGCCTACAATGTATATATCGTTGCTCATTAAATGCTAGACATATATTGATACAATTTATGGTATTACACAGATTACATTATTCAAAAACGAAATTAACCATATAACCATATAACCATATAACAATTACAGCACAGAAACAGGCCCTCTCGGCCCTTCCAGTCCGTGCCAACCATTTGTTTTCCCCTAGTCCCATCTACCTGCACTCAGACCATACCCCTCCATTCCCTTCACGTCCATATACCTATCCACTTTACTCTTAAATGTTAAAATCGATCCTGCCTCCACCACTTCTGCTGGAAGCTCATTCCACACAGCCACCACACTCTGAGTAAAGTTCCCCCTCACGTTACTCCGAAACTTCTGTCCCTTAATTCTCATGTCATGCCCTCTTGTTTGAATCTTCCCTACCCTCAATGGGAAAAACGTATCCACGTCAACTCTGTCTATCCCTTTGATCATTTTAAAGACCTCAATCAAGTCCCCCCTTAACCTTCTGCGCTCCAAAGAATAAAGACCTAACTTGTTCAACCTTTCTCTGTAACATAGTTGCTGGAACCCTGGCAACATTCTAGTAAATCTCCTCTGTACTCTCTCTATTTTGTTGACATCCTTCCTATAACTAGGCGACCAAAATTGTACACCATACTCCAGAATTGGTCTTACCAATGCCTTGTACAATTTTAACATTACTTCCCTACTCCTATATTCAATGCTCTGATTTATAAAGGCCAGCACACCAAAGGCTTTCTTTACCACCCTATCTACATGCGATTCCACCTTCAGGGAACTATGCACAGTTATTCCTAGATCCCTCTGTTCCACAGCATTCCTCAATTCCCTACCATTTACCATGTACTTCCTATTTTGATTTGTCCTGCCAAGATGTAGCACTTCACACTTAACAGCATTAAACTCCATCTGCCATCTTTCAGTCCACTTTTCCAAATGGCCCAAATCTCTCCGTAGACTTTGAAAATCTACTTAATTATCCACAACACCACCTATCTTAGTATCATCTGCATACTTACTTATCCAATTTTCCACCCCATCATCCAGATCATTGATGTACATGACAAACAACAGTGGACCCAACACAGATCCCTGAGGCACCCACTGGTCACCGGCTTCCAACCTGACAAACAGCCATCCACCATTACTCTCTGACATCTCCCATTCAGCCACTGTTGAATCCATCTTGCTACTCCGACATTAACACCCAAAGATTGAACCTTCTTAACCAACCTTCCATGGGGAACCTTGTCAAAGGCCTTACTGAAATCCATATAGACAACATCCACTGCTTTACCCTCATCAATTTCCCTAGTTACCGCTTCAAAAAATTCAAGAAGGTTTGTCAAACATGACCTTCCAGGCACAAATCCATGTTGACTGTTCCTGATCAGACCCTGTTTATCCAGATGCTTATATATATTATCTCTAAGTATCCTTTCCATTAATTTGCCCACCACTGACGTCAAACTAATAGGTCTATAATTGCTAGGTTTATTCTTTGAACCCTTTTTCAACAATGGAACAACATGCACAGTACGCCAATCCTCCGGCACTATTCCCGTTTCTAATGGCATTTGAAATATTTCTGTCATAGCTCCTGCTATTTCTACACTAACTTCCCTCAATGTCCTAGGGAATATCCTGTCAGGACCTGGAGACTTATCCACTTTTATATTTTTCAAAAGTGTCAGTACTTCCTCCTCTTTGACTCTCATAGTTTCCATAGCTACTCTACTTTTTCCCCTTAACTCACAGAGTTCAATATCCTTCTCCTTGGTGAATACCGAAGAAAAGAAATTGTTCAATATCTCTCCCATCTCTTTTGGCTCTGCAGATAGCTGTCCATTCTGGTTCTCTAATGGTCCAATTTTATCCCTCGTTATCCTTTTGCTATTAATATAGCTGTAGAAACCCTTTGGGTTTACTTTCACCTTTCTTGCCAAAGCAACCTCATATCTTCTTTTAGCCTTCCTAATTTCTTTCTTAAGATTCTTTTTACATTCTTTATACTCCTCTAGCACCCCATTTACTCCATGCCTCCTATAATTATTGTAGATATCTCTCTTTTTTCGAAACAAGTGTCCAATTTCCCTTGAAAACCGTGGCTCTTTCCAATTTTTACTATTTCCTTTCAACCTAACAGGGACATAAAGATTCTGTACTCTTACAATTTCCCCTTTAAATGTCCTCCATTTCTCTTCTACATCTTTCCCATGAAACAAAGTGTCCCAATTCACTCCTTTAAAATCCTTACGCATTCCCTCAAAGTTAGCCTTTCTCCAATCAAAAATCTCCACCCTAGGTCCAGTTCTGACTCTCTCCATAATTATATTGAAACTAATGGTATTGTGATCACTGGTCCCGAAGTGCTCACCAACGCATACCTCCGTCACCTGACCTGCCTCATTTCCTAACAGGAGGTCCAGCACTGCCCCTTCTCTGGTCGATACCTCTATGTACTGCTGCAAAAAACTATCCTGCACACATTTAACAAACTCCAAACCATCCAGCCCATTTACAGAATGTGTTTCCCAGTCTATTTTTGGAAAATTGAAATCTCCCACAATCACTACCTTGTGCTTACTACTAATATCTGCTATCTCCTTACATATTTGCTCTTCCAATTCTCGCTCCCCATTTGGTGGTCTATAGTACACCCCTAAAAGTGTTGCTACACCGTTCCCACTTCTCATTTCGACCCAAATAGCCTCCCTAGACGAGCCCTCTAATCTATCCTGCCAAAGCACTGCTGTAATATCTTCTCTGACAAGCAATGCAACACCTCCCCCTCTGGACCCTCCAATTCTATCACACCTGAAGCAACAAAATCCTGGAATATTTAGTTTGCAATCACAGCCCTCCTGCAACCATGTTTCACTGATTGCCACAACATCATATTTCCAGGTGTCAATCCAGGCTCTAAGTTCATCCACCTTACTTACAATGCTCCTAGCATTAAAATATACACATTTTAGAAACCCACCATCCCTTATTCTCTGTCTATTATCTTTTTCATCTTTCTCGCCTACATTTTGGATCCGAGTGCTTCCCTTCTCTGCCTCTTGCCCTACACCCTGACCCCTAGCCCCCTCTACCCGAGTCCCTCCCCCCAGCCTTTCTAGTTTAAAGTCTCCCCAGTAGCCTTTGCAAATCTTTTTTTTTTTTTTTGTTAAGTATTTTTATTATAGAAACATAATAATAACAAAGTACATTATTTTGCATTGCTGAAAATACATGATATTAATGGTATATTCATACTCTTAATAATATTTGTATTATCATTGATTTTAAAATTTAAGACTATATATTTTATATAATTGAAAATACATAATATTAATGATAAATTCATACTGTTAGTAATATTTGTATTATCGTTAATTTTAAAATTTAAGACTATATATTTTATACAATTGAAAATACATAATACTAATAATATCTTCATGATATTAATGATATATTCATACTATTAATAATATTTGTATTATCATTGATTTTAAAATTTAAGACTATATATTTTATATATTTGAAAATACATGATATTAATAATACCTTCATGATATTAGTACTGTTTATATTCTTATTAGTATTACAAATTTAAGATTATATGTTTCTATACATTTTTCTAATTTTTTTTTAAAGGTAGGAAAAGATAGAGAAAACGAGTGTAAGAAGTATGATGGTGAATGGAGTATTAATCATTAATCCGTCCTTGGAGATATAGTCATGATTTATTATATATGTTTCTTCATCCATTCTAATATTCAGGTCTCAGTCAAGCCCTCGTGCCGAGCCATTATGACCCTGTAAATATTTAATAAATGGAGACCAAATCTCTCTGAAGAGATCTAACCTGTCCATTAGGACAAGCCTCAATCTCTCCAGATGAAGTGTCTCCGACATTTCTGTATTCCACATTTTGATTGTTAGGGATGTAGGGCCTTTCCAAAATTTTAATATTAGTTTTTTCCCAATTATTAAACCATAATCAATAAAAATTCTTTGATTCATTGTTACTAGTTGGTCTGTTTCTAGTATTCCAAGTATTATTAACTTTGGATCAGGAATCAGAATTATATTGACAACATTCGAAATTATCTTAAATATTTCTATCCAAAATTTTGTAATTTTTATACAGTTAGTAAATGAATGTGAGAAATTTGCTTCTAAATGTTGACATTTATCACATATGGGCGATACTTTTGGAAAGATGTTATGTAATTTAGCTTTGGAATAATGTAATCTATGTAGTATTTTAAATTGTATAAGGGAATGTTTAGCATTTAACGAACAGTGATGTATATGTTGTAAACTTTCATCCCATAGTTCTGGCCTTATAATTTGACCTAGTTCTTTTTCCCAAGACTGTCTATATATTTCTGTTGATGGAACATCATTTTCCAATAGAATATTGTATATAAATGAAATCATTTTATCTGTATTTGGGTGTTTATTTAAGCATTCATCTAGAATTTCTATCTTTCTATTTCTAAGTTCTAGTGTATTTGCAGAAACATAATTTCTGATTTGTAAATATCTAAAATATTCTTTAGTGTGTAGTCCATAAATTTGTTGTAACTCTTGAAATGAAAGGAAAGAGTTTTCCTTATAAAGATCTCCCATCTTAGTAATTCCCTTATTTTTCCATTGTAAAAAAGCTTTATCCATCATTGAAGGTTTAAACGTAACATTATTTACGATGGTAAGAGATAATGGTATTGATTTTAGTTTTAATGTTTTCTTTATTTGTTTCCAAATACGGATTCCGTTTTCTATTATTGGATTTTCACTATAAATTTTCTTAGCTAAATTAGTATTAGCAACTATTATAGAACTAGTTTCAAAGGGAGAACAATCTTCTTTTTCTATTTTTAACCAAGTTGGTTGGTTATCTATTTCTTCTAGCCAAAAATTCATATTTTTAATATTGACTGCCCAGTAATAAAACATAAAATTTGGTAATGCTAATCCTCCATTTATTTTAGATTTACATAAATGTTTTTTATTTATTCTATGACTCTTATAATCCCAGATAAAGTTAGTAATTAGGGAATCTACCTTTTTGAAGAAATTTTTAGGGAGATATATCGGAATTAATTGGAAGAGATATAATAATTGTGGAAGAAAGATCATTTTTATTGTATTAATTTTACCTAACATTGAGATAGGTAAGCTTTTCCAATATAAAATATTATTTAATTTATTCAATAATTGGGGGAAGTTAGATTTGAATAAAGAGTCGAATCTTTTTGTTACAAAAATTCCAAGATATTTAATTTTTTCGTTTGTTATCTTAAAAGGGAATTGTTGTAGTATATGTAAGTTATTCACCGTTATTGGCATAAGTTCACTTTTATTCCAATTAAGCCTTTGCAAATCTGCCTGCCAGGATATTGGTCCCCCTCGGGTTCAAGTGCAACCCGTCCTTTGTGTACAGATCATGCCTTCCCCAAAAGAGGTCCCAGTGATCAAGAAACTTGAATCCCTGCCCACTGCACCAGTCCCTCAGCCACGCATTTATCCTCCACCTCATTTCATTCCTACTATCACTGTCACGCGGCACAGGCAGTAATCCTGAAATCGTTACCCTTTTGGTCCTTCTCCTTAACTTTCCCCCCAACTCCCTAAATTCTCCCTTCAGGACCTCGTCACTTTTTCTGCCTATGTCATTGGTACCTATGTGTACCACAACATCAGGCTCCTCTCCCTCCCTTATCAGAATCTTTTGTACACGTTCTGACACATGCGAGACCCTGGCACCAGGGAGGCAAACTACCATCCGGGTCTCCCGACTGCGTCTACAGAATCGCCTATCCGACCCCCTAACTATAGAGTCCCCTATTACAATTGCCCTCCTCTTTTTGCTACCCTTCTGAGCATCAGGGCCGGTCTCTGTGCCAGAGGCCCGGCTGCTGTTGCTGCCCCCAGCTAGGCTGTCCCCTCCAATCGTACTCAAACCTGAGTACCTATTTTCCAGGTGTACGGTCACAGGGGTACTCTCTAGCCCATGCCTCTGCCCCTTGCCCTTCCTAACCGTGACCCACTTGTCTGCCTCCTGTGGTCTGGGAGTGACTACCTCCCTGTAGCTCCTCTCTATTACCTCCTCACTCTCCCTGAGGAGACGGAGGTCATCGAGCTGCTGCTCCAGGTTCCTAACACAGTCCTTTAGGAGCCCCATCTCAACACACCTGGCGCAGATGTGGACGTCTGGAGGGCTATCAGATTCCCTGACCTCCCACATCTGACATCCAGAACAGTACACTGCCCTGGCCTTCATACTGCCCCCCTTACACAGGATACAATAGCAACACAATACAAAGTACACAACAAACTGCTGGAATCTGACTGCCAATCAGCTGCTTTCCCTAGTCCACTTCCCACCAATCAGCTGCTTACCCTAGTCCACTTCCCACCAATCAGTAGTTTCCTCAAAAAAACCAAAAAAAAAACCCACTTCTCCAAATGGAATGTTATGGATTTCGGTAAAAACAAGCCCCGCGCTGGATTTTTAACCTTACCGGTCGGGTGTCGCTCCTCCCCCTCCTCCTCTTCCAACGGCTCCTGTGGGCCTCTGAAAAAAAACAAGCCCCGCGCTGGATTTTTAACCTTACCGGTCGGGTGTCGCTCCTCCCCCTCCTTCTCTTCCAACGGCTCCTGTGGGCCTCTGAAAAAACAAGCCCCGCGCTGGATTTTAAACCTTACCGGTCGGGTGTCGCTCCTCCTCTTCCAAAATTAAATAGAATTTATCCTAACATTTCTTCTATTTGTGATAAATGTCAGAACTTGGAAGCTAACTTAATGCATAGTTTTGTAACATATATAAAACTCAACTATTATTGGACAGAAATCTTTAGTTATCTCTGGAGTTCTTAAAATTAAACTGGACCCAGATCCAAAATTAATAATATTAGGAGTTCCAGATTCAAATCTAATATTAACAGTAAACCAAAGAAATTTCTTGGATTACTGTTTGATAATAGGGAAAAAATTAATATTGAAATTTTGGAAGGGAACATTATCCCCCACAATTAAAATGTGGACAGTGGAGATGTTGGAGACGTTGCATTTGGAAATAATCCGATTTGGCCTAATGGACAAATACGAACTCTTTGAACAGATATGGTCTCCATATACAGAATATTTGAAGGGGTAGCTGTTCTTGGCATCACAACTCAATGGATACCCGGCAGGATTAGATGAAAATAATTCTTTTTTTTTTGGATTTGTATGCATGTCTCTATTGATATCGTTATTTGAAATAGTGTTATTCACTATTAAGATGAATAATATATACTATAATCTTTTTTTTCTTTTGTCTTTTTTTTCTCTTCTCTTTCTCTCTCTATATAATCAAAATTATTATTTAATCACCATTCTTATTGATTAAAATTATTCTTTTCTTTTTCTACTTTCTAAAAAATAGAAGTTTATACGAATTATTTGTAACATCCGTATACTTATTGAAATAAGTCAGTTGTGTATTTGAAAAGTTGTTATACCGTTGTTATGATGGATTACTTCTAATAAAAATATTATTAAAAACATAAAAAAATTAAAAAAGACATAAGATTGCCCTTCCTGAGAGTGAATCCACGGAAAGCTACTGCTCCAGCAGTGGGCCGAATCACAGACAAGGACAAGGCAGTGTACAGGAAGAAGATAGAGAACTTAGTGACGTGGTATCAGGACATTAACCTTTCCTTCAATATCAGCAAGACGAAGGAGCTAGTTAATGACTTCAGGAAACATGTTGCACATGCCCCAGTCAGCATCAATGATGTGGAACTGGTTGAGAGCTTTAAGTTCCTTGGCGTTAACATGAACATAATCACAATCACAATCATACTTTATTAGCCAAGTATGTTTTGCAACATATGAGGAATTTCATTGTCAAGTCAGTCATACAAATAAAAAGCAACAGAATACACAAAACACATTTTAAACATTCACCTCCACATTCCTCACTGTGATGGAAGGCGAAACAAAAGTTCAATCTTCCCTTCATTGCTCTCCCACGGGCGGAGGCCTCAAGCCCACCGTTGACGGCGGCATTTTGGCCCTCCGCATCGGGGCGATCAGCTTCTGCATCAGGGGTATGTGTGCTCCCCCGCGCCGGGCAATCGAACCCTGCGTCAGGGCTGGTCGAGCCTCTGCGTCGTTGGAGCTCCTGACTAGCCTCTCCTGAGACTGCGAGCTCTGGATGTAAAGTCCACGGGCCGCGGTTGGAGCGATCCGAGGCAAGGGATCGACTCCAATGGTAAGTCCACCCCCCGCGGTGGGGCTCAAAGTCAATCCGAGGAGGCCTCCAGCTCCATGATGTTAGGCCGCAGAGCGACCGGAGATGTGACCCAGAAAACAATCGCATGGCAAGGTATGAAACTGAAAAAAGGGTTCCCCTGACCCCCTCCCCCTCCCCCCACATGAAACAAACCAGAGAACATTTACACAGACTTTAAAAACGCATTATAAAAAAATAATTTTACAAAATAAAACATGATCTGTCGTGTACCAACCACATTGATTCTATAGCCAAGAAGCCACATCAATACCCCCTGAGAAGACTGAGGAAATTTAAGATGTCTCCAGTGATTCTTACAAGCTTCTACTTGTGCTGCATCAAAATCATACTGTCCGGTTGCATCATAGTTTGGTTTAGGAACAGCTCTGCCCAAGACCACAAGAAATTGCAGAGAGCTGTAGAATTGGCCCAGTCCATCAGACCAACCATAATTTCCACCATTGACTCCATCTGCAGTTCACGCTGCCTTGGAAAAGAAGCCAACATAATCAAAGGCCACCTCAATCATTTCTTCTTCTCCCTGCTTCTGTCCAGCAGAAGGTACAGAAGCATGATAGTGTGCACCACCAGACTCAGGTACAGCTTCTTCCCCTCTGTTATTAGGCTTCTGAACATTCATTTCCATATGCCAGAGTTCAGTCCAATTCACCTCGACCCCATTGAGGACTTTGGACTTTGTGGAACTAATCCACAGAACAATCCTCCGAACAGTCATCCGGATGTAGGCATAAATTACATCAGTAAACAGAAAAGGCATGTAAGAATGGCAATGTTACAGTCCAACTGGAGTGAGGAAATCAGGTTGGAATTTGTAGAATGCCTATGAGATGGCTTCTTAGAGGAGCTCGTGATCAAGCCCACGAGAGAAAAGGCAATTCTGGATTTGGTGTTGTGTAATGAACCAGACTTGATCAGGAAGCTTAAGGTGAAGGAACCCCTAGGAGACAGTGATCTTAATATGATATACTTAAACTTGCAGCTTGAAAGGGAGAAGCTGAAATCAGATGTATCAGTATTACTGCTGAGTAAAGGTAACTGCAGTCATGAAGGGGGAGCTGGCTAAAGATGGTGTAGTAGCCGGTCTAAAGGACATATGGGCAGAGGATACATTCACAATCCAATAGTATGTCAATGACTTTAATTAGGGGCTGTTTCAAAATTGTGATATCTGAACATATGAAGCAGGAGCAGAATTAGGTCATCTAGATACTTGTGTCTACCACTTCATGGATAATCAGGTCTTGGACAGAACATGGTATTGGTCATAACTGAGAATTGTGAGCAGTTTTTGGCCCCATATCTGAGGAAGGATGTGCTGACATTGGAGAGGGTCCAGAGGAGGCGGTTTGCGATAAATGATCCCGGGATTGATGGGGTTAACATATGATGAGTGTTTGAAGGCACTGAGCCTATAGTCGCTGGAGATTAGAGGGATGAAGGAGACCGCATTGAAATTTCCCTAATAGTGAAATGTCTGGATCGAGTGGATGTGGAGAAGATGTTTCTACTAGTAGGAGAGTCAATGTCCAGAGCCCATAGCCTCAGAATAAAAGGACGTAGCTTTAGAAAAGAGATAAGGAGGAATCTCATTAGTCAGAGGGTGATGAATCTGTGGAATTCATTGGCACTGAAAATTGTGGAGGCCAAATCAATGGATATTTTTAAGGCAAAGATTGATAGATTCTTGAATAGTACAGGGGTCAGATGTTATGGGGAGAAGACAGGAGAATGGGGTTGAGTGGGAAAGATAGATCAGTCATGATTGAATGGCGAAAAAGACACGTTGGGCCAAATGGCTTAATTCTGCTCCTATAACTTATTAACTTTTCTGCCTGCTTCCCATAATCCTCTTACTTCCCAAACAGTGACAGGAAGTGGGTTAGTGGATTCAAACATGGTTTTGAAGATAAGCACCAGCTTGAGAAGCTGCAGAAGGTGGGAAGTCAGCTCATTGCTATGATCTCACATGTGCTCTAGAGCAAGTGTATCCCAGAGTAAATAGATCACAAGTGCACTGATCTCAACAAAAGCAAGGCCTTACTTTTGACACCCCACCTTACTTCAAATAAAGGCTAACATATTATTACCCTTCAAGATTCGTGAGACTTTTTGATGTACAAACCCTACTTCAATATTTACTAATCCTTCACCTACAGTATATAGAAAACACATTGCTATTCTGTCCTTCCTTCCAAAAAGGAAATTTTCTAACTTCATGTTCCATCTAAGTTAGAGTTTGAGTTTAGTTTATTGTCAAGTGCACCAAGGTACAGTGAAAAGCTTTTGTTGCATGCTATCCAGTCAGCGGAAAAACAATATATGATTACAATCGAGCCATCCACAGTGTACAGATACATGCTAATGGGAATAATATGAAAAATGTTTAGTGCAAGATAAACAAGTAAAGTCCGATCAAAGATAATCTGAGGTTATTTGAGATTATTTGAAAACATATACCCACGAATACCAAACTCTGTTGCCAGATATATTAGATGAAGGTATGAATAGAAACGCAGTCAAATAATTTAATATCATACTTGTACAATATCATTCTAAATATAGAAATTCCATCGTCAGATGTAATTAGAAGAGAGTGGGAACAGGAATTAAGCCTAAAAATCCACAAAGACAGATGGGAAAAATATCTCTTATATGTACATAATTGTTTGATTAATGTAAAACATATTCTAATCCAATTTAAAATACTACACAGACTATATTACTCAAAAACTAAACTGAACAAAATTATTCCAAATGTATGCCCTATCTGCGACAAATGTATTTCTCAAGAAGCAACTATAACACTCTCCTTTGCCTCTTGCATAAAACTCCATAAATTTTGGAAAGGAATCTTTGAAATCTTCTCAAAATTATTAAAAACAAAACTGGACCCCCATACATAATTGATTATTTTTGGAACAACAGGCGCCTGCTCTGAGCTATCAATATTTCAAAGACGTTTCCTCAATTATAGCCTGATAATGGCAAAAAAATATGCTTGAATTTTGGAAAAATGCATCCACCCCAACTCTTAAAATGTGGATCACAAGCATGTCTGAGACGCTACATCTCAAAGATATGAGACTCATCTTAGCAGGAAAATCAGAGCAATTTTTAAAGATATGGTCTCCTTTCATCGATTCATTACAACATTAGTATGGTGCAACACAACTTCGTAATTAAACCGATTTCCAGACAGGGTGATGGGTGGGGTGAGAAACGAAGTAGGTATATCAACACGTTTTGGTCTTTTTATTTTTATTTTTATTATTTTTCGTTTTTGTTTTTTTTTTGTTGTAAGTTTTTACTTAGTCACTCTGTGACTACACTCCTTGGTAGTTTAGGGGTTTACACATTCACTAGCTCTTTCACTCTCTCTCTTTCTTGCTCTTTTTTTCTTTTTCTATTTCACTTTTGTCAAAATTAAAATGGAAGATGTACAATAAATGTATTTTGTCATATGCCACGGTTTAGACACTGCTTCTAATTTAAAAAATATATATATTTTAAAAGATAGTCTGAGGGTCTCCATTCAGGTAGATGGTAGTTCAGGACTATTCTCTAGTTGTGCTAGGATGTTTCAGTTGCCTTTTGACCTTCTTGTTCAATCATTTTATACTCTTATACATCGGTGAGACCAAACATAGACTGGGCAGTCCTTTCGCTGAACACGTTCGTTCTGTCTGCGTGGACCTACCTGACCGACCTGGACCTTCCAGAAGGGAATCAAGCAATATGGGGATATGGGGAGAAAGCAGGATTATGGATTCTGGATGATCAGCTATGATCATATTGAATGGCTGCGCTGGCTCGAAGGCTCGAATGGCCTACTCCTGCACCTATTTTCTATATTTCTATCTCCCGGTTAGCAAACACTTTAATTCCACTTGCCATTTCCACACTGACCTTCCTGTCCTGGGCCTCCTACATTGTAAGAATGAGGCCAAATACAAATTAGAGGAATATTTTGCTTGGGCAGCTTACAATCCAGCAGTATGAGTATTGATTTCTCTAACTTCAAGTAAACCTTGCATGCCCTTTCTTGCCATCCCTCCCCCACCCAACTCATACTAGCTTCATAGTCATCTTGTTGAGTCTCATTGTCTGTAACTCGTTTTCACCTAGGACACAGCTAACAATGGCTTGCTTTGTTTATCATCGTTACTTTTTTGTATACCTTTCATTCATGTGTTTTACTGTATATCTCTATGTCACCATCTATATTTCTTGTTTCCCTTTTGCCTGACTTTCCGTCTGAAGAAGGATCTCAACCAAAACCGTCACCTATTCCTTTTCTCCAGTTCTGGGCTTCCCTTCCAACCCAACTCTATGCTGTCAAATATGTGTACGTTTAATGTGCCAAGCAGTTAAAGCTAAACATGTACGTCTGTTCCCCCTATGTTAATATTGCCCCCAGTCACAATACTTTGATCCTATGTTATACCCTTGTATGGGGCATTTTATCAAACAGTTTGTGGAAATTCAGTTGCCAAGCATTATTTATTTCCCGTTAGTAAATCATTGGTGACTGTATAACCGTGTTATGATTTTTGAAGTGTCCTGGTATCACGTCTCTCAAAACAGTTGAAGAATTTGTTCCGAACAGAGAACAGGCGAACATCCAGATGTTGCCGGCTTCCTTTCTTGAACAGCAGGGTTACATTTACCATCACACACTCTGCAGGGAAAGTTTTAAAACCAGACAATGACAGAAGATCAAATTCTCCCTGGTTCATTTATCCTTCCACACTTAGGGGCTGACCAATTGGCTGGAGACTCCCTCCGAGTTCTATCCTCCGTCAGCCACAGCACCAAGGCAGGAACCACTTATTCCTTAGATTTATGTCTCTCTTTTCTGCTGATCAAGCTCTTCCTGCTACTGCAACTGCTCCTGCTACCCTAAAACAACTCATCTTCAGCTTTGAAGCAGAAATTCCAGTCATGGTAAATAACATCGCCTGACGGGGTTGCCTTCCTCGTTTTGTTCACCTGAGCGGCTCGCTTAGTTCTTTTATTAATAAATGAGGGCATCGTCTCTGGATTGCAGCTGATTTCCCTCGCATTCTCATCAGAAGCTTTAATGATTTGGATGATTTGGATGAGAATGTATATTGCATGATTCGCAAGTTTGCAGATGACATAAAAGTGGGTGGTATTGTAGATAGTGAAGATGGTTGTCAAATATTGACAGGATCTTGATTGGTTGGGCAGGTGGGCTGAGGAATGGTTGATGAAATTTAATACAGAGAAATGTGAGATGTTACATTTTGGGAAGTTTAACATAGACAGGACCTACACAGTTCATGGTAGAGAGTGTCGTAGAGCAGAGGGATTTGGGAGTGCAGGTACATAGTTACTTGAAAGTGACCTCACAGGTCGAGACAGTGGTCAAAAAGGCTTTTGGCACATTGCCTTTCACCAGTCAGAAGTTGAGAAGTCATGTTGCAGTTATATTGACCGCTGACCGCTGACCGCTATGCTGTATGGGGCTACTGACTGCTAGGCTGTATGCTGACCGCTAGGCTGTATGGGGATGCTTTGCATTTTTAATAGTTAATTATTGGATCATTTTAAGTATTTATTGCTTTCAGGTATTGTCCGTATTGTATTTTATGTATTTTTTGTCTGCTTTCGTTCTGAATGTGTGGGTTTGTTAGTTACTGGCTTCTGGACATCTGAATTTCCCTGAGGGGATCAATAAAGTATTTATTATTATTATTATTATTATTATTATTATTATTATTATTATTATTATTATTATTATTATTATGATATTGATGAGGCCACATTTAGAGTATTGTTTTCAAGATTCAAGATTCAAGATGGGTTTATTGTCACATGTACCATAAGGTACAGTGAAATTTGAGTTGTCATACGGCACACCAAGTGAAAAGCAGTAAGACACACAACCACATAAAATAAAATTTAACATAAACATCCACCACAATGGTTCCCCACATTCTTCACTGTGATGGAAAGCAATAAAGTCCGATCTCTCCCTCTTTCTTCTCCACGGTCAGGCCTGTCGAACCATCCTTGATCGGGGCCATCAAAGCTCCCGCAGCCGGTGATCTGAGGCTCTCATGTCGGGGTGATGGAACTCCCTCATCAGGACGGTTGAAACTCTTGACGACTTTGAGTCCCGACAGTCTTTAACCAGGGATCGCGATGTTTAAACCGGGCTCCACGATGTTAAAGTCCACAGGGCCGCGGTTGACGCTCTCCACAGTCGATCTTCGGCAAGGGGATCGTTGCTCCATGAGGGTAAGTCTGCGATGCACCTGCATTGAAGCGCTGGGTTGGTCTCCAGGAAAGGTTGCGCCGCTCCACGATGTTAGGCTGCAATGGAGGAGGGAGATACGACACGGAAAAAATATTTCTATCATAATATATGTTTGCTAATCCACTGTCTAAATACTCTAATAAAAAAATATATATTCAAAAAAAAAAAAGGAAAAAATCATATCTCCGTCGAGGTAAGAGATAGAAAAAAGTTTTCCCCAAAACCACCCCCCCCACCCCCCATACAAAACAAACAAAGAATCACTAAAACATACTTTTAACACATACTTAAAATAACAAAACAGAAAGAAAAAACAGAGACCGTTGGCTAGGCAGCCATTGTCGGCGCCCCCATATTATAGAAAATATGTTGCCAAGCTGGAAAGGGTGCAGAGAAGATTTGCAAGGATGTAGCCAGGACTAGAGGGAGAGGTTGCGCAGGCTAGTACTTTATTCCTTGCAGCACAGGAAGTTGAGGGGTGATGTTATAGAAGTGTACAAAATCTTGAGAGGAATAGGTCAGAAAATGCACAGAGGAGGGGAATTGAGAATCAGAGGACATAGATTTAAGGTGAGGGGAAAAAGATTTGATAGGGACCTGAGGGGTAACTTATTCATACATAGGGTGGTGAGTGTATGGAACGAGCTGCCAGAGGAGGTAGTTGAGCCAGGTACTAGCGCAACGTTTAAGGAACATTTAGACAGCACCATGGACAGGATAGGTTTAGAGGGATATGGGCCAAATGCAGGTAGGTGGGATTAGTGTAGATAGAGCATGTTGGTCGGCGTGCGCAAGTTGGGCTGAAGAGCCTGTTTCCACAGTGTATGAAATCTTCACATTCAGACATGCAATCAAATGTATTGATTTCCAGAAAGCATCAATTTGCACAGAATTTAAATGCAAGGTCATTCTTCTTTTTTTCATTGATGGACTTTTTAAATTTAACTCTGTATCTATATTACTAAAAGTCTGATCTTGACCACTTCCTGTTGTTCTGTATATTGATTTTAGAAAAAACGCTGCCACTTACGGCTGCGATTTTTGGCCATCTTACACAGAGTCCCCCTCCGCTGCGCAGGACAAGAGGAGTTATTAGTGTTTAAAAAATGTTGAGATTGCCTCTCCTGAAGGCCATGCCCCCTCCGGAGGGACTATAAAACCCGGAAGTGTTGAGTGCCTCAGTCAGTCTCTGCAAGACGGGGGAGCGAGAGGGTCGCGTCTCTCAGTCTGAGCTGTGAATAACACTGAACACATGTCTACTAAACTGTGAGTGGTATTACTGACCTATCAGTGCCCTTAATGTGGTTTGAAAATATGGTTTGGAAATACTACAGCTGTGTTTCCTTTGGTTTGGAAATCCTAAAGCTGTGTTGCCTTTGGTTTGGAAATCCTAAAGCTGTGTTGCAGTTTTATTGTGTGCAGTTTTGGTCCCCTAATTTAAGAAAGGACATTCTTGCTATTGAGGGAGTGCAACGTAGGTTTACAAGGTTAATTCCCGGGAATGGCAGGACTGTCATATGCTGAGAGAATGGAGCGGCTGGGCTTGTACACTCTGGATTTTAGAAGGATGAGAGGGGATCTCATTGAAACATATAAGATTGTTAAGGGTTTGGACATGCTAGAGGCAGGAAACATGTTCCCGATGTTGGCGGGAGTCCAGAACCAGGGGCCACAGCTTTAAGTATAAGGAGTAGCCATTTAAAACGGACACGAAGAAACACTTTTTCTCACAGAGAGTTATGAGTCTGTGGAATTCTCTGCCTCAGAGGGCATGTGGAGGCAGGTTCTCTGGATGCTTTCAAGAGAGAGCTAAATAGGGCTCTTAAAAATAGTGGAGTCAGGGGATATGGGGAGAAGGCTGGAACGGAGTACTGATTGGGGATGATCAGCCATGATCTCATGGCGTGGCTCAGTCTCTGCAAGATGGGGGAGGGAGAGGTCATGACTCGCTGTCTTTAGTGGCCTTGCACCCTGCTTGAAATGGTATGAAACTGCACTTGAATTTGATGGCCTTGCATCCTGTTTGAAATGGAATTTCAAGGAATAGCCGTGAGTCAACTGCCAGCCTACCAGCCGTGAGTGAGTGAGCTGCAAGCACAACAGGCTTGAGTGACTGAGCCGCCAGCGCAAGAATCCATTTGGCCCACAATGTCCATACTAGCCCTCTGGAAACCAGTCCCTTCATCCCACAACACCCATACTAGCACTCCAGAAAGCCCCCCCCCCCCCGCCCTCAGAGGCCACCAATATTGGAATTGGTGGAGAGGTGGAATATTGCGTTGGGGAACCAGCCCTCCCGTGTGATGCTGGGACTTAGTCTAGTAGTTTAATAAAAAATCACTGCATGTTATTTCAACATCCCAAAACAATGCACCAACTTTTAGTTTCCCATTTTGGTGGAATGCCCATTCCACACTGTTGTTAGGTAGCACAAATGTATTCACAGAGACCCAAAGGCCCTTCCCAAACACGGTGGAATTTCATGTTCCCAAGTTTCCATGATTACATGGTGATTTATTAGAATCATAAATCATTAGTCATTAATCATAGTTCTCCTAACCACCAGCAGCAGGTGTGCGGAATTATTTTCTTTAACTCCCGTTTCTGAAACTTTCAAAAATATTAAAGACGACCAATGTTTTAAAAAAGTTTTAAATGTATAAGCCAGATCAGAAGGCAGCTGTACAACCTAAGCACTTGGCTGTCAGAAGCCAGCTTGCAAACAGCAGTTTCCCGTCCTAGTACAAATGAGTGCAAGAGATTGGGTAATGGTAAATAAGAGAGGAGCACTGAAAAACTGTTAAAGCTAAGAGACCACAACAGATAATAACACGTGACTGTGGAAAGATGAAATACTAATTTTGTCTTATGGAGAAACTGAGGTGGTGGGTGCATAAGCTTAGTAGACCAACTCATGATAATAACCACATGTCCCAAAGGTTTCTTACGGGAGTTTTATTAAAGAAAATATATTACGTTGATCTCCATCTTGTTAGGGAAGATGCCATAAGGTTGATTTCAGGCACAGGTTTCATGGGCCGTCTCAAGAGATGAAAGGGTGGAGGCAAGATTTGGAATGGAGGGGACGGAATTGTAGCATTGATGGAGGTTGGGGCATGACTGCCAAGGGTGGAGTAATTAAAGCCACAAAACAAGGGGCACATTCAAGCTGGGAAGCAGCCCAGACAAGAGTCACATGTCAGGTGCCCTGAGTAATGAGAATAGAGCAGGGAGAATGCAATGCTGTAATCTGGAAATAAAATATCTGAGAAGTAACTTTACAACATACACAGAATGCTCTAGGTATAGCAAAAGGTAAACATGGAAGATTCATTTAAATTCTACTGTAAGAGTAGCAATAAGACCACAAGATTAAACTGGGCTTGGTCAATTTTAGAACTGATGTCAAAGATGTTAATAGGTATTAAATGTGTTAAACCGATTTCAAAGGTGTTTCAAATAATCAATGTTTCAATGTGGTTTTTGGATAGTGTAGTGAAGACAATAGCTCAGAATCACTTCAGTAGTTGCTCTGGTTGATAAACTCAGTGGGAGCAAAGGGTCTTCTGCAACTGGACTGAATTTGTGGAGAATGGAAAGAGTAAAGAGGTGAGCTTTAATTTAGAAGCTGTAATGAACGACCTGAGCTTCACATTTCAAATCAATAATGTGAAACTCGGGGAATGACTGAGGGGAGCGGGAAAGATGTTTGACACAGGAAGGATTAAAGCGCATCTACGTAACACCCCTCGCTGCCTTTGGACCTCTCAAAGTGCTGTAGAACCAAAGGATTCCTGTTTATTTGAAACATAGTGACCTCTTTTATTAGCAAGTACAGCAGCATTGCTGCACATGAACACATGGCTTTGAAATTCAATTGGTTTTATGTGCTGCATGAAATACTTTTATCCAAAACCTGAATGCTGAACGCCACTGGATTTTTGGAGTGAGTGAATCAATACTTCCAGCGATTACGATGTGAATATGTATGCTGGCAACACACTGTGATGTTAAGCAGCAGAAAGCAACTGGATTAATGTTACCTGTGCAAATTCCTACCATGCAAACAAAGTATGCCTTAGACACTGACGCAGGATTTACAGTAACTGAGGAACTGAGACCTCTTTGAGCCGGTCCCCAGCCAGATTGTTGCCAGGGATATGGAATCTTCAATCTTTCTCACAGCCAGACAAGCTGGCGTGTGACATTGAGGATCTGGCCAATAAGTGGACCCACCCTCATTGCCACCCAATCTCCGACGTCGTAGCTCAGATCCCTCCCACCTTTCCCTAATCCTCTCAGCAAATATCTCCCACATTGTCCCTCCATTCCTACCCCTTGTCCAATTTTCTCTCCAGCCCACAGTTTCCCGAACCAATATCAATTTCTGTTCATTTGTAATATAAACTTCACCCTCAGCAATGGTATACAGAAAATGCCATTGTGCACACTTACATGTCCAAGTCCAACGCAACAAAATCTGCATCCCATGGTAAGAATAATAGCTCACTAACATGGCTCTTGCAATTACTCTTCTTGAGCATCTAGGAACCTGCCATTAAAAGCAAGCCAAGAAAGTGCCAGTAACTGAGAAGACTTATTAGACAACCCCGAGCACCTGCAAAATCTTACCTACACTTTGCAAAACTCAGTCATGAAAAGCAATTTTATAGCCTCACATTGACCGCCACTGACTCACATGCCTCCGTCAGTGCAGCTATAATTGTCCAGCTGTCCTTGCCTCGGTTCCCTTCATAATGCAGTTAAAATGAGGGAACTTGCTCACTTCTCCATGCTCCTGTGTAGGAAAGAACTGCAGATGCTGGTTTACACTGAAGATAGACCCCAAATGTTGGAGTAACTCAGCAGGTTTCAACCCGAAACATCACGCATTCCTTCTCCCCAAGATGCTGCATGGCGTTACTCCAGTATTTTGTGTCTGTCTCCACACTGCTGGCCGGGCTGCTCTTGGACAACCGGTCTTTGGAATCCACTGCCTGCCTCAGCTGCTGCTACTTGTTAGAGGGGAACGCAGGGCATCGTATGGTGCTGACTATGGGCCAGGGTAAGGTGCTGGATGAAAATCAATTTAAGGTTTAAATCTTAAATCCCCTTTTTAGTCTTCACCCATTCAAACTCCCCTTCTAAAAATGAACTGGACACCACTCTCCGTTGGGCTTCTGAAAAGACCACATATCACACTTGCTCCACTTAATTTAGTTTAGTTTAGAGATACAGCGCGGAAACTGACCCTTCGGCCCACCGAGTTCGTGGCAGCCAGTGATCCCCCCGCACACTAACATTATCCTACACACTTACCACTACTGAAAATAGGCATAATTTACATTTTACCTATGTTTTCGTCCATTGCAGACTGATTGGATGCCACAAACTCTATGACTGGTGAGTGCCTATGGGAAGGTGGCGGCCTGTGAATTAATTGGACCTTGGACTTCGGTTATCCATAAATTCCTATCATACAAATACCCTTGAAACCTTCAAATCGGAACCTTCAAATTCCTAGGAGTTAATATCACCAACAACTTATCCTGGACCACATATCTCATATTGAAGCAACGACCAAGAAGGCACACCAACGCCTCTACTTCCTTACAAGACTTAGGAAGTTTAGCATGTCCTCTACAACTCTCACCAAATTCTACAATGCACCATAGAAAGCATATTATCAGGATGCATCACAGCTTGGTTTGGGAACAGCTCCATCCAGGGCCGCAAGAAATTACAGCAAATTGTGGATGCAGCCCAGGCTATCACACAAACCAACCTCCCTTCTATTAACTCCATTTATACCTCACGCTGCCTCGGCAAGGCCAGCAGCAAAGTCAAGAACGTGTCACACCCAAGCCACTCCCTTTTATCCCCTCTCCCCTCTCCCATCAGGCAAAAGGTCTAGAAGTATGAAAATGTGCATCACCAGATTCAGGGACAATTTCATCCTAGTTGTTATCAGGCAACTGAATTATCCTACCACAACCAGAGAGCAGTGCTGAACTACTATCGACCTCTTTGATGACTATTCTTGATCAGACCTTGCTGGCTTTACTTTGCACTAAACGTTATTCCCTTATCATGTATCTAGACACTGTAAATGGTTCAATTGTAATAATGTATTATCTTTCTGCTGACTGGTCAACATGCAACAAAAGATTTTCACTGTACCTCGGTACACGGTAAACTGAACTGAAAAAACTGAACTGAAATGGAATGAACAAAATAACATTTTGCCTGCTCACAATCAACATACTGACTGATCCTCGAGTTGAACGCCACACACCAACACCTCTATTTTCTCAGAAGATTAAGGATGTGCAACATCCTCCAACGACCTTTACCAGCCTCTACAGATGCACCTTAGAAAGCATCTATCAGGGTACATCATAGCTTGGTTTAATAACAGTTCCACCCAAGATCACGAGAAATTTCCATAGATGTGGATGTTGCCCAGTCCGTCACACAAACCAGACTCCCTCCTCCATTGACTCTATTGGTACTTTACACTGCCTTGGGAAAGCAGCCAACATAATCGAGCATTATTTTCACTCCGGTCATTCCATATTCTCCTGTTCGGCAGAAGGTACAAAAACATGAAAGCACAACCACCAGATGAAGAAACAGTTTATTCCCCACTGTAGTCAAACAACCAATGGTCCCCCCATAAGCTATGGTGGTCCTGATCTCCCAACCTACCTCATTGGGTTCCTTGCACGTTTTCTTATCTGCACATTCCCTGTAACTGTAACAATATAACGCTGTAACATTATATTCTGCACTCTGGTATTTTTTTCTTTGCACTGCCTGCTTTCTTGTGTGTGTCCTATTACACTTTGTACAATGAAGTGAGAGGAAGAGAAAGTGAAGCATGTGATGGGAGAAAGAGAGAAGTGTAAATTGGAATAGGCTGAGATAATTACACTATTTTCTCTCCTGAGTATCCATTGCTTAATTTCTAAAGAAGACTGGATGCTTTTGAAATCAAAGAATAGCAATAAATGGATAGATTGTCCTTTTTAATGGGTGTTAATGCTCTTCAACTGCCTATTGAGTTTTCTCAACACATGGTTCCATTTTACAACAATTGAAAGCTTGTAGGTAAAGATAAATGTAAATTTATTCATTGCACAAATGTTCAGTGGGTAAAAATAACAAAAGGATTGTAATAGCAGTACGCTTGGAGATTATTATTACACTACAAACCTAGGTAATGTGTACTTTTGACAGATTCATTCATTATCTTCAGAGACACATGAATCAAGAAAAATAGCAATGAAAGAAATAGACACAGACATACCTGGGGAAAGTTGAAATAACATATGTTCGGACACAGAACGAACAGATGTATAAAGTAAAAACATTTATCGTGCAAAATTAGAACCTTATTTGAAGTTAATGGAGTTGTTTTACTACCAATTTTGCATTCACGATGCAAGAAATATTTTTTAGCATCTCTCGGATTACTGTGTGAGTAAGATAGACTGAGTTGATTAGGTAGGTGGTGAAATCGTTTCTGATGCAATGCTAACTGGATGCCAGCCACAACAAATTGTGCTGTGACTATTCAGTTAATGCACTGTGTTAATCATCCAACGGGAAAGCCACTGCTCAGCCTCTGGAAGGACCTGCTTTCCACACATCTGTATTAGTTAAAGGAATCTGCAATGACCTCCAAACATTATGGCCATTGAGTTATAGGTTTGAGAGAATTGTGCTGGAGAAACCTATGGAAAGGTTGAAACACTTCTGCTTACAAGTCCTTGTCATGGGGTTCAAGGAAATGGAGGCTGAGCCGGCCGTTCAGTGGACAGGTGGAGGAATGATGGGGCCAACAGGCTGAAGAAACAACGGAAGAAAGTTCAGAGATCAAGAGTGGGCTTCTGAATGGTGACGTCCATCCATGGAGCATTGCCTGTGGAAATGAGGGTTCTCCAAGGAGACTAGGATCACAGACTCATGTTGCACACTCCATGGATGTTCCATCATTAGGCCAATCATGGAATATTCTGCCTTCGGCAGGTTACGTCACACTGAGAAATTGAGCATAGTCCACCTAAGGTCTTTGGGAAACCTGCATGCACCTGGCTGCCTCCAGATGATAATGTCTCTGGATTTGAGCATCACTCCATGTAAGGACCCACAAAACCTATCTGCTCAAAGAGAGTGGAGTTTGTCTCCTTACCCTTGGCATAGAGAATTGGGGCATAGTGGGTACAGAGGTTTGCAGATATCATAGTCTACCTCATGGTTTAAGGGAATATTTTATGCCACCCATTTGACATTGTGGGCCCCAACAATAACCCAGACCAACACAAACACAGCATTACAATGTATGAATTGTAATGCGACCACACTAAAAAAAATACTTCCAGTCAGCAGAGAACATCAGGGGGGTTTGAATGACCTGTGTACATTCAACCTCTCCCAACAGATTTCCAAGGCAATACCAGGTCCAATTGCCTTTCCTGGCAAGCAAGTACACCAGGATCCTGATCCCACTTACAGTGCCAACAAAGCAGAGAAGGGCTAAAACGATCAGCAAAAATTTAATCTGAACACAAGAAGCCTGAAATGGGACAAGGCGACCGTAAGAAATATCATGGAGATGTACACCAAGAAAGTGCAAAGAAACCTTCTTTGAACATGATTTAATCGGTCTGATCGTCAAGTGAGCATTGGTGATGAAGCTTGTGGAATGAAGCAACCCACATCCACTTACAGTGAGATATGACCAATATACAAGCTTCAAATGATACTGCAGTTATCATCAGAAATTATATCCGCAGTTGTTTGTTGTAGAAGGTGGCAGGAGGGATTCCGAGAAGCATGGCTATAGTTAGATTTAGCTCTTAGGGCTAAAGGAATCAAGGGATATGGGGAAAAAGTAGGAACGGGGTACTGATTTTAGATGATCAGCCATGATCATATTGAATGGCGGAGCTGACTCAAAGGGCCGATGGGCCGAATGGCCTACTCCTGCACCTATTTTTCTATGTTTCTTTGTTTCTATATCTGTGATTTGGTGAGAAAGTCAGATGGGTAAAGATAGCAATTGGTGGGTGAAGTTCTTTGGTTGTCTCAGTTATGCGTTACCTATGGCAGGGCTGTGAGACATGCCCAGCAGGACAGACTGCACTAATAGAAAGAGAGAAACTGTGACTTGCAGCTGCATCCAGAGACAACAGCTGCACCCTTTAACAGGACAATGATGGCTTTGGTCAGCTCCAGCTAGCTTGCAGGTGCTGGTCACCCTTGGAATGAAACCACACAGATGAGCACTCAGGCAGTTACTAGCTTCAAGGAAATAATTAGTTCTGATGCAAGGTCTTGGTCTGAAAAAAACGTCCCTTTGCCTTTACAGAGGCTGCTTAACCTGCTAAATCCCTCCAGTGGGTTGTTTTTTTTTTAAACAGTAACCAGTTTGATTAGCACAAACTGGACATTATAAGAATTTCTGTGTTTTGCACTACCTGCGGTTTAAAAAAAAATTAAAGGTATCTCTAATTCCCATCCCATGGATATGCATGACCAGCTTCATACACTTCCCTTAGTAACTTAAGATAGACACAAAAAGCTGGAGTAACTCAGCGGGACAGGCAGCATCTCTGGAGAGAAGTAATGGGTGACATTTCGGGTTGAGACCTTCAGACTGGGGTAACTTGTAACTTAGTAACTTATTCCATTGTTCATCTATCACAATCTGAGCGGTGCAGTGAAAGTGCAGTAATCCCTGCGTAATGCCACCATGACTCTCAATACTATTGCTCAAAGGAGCATGAAGGGTTTCATATCACCCCTGCAATCGAGCCTTCACTGCAAACTAGGCAACCTTCTACTAGCTGTGTGTCTGCCTTGGAGCACTGCTCAGGAGCAATCAAACAGAAAAAAAAAACATACAAAAAAAGACAGTCTGTTCAAAATGGTTATTGTGTGGATCTTGGCTGGGACAAAACATATCTGGTTATATTTCCATAGTGCCAGTCCTTTCCAGCCTTTTCTGTTTACGTAAAGATTCCTTCACTCGTCAAGTTATTAAACTTTGTTTAATGCTTTGATCCATGATGACCCACTTCAGATGTTGGTGTCCTCAATCTCTCCACCTCTTCTGCCAAGATCTCTGGAGTGCCCATTCCCAAGATCCAGCATGGTTTCTAGCAATCTTTCCAAACCTTCAGAATGAATTACTGCTTAGTTTAGTTTAGAGATAGAGCACTGAAACAGGCCCTTCGGCCCACCGAGTCTGCGCCGACCGGCTACCCCTGCACACCAACACTATCCTGCACACACTAGGTTCAATTTACAATTTTACCAAGCCAATTAGCCTTCAAATCTGTATGTTTTTGTAGTGTGGGGAGATCTCGGGAAAAAAACATGCAGGTGATGGGAGAACGTACAAACTCCACACAGACAGCACTCCTTGTCAGGATCGAACCCGGATCACTGGTGCTGTAAGATAACATTTCAATATTGGCTATAATAATCAGAGGACATAGGTTTATGGTAAGCAGTTGGAGTTGTGGAGGGGATGATAGGAAGATATGTTTCACCAGAGGATGTTTGGTTTGGAATGCACTCCAACCATCGTCTAGGAGAAACATTTCTTCCTGTATCCCCTCTCGATAGGTGGGTGTGGACGTAATGATTCTCAAAATATTTAAGTACCTATCAAAACACTTGAATCGCCAAGGCCTGGAAGGCTAGAGAGCATGTATTTGTAAATGAATTAAGGCAGATGGGTAATTGATGGACAGCATGGACAAAGGGGCTGTTCCTGTGTTGCATGAGTCTATGACACAATGAACTGGTTCTTCACTTGTAACTATGTCAACATGTACCTGTGATGTCTAATGCACTTTAGATTGTGAAGAGAACGGGTGGCACAATAGCACAGCAGTACAGTTGCTGGCTTACAGTGCCAGAGGTCCGGGTTCGATCCTGACCATGGGTGCTGTTTGTACGGAGTTTGTAATTCTCCCTATAGCCGCATGGGTTTTCCCTGGTTATTCCGATTTTCTCCCACATTCCCAAGATGTGCAGGTTTGCAGGTTAATTAGCTTCTGTAAATTATTCCTAGTGTGTAGGATAGATCTAGTGTATGGGTCATCATTGGTCGGCATAGACTCGGTGAGTCGAAGGGCCTGTTTAGATGCTGTATCTCTAAACCAGAGAATCATTAGGAAGTTCTGCAATGTTATTTCTTTCCCTACATGGTTTCGGTTTTGGGTAGTTGTCAATAGTAGGACTCAGCATGGATGTCTATCTACTAACTGTATCATTAACTCACATATTAGCACCCCCTCACTCACCCCAAATGCAATCGAAGTTTTGGAATGTGTACAGGGCCTAGCTGTATCAACATTAACAGAGAAGGAGCAGTGTGTACCAAGCACATTTGAGGGTCAAACTCCAAGGTTATGACCCTCTTCAATCACAGGAAGCTATCAGAGTTGTTAGACTGTCAGCCATCTCACAGGTTCCTGCTGCAAAGGCATATACAGTATAGGTTCAATAGTCATGTTTGACACACATATTGTACTGATTTTGGATGATCAGCCATGATCATATTGAAAGGCGGTGCTGGTTCAGAGGGCCGAATGGCTCACTCCTGCACCTATTTTCTATGTTTCTATATTGATAGCAGAGGAACAAAATTCACATGCACTCATAGTTGATAGGATATTTAGCTCATACACAATCTTCTACAGCATAAGTTCCACAGAGAGTATGGTCTGGGTGGCAGATAGTTAGGGCAGGTGAGGAACTTCAAGACATTTATTGCAGACACTGGGAAGGTGGTGAGAGGATGGAAATCTTTCAGTTTCATGTGGGTTTTTGGTGAAGGTGTTCTCAGTAAAGACATTAGAAGGCCAAGTGCAAAGAAAAAGGGGTGGTTCTGTTAATGAATGTTTTGAGAAATTACCTTCATTCAGAAAATCAAATCATAAAATCTGTTTGAGTGAGGTTAGAAATGTCAAGGGAAGTGGGAGTACCAAGCGAGGGGCTCCCAAACAGAAGCCAAGATCAAAAGAGACAAGAGATTTTAATTGCTATGTGTACCGATAATAGAACAATGACATTCTTACTTGCAGCAACATAACACAAAATCATGAGTTAATAAATAATAAACAATATTCTAAAAATGAATAACCCCAATACTAGTACAAACAATAAAGCTTGAAGTCGGTGCAACCCAAGACAGTCCATAGTTTTTCAGTTTGTGTTGTAAGAGCCTGATAGTTGGCGTGAAGAAGCTATTCTTGAACTTGCTGATCATGATTTTCAGACTCCTATACCTTCTTCCAATAGTTGAAATAAAATGAGAGCCTAATGTAAAGCAGAGTATAAATCAAAAAAACTGTGGGGCGTCCAAGAGAGGTACAGCAAGACCATGGCCTCATATTTAATCTTTGCAGAGATTGAACAAATTAAATTGGCGCAGGTGGTCTTGAAGACAAACTCATAGAATATATTTGGCTCGGCTTTTATTGGACTGTAGGCTGTGGAGACAATCAGGGAGCAGATTATTTTAAAATCTGGTCATACGTATTTAGAAATGACTAATAAATGATCTCATACTTAAGGATCCCTGTGGAAAAGTAATCATAATTTCATATTCAATTGCAAGTGAGAAATCTTAATCTAAAACGTGCGTCTCATAAATTTAATTAAAGGCAAGACGAAAGGAATGAAGGCAGAACTAACCCATGTCTATTCAGAAGATGATTTAAAAAAGTGATACAGTACATGAGCAGCTAGACATTCACCAAAATATTTTTTTTGCTAGACATTCAACAAAACAACTATGAAAGTATTATAAACTAGCAAGAAATAAGAAAACAAGCAGCTAGAGATTATGTTACCATTTAAAAGAAAGAAAAGCTCAAGTATCTTTTGGACTCTTAAAAGATGAGCTTGACTAATTTGAAACTATGGGTAATAAGGCAACAGCAGAGGATTTCAGCAAATATGTGTTACATGTCCTCATAACAGAATGCACAAATGTGTCAGATGAATAATAAAAAAAAGTGGGAAGAACTAAATCGATCATCGTCACCAGAGAAATTAGGCAAACAAATAAGACTAGGGCCGGAAAAGTATCCGAAACAAGATGTTTTACAGATCCCAATAAATACATGGTACAGAGATTGTCAAGAGTCTAGAGGGTGTTATTGTCATATATCCCAGATAGAAAAATTATATTCTTACTTGCTGCAGCACAACAGCATATGTAAACATAGTACACTGTAAACAATATGATAAAGAGAGAAAAAAAGTTCAGTGTGTATATTTCCACATACCCCTGTACCTTCTGCCCGATGGCAAGGGTGAAATGAGTGTGTGGCCAGGATGGTGTGGGTCTCTGATGATGCTGGCTGCCTTTGAGACAGCAACTCCGATAAATTCCTTCGATGGTGGGGTCGATGGACTGGGCAGTGTTCACAATGTTTTGCAGCCTTTTCCGCTCCTGGACGTTCAAGTTGTCAAACCAGGCCATAATGCAACCAATCAATATGCTATCTACTGTACCCCTGTAGAAGTTCAAGAGAATCCGCTTTGACATACCGAATCTGCATACAGAGATTGGGGAGGTATTAGTTGGGATGTTCCAACATTGTTTATATACATATATATCTTCATTTATTCAGCCTTTCGGGAACAAAACAGACAGTATGTATATATACAGTATGGGCAATGATGGTCCAATTCTACATGGCCATCGTAGAGTCTGTCCTCACCTTCTCCATCATGGTCTGGTTTGGCTCAGCCACCAAGCACGACACCTGGAGGCTGCAGCGAATCGTCCGATCAGCAGAGAAGATTATTGGCTGCAACCTTCCCTCCATTGATGAACTGTACACTGCAAGGGCCAGGAAGCAAGCCGGCAAGATCATCTCTGACCCTTGTCACCCTGGCCACAAACTCTTTGAATCACTTCCCTCTGGAAGGCGACTCCGGATTGTCAAAGCTGCCACAGCCAAACAGTTTTTATCCACGAGTTGTTGCTCTACTCAACTGCCAAAAATCTGTACCCTCCCTATGATCTGGTATTTTGTTGGTTCACATGCTTGATCAATGGTGTTTTATCATTAATGTTTTATTATTATTAATGTTTAGTGTTTTCTGAGTCATTCCTAACTGTCACTGTATGCCATGTTGTTACTTGTGGGCAGAGCACCAAGGCAAATTCCTTGTATGTGAATACTTGGCCAATAAACTTACTTACTTATGTGTGCATGTGTGTCTAATTCTTTTTCTCATTTATTATGCTGTTTACAGTGTACTATGTTTACATATTCTGCTGTGCTGCTGCAAGTAAGACATATAACAATAGAACACTCTTGACTCCTGACTCTCGTCCCAAGCTTTTAGAAATGTCCCAAAGTATTGGAAGATCACACAGTGTAACATTCCTCTTCAAGAACAGGGTGAAAGGAAGCAAGAATCTACTGCCAGTTAACCTCATGTATGTCACTGGGGAGATGTCTGGAGTCCATTATAAAGGAAGGAACAGGACAACATTTAGAATTTATCATACAATTAATCAAGGGACAGCAAGGTTTTAAAAAGATAAACAGTATTTGACAAATGTATTAAAATTCTCTGAAGATGTAGTGAGCAGTGTGGATAAAAGACAGCCAGTAAATGTAGTGGATTTGGATTTAAAAAGACATTTGAAAAGTTGTAATTTAGGAGTTTACGGCACAAGATTTCATGGCATTAGAAGGGATATATTAATATGTTTGAAGGATTAGTTAACCAATAGAAAAACAGCGACAGGATAAACAGGTCATTTTCAGAATGATAACTGCAACATGTGGGCCACTAAAGGGATTTATACATAACTAAAACTCTGATCTTGTTATTTTCCGTTTTTGTGCGGTCTTTCTATTTGCACAAAAACGGTTCGTGATAGCGCTATGATTTTTCGCCAGTTCACTCACCGTTCTCCTATGCTACGATTGCACCGTTTCGTTCTGATCGGTTGAATGTCGTAAAAGTTAGTGAGGTTTAAAAAATCTTTAAAAACGCGCGTGCGCAGATCAATCTCTTCTCCTGCGTTCAGCGCCGCGCGGATGAGTCTCTTCCCCTTCCTGCGTCATTACGTCTTTACTGTAGCTGAGGATGGCTGGCGGAGGTTTCCAACTGGACACAATTTTCGGAGGGACCCAAAGCAGCCCAGCCCCAAGCAACCCAGCCCCAAGCAGCCCAGCGTCGGAGACCCAGCTTCAGAGACCCAGCATCAGGGACCCTGCCCAGCTTAGCCCAGAGTTGGAGACCCAGCCCAGCCCGGAGTGTCGGAGATGTTGCCGATGTCGCCAAATGGAAAGCGGAGACACTGATCCCGGCGGAGGCGAATGGCCAACGACCAGCACCCGCTATGAGTCCCCATCACACCGCCAATTCCCTCTGGTCCCCCTTGCTGGCTCCTCCCCCCTCCCATGTGATACTGCCCTCTCGCCCATGGCTCTTCCCCCATCTTTTCTCTGAACTCACTCCTCCTGCCCACACACCCCTCTCCCCCCACAACTCCCCCCCACCCACACCCCCTCCCCCACACACAACCCCTGCCCACAACCCCAGTACACACACCCCTGCCCACACCCCCCCCACAGCCCCCCTTTGCCCACACACCCTCTGTCCACACACACACCCACCCACACACCCCGCCCCCACACCCTCACCTCTCTCCAGCCCACTTACACACCTTCTCCCTGCCACACCCCCCCCCTCCACACCACCATCTCCCCCTCCTACACCTCCCCGTCCACACACACCCCTCCTCCCCTCCCACCCCATGTCTCTCCTCCCCTCCCACCCCACACCCTGCCCGCCACGCACCCCACTTCCCTCCCCGCTCCACTCCTCCCCTCCCACACATGAAGAGGAGGGGGGAGAGTGCTCGGGGATGAGGGGAAATGAGCCGCGTCTGTGCAGTTAGGGGCTATGGGTGAGTGGTGGAATATTGCGTTGGTGGAACGGTTTGTGTAGGGGAACCAGGCCTCCCGTGCGACTGGGACCCAACGGGTCCCACTTAGTCTAGTTATAAGTTAAAGATCGATTGGCAAGATTAGGTATATTACATCAAAATTACTGATGATATTAAGAAGGCTGAGAAAGTAGTTGTGAAAAGGATAAAAATGGTTCCAAAACTGTATAGATATATGATGTGAGTGGGTAATAATTTGGCAGATAGATTTTCCAGGATGTAAGATTTTCCAGGTTGACAGGAAGAATAGACAAGCTAACTACTATTTAAATGGACAGCAACATAATAAAAGACACAAAGTGCTGGAGTAACTCAGTGGATTAGGCAACATCTTTGGAAAACATGCATAATTGACATATCGGGTCAGGATCCATAAATTGATAATACTACAGGGTGGAAGAATATCAATATGTTGACGAATACACTCTTGAACATATACAGGTGTATGGTGAAAAGCATATTGACAGGTTCCATCGGGGCCTGGTGTGACAACTCAAATGCCCAGGAACTAAGGAGATTCCAAAAAGTGGTGAGCACTGCCTGGCTCATCACTGGTACTGACCTGCTTACTATCAAAGGGATTTACAGGAAGGACTGCCTCAAATAGGCAGCCAGCATCAACGTCCTCCGTGGCCACACTCTCATTTCAATCCTGTCATTTGGGAAGAAGATATAGGAACCTGAAAATTGTAATGTCCAGTATCAGGACCAGCGGTTGTTGAGAAGGTGGTTGAGGCAGCGGTGGTGGCTGTGGTGGTGATGGTGCTGGTGGTGTAGGTGGTGGAGGCAGTGGCAGCAGTTGAAAGAGTGGCCGGGGGGCAGCACAGACCAGGATGGTGTCAGCAGTCCAGCCTGGCACGGAAGATGGGTAGGTCAGTCCACTATAACCAAAATCTGTTATAAAGAGGTCCGTAAAAACGGGGGGTTACAATAGTTGTCTTATGAAGGGTGATGGGGCAACTTAGGCCTATCCTAATTAGCATTTAGAAGAATGAGAGGGGCATATATAATTAATGGGGCATATATAACTGCAGAATAAAGGGTTACCCATTTAAATGGGAATATGTAGGAATGTTGCAAAATTTTGAGATTTTAAAAATCAAGCCTGTAATTTATCCCATCAGATAAAGCATAAAATAACTTTAATTTGATCCCTAATTCACTTTCATGTCTTCAGTATTAAAAAAGTTATGGTCATTTTCATCCTCAGAAATTAGCATCTTGTTCCCTATTGCTTTTCAGTTAACTTAACAGAAACGCTGTGATCGAGGACAGTCAATTGACATAAAAGCCCATAACTTTCTTAAAGATTAAGAGAACTGAATGACATTTTCAGTTATTATATATTGAAGCATTCTGAAACAAATATGATACATCTTACTTGGATGACCTGAAATTAAAGTATATAATTAGTTAGTTACCTAATTAACACCCAGACAGCCTTGAAAATTCAAAAATGTGATATTCTCAAGATATTATTGCAATATATGCTGTACGTCCATAACAGACAGGTAAAGAAATTACAATTCCTAGCAAAAGACCAAGTCTTCATGGAGAAGATCAGCTGCTAGCTGGTACATTGGCATATCATAATCAGTAGCATCATCATTATCCTCAGACTGCAACCAATAAGCAACTCTGTACACCTTGTTTTTCCTCAACTTTTCAATTTTGGCATTGTAAACTACAAGTTTTTGCTCTTCAAACCATGCATGACATGCTTTTCTGCCCACTACTTTACCATTCAGACCAACTTTTTCTAAACGAGGTATACAAGTACAAGATGTGTCCATTTTTAGGATCCCTCTTAGACTCGGGCATGACAGAGAAATTCACTTCAAGTTGAGTAGCTATGCCAGGCTGGGCATTTGGATTGACAATTTTGCATTTCTTCTTTGGAGGCATCTGTTTAAAATGTAAAGAAAAAATACACTGAACAGCATTAAGTAGAAACAAGTTATTATTTGTAGTTTTAGAAAAAAAAAGTAGAAATGATTTTGTTCAACAAAATGCCCAACACAAGTTAAACGTTAAAACAAATAGTAAATACCCAACAAAAAATTCATATTAATCAGTCATCAAATCAATTTAATTCATCTCAATTCAATTACTAGATCTAAACATCTATCCCATTCTTAAGAAAAGGCTAAAAATAAAATTGTAAATTGCCAAAGTATCCAAATGACAAACTAATCCCATTCACACAAGAATTCACAATATAACATGGTTTTTCAATCTCACTTTGTCATGGATTTCTATGCCAAATGGAAGGAATTGAATGTTTAATTCCCATAAATTTTACTCTGATGGTTTATAACACTGCATCAGGCAAGGGCGTTTTACACAGACATGTGTCCAACATCCACAAACATTCACTCTGGCGGCGGTGGAAGTTTTTAGTCAGATATTTAGTATGAAAATATTGATCATGGATAGACAATTACATAAAATATAAATAATTTAGATGTTCTTATGACATGATTGTGCAAAAGATAATGATTTTGATTATCTTGAGAGTGGATGTTTGTGGATTATGATACAGAAATCGTATTGTGGCCGCTGCCATGATTTTGCTCACACTCACAGCCGGCAGGCAAGACATGGCCAATAACAAGGCCTATATCTTATATTTTGCAAAGTTCAGATTTAAATGAAATTACACCAAAAACTAGATGAGATGTTAACCTACACTACATACCTTTTGTTTTGATTTTGAAGGCATTGAAGTCAGGCCTAACTTTCATCCAACGATTCAATAGGCCAGCAACTTTTTTTTAAAATCGCGAACGGGATCACAGAACAAAATTTCTTCATGAGCTTGTCGTACGAGCAAATCCCTCTCTGACAACCAACAAAAACCTGCATTTTAATCATCCCCCCCCCCCCCCCCCCCCCCCCCCCCCACAGCTTCTCGAGTCGCACGCATAGGCAGTGGGCAGTTCTGGAGCACCACAGATGGCAGGAATTTGTAACAGTGCTAGAATATGGATGGATTTCATCTTTCACAGTTATTAATCCATGGGTACACAAAAAGCTGGAGAAACTTGCAGCATCTAGGCGACGTTTCGGGTCGAGACCCTTCTTCAGACTGAAGAAAGGTCTCGACCCGAAACGTCGCCTATCTCCTTCGCTCCTTAGATGCTGCTGCACCCGCTGAGTTTCTCCAGCTTTTTGTGTACCCTCGATTCTCCAGCATCTGCAGTTCCTTCTTTAAAAAATATTAATCCATGGGATTCTCTATTCCAGTAAGCTGTGGAGGCTGAATAATTGCATAGATTTTTGGACTTGTGGGTTATGGGGAACAGGCTGAAAAATAGACTCAGAGCCAAGAATAGCCATGGTTTTATTGAATGCAGAGGAAACTTTTTCCTGTATCTATTTTTATGTCATATTCTACTTATGTTCTGAAAACTCATGAATCTGCCAAAGATACTGGAGCATGCAACATGCCTTGTCCTTCAGTTTCCTCTCAGCAGGCTAGAATTCAGCTACTGTATCTCCACATGTTCCCACCACCACCAACCCCACCCCCTTCCCATTTCATCAACTCAGATGATTGTATCTATGTTCTTGTTTCTTGTATCTTGTTTTATATTTCCAACCCTAAACAGATCCTGGAAACGTTGTTCGGAATGTCTTTGGTGTACTCACGCCTGGAAGATAAAGAAATTGTACCTGGTCAGGAAAAAGCGATGATGCACATCACTTATCAATCAAATCCACAGATAGTTTTGATCCCCTGGAATTACACAATATAAGCATATTCAATAACATGAAATAATCCCAGAGTGCTGGCAAGGAATGGACTATTGACTTCTAGCTTCAGGTATAGATGGATGGATGCAGGTAAATAAAAGAGTATTGCAGTTCATATAGAAGTAGATAGGATGAATGGACCACTCACCTCTCAACTGTTTCATCATGCAGGTAAGAAAGGCTTGCATTTGTGTAGTGCTTTCCATCCCACAGGCTGTCCCAATGTGCATTGAGACAATTGAGTATTTTTGATGTATAGGCATTGTTGTAAAATAGTGGCAGCTAATTTGAATATAACAATCCTCTTGCAGCAGCAATATGATAAGAAGTTGATATTTACTTTTAATGTAGATTGTGAAATAAATATGGGCTGGGATACTCCAACATAAATTCCATTTACACTTCATGTCATGCTGCCTCAGGCATGAAGCCAATGTAATCAAGGAGCACTGACACTCTGGCCATTCTCTTTTGCTCCTTTCTCTTGTTGAGCAGAAGATACAAACGTCTGAACACATGTACCATCACATTCAAGAACAGCTTTTTCCATGCTGTTATCAGACTCTTGAGTGGATCTCTCATTTGTTGAGAATGAATTCCTGATCTTCCTATCTACCTCATTGTGGCCCACATCTTTTTAGCTACACTTTCTTTGCAGCTGTAACACTATACTTTGCCCTCTGTCTATTTTCTGTTTTTCACTAACTGATGTACTAATGTGTGGTATGATTTGTCCAGATAGCATACAAAACAAAGTTTTGCACTGTATCTCAGTACACTTGAGAAAAATAAGCCAATACCAGTACACTGAGCATAATTCTCCTGTTCTTCTTCATAATAATGTTGTGAGGTCAGCTGAAAAGGCTGTCACTTTACACAAGAGCCAGCTACCCTGATTGTGCAGCACTCCATCAATAATTCACTGGTGTCAGCCGGGATTTTTTTGCTGGAGATTGATGATAGCAGTTCTGCACCTCAACTCCATTCATCCAGTTTACCTCCATATTCATATTAATCAAAGTCATATTTGTCTTCATGCTCTTTCATGCTTCATTTACCTACCTTGACACCCTATCCCTTGAAACTCTTACCTAATTAAAAATCTATGGAGATCTGTCTTGAAAACTTCAGTTCACCCAGAATCCACAGCCTTTTGGGGGAAGACTGTTCCAGATCCCATGACTCACCGATGGAGCAAAACACTGAGTCACAGTGCTGGCTCAGAAGATGACATATCTTACTCACTTTTATTATGATCTAGAGAATCCATTTCTCATGATCTGTTTTTACTACCGGTGTGTGCAATTCGGTCGGTTGCCAAGTATACTCAGCTTTGCTGAACTGCTGCCAGAGTAAATATTTCTGGTAAATGTAAGTATATATTCAGCGCTGAAATCTCATCACTGTGTCTCGTGCAGACTGTTGCATGATGTGACATCCCACGTGCCAATCATGTGCCAATACAAACATCTACAAAACAGGACATTCCTTTGGTCTTAATACATTTCCAGATGGACAAAACTTTTAATGGATAGCATCCCACCTAGTTTTGATGTCTCTTTTAAGGAGCTTTTAATATATGCAAACATTTGAAAGAATTGTATCTTTCAGCCGACCTATAATTTTAAACCAATACAATTTCATACATTTTCAGAATCAAACCTTTAAAAAGTTATCATTTGTTAATCTCCTCTTGAATTCAAACAAAGCTGAGCAACTCCTTACACCCGCACTGTTTATTTCAAGGGTTGTGAAACTTGGAAACCTGAGGGATTGCAAAACTATTTTAACGATTCAATGATTCACTGATACTGTACTGTCACGTGTACCTAGGTACAGTGAAATGCTTGGTTTTGCACACAACCCAGCAAAATAATACAGCTGACCTCATATAGTCACTACCCAAGAGTCGCCACTTTCTGACAATGATAAAGTTACAACAAGTTCATCAAACAGTTTTATCTTTTGCTCACAGCGGCAAACCAGGCCTGCTGCTGCTCGTGGCCACAGGCAGCCCCCTGCTGGGTCCCCCGTCATTCTCTGTGGCCAACCCACCAGGTTTCACAGTGTTTTTTGGTGACCCCACACTGGGTCCCCTTCGTTTTTGGTGACCCCACACCGGATCCCCTTCATTCTCAGCAGCTCCCCACCAGGTAACTCTCAGCAGTGCGGGTCCACCTATGTGTCCTTTGGCTTCGTTTCACAACTTCTGCTTCCACGACTTCAGGCATTGAGACAGGATGACTATTTCTTTTTCCCTTTTATGCTGTGGGGGAGCTTTATTAGTATGAATGACCTTTTAACCTCACAGTCCTGGGCGGTAGGAGACATGGCACACAACAGCCCCTGCTGTACAGAGGGCCATTTAGCCATAAATGCAATGCACAGGGGTTCTTATGCTCAACATAAATTTCCTCCTTGCCACCTAATTAATGTGTCTATTTAACGCAAGCACCAAAAACAAATTATTTTCCCATCAGACCTCTCTGACAATATCAAATTAATTCCTCTATAAACAAGGAATTGTAAATGCCAGTTTACAAAAAAATACATAAAGTGCTGGAGTAACTCAACAGGTCAGGCAGCATCTCTGGAGAACATAGATAGGTGATCTTTCTGGTCAGAACTCTTCTTCAGGCTGTGCTGGGGGGAGGGGGTGAAGCTAGAAAGGTAGAGGGGCAGGACAAAACCTGGTGGGTTATACAGGTGATGGGGGAGGGGTTAATAGGCAAAGGTTGGACAAAGGCCAGAGATGAAAGACAAAAGGTGTGAGAAGGATAGAAGCACAAATTGTGAAGCCGGAGGAAGGCAAATACATGGAAGGGGAGAAATGGTTGAGCATCCAGACGGGCCAGAGGGAAGGGGAGGAAAGGGAGGAGAGTGGAAGATAATGGGAGGGGAGGCCGTCCTGTTTTTGCTACCAAAGTGAATAATCTTTAGTTATCCACATTAAACTGCATCTGCCATGCATCTGCCATGCATCTGCCAACTCATCCAACCTGTCCAAGTTACCCTGCATCCTCCTCACAGTTTACACTGCCACCCAATATTGTGTCATCTGCAAATTTGCTAATGTTACTTTGAATCCCTTCATCCAAATCATTGATATATATTGTAAATAGCTGCGGTCCCAGCACCGAGCCTTGCGATACCCAACTAGTCACTCCCTGCCATTCTGAAAGGGACCTGTTAATCCCTACTCTTTGTTCCTGTCTGCCAACCAATTTTACTTCGGAGTCACGTGAGTGACTACATGAAGAAGTCCCGCCTGGCGAATGATCGGCATTACGTCGACGCTGTCGGTAGGCAAAGAGCTGCAGAGTGCAGCTCCACCAGCGGTAAGGAACAGGCCCGCAGGTAAGTAGATTGAATTACTTACAGGGCATGTTTCAAACTTCGTGGTGCTGGCGTGCAGAGCCAGCAGGAGTTGAAAGTAAAAGGGAAAAAACTCCGGAGGAAAACGGACGGGAAAAATGCGTCCCGGGTAGAAGCACAGCGATCGGGATGGCAGATTAGTGCGGAGCCGGTTCCGATACCGGTGGCCGTTGAAATTAACTGTAGGGAGTCTTTAGTCGCTCCACAAACCAAAAGCCACGGGAAGAATCTCCAGTGGTGAGGAAAATAAAGAAAGTCTGAGAGGCCGTAGTTTTAGATGATTCTAACAAGGAAAAGCCTCCAGACAAGAAAGCCTTTTGGCTCAGAATGAATTAAATGGAGAAATACTCCAGATTATTTTTCAACCAAGGGTCTAAAAACCCAGAATATTCCCAGGCAGGCCCTGAGGGGTTTCCATATCAACTATATGGTGCTTTTACCACTGTGGGACTATGAACCTCGGATTATGCTGGAGGTAGTCTCTTTGAGCAAGTCTCAGGAGTACCAGGGCAGTAAAAAACTGACCCTGAAAGTGGTGTTTTAGGTCATAAGTACCCACCACAGGACAAGTTAAATCCAGGTGTATTTAATGGGTATAAAGTACGATACCTGATGGAAGCGGTGAGGCCATGGAAGGTAACCATGGTGGCCAACATTAATTGGTTTCTCACCAGCTTCAGGAGGCTGTTATGGTTGAAACAGCAGATTTATATGCAAACACTGTGCTTTACTAGGGTGCCAACGGTGAATCCGATTAGGGCACCCATGTCTTCAATAGTGTGGAGGCACGGGGAATACGATTCCAAAGAATTTCAAGTTTGTGGGTGGCATCACTGCTTGTGGGAAGCAAGTGACAGATTGTGCAATGACCAAAATTAAAAAAAGACAAGTTGGCATTGTTTTATAGCTCATATGTTGAGCTCAATGGTATGGGAGAAAATTGCCATTCGGACCATTTTGCACTTTGGATTTGCAGGTCAATACAGATCAAGCTATGTTCAAACTCCTGGTTATTTACGGAGTAAACCTGCCTAAAACAAATCAAAGACATTGATAAAGAGGCAAAGACTATCAGCCTCATAAAACTTTTGCAAAATTGGCTGGTCCAATGTGAAGGGGATTTGATATTGGATCAAACGGAGGCAGGAGTATGGTGAGGAAGTATTTTCATCCAGCACAGCTTTATGTAAACCCAGATTGTTGGAGAAAGAAGGCCATCACGTGCATTTGGAGAGGTACAAAAACTTTATTCTATCACAGAGGAAGCTTTTGATGAACCTCCGATTGGTGGTAGATTACAGGTGTGTTATGATAAATGATATTGCATAACAGCTAAACGGTTTATATTAGATACTGTGTAAGGATCTACAATAAAATTTGTAGAAGGAGTTGATCCACCTGTACAGAATAAACCTAATCCTATTTTATGTTTCTGCGCCTGAAAAATCTCAAATAAAGAAGAGGTAAGAAATTTATTTAGGGAAAGTGTAATGGGGAAAAAATGCAGTAAGCATCCACAACAATTTGTATCAAATAATTTCCCCAGGCAGAAGAAAGATGGTGGTTGTAGAGTCATTCTAGACATCACACACTTTAGTACATTTGTCCGGTATAAAACATTTCAAAATGGACACCTTCAACATTGCAAGGCATTTGTTATCAACAAGTTGTTAATTGGTTACTATAGACTTAAAGGATGCGTATGATTTAGTACCAATTTATCATCATGTTCACAGGTACTTGAAAACTAATTAGATGGGTCAGCTATGGCAATTTAAGGCATTATCTAATGGATTAAGCTCAGCTTCTAGGCTGTTCACACAAATGTTGAAACCAGCACTTGCACTGATAAGGACACATGGTCATGGTTTATCTTGATGACATTTTTAATTGGCAATGCTGATCAGGAGTCAGCTGAAAAATTAGTGCAGCAACTACAAGCCTGGTGAAAGGCTAGGGTCCTGATCCATCCAACAAAATCTAAGCTTCAGCCATCCCCAACAATTTACTATTTGGGGGTTGTGAGTGATTCAGTGCCATGTGCAGTAAATTTACCAAGAGACAAAGTGTCAATATTACAAATGTGTTTCATTGCCTTCTTGACAAGCCTTATCCCTCCATCCGAGAAGGAGCTTAGGTAAATTAGTAACACTGTTTCTGCAGTAGAGTTGGTCCACTGCATTACCAAAAAAGCTCCAAAGGGCAAAAACACAAGCACTAGAAGAGTGTGCAGGCCATTTTGACAGGCCTATGCAATTGGCAAAGGAAGCTTTATCAGAATTACAGTGGTGGATTGAGAATGTTCCACAAGCTGCTTAAAAACATATTAGCTCAGCAGCCAGCAGTCATTGCAAACTGAAGCCAGTATTCTCGGATAGTGGATAGCTTCTCGGTTTTTTGGGCTAAGATAAGTGTAATATCTGTTCTTATCAGGTTAATATCTGATACGTCCCTTATCTAGGGGGCTACAGATAATAACACCAGGGGGTGGCAGATGGATTGTCCAAGAAACTTATTTCTCCAAATATTTGGTATTAATTATTTGGAGTTGTTAGGAGCTTTTATGGATTAAAAGCTTATTGTTCTACTATGAAAGATTTGCATGTCCAATTACAAGTAGACAATACCACGACTGTGGCATATATCAATCACATGGGTCGAGTAAGATCATTATCATGTGATTATCTGGTTAACCAGATGTGGAATTGTTGTATCTTTAAGAATATTTGGCTTTCAGCTATCTATCTCAGGGAGAGACAATATTGTGGCAGACAACAGATCACGAAAATTTAAAGACAATACAGAATGGATATTAAATCCACAAGTTTGGAAAACATTGTCAGTGGTATGGATTACCTGACATTGATCTGTTTGCGTCTAGATTAAATCACTAATTGCCCAAATACGTCTCATGGGAACCAACCCAGGAGCAGTAGCTGTGGATGCATTCTCGCTACATTGGGGGGAAGTATGTTCTTTTATGTTCCCCATTCTGTCTGATTAGGCGAATGTCTGATGAAAATATAGCAAGACTCTGCCACGGGCGGTTTGGTGGCCCAAACCGGACACAGTCATGGTTCTCATAGATGTTTAGAATGATAATTGAACCATTTATGACGATTCCTAGCTTTTGATTTGTTGCAGAAATTCATCCATGGCATGATCATATGAATTTGTTAATCTGCAGGTTCTGACCAGACCATTACAAGAGCTTGGACTGTCAGATAGGACCATGAATGTTATAACTGCAGCTTGGAGAAATAGCATTAAAAACAATATTTTGTTTATATAAAGAAATTGGAAGTCTTTGGTAGACAGTCAAAGATATTTTATCATACTACTAACATATCAGATATATTGGAGTTCCTTGCTGGATTGCATTTTGATCAACACCTAAGCAATAGGGCCATTAATAGGGCTCATAGTGCTTTATCGTCCTATTTAGGACAAATTGCTGACCATGAATCTATTGGGTCTCATCCGTTAATATCCCGATATGTGAAAGGAATATATATAAAAATCTGCCCAAAGTAGAAATACAGAAGTTTGGGAGGTCAGCATAGTTCTTACTTCGCTTAGGCAATGGGCTCCAATTCTATCACTGTTTTGGAAGTTAACATTTGAAGTAATAATGCTCCTGGCTTTAGTATCAGCACAAAGGGTGCAAACATTGCAAATGTTACGTTAGACAGTATGCATGTGGCTACAGATAACATTGTCTTATATGTTTATGACTTAACCAAACAAAGCAGACCAGGAGGAGCTGGAACCAAGGTAAATTTTAAAGCATATCCTGTTGACCAAAAATTGTGTGTGGTTAAGCATTGACTCAATATGTTGAAGTAGGCAAGAGTCTCTGTGGTGGTGAGACAGCGCTACTTATTACACACAAAAAAACACATAAAAGTATCAGTACAAACTGATGGTTCTAGATAGTTACATTCTAGATGGTTAAAACAGGTTTTGGGACTCAGCAGGAGTAGACATTGAGATGTTAAAAATCACTCCACCAGGGAGGTAGGTACATCCACAGCAAAGGCACAGGACGGGCCACTCGATCAAAAATTAGAGGCTGTAGGATGATGTAAAATAAACTTTTCAGAGTTTACGAGAAACCAGTTCTCACAGTGTCAGGGGCGGACACGCAGTGTTGGGTTCTCTTTGATTGTTGCTTTGTTTTATATTATCGATTTATATCTTTGGTTATAAATCTTCCCCAACGATAGAAGGGTTATTACTTTCATTCTTTTATAATGAAAAGACTTATTACATAAACTGAAGCAATGTTTAAAAGATGCATTATTTACTCACTACTGTGTTGACTGAGCCTGAGTGTCGTATGGAATGAATCTACGACATAAAAAACACAGAGCTACAAATTCTTCACATAGTCACAAACGAGAACTTACCAAGTTTGAAGTTTGATCATTATTTTATGAGGAGTTACGATGAGGGATTGCGTGCCCTCCACTCCCAACCCTCATAAAATAAATGATCATCTGATAGTTCTAGTGTATGTTGAGCCTTACTATCTTACTCCGGCTATTGGTTCTTACTATCTTACTCCGGCTATTTTTTCATGCCGCTGCTTTGAAGTATCCCGGCCAGGCGGGACTTCTTCACATAATCCCTCATCGTAACTCCTCATAAAATAACGATCAAACCAAACTTGGTAAGTTCTTGTTAAATCTTACTATTTTCTATCAATGTCAGCACTAACCCCAATACCATGTGCCCTCATTTTGCCCACTAATCTCCATGTGGGTTCTTATCAAATGCTTTTTTGAAAGTCCAGGTACGTTACATCCACTGGCTCTCCCTTGTCCATTTTGCAAGTTACAGATGATTAGTCAAGCATGATTTTGCAAATTCCAGATGATTAGACAAGCATGATTTCCCCTTTGTAAATCCATGCTGACTCGGACCAGTCCTGTTAATGCTATCCAAATGTGCCACTATTTCATCTTTTATAATTGACCAGCATCTTCCCCACCACCGATGTCAGGCAAACTGGTCTATAATTCCCTGCTTTCTCTCTCCCCCCTTTCTTAAAATGTGGGATAATATTAGCTACCCTCCAATCCACAGGAACTGTTCCTGAATCTATAGAAACATTGGAAAATTATCACCAATGCGTCCACGATTTCTAGAGCCACTTCCTTAAGTACCCTGGGATGCAGATCATCAGGCCCTGGAGATTTATCAGCCTTCCATCCCATCAGTCTACCCAACACCATTTCCTGCCTAATGTGGATTTCCTTCAGTTCCTCTGTCACCCCAGATCCTTTGGCCACTACTATATCAGGAAGATTGTGTGTGTCCTCCTTAGTGAAGACGGATCCAAAGTACCTGTTCAGCTCATCTGCCATTTCCTTGTTCCCTATAAGAAATTCACCTTTTTCAGTCTTCAATGGTCCAACTTTGGTCTTAACTATTTTTTCCCTCTTCACATATCTAAAGAAGCTTTTATTATCCTCCTTTATATTCTTCTTCGTACCTCATCTTTTCTCCCCACATTGCCCTTTTAGTTATCTTCTGTTGCTCTTTAAACACTATCCAATCCTCTTGCTTCCTGCTCATCTTTGCTACGTTGTACTTCTTCGCTTTTATTTTTATACTCTCCCTGATGTCCCTTGTCAGCCATGGTCGCCCCTGACTCCCCTTGGAATCTTTCTTCCTCTCTGGAATGAACTGATCCTGCACCTTCTGTATTATTCCCAGAAATACCTGCCATTGTTGTTCCACTGTCATCCCTGCTAGGGTATCTTTCCAGTCAACTTTGGCCAGCTCCTCCCTCATGGCTCCACAGTCCCCATTATTCAACTGTAACACTGACACCTCCGATTTACCCTTCACCCTCTCCAATTGTAGAATAAACCTGACCATATTATGGTCACTACCTCCTAATGGCTCCTTAACCTCAAGTTCCTTTATCAAATCCAGTTCATTACATAACACTAAATCCAGAATTGCCATCTCCCTGGTAGGCTCCAATACAAGCTGCTCCAATATAAGGTGCTCCATCACGAAGGCACTCCACAAACTCCCTTTCTTGGATACACAAAAGGCTGGAGAAACTCAGCGGGTGCAGCAGCATCTAAGGAGCGAAGGAGCTAGGCAACGTTTCGGGCTGAAACCCTTCTTCACTCTCGACCAGAGGAGCAACCCATACCCACTGACATTCCATTTTCCAGGCCCCATCCTCTCATCTTCACCATGGACGTCCAGTTACTCTACACCTTCATCCCCCACCAGGATGGTCTCAAAGCCCTCCGGTTCTTCCTCGACCAGAGGATCAACCCATGCCCGTCCACTGACACCCTCCTCCGAAAAATAAAAAATCCTCAAGGCACTCCCTTTCTTGGGGTCCAGTACCAACTTGATTTTCCCAGTCGACCTGCATGTTGAAATCTCCCATAACAACCATAGCATTACCTTTACTACATGCCAATTTGAACTCTTGATTCAACTTGCACCCTATATCCAAGCTACTGTTTGGGGGCCTGGAGATAAGTCCCATTAAGGTCTTTTTACCCTTACAATTCCTTAATTCAGTCCATACTGACTCCACATCTCCTGTTTCAATGTCACCCCTTGCAAGGGAGTGAATTTCATTCCTCACCAACAGAGCTACCTCACCACCTCTGCCCACTTGTCTGTCTTTTCGATAGGAGGTATACCCTTGAATATTCAGTTCCCAGCCCTGGCCCTCTTGCAGCCATGTCTCTGTAATTCCCACAACATCATACTTGCCAATTTCTAACTGAGCCTCAAGCTCGTCCACTTTATTTCTTATACTTCGCGCATTAATATACAACACTTTTGACCTCAACTCCCCTCTTGCACCGCTCGCATTTGGCCCTGACCTTGCTCTCTTATCGCTTCTCGAACTTTCCTTCCCATTAATTCGGGAGTCTTTTGTAACTTTTCCTGTACTCACTTCCCCTTCAACTCCATCTTTATACTCCCAATTTGTCAATCCCTCCCCCCCACTATTTAGTTTAAACCCACACGTGTAGCCCTAGTAAACCTGTCTGCCATTTTAACTCCCCTTCCCATTCCCATACTGACCTTTCTGCCCTGGGCCTCCTCCATTGCTAGATTAAAGCTACACTTAAACTGGTGAAATAGCACCCCCACTTGGATAACTTCCAACCTAATGTATGAATACTGAATTCCCCAATTTTAGGTAACTTACCTCAATCTCCTGCCCTTTCACCCCCCACCCCCCCCCCCCCCCCCCCCCCCACCACCCCACATTGTTATATAAATAAAAGTTATTATACAGAGCTACACAGATGAATTAGTAAATAAACTTGGTGCCTCCAAGTGTGCTCAAAGTTGCATGTCATCCTAATTTGGGCAGAAATCCCTTTTCCCTGGCATATATTCCCATTTCTCTTCACCAGGTCAGAGTAGCATCAACAGGTACCTGCACCACATGGATTGCAACAGTTCAAGAAGGTGGCTCACCAATGACTTCTCAATTTGAATACTGGTCTTGCCAGGGATCTCCAAGTGAATTGTGTTCCATGTGCCCGTGTATGTATGCAATCAATTATATGAGAGTTTGGCAGGAAGAACTGTTTGACTGGGTAGTTTAAAAAGTGCATTTCGCTCACTCAATGCATTTGACAAATTGCAGGGTTATAAATTCAGTACCTGGATTTCAGTACCTGGATTAAGGGGTGAATGAGAAATGTAAGAATATCCAAAGGCATGGTCAGGAGAGATGGACAGGAATGGAAAGGAACAGTCAAAATCAACTAAGGAGGTGAGTAATCAGGGCCTAGAATTATGTTATGCACAATTTTTTTCTAAGTTAATGAAAAGTGGGATTTTTAATGTAAAACTGTAGTTAGATGCAATTCAAAAACAGAATCTATAAAGATACATTTAGTGCATCTGGAAAAAGCTTTCAAAAGAGCAAAAAAAAAATCCTTGCTCCATCATGGTGCAGTTTGTCAGCTGCAGGAACATTTGATGAAACTACTGTTGATTTTTGGTGAAGGTACTCCCACAGCGCTGTTTAGGGGAGAGGGGAAATAGAGGGAGGCAGTTCCAGAATTCAAACTCAGTGGCAATGAAAGAAGAACAGTATATTTATATTTCCAAATCAGAATGGTGTGTAACTTGGAGGTGTTGGTGTTCTTGTCCTCCCAGGCAAAAGTCGCATGTTCTGGAGGAGAGTAGCTTTGGTGAATTACTGTAGTGCACTTTGTAGATGGTGCACACTGCAGCCACAATGCACAATGACAATGGAAAGAGTGAATATTTAGGATAGTGGGGATGTCAATCAAGGAGGACTACTTGCACTGGATGGTATCAAGCTGAGAGCCATGTAGACACATAGAATGCAGAAACAGGTTCTTCAGCCCAGTGAGTCTCTGCCAACCATCACCTACCTGTTTACACTAATCTTAAATTAATACTATTTGTTATTCTTCCTTCATTCTCATCAAGTTCCTCCAGATTGTACCATTCACCATCACCAGGGGCAATTAACCCACCTAATACGTATGTCTATGGGATGTGGGAGGAACTGGAAACATTGAAAGATACCCATGTGGTCACAGTGAGAATGCACAAACTCCATGCGAACCGCACCTGAAGTTAGGCTTGAACTCTGGTTTCTGGCACAGTGAGGCAGTGACTCTACCAGCCACGCTATGGAGCTGTCCAAGATTCTTGACTGTTTCTGGCAAGCAGAGTGTATTTTTTAATACTACTGACGTCTGCTTTACAGATGGTGAAACGGCTTTGGGGAGTCAGAAGGTGAGTCAAATGCTGCAGGGTGTACAGCCTCTGACCTTCCAGTCAATGAAAGTAACCTTCATGTTCTCTTCCTGTGCTGCAGTTGTTATAGTTGGGTCCATTTCCCCCCAATTAATTTGCCACATGAAATGTATAACTACTGAAAACAAAATGGTAGGGCCATGAGGAAGATTGTATAATACATTATTCCTTGTTTTCTTGTAAACTCAACACTGGGGCTCAACAGTTGTTTAAAATGCAGCAGTGCCAAATACAGTCAATTTGATGTGCTTTTAATTTGTAGCATGCTACTGTTAAGGATAACTTACTGCAATGTGAATATCATGCTGCCCTTTACATTAGTGCTTGATCCTAATCCATTCCTGGTGTGAGCTCTGTAGAAGCAAATCTTTATATTATTATACTGCTATTTGTGTACTTTTCCATCTTCAGGTTTAGTGCTCACTGTTAAGTCTTTGCCAGTTAGCGATTTGTTAATTTACCTTCCGTCATTTAGCTCTTGACTAAGGGCAAGCTGAATGGATGGTTATTATCCAACCTGAATTTCTCCTCATTTTTATGGCCTAGGATCTTGTACAGCTGATTGTGTTTTGGATCCATGCCTATGCTTGGCATGGCTGGAAGGCTTGGCCATGGTTGTGACTGGTTTTCTAACACCACATTGGTTGCAGTTGGAGCCCATAACATTTGTCATCTTCAGAATCCTCAGTCGCTCCAGGATACCACATGGAATGAATTGAGTTGGCTGAAGATTGGCTTCTCTGCTGGTGGGTATCTCAGAAGCAGCTGGATTATCTACATGACATTTCTCAGCAAATACTACAAACACTACTTTTATGCTGGTGCTTATGGCCCTGGCAACATTGAAAATGGCGACGTTCACAGAGTGTCCTCATCATATTATCTGTTTAGCTGCCCACTACCATTCATGACTGCATGTGGCAGGACAACAAAATGTTAATCCAGTTCATTGTTGATAGAATTGCTTGGCTGTGCCCATCACGCGTTGCTTCGATTCATCAGAACACACGTGTTCCTATGTTGTAGCTTCACTCGATCATTAATCTCGTTTTGAGACATATCTGACCCTGCAAGTGGCATCTTCCCACACTCCTCATTGGACCAGGCCTAATCCCTTGGTTTGGCAGTAATAGTAGAATGAGGGATACACCAGGCCTTTTAAGAATAAGGAGTAAGCTATTTGGAACGGAGACAAGGAAACACTTTTACTCATTGAGAGTGGTGAGTCTGTGGAATTCTCTGCCTCAGAGGGCGGTGAATGCAGGTTCTCCGGATGCTTTCCAGAGAGAGCTTGATAGGGCTCTTAGAAATAGCGGAGTCAGGGTACATGGAGGGAAGGCAGGAACAGGGTACTGATTGGGGATGATCAGCCATGATCACATTGAATGGCGGTGCTGGCTCGAAGGACCAAATGGCCACTCCTGTTCCTATTGTCTATTGTCTATTGTCTATGCTCAATGTACAAAAAACAAAGTGCTGGAGGAACTCAGCAGTCCAGGAAGCATTTGTGGAGGGAAAAGGATAGATGATGTTTCAGGTTGGCAAGTTTGTCTAGCATCTTCAGTTTGTTGTTTGCTCATTGTGGTGGAGTACAGTTCTACTGCTGCTGATGTCCCAAAGTTCCTTCTGCATACCCAGCTTTCAGCTGCTGGATGAGTGGAGAATGCATCACATTTAGCAAAATAATAGTGCGCATATTTGTGCTAGACCAGCTCCTCAGTATGAAGCTCATACCGCCAGATTCAGGAGCAGTTTCTTCCCACTGTTATCAGACCAATGAACTATCTTCTCATCAAACTAGAGGGTAGTCTCAATCCTCCCAACCTACCTTATTGGGTCCCTTGCACTTCTTATGTGATCTGCACTGTAGCTGTCACACTGTAATGTTGTAACACTATATTCTGCACTATCGTATTTTTCTACCTTTGTACGACTTGCACTTCCTGTTGTAGTTTTAAAGTATATAGGATGCAGTAGTTGCTAAATTGAATAGATCCTGTGCAATGTTTGTGGCAAATCGAGCCATCTACAAGTACACATAAACATTGCATCCTTTTTTTTGTTAACTACACTGTAGATTTCTACCATTGTTTGTAAGGAGTTCTGATGTCATAATATTGTTTATGACATCAGTGAAGGGAGTGGCGGCGCTGCCCTGGCAGCAGCGGCTCGCCTGCAGTCCGTCTGTTTTTCTTTTTAATTGTTGTTTTCTTATCTTGTTTTTAGCGTTAGTTTGAGTTATTATGTAGTGTATGTGTGTGGGAGGGGTGGGAGAAATGTTCTTAGTCTCTTCCTTTTGGGGGGACGCGACTTTTCTTGTCGTATCCCCCGTTTCCATCTCCGTCTGCGCTGAGGCCTATAGCGGAGCTGGCGGCCTCCAACTTTAACTGCGACCGACCCGAGGCTCCGGAGGTAGAGCCAGCCAGGACTTACCAGCACGGGGCTGGCCGACTTTGGGGCTGTGGCGGGTTCAGGCGTTCCGGTGGCCCGACTCGGAGCTGTGGCGGCTTTCCGGTGGCGGTGGCGACGGCAGCGAGCTCGGAGGCCCGGCCGCGGGCCCAGTGGACGACATCGTCGGGAGCTCGCAGGTCACAGGTTGGTGACCTGTTTTTCCGGAGCTCCCATGGCAACAGCTGCATCCGCTGGACTGGAGGACGGCAGCTTCGGCAGCTTCGACCGTCCCGGGCCGCGGAGATGAACCGGCCCGCTCGCGGAGCGCGGTTCACCCACGGGACTTATTTACATCACCCGGTGCGGTCACAACATCGGAGGCCTGGATCGCCTCAGCACAGAGGAAGAGGAAGAGGAAGAAGGGAAGAGACAAAGACAAGATTTTTGCCTTCCACCACAGTGAGGAGGTGTCTGGTGAACTCACTGTGGTGGATGTTAAATATGTGTTTATTGTGTGTTTTTGTTATTTATTATATGTATGACTGCAGGCAACGAAATTTCATTCAGACCGCAAGGTCTGAATGACAATAAAGTTTTCCATGTTTCCAATATTACATTTTCAACTGATATAAATATTGGAAATTAAATTGAATAAAAGTGAAGTATTTCCTGAGACAGTTATATTCAAATTATCAACGGTTGTTTTGTGCACAGGACAAAATAATGCCCTTCTGAATTTTTTAGCTCGCACATTTATGGGCCTGTCCCACTTAAGCGATTGTCTGAAAAACCAGCGACTGCTAATCGCCTGAAAAATCGGCGACTGGAATGGCAACAGTCAGAGTGGAACACACACACACATCGCTTCCTTCACCAGCCCATTATGCAGATGGGGATAGGGCAAGCGGGGGGAGCACTGTTTGAATGAATTTCACACGGTGCAAAGCCAATGTGATACAGACACACAACGAGATGAACAGGAAGGTAGGCGCTGTAATTAAGACGGTGAAAGCACAGTGTGCGGGAAGGGTCACATAGTTCCTTTAAAAGAGGGGGGGAGACGGGGGGAGACAGAGGGAGAAGGAGGGAGAAGAAGGAGGGAGAAGAAGCGGGGAGAAGATGGGGGAGAAGAAGCAGGTAGAAGAAGGGGGGAGAAGGGGGGGAGAGAGACAACTGTTAAGAAGCCAGAGATACGCGGCTGTGAAGCTCGGCGGGCATTAACGTTACCGGTCGGTTATCCTTGGTTCTGAAAACTACTGCTTACGTTTTTTTTCTCCCAATGAGCCAATGAAATTCACCAGTCAGCACCCGGCTACAACCTACGAAAACCTTCGACCTCCTGGCGACCCACCTACAGCACGAGAATTCTCGCTACTCTCCATGATGGCTTTAATCTGGTCGCCGCTAATTTTTCAAATGTTGAAAAATTCACGGTGACCATAATGAGGCCGCAACTAGTTCCCAGAATGCGGGAACTTCTCATGACCATGAAGGCGACTCCCCGGCAACCACCCGCGAACATGTGGCGACCATGTGGCGCCTGCATAGTCTCCTGCAGTCGCCTAAAAAGTCACCTAAGTGGGACAGGCCCATAACTCCTTAAACTGTTGAGTGAAAGTTATTTAAATTCTCAGTGTTGTTATTTCAAATACATCATTGGCATGAATGTATCAATAATTCATGATATTTGTGTCATAAAAGTCATACTTTCTCCAAATACATTACGTCTATGATTGAGATGGAAAAAGAGATTAATAAAGCAAGTCATTTCCAATTAAATAATCAGCAGCTCGCTTGGAATAGAATTACATTTCCCATCATTTCCATGGGGAAAGAGAATGAAAAGAGAATGTTTCAGTTTCCAAATGACAGAAGTTATTAAGATCTGGAATTAATATTACAGCAGCTCTATAAAAGATAGCACCATTGTTCACCATAATACACGGATTAATTGTCAATGTAGAAATTACTATAACTAAATCATTATATACATTATTGAAACCCATGCAATCATCATTATTTATTAATAATAGGTAGAATCATTATTGGTGGGAAGATTAGTCATTACATGAATCGTGAGTTTGGCTCAGAAAGTTGTTATAACAGTTTTTGTTAACATACATCCTAATCCTGTGCAGAGTGCTGCTTAACTGAGTGTGAAGTTGAAAACGTGGCCAAAATGGAATTCACTAGAGGCAGGGTGGAAGGGAGGAGGGGGCACTACTTGCCTCTAATAATTACAACATTCTGCATAAACTTCAAGTAACTATTAACATTCTGTTCAGTATTTTAATTATTCTAAATACTGTAAATAGTGTTTTGAATAAATGACCTAATTTTAAAAATATTTGGGTAAATCCAATAATATTATAGATTAAGTGATGACTGTGCATGTTATGTGACCAAACTGCAGACTGTAAGAGCTTGTCGAACCCAAGACTGTTCCAAATGGATAGACCTATGGAAGATGACTCTGCCTTGTATTTTTCCAAGAGTCATTTTTCTAAATTGTAACTTGGAGACACGTTGACATACTGTATAAGGGATGATCCAACTGCTGCAGAATGGGATCAAGCAATATGCTGTCTCACCTACCTTCTTCTTAGTTCTTCATCATTACAAGAAGCTTTCTGCTGGAGAAATTGAAATTTCTCACTCATCTCAATGTCACTCCAAGTTCACTCAATGATGGTTACATTTTTGTGCACTTGGAAGCCAAGCTTTAAACTTGTTTAACTCCATCCTAGTTGCAACACGAGTCAACATTCTGTCTGGATTCCTCATTGTTGCTGATCCTGCACATTGACTTTCAGCATTTCGTAATTCAAGGACATCCATACTGCTTGGAATACCAATGCTCAACAGTGTCATGTTATTTAAATAATATTATGATTTTTTATTCTTCCAATCAAAGGCGATAATCCTACAATTCCTCTCATTATTTTCTAGCTGTTCATCTGCTTCTGCAGACACTTTATGTACTCCTCACGTTTACTCCCCCCCGCAAATGGTCACAGGGAGGGAGTGCAAATTCCACAAGGAAGTCAGGATTGAATCCGTTGCTGGAGCTGCAAAACAGTTGCACTATTTGCTTTACCACGTTGCCACCATTATTTTCCACTATTAATTCCCCATTCCAACTTCTTAAGGATGATTGAAGACACGATCTGAAGAAGGGTCCCAACCCGAAACAACATTTGTCCAATCCCTCTCTAGATGCTGCTTGATCTGCTTGGTTCCTTTTCATATGTTTTTAGAAACTCTTACAATTTGTTTTCTTTTCATTTGATTCTTCCTAGTTACGCATTCTATTTACTCCCTCTACTCGTTCTTTCTCCATTTTGTTTAACCTTTGATGGTTTGTAAAATTCTCCCGAGCTACATACCTTCTATTATTTGCAGGTAGATAAAAATTCTGGAGAAACTCAGCGGGTGAGGCAGCATCTATGGAGCGAAGGAATAGGTGACGTTTCGGGTCGAAACCCTTCTTCAGACTTCTATTATTTGCAACTTCCTAAGCCATTTTTTTTTTCAATCTAATACCATCCTAACATTGATCAGATTGTTCACAATCTTTATTTCTCAGTAGAACATTGGTTTGTGGGAATTTAAAATATCTTGTCAAATGTCTGCCACTGTTTAGGAAACTCTCACACTTTTTAATTGAAATTCCCTTCCCACCATGGCAAACCCACTCATCCTATATCATTGGCTTAATTTAAATGTAAGATCAACTTCAATCTTGCTTGACATCCAAATCAAATGTGAAATTATACAATATTTTATCATTCTTCCCTGATGATCCTTTGCTACGAGACTCAATCTAGTTTCATTTCACGATTTAAAATTTAAAATATCCTATTCTCTGGTTGGGAACACAATGTTTCTTGGAAACTCTCAAATGCAATCCAAAACTCAAGACCACCTCTATCAGTTTGTTTTGGCAAGTCTCTTTCTGGTCCCTAGTGCATTATAATTTTTTTTGTATGTCCATTATTTTTCATTTGATATGGCATGACAATGGACTATTTCCACCAATGTATTCTGTCCCTTATTGTTCTTTCCCCTACCCAAACTAATTCTAATTTCTGATCTGAGGCACGATCCCTTCTCACTACTATCCTAATGTTATCTTTCATTGTCAGAGAAACCACCTATAGGTATCTTGTTTTTCCATTCTTTTCAAGATGTCATACCTTGGAATATTTTGTTCCTTTCTTGAGACCTCTGTAGTGATTCGACCCATTTGTCTATGTTAATAAATATAGAAAATATGGCCAAAACTGTGGCTCTTGAATTCTAGTGTGTGCATCTGTGTAGTTGCTTACTTTGGGCCAAAGTAGAACCACATAAAGAACTTTATAAATCCCCAAAAAGCTGGAAGCAGTGGTGCAAATAGACTTGTGGGCATCTGATCCACATGTTCAGCATCTTGGAGTAGCGCCTGATCCAATCGAGCCCCAGACTGCTGCAGGGCCTCCAGCGGCACACTCCAACAACACATCAATCCAGACACATCGACCCGCGAACATCATCCTTCAGTTCATATGACCACCACTCTGTTTTTGTGCACCTGTGTGCCTCCCACAACTAACCTCTGAACCCCAGAGCATCTGATTTATCTCTAATGTCACTCAGTTCCAGTGCAAGCTCATTAACATGAAACATTCATTTATTCTTCTTTCTGCTGCAAAATTTCTGTCATTATCTGATTCCAGCACTCCCCTTGCCTCCCTCGGCAACGATCTTAAAAAAAATTCCAATTGCAATACGCCCTCCCACTGTTAGTCTATCCATTGTGATGGCATCAGTTGAAGCTGCCATTGTGATGTCATTAGTTGAAGCTGGTCGGTTAGAAAATGAAGGTTTTTTTTTAAACTTTAATCAGTAATGTCAAGGAATAAAGCATAAAATGTTCAGTGAAAGTGATCTTTGCAGAGAGGGGGAAGATGTGAATCAGAATATGTAAAAATCTTGTGAAAGTTGGCATTTTTAAAGCTATGATCGCGAATAACGTGTTAAATATAGGATGAAATCCTGCTAGCTGAGCCATTATGACGTCATCATTTGAAGCTGGTGGTTTTAATTTCAGTCTTTTATGTTAATCAGTAATGAGTCGAAAATAAGTCGAGAAATAAAGCATGAAATGTTCAGATAAGGTGATCCCGGCCTCGACTGGAAAAATGTCAATCGGAATATGTAAAAATGTTATCGTTATCGCCTAGTGTTTTTGCGAAGATGGAAAGACAACCACATATACACACACACATATACACACTAACAAGATCAGAGTTTTAACAAGTATATGATGTTGCTGTTCTTTAAAAGCTGAACCAACCATATTGAAGCCATGCCCTTAGAAGGCTTAGGAAGTTTGGCATGTCCAACTGGAAACCTCACAACAAAAAAAGCTTTTAACTGTACCTTGATACACATGTCAATAATAAACTAAACTCAACTAAACTGGAAAATCTCATTAATATGGAATTTTCCCATTTATTGTCATATGCACGAGTATGGGGAAGTACTACGAAAAATATTGCTTGCAGCAGTACCACAGGCACATAGCCACAGACAAACCCACAAAAACAAATTATACATAAATTATACAAAATTCAAAAAGTAGGAAAACTGTAAGGAAGTCCATGGTAAGTGCAAGAAGTGGGCCAATGTCGAGCTGGGGTTAGGGTTATGTTTGATGGTTCAAGAACCTGATAATTGTAGGGAAGTACCTGTTTCAATCTGGTGGTGTGGGATTTCCTGCTCCTGTACTTCCTGGTAGCAGTGGTACCAGTGAGCTGTGGTAGCAGTAGATGGTAGCAGTGAGAAGAGAAGAGTGCATGGTATGGATGGTGGGGATCCTTGATGGTAGATGTCACCTTCTTGAGGCAGCTCCTCATGTACATACTTTTGTTGGAGCACTAGGTTGGAGAACAGGAGTTACTCTACAAAGCATCCTATAAAGATGGGAGATTAAAACTTGAGATGCTGTGTAGGTGGGGTGGCAGGGGCTTGGAATGCAACATTATTCTATGGCAATTTCTGCCTGAGTAGACTGAGTGCTCGCTGAGGTCAGGGGTGACTGAAAAGGAAAATTACTGACAAATGAGTCATATCATCATGTGGAATGGATTCTAGATGTACTGAAACTGACAAAACATGGTTCACGCTCAAGTACCAGCCTCAGTCAGGCTTGAGAATCAAGAGGGAATTCTGATCTAAACAGGATTGGAAATTGCATTGTTGGTCACTGAATCATGGACATCAAAGAAACCAAATGTATCAGTGCTTGGGAGAAATTCTTAAAGAAATTGTACCCTAAATGTGACAACTTCTAAGCAAAAAAGCAAAATAGGTATTTTATTAAAATGCTAGAAAAAGAATTGTCGCAGGGGTAAAGAATTGCAATAAAAAGTGCACCCAAACCTAAAGTATTTTTCTTGGCAAACAACACTGAAGTGAAAATCTGTAAACTAACTCTTTCAAGAACTGAATGAGGATTTAGTTCACTGATTGACTGCCAATAACAATCTTCCGAGCCATAATGAATGCTCCTTGAAGTCGCTAAGACAGTATGGTTGAGGCAGGCGACAACAAGATAGCGAACATTTACTGTGACCTGTTCCCCTTTAATCCTTTAAAAGTGGAAGTCACATTCCATTAGAATCCAAAGTTTTCTTAACCTCAGTTTCATTTAATTCTCCCGCCAACCTTTTGGTTGTTGCCTATGGTTTTTAACTGTAGCAAAAGTAGGATACATTGATTAACCAAGGCAACCAGTCAGTCCTTGGTACACACAAATATGGGGAAGAAAACACAAAGACCTAAACCAAATGCATTTAAAGGCAAAGTGCATTCCTCTATGTGAGGATTTACAGGTGCTCATGATAAAAATTGTACTCCCAACAGCACTAAACTCAATATCACAACCTTTAAGGCTCCCTCATGCCTGGTCGATTTCCTGCCCATTGCTTGGATATGAGTTCAATGGAATGCACCATTGCATTGCATTGTTTCATCATGGTGAGAATTCACTGCCCATTCAGATCATTTTGAGATCCAGGATCCTGGGCCTAAAATTCTTGCTTATGCACAGGCACATGATGGCAAGATTTACTGTGTGATGTTTGTTGGTAAAAATCCATCCAAACTTGCAAAGAATGCGGGCAGATGCCTGGAATTACACTGCTGACAGTGCATCATGCTGCAGCACTGAGATTAGCCATGCAGGGATGAAGGTTGCTTGCCTAGACAATTGTACAGACAGTAATTTCAATTATTCCTCTAATAATGCAAACTGAAATAATAAACAATAGACAAAAGATGTAGGAGAGTAGGCCATTCGGCCCTTCGAGCCAGCACCGCCACTTAATGTGATCATGGCTGATCATCCCCAATCAGTACCCCGTTCCTGCCTTCTCCCCATATCCTCTGACTCCACTACCTTTAAGAGCCCTATCTTGCTCTCTCTTGAAAGTTCCAGAGAACCAGCCTCCACCGCCCTCTGAAGCAGAGAATTCCACAGACTCACAACTATCTGTGTGAAAAAGTGTTTCCTCATCTCCGTTCTAAATGGCTTACCCCTTATTCTTAAACTGTGGCCCTAGTTCTGGACTCCCCCTACATCGGGAACATGTGTCCTGCCTCTAACGTGTCCAAATCCTTAATAATCTTACATGTTTCAATATGATCCCCTCTCATCCTTCTAAATTCCAGAGTAGACAAGCCCAGCCGCTCCATTCTCTCAGCATATGACAGTCCCGCCATCCCGGGAATTTACCTTGTGAACCTTTGTTGCACTCCCTCAATAGCAAGAAAGTCCTTCCTCATATTTGGAGACCAAAACTGCACACAATACTCCAGGTGTGGTCTCACTAGGGATCTGTACAACTGCAGAAGGACCTCTTTGCTCCTATACTCAACGCCTCTTGTTATGAAGGCCAACATGTCATTTGCTTTCTTCACTGCCTGCTGTACCTGCATGCTTACTTTCATTGACTGACGAACAAGGACCCCCAGATCGAATTGTACTTCCCCTTTTCCCAACTTTAAATAATAATCTTCCTTCCTGGTTTTGTTACCAAAGTGGATAACCTCACATTTATCCACATTAAACTGTACCTGCCATGCATCTGCCCACTCAACCAACCTGTCCAAGTCTCCCTGCATTCTCATAGCATCCTCCTCACAGTTCACACAGCAACCCAGCTTTGTGTCATCTGCAAATTTGCCAATGTTACTTGTAATCCCTTCATCTAAATCATTGATATATATTGTAAATAGCTGGGGTCCCAGCACCGAGCCTTGTGGTACCCCACTAGTCACTGCCTGCCATTCTGAAAGGGACCCGTTAATCCCTACTCTTTGTTTCCTGTGTGCCAACCAATTTTCTATCCATGACAGCACTCTACCCCCAATGCCATGTGCCCCAATTTTGCTCACAAATCTCCTATGTGGGACCTTATCAAATGGTTTCTGAAAGTCCAGGTACACTACATCCACTGGCTCTCCCTTGTCCATTTTACAAGTTACATCCTCAAAAAATTCCAGAAGATTAGTCAAGCATGATATCCCCTTCGTAAATCCATGCTGACTCAGACCAATCCTGTTACTTCTATCCAAATGTGCCATTATTTCATCTTTTATGATTGACCCCACCACAGATGTCAGGCAAACTGGTCTATAATTCCCTGTTTTCTTTCTCCCGCCTTTCTTAAAATGTGGGATAACATTAGCTACCCTCCAATCCACAGGAACTGATCCTGAATCTAAAGAACATTGGAAAATGATCACCAATGTGTCCACGATTTCTAGAGCCACTTCCTTAAGTACCCAGGCATTCAGACCATCAGGCCCTGGTGATTTATCAACCTTCAGTCCCATCAGTCTACCCAGCACCATTTCCTGCCTAATGTGGATTTCCTTCAGTTCCTCCATCACCCCAGATCCTCTGGCCACTACTACATCAGGAAGATTGTTTGTGTCCTCCTTAGTGAAGACAGATCCAAAGTACTTGTTCAACTCATCTGTCATTTCCTTGTTCCCCATAATAAATTCACCCTTTTCAGTCTTCAAGGGTCCAACTTTTGTTTTAACTATTTTTTTCCTCCACATACCTAAATAAGTTTTTGCCATCCTCCTTTATTTTCTTGGCTAGCTTACCTTTGTACCTCATCTTTTCTCCCCGTATTGCCTTTTTAGTTATCTTCTGTTGCTCTTTAAACGTTACCCAATCCTCTGGCTTCCCGCTCATCTTTGCTATGTTGTACTTCTTCTCTTTGGTTTTTATACTGTCCCTGGCTTCCCTTGTCAGCCACGGTCACCCCTTACTCCCTTTGGAATCTTTCTTCCTCTTTGGAGTGAACTGATCCCTGCACCTTCTGTTTTATTCCCAGAAATACCCGCCATTGTTGTTCCCTGCTAGGATATCTTTCCTAACAATTTTGGCCAGCTCCTCCCTCATGGCTCCATAGTCCCCTTTGTTCAATTGTAATAGTGACACCTCTAATTTACCTTTCTCCCTCTCAAGTTGTGGATTAAAACATCATATTATGGTCACTACCTCCTAATGGCTCCTTAACCTCAAGTTCCCTTATCAAATTTGGTTCATTGCTCAACACTAAATCCAGAATTGCCTTCTCCCTGGTTGGCTCCAGTACAAGCTGCTCTAAGGTTCCATCATGGAGGCACTCCACAAACTCCCTTTCTTGGGGTCCAGTACCAACCTGAATTTCCCATTCTACCTGCATGTTGAAATCTTCCATAACAACCATAGCATTACCTTTACGACATGCCAATTTTAACTTGATTCAACTTGCACCCTATATCCAGGCTACTGTTTGGGGGCCTGAGGATGTCCCATTAGGGTCTTTTTACCCTTACAATTCCTTAGTTCTATCCATACTGACTCCACATCTCCTGTTTCAATGTCACCCCTTGCAAGGGACTGAATTTCATTCCTCACCAACAGAGCTACCCCACCCCCTCTGCCCACCTGTCTGTCTATTCAATGTATACCCTTGAATATTCAATTCCAAACGGATCAATAAATTTGGTTTTAGATTTCAGATTGTTCTTATGTTAGACTATCTAAGGTCAGGCTGTTATGAAACCGCTTGTGAGAGGTGATGCCTCATTTCTGTGCTTTCAAACATTTGGAAATCAATGTTCATATTTTGATTAAACATACTACATTGCCATCCCAAAGCCCAATCCATTTCCACCAGAAACTGCAGCCTAACAAACCTTAATCAAATACTTAGTAACAAATCTCCTGTGTATAGGTTCCAATAAATCAGTTTTTATAAGAGTAGCAGTTTTTATTCCATTTCAAATTGGCAGGAAAACTAAACTGTCAGCACTGGGTCAAGGCATACTTTCCAATCAATCCCCACATCAAATGGTAGCCATATCCTATTTTTATAATAAGACCCTAATTTCCATCATACTAAAAATAACCCCATTGCCTGAAACAGGCAGGAAATCAGGTTACCTGACAGCAAGCCATTTTATATAATTGTGGCCAGTAAGGCCACTGATTCCTGTTTCTTTAGCCTGGTAATGCCAGATGGGAGGGATTTATTACACCAGCTACCTTCTCAGACAGTCCTACACCTTTCTGCACTATTTGGTAGTCCACATGCTGCCACACTACTTTTCCTGTCACTCATAGGTTACCTATCTATGTTTCCCTCAAACATCATTAGTTATGCTAGAAGTAAGAAATGAAGAATCAAAGATGGGATCAAAATTGTACTCCTGGAGTGTGCCAGAGAATTTAGAATCAGAGAATTATTGTAAACAAATTTGTTAACGCAGTCTTTAGTGCTGCAGAATGGTTTTGCTGAAAGTTAGCGAGCCACTGCCCAAGAAGACCTTCCTCTGTGGGGTCCTTGGAAGCTTGCAGCTTACATGCCCTGTTAATGCAGATGTTTTGGGGCCAGGTTATCATAACAGACCAGGTTGGATGGCGATCAGATCATTGGTCATCAGTACTTTTCATGGCACAGTTCTTGCGATCATCCTTGCTGTCACTTGCACGGGTAATTGTATCGCCAGACAGGTGCCATTTCTGGCCTGGGACGTTGCCATGATATCATGCTCTCTGATGAAACGGGATGTTGGTAATGACAAGCCTGTGCTCCAAACATTTTGTCAGAAGGATCCCTTTGGACAAAGAACTCTGCATTTAGCCGTGGTATTGGAGAGTAGCCAATATTGTTCCTTTGCTTAAGAAGAGAAATAGAGAGAATCCAGTGAATCCTCGTATCAGTGGTCGGGAAGCTGTTGGAGAGGAGTCTTCCATATACGATTTATTCCCATTTGGAAAATAATGGGTTAATTAGGAACAGTCAGAATGACTTTGTATGCAGCAGGTCGTGTGTCTTGCTATTTGAATTCATTTTTTCAAGAGGTGACGAACAGATCGATGATGATGATAGGGCAGTGGGTGTAGCCTGCATGGATTTTTGTAAGGTATTTGATAGTTTCCTATGGTTGGCTGATCTATAAAATTAAGATGCTCAGGATTAACAATGAGTTGGTCATATGGATTTATAACTGGCTTACTAGTTGAAGGCTGAGCGTTGTGACCGAAGGGTGTTATTCAGGCTGGAGGTCTGTGACCAATGGAGTTTCACAGGGATCGGTGCAGGGACCCATGTTGTTTGTGATGTATAACCATATAACCATATAACAATTACAGCACGGAAACAGGCCCTCTCAGCCCTTCCAATCCGTGCCGACCATTTGTTTTCCCCTAGTCCCATCTACCTGCACTCAGACCATACCCCTCCATTCCCTTCACGTCCATATACCTATCCACTTTACTCTTAAATTTTAAAATCGATCCTGCCTCCACCACTTCTGCTGGAAGCTCATTCCACACAGCCACCACCCTCTGAGTAAAGAAGTTCCCCCTCACGTTACCCCAAAACTTCTGTCCCTTAATTCTCATGTCATGCCCTCTTGTTTGAATCTTCCCTGCCCTCAATGGGAAAAATGTATCCACGTCAACTCTGTCTATCCCTTTCATCATTTTAAAGACCTCAATCAAGTCCCCCCTTAACCTTCTGCGCTCCAAAGAATAAAGACCTAACTTGTTCAACCTTTCTCTGTAACATAGTTGCTGGAACCCTGGCAACATTCTAGTAAATCTCCTCTGTACTCTCTCTATTTTGTTGACATCCTTCCTATAACTAGGCGACCAAAATTGTACACCATACTCCAGAATTATAGAAATAACTTGGATGTAAATGTAGATGGGTTGCAGATGACACCAAGATTGTTGGAGTTGCAACTGTGAGAATGGATGTGAAAGAATACAGCGGGATATAGATCAGCTACCAAAATCGGCAGATAAATGGCAGATGAGTTTAATCCAAGCAAGTGTGAGGTGTTACACTTTGGGAGGTCGAATACAAAGGGAAAATATACAAATAATGGCAAAATCTTCAACAGAATTTATGTACAAATGGACATTGTGGTCCAAGACCATAACTCAGAAGTAGCAACACAAGTCGATATGTTCAGTGCAGACATTGTGGGCCGAAGGGCCTGTTCTTTTGCTTTACTGTTCTATTTTACTTCGGAGTCACGTGAGTGACTTCGTGAAGACCCCGCCAGCACGCATGCGCGGCATATTGTCGCGCGCATTTGCATCGGCAGGCTGGGGGGGGGAATGCGCTCTCTCCTCGGGCTCCTTCATAAGGCCGGCAGGTAAGTACTTACCTTTACTCCACAGGATGGACAAGGGCAAGAGGAAGGCGACACTGTCGAGGAGCCGAGCTGCATCGACCAGCCATCGGCCTTTGTCCCAGGAGCTGCAAGCAACACCAGCAGCTTCGAGGCATGTGGGGGCAGGAATGCGGAAGTCGGGCGCTCCCGCTACTTTAGCGCCCAACTCACCCGAGTGGTTTGCCGCCCCGGAGCTGGATGCAACGGATCCAGACCTCGAGCCCCCTTCCCCCAAGAAAAGAGAGGGGAAACAGGTACGTGGCAAGGGGCCTCGCTTTTCACAAGCAACCCCTCCCCGAGCTCCAGAAGACCCGAGGGAGCTGGGCCGGGGGACAGCTGCACGACAGGGGAGCCCTGCAAATGTGCAACACGTACCACTGCCAGGGAGATCTGCCGTAGTGCAGTCTGGCAACACCACTGCTGCGTCGAGTAGGCCTGCTGGAGCAGATACCGCCGACAAAACACCCCGTCAGGCTGCGGTCAAGGGCGGAGGTGGCAGCAGTAGGCGGTCGGTCAGCTCAGCTCTGGGAGCGGCCGACCATGCGCCTCCACGCCAAAAGATGGGCATGAGTGGAGGTAAGCCTGCACGGACTCAGGGAGCCAGGTTCCGGGGGCCGGCGCCGATTCAACTCACCTGCCTTCGTATCAGACAGGTGGGCCGCCACAGTCTGGGAGAAGACAGGCTAGCGGAGAGTCCGTGCGGGAGTCGTATGATCCTACTTGGGCTGTAGGTCACAACAACCTACCATTGGACCCTAGACAGCACCTTACGGAGGTGTGGTCCGATGGTGGAAGCCCCAGTGAGTTCGCAGGGCCTGGGGAAGTCTGCTTGTCCGCTGCACATAGCAGGGACGGTCGCATAGAGCGGTTGGAGCTCTTAGTGGAGCAACTCCTCCAGCGGGACCGGGAACGGGAAGAGCGGGACTCACGGGCATCCACTAGCCGTGCGAGGACCCCACTCGGCATCTCAACGTCTCCAGCCAGAAGCGTTAGCGATTGCCCAGCTGCTGTGTTTGAAGATGACCCGGGACAGCCAGTGACCGCTGAGCCAGAGCATGAGGAGGATATGCTGGATGTGGTGGGTAAGTTTGCCGCTACCACACACCACAAATTGGCGGGCACCATTGATTACCTGACTACGCACCAACTTCAGAGTCAGGTTCTCAATGATACCTTGGAGAAAATAAAACCGCCCGAGAACTGCATCAACCTCAGTGTGCCCTTGGTTAATGCCCAGATCTGGGGACACTTGAGTACGGCCACCAGGATGCAGGATGTCCGGCTCCAGCGTATCTTAGAGGTTCTCTCCACGGGCATAACGGCGTTTGCTAGGACCCTGGACGGGGATAATGTGTCCAGTGAACAGCAAGATGCACTGGCACTCCTATGCAACGCCCAGTATGAGATAAACTGCCTGCGTAAGAGCTCCATAAAGCCCACACTCAACCCCAAATTCGCGGGGTTGTGTCGTCCATCAACTGCTCCACCGCCGCATCAGTTGTTTGGAGACCTGTCCAAACAGGTGAAGGAACTGGACGAGGAGGCCAAAACAGCTGGCCTCATGAAACCTCCGACGGCCAGACTTCACCCATATCACCGGCAACAGCCAAACACAACCTGGAAACCACGACTGCCGGATAGGACACAAAGGTCCTACCTACCTCCACTTCAGCAAACACAACGACCTTTTTTAGGGCAAGGCCAACTGCGGCCTGCATGGAAGATGCGGCCGCCGCACCGTCAACCTCCACAATGTCCACCCAAAACACCGTACGTACGGAACCGCCGTTAACCATGGAGGTAAGGGGGTCTGGTTCCTCTCACGCCGTAGCATCCCCTCCTGCACGAATAGGTGGGCGATTGCGGGCTTTCTTGGACATATGGAAAACTGTCACCACAGATGAGTTTATTTTACAAAGTGTTCAAGGGCATGTTATAGAATTTATTGGAGGTATAAATCCCCCTACCCAGCATTCGCCTTATAGGAATTTTACTCTATCCCAAAAAGAGGTGGAGGCAGGACATGCTGAAATTATACGGCTAGCAGCAAAAGGGGTAATTGGCAAAACCAAGCATGAACCTATTGAGTTTGCGTCCAACATCTTCACCAGAATTAAAAAAGATGGGGGATGTCGGATTATAATAGACTTAACTGAGCTGAACACTTTTGTACAATATACCCATTTCAAAATGGATACTTTTGAAACAGCCAAGCAGATGCTTTACCCAAGGTACTTTATGGCATGCATCGATTTGAAAGATGCATACTATACGGTGCCCATCGCTGAGGCTCACAGGAAATTCCTGAAGTTTGTCCGGAAGGGTCAATTATCGGAATACAAGGCATTGCCCAATGGAATGACCACAGCCCCTAGGCTGTTTACAAAATTGGTAAAACCTATATTGGCTCTGCTCCGACAACAAAATTATATAGTAATGGCATATTTGGATGATATCCTTATAGTGGGCCAGACCCTCCAATTAGCAAATCAAGGAGTGGCTGCAACCAAGGCTGTGTTCGAGAAGCTGGGGTTTGTAATCCATCCAGACAAATCAAAATTGCACCCGGTACAGCTTATGGATTATTTGGGGTTCACCCTAGATACCAATTTAATGAAGATTACCATCCCAACTAATAAAGCTACTGCTATAATAGAAGAATGCCACAGTCTTACTTGCGCCAGGGTACCGACCATTCGTCCAACAGCAAAAGTTATAGGGAAATTGGTAGCTACATTCCCAGCTGCACGATTCGGACCACTACACTACCGAAATTTACAAAGAACAAAGATCACAGCATTAAAAACAAATTTGTAAGCTCGCTAGAAACGAGCTACAATGGTGGGTTGACAATATTAGAGAGTGTCATAGACCCATCATAGTAAGCAACCCTGACGTTGTGCTACAAACTGACGCAAGCGCACAAGGCTGGGGAGCAACTGATACGATGTCCAGTTGTGGTGGCAGATGGAACTCTCATGAGTCTACATTCTTGGAGTCACACGGGATAAACTATATAGAAATGCTGGGGGCATTTCATGGACTGCGGGCTTACTGTACTAATTCACGGGATTTACATGTCCGCCTTCAAATAGATAATACTACAGTGGTGGCTTACATCAATCATATGGGTGCTATCAGGTCGCTATCTTGTGATGAATTGGCTAATGCAATTTGGCACTGGTGCATTGAAAGGAATATTTGGATTACTGCGACCTATTTGCCTGGGAAGCTTAATACAGTGGCGGACACCAGGTCACGAGTATTCAATGACAACATCGAGTGGATGTTGAATCCCCTAATTTTTGGAGATATTATAGCTCACTATGGGACACCAGATATTGACCTATTTGCGTCCAGGCTGAACCATCAGATACCAACGTATGTGTCGTGGGAACCAGACCCTGGGGCAATAGCAATGGGTGCGTTTTCTATCCATTGGGGGAAATGGTTTTGCTACGCATTTCCCCCATTCTGCCTCATCAGTCAGGTATTGCAGAAAATTAATCTAGACTCTGCAACTGGCATATTGATCATTCCCGACTGGCCTACACAACCATGGTACCCGATGGTCGTTAAAATTTTAAAACAACCATGGATGGCGATTGGGAAACATCCCAAATTGATTACTCACCCCATTACGGGGGTTAGTCATCCTTGCCATGGTCACTTAAACTTGTTGGCCTGCAGGTTCTGAAAAGACCACTCATCCGGGCAGGCATCTCATCACGAGCCATAGAACTTATCGCCGCATCATGCCGAGAATCAACTCGGAAACAGTACCTCACCCAAATCAGGAAGTGGGAGGCATTCTGTGCCCGGACTAACAAGACTTCCAACTCGGCAACGATACCTGATGCCCTGGAGTTTCTAGCTGGCCTCCATTTCGATGTTGGCCTCAGCTACAGTGCCATTAACAGTGCCAGGAGTGCGCTGTCCTCATACCTGGAGATAGGTATCAGCTCCAACCACCTGGTGTCTAAACTAATGAGGGGAGTGTTCAACACCAACCCTCCGCGACCCAGATATACTGTAACGTGGGATGTGGGGATCGTGCTGACCCTACTGAGGAGCTGGGCTCCAATGAATGAGCTACCACTGAAACAGCTCACCCTCAAGGTGGTGATGCTGATGGCACTGACTACAGCCCAGCGAGTCCAGACGTTACAAATGCTGCGACTGGACAGCATGGTGGCCACCCCTGGTCAAATAGATTTCTTTGTCGAAGAATTATTGAAGCAGCACAGGCCAGGGGCGCATGGGCTGCAGTTGGAATTTCGGGCGTACCCTGTAGATGCCACTCTCTGCATAGTCACCCATCTCCACCACTACATCCGAGTTACAAGAGTTATCAGGATGAAGGAACAGGGGCTCCTCATCAGCCACAAACCTCCGCATCATCGGGTGACTGTACAGACTATCGCCAGGTGGCTCAGGGTGGTGCTGGATGCAGCAGGAGTTGCTACTAACATTTTTAAGTCTCATTCCACCAGGGCTGTATCCACATCAGCGGTGAGGGCCATGGAGGTGCCCATGGACCACATCCTCGCCACCGCGGGCTGGGCCAGTGAAGAAACCTTTCAACGGTTCTACAACAAGCCACTGGTCGCCCCTGCAACATTCGCAGAAGCTATCCTGGGAACCGCTCAGTGAATGTCTGTCCCCGAATTAGGGGTTATTTGTTGTTTATTTGATTAATAAATTGTGCTGATTTTTCAGCCAGTTTCGACTGAACTGCATTAACAGCCTTCCTCCATCAGACTGGCGGCAGTGTGACAAGCATGGACGTTGTCCAGGGCGTGAAATCACAGAGCTTTGAAATCTTCACGAAGTCACTCAGGTGACTCCGAAGTAAAATAGTAAGATTAAACGAGAACTTAGCAAGTTTGAAGGTTGATCTGCATTTTACGAGGAGTCGCGGTGAGAGATTTCGTGCCCACCGCTCCCACCGCTCCCACCCTCTATCATAAGGTCAACCAGGAAGTTTTACGTTCTTCATCTTACTATTTTTAGTCATGATGTGTTTCTGTGATTCCACACCGCTGCTTTGAAGGATGCCGCGCATGCGTGCTGGCGGGGCCTTCACGAAATCCCTCACCGCCAATCCTCGTAAAATACAGATCAACCTTCAAACTTGTTAAGTTCTCGTTTAATCTTACTATTTTAAATGTTTAACTTCAATAAACCGTGCCTTTGTTCCTTCTTCTGACCATATACAGAGCAATCGCAGTCACAAGTTCTTCCGTAAGCCATTCTCCTTTCTCCATGTGTTTGAAAAGAAGAAAAACAATTCTAAATGATTACAGATTATTTTGCCCATGGTGTTCAAACTTTGAAAGTGTCTATATAACCATATAACCATATAACAATTACAGCACGGAAACAGGCCATCTCGGCCCTTCTAGTCCGTGCCGAACACTTCTAGTCCCATCTACCTGCACTCAGACCATAACCCTCCATTCCTTTCCCATCCATATAACTATCGAATTTATTTTTAAATGATATAATTGAACCTGCCTCCACCACTTCCACTGGAAGCTCATTCCACACAGCTACCACTCTCTGATTAAAGAAGTTCCCCCTCATGTTACCCCTACACTTCTGTCCCTTAATTCTCAAATCATGTCCTCTTGTTTGAATCTTCCCTACTCTCAATGGAAAAAGCTTATCCACGTCAACTCTGTCTATCCCTCTAAGCATTTTAAAGACTTCTATTGTCCCCCCTTAACCTTCTGCGCTCCAAAGAATAAAGACCTAACTTGTTCAACCTTTCTCTGTAACATAGTTGCTGGAACCCTGGCAACATTCTAGTAAATCTCCTCTGTACTCTCTCTATTTTGTTGACATCTTTCCTATAATTTGGCAACCAAAATTGTACACCATACTCCAGAATTGGCCTCACCAATGCCTTGTACATTTTTAACATTACATCCCAACTTCTATACTCAATGCTCTGATTTATAAAGGCCAGCACACCAAAAGCTTTCTTTACCACCCTATCCACATGAAATTCCACCTTCAGGGAACTATGCACAGTTATTCCTGGATCCCTCTGTCCAACTGCATTCCGCAATTCTCTACCATTTACCATGTACGTTCTATTTTGATTTGTCCTGCCAAGATATAGCACCTCACACTTATCAGCATTAAACTCCATCTGCCATCTTTCAGCCCATTCTTCCAAATGGCCTAACTCTCTCTGCAGACTTTGAAAATCTACTTCATTATCCACAACACCACCTATCTTAGTATCATCTGCCTACTTACTAATCCAATTTACCACACCATCATCCAGATCATTGATGTATATGACAAACAACAGTGGACCCAACACAGTTCCCAGAGGCACCCCACTAGTCACCGGCCTCCAACCTGACAAACAGCCATCCACCATTACTCTCTGGCATCTCCCATTCAGCCACTGTTGAATCCATCTTGCTACTCCCCCATTAATACCCAACAATTGAACCTTCTTAACCAACCTTCCATGTGGAACCTTGACAAAGGCCTTACTGAAGTCCATAAAGACAACATCCACCACTTAACCTCATCAATTTCCCTAATAACCTCTTCAAAAAATTAAAGATTAGTCAAACATGGCACAAATCCATGTTGACTGTTCCTAATCAGACCCTGTTTATCCAGATGCTTATATATATTATCTCTAAGTATCCTTTCCATTAATTTACCCACCACTGGCATCAAACTAACAGATCTATAATTGCTAGGTTTACTCTTAGAATCCTTTTTAAACAATGGAACAACATGCGCAGTACGCCAATCCTCCGGCACCATTCCCGTTTCTAATGACATTTGAAATATTTCTGTCATAGCCCCTGCTATTTCTACACTAACTTCCCTCAATGTCCTAAGGAATAACCTGTCAAGACCTGGAGAATTATCCACTTTTATATGTTTCAAACATGTCAGTACTTCCTCTTCTTTGATCCTCATAGTTTCCATAGCTACTTGTTTCCCTTACCTCACATAATTCAATATCCTTCTCCTTGGTTACTCCTTTGTTCAATATCTCCCCCATCTCTTTTGGCTCTGCAGATAGTTGTCCACTCTGACTCTCTAATGGACCAATTTTATCCCTTGCTATCCTTTTGCTATTTATATAGCTGTAGAAACCCTTTGGATTTACTTTCACCTTACTTGCCAAAGCAACCTCATATCTTCTTTTAGCTTTTCTAATTTATTTCTTAAGATTATTTTTACATTCTTTATACTCCTCAAGCACCTCATTTACTCCATGCTGCCTATAATGATTGTAGATCTCTCTCTTTTTCTGAAACGTGTCCAATTTCCCTTGAAAACCATGGCTTTTTCCAATTATTACTCTTTCATTTCAACCGAACAGGGACATAAAGAATCTGTACTCTTAAAATTCCACCTTTAAATGTCCTCCATTTCTCTTCTACATCCTTCCCATTAAACAAAATGTCCCAATTCATTCCTTTTAAATCCTTTCGCATCTCCTCAAAGTTAGTCATTCTCCAATCAAAAATCTCAACCCTTGGTCCATTTCTGACCTTCTCCATAATTATATTGAAACTAATGGTATTGTGATCACTGGACCCGAAGTGCTCCCCAACACATACCTCTGCCACCTGACCTGTCTCATTTCCTAACAGGAGGTCCAGCACTGCCCCTTCTCTAGTAGGTACCTCTATGTATTGCTGCAAAAAACTATCCTGCATACATTTTACAAACTCCAAACCATCCAGCCCTTTTACAGAATGTGTTTCCCAGTCTATGTGTGGAAAATTGAAATCTCCCACAATCACTACCTTGTGCTTACTACTAATATCTGCTATCTCCTTACATATTTGCTCTTCTAATTCTCGCTCCCCATTAGGCGGTCTGTAATACATCCCTATAAATGTTGCTACACCTTTCCCATTTTGCAGTTCCACCCAAATAGCCTCCCTACACAAGCCCTCTAATCTATCCTGCCAAAGCACTGCTGTAATATCTTCCCTGACAAACAATGCAACACCTCCACCTCTTGCCCCTCCAATTCTATCATACCTGAAGCAACGAAATCCTGAACTATTTAGTTTCCAATTACAGCCATCCTGCAACCATGTTTCACTAATCGCCACATCATCATACTTCCAGGAGTCAATCCAGGCTTTAAGCTCATCCACCTTTCTTACAATGCTCCTAGCATTAAAATATACACATTTAAGAAACCCACCACCTCTTATTCTCTATTTATTATCATTTATATGCCAACAGATAGACTGTCAAGTGATTCTTAAAGGGTTGACGGTGGATGTGCAATGGAAGGTATTTAAAGACTGCATGGATGAACTAATACAAGTGTTCATCCCAGTTTGGCAAAAGAATAAATCAGGGCAGGTAGTACATCCATGGATAACAAGGGAAATCAGGGATAGTATAAAAACAAAAGTTGAAGCATACAAATTAGCCAGAAAAAGCAGCCTACCAGAGGACTGGGAGAAATTCAGAGTCCAGCAGAGGAGGACAAAGGGCTTAATTAGGAAAGGGAAAATAGATTATGAAAGAAAACTGGCAGGGAACATAAAAAGTGACTGCAAAAGTTTTTATAGGTATGTGAAGAGAAAGAGATTAGTTAAAACAAATGTAGGTCCCTTGCAGTCAGAAACAGGTGAATTGATCATGCGAAGAAGGACATGGCAGACCAATTGAATAACTCCTTTGGTTCTGTCGTCACTAAGGAAAACATAATAATCTGCCGGAAATAGCAGGGGACCGGGGGTCAAATAAGGTGGAGGAACTGAGTGAAATCCAGGTTAGCCGAGAAGTGGTGTTGGGTAAATTGAATGGATTAAAGGCCGATAAATCCCCAGGGCCAGATAGTCTGCATCCCAGAGTACTCAAGGAAGTAGCCACAGAAATAGTGGATGCATTAGTGATAATTTTTCAAAACTCTTTAGATTATGGAGTAGTTCCTGAGGATTGGAGGGTAGCTAATGTAACCCCTTTTTTTACAAAAGGAGGGAGAGAGAAAATGGGGAATGTCAGACCAGTTAGTCTAACATCGGTAGTGGGGAGACTGCTAGAGTCAGTTATTAAAGATGGGATAGCAGTACATTTGGAAAGTGGTGAAATCATTAGACAAAGTCAGCATGGATTTGTGAAAGGTAAATCATGTCTGACGAATCTTATATAATTTTTTGAGGATGTAACTAGCAGAGTGGATAAGGGAGAACCAGTGGATGTGTTATATCTAGACTTTCAGAAGGCTTTCGACAAGGTCCCACATAAGAGATTAGTATACAAACTTAAAGCACACGGTATTGGGGGTTCAGTATTGATGTGGATAGAGAACTGGCTGGCAGACAGGAAGCAAAGGGTAGGAGTAAACGGATCCTTTTCAGAATGGCAGGCAGTGACTAGTGGGGTACCACAAGGCTCAGTGCTGGGACCCCAACTATTTACAATATATATTAATGATTTGGACGAGGGAATTGAATGCAACATCTCCAAGTTTGCGGATGACACTAAGCTGGGGGGTAGTGTTAGGTGTGAGGAGGATGCTAGGAGGTTGCAAGGTGACTTGGATAGGCTGGGTGAGTGGGCAAATGCATGGCAGATGCAATATAATGTGGATAAATGTGAGGTTATCCACTTTGGTGGCAAAAACAGGAGGGTAGACTATTATCTTAATGGTGGCAAATTAGGAAAAGTGGAGATGCAACGAGACCTGGGTGTCATGGTACACCAATCATGCAGGTGCAGCAGGCAGTGAAGAAAGCAAATGGTATGTTAGCATTCATAGCGAAAGGATTTGAGTATAGGAGCAGGGAGGTTCTACTGCAGTTGTACAGGGTTTTGTTGAGACCACACCTGGAGTATTGCGTACAGTTGTGGTCTCCAAATCTGAGAAAATACATTCTTGCCATAGAAGGGGTACAGAGAAGGTTCACCAGACTGATTCCTGGGATGTCAGGACTTTCATATGAGGAAAGACTGGATAGACTTGGCTTGTACTTGCTAGAATTTAGAAGACTGAGGGGGGATCTTATAGAAACTTACAAAATTCTTAATGGGTTGGATAGGCTAGATGCAGGAAGATTGTTCCTGATGTTGGGGAGGTCCAGAACAAGGGGTCACAGTCTAAGGATAAGGGGGAATTCCTTTAGGGCCGAGATGAGGAAAACATTTTTCACACAGAGAGTGGTGAGTCTCTGGAATTATCTGCCACAGAAGGTAGTTGAGGCCAGTTAATTGGCTATATTTAAGAGTGGGTTAGATGTGGCCCTTGTGGCTAAAGGGATCAGGGGGTATGGAGATAAGGCAGGTACAGGATACTGAGTTGGATGATCAGCCATGGTCATATTGAATGGCGGTGGTGCAGGCTCAAAGGGCCGAATGGCCTACTCCTGCACCTATTTTCTATGTTTCTATGTTTCTAACAGAATGGTGAAAGTCTCATCAAGCTGCATTATTTTAATCCATGGATTTGAATGAAAATTAACTTGTGAAAAATTAACTTTTCAATAGGTTCAAGCATTGAGGTAAATACTTTTATAGAGGTATTAATGTGCAATAGTATTGTGTTACCAGGAATGGCTTATTTTATTTTAGGCACTGAGCAAACCTGGCATTCATTTAAAAAAAAAGTAGGAATTAGTATTGTGACAATTGCATATGAAAAATATTGAGGAGGCTTTATGAGGAAAGCATGGTTTGTGTGGATGTGGCTTTAAAAGTATTATACATATCAGGCTTGTTAGCAAGACTAAAGGCCATTAGACTGATGGGGCAGTCACTGTGTAGACATGAAATTGGCAAAGAGACAAAAAGTAGAATGAAATGGTGAAAAGTTGTTTACCAGCCTGGAGTGAAGTATTCACTCCGGTTCCCCAAGGGTTGATATTGGAACCAGAGCTCAAATTATATTTATCAATAACTCAGATGCTGGTGCACTGGGTATAATATCAAATCCTACTGATCGCAAGGCTTGGTAATAGTGTGGAGAATAGTGGCAGACAGAGCCTAATGATGGAGAGGGGTGTACGTGTGATACAATATTTCAAATGCAATGCCAAAAAGTATTAAATGATGCCGTTTGTGTGAGTGGTAATATTCATTAAAAGGTTCAATTTTAAAACTGGTGTGTGATCGGTTGAATAGTTCATATACAGAATCTTTGAAGATGACAGGACAGCTAATAAAAGCATACAGGATCAATGTTGTTATAAATAGAGGAATAAAGTATAAAGGCAATGAATTTACACTAAATCTGCAGAGATTACTGGTTAAAACTCAATCTGGAATATTGTAGCCAATTCTTACAACTATATATTTTGTCAGGAAAAGCCTTGGGGAGAGAAGGAATTTATGTTTGGAGAAAAGTAAAATTACGACTGTCCTCAGAATGACGGAGGTTAAGGGGAGATTTAATGGAGAGAATTTGAGCATTTTTGATAATGGAGCTCTGGATAACTCTAGCATGCCGTGCCTGAACGAAAATGGTGAAACGTTCAATAGTAACTTTCAAAATGGAATAGGATGAGTACTTGGAGATACATCCTACAAATCCTTAAAGAGAAAACAGGGCTGAGACCACTTGGATTACTTGAGTGGAAACAGGCCCTTTGGCCTACTGAGTACACACCAACATTAAGCACCCATTCACACTACTCTGACATTAACAGTCTTCTTTATTCTCCTCACATTCACATTGATGCCCTATCTCACCTTGAACACTAAGGGCAATTCCCAGCCATCAGTTACTTATAACTTTCAAGTCCTTGGAAATCCCTGGGGATAGTGAGCATCGGGGAGGAACCCACTCATTCCCACACAGGAAGAACAGGCAAACTCCACACTGACAGTAGCCAATATCAGGATTTAATCAGAGTCTTTGGCATTCTGAGACAACGGCTCTATAAGTTGTGCAACAGTGCTAATAAAAGCATACAGGATCAATGTTGTTATGAATAGAGGAATACAGTATAAAGGCAATGAACTTACACTAAATCTGCAGAGATTTAAAAATCTGTATGCTTTCAAAAACCAAGCACACTGAACATGTATCACAATGTATGGATTACCTGCTGATTATCATACTGTTGTTTGTGGGAACTTCACTATCTATATTACTAAAAGTCTGATCTTGACCACTTCCTGTCGTTCTGTATATTGATTTTAGAAAAAACACTGCCACTTACGGCTGAGATTTTTGGCCATCTTACACGGAATCCCCCTCCGCTGCGCAGGCCAAGAGGATTTTTCCCATCGATGAAAAATAAAATAGTTATTAGTGTTTAAAAAATGTTGAGATTCACTCTCCTGAAGGCCACGCCCCTTCCAAAGGGACTATAAAACCTGGAAGTGTTGAGTACCTCAGTCAGTCTCTGCAAGGTGGGGGAGTGAGAGGGTCACGTCTCTCAGTCTGCGCTGTGAATAACACTGAACCCATGTCTACTAAACTGTGAGTGGTTTTACTGACCTGACCATTTACTTAATGTAGTTGAAAATATAGTTTGGAAATGCTAAAGCTGTGTTGCCTTTGGTTTGGAAATGCTAAAGCTGTGTTGCCTTTGGTTTGGAAATGCTAAAGCTGTGTTGCTTTTGGTATGGAAATGCTAAAGCTGTGTGCCTTTGGTTTAGAAATGCTAAAGCTGTGTCGCCTTTGGTCTGGAAATGCTAAAGCTGTGTTGCCTTTGGTTTGGAAATGCTAAAGCTGTGATGCCTTTGGTTTGGAAATGCTAAAGCTGTGTTGCCTAATTAAAGTTGACTTGCCGAATTAAGGTTGCCTTGCCTAATTAAAATTGCCTTGCCTAATTAAAATTGCCTTCTATATAATTAAAAGTCTAATCTTGACCACTTCCTGTTTGCGTTTTATATTGATTTTAGTAAAAACACTACCACATACGGCTGTGAGTTTTGGCCATCTTACTCAGAGTTCCCCTCCACTCATCAGGTGCTGAAGGTTTTTCCCATCGATGAAAAATAAAAGAGTTATTAGTGTTTAATAAATGTTGAGATTCGCTCTCCTGTCATTCATGCCATGAAGGCCACGCCCCTTCTGGTGGGAGGGGGCGGGACTATAAAACCCAGAAGTGTGGGCGTGGCTCAGTCTCTGCAAGATGGAGGAGGGAGAGGTCATGACTAGCTGTCTTTAGTGGCCTTGCACTCTGCTTGAAATGGTAAAAAACTGCACTTGAATTTGGTGGCCTTGCACCCTGCTTGAAACGGAATTTCAAGGAATAGCCGTGAGTCAATTGCCAGCCCACCAGCCGTGAGTGAATGAGCTGCCAGCACAACAGGCTTGAGTGACTGAACTGCCAACCCAAGAATCAATTCGGTCCACAATGTGTGATGCTGGGACCCAATGGGTCCTACTTAGTCCAGTACATCACTGCAAATCTAGCAGGGGTTTTTAGTGCATCCTTAGGGTTTCTAATTGTTGCTGGACCATTGAAAAAGCAGTTGAATTTTAACCCTTAGCAGTGGGTTGATGTTGCATATACAGTAGATCCAACTAAATAAGGATGGCAAAATGTCATCCAAATGGACATTAAGGAATTAGATGTGGTTTGATGACAATCCAACGGTTTCATTTTCACCATTACTGATACTGACTCCGTTCCAGATTCATGTAATTAAGACTATTAAAATTCCTTGCATGGTGAGATTGGCCACATCTTAAGATTCAGATTGCTTTATTGTCATATACACCAGGGTGCATTGAAATTCTTTGTTCACATGAAACTAACAGTGTACATGGTCCAGATCTCTGGACGATTCATCCACTTGATGCCAGGAAACACTATAAACTGTAATGTTTTTACCTTAGAAAACCAAGGACATTGTTGCCTGTAGATTGCTTTGGAACATGCTGAGGTTATGTACTGTGCTGAATAAATTAATATAATCCTTATTTTTATATTTTCAAACGTTCATCAGCTGTTTTATACGATCCGATTCCATTGAAAGTTGTGCTTACGTCGGGAAATTAAAATAAAAAGTAAATTTAATGTTTAACTTTGTCCTGAAAGATTGACGGGAACTGTGACCGCAAAAGTAGAGCCCAAAAAAGACAGAAAGATTTTAATCATGGACCGGCCTAAACTTTACAGAGACAGTGCCCCTGCCCCAGCCCCCACCCCCGGCCTGCCAGAAAGCGGCCAGGAAAACCCAATGGGGGCACTGGCGTGGATTCACACCTTCATCACTTTACACCCAGAAGTAGAGGCGTCGTCGAATCAGCTCAGCCAATCTAGTGACGGCGGGGAGGAAGGCAGCAACCCCCAATTTCTAAAACCTATTTACAGAGGTTGGAGAAAGATTAAGATACACGCGTGATATAAAGGCTGAAGGTTGGTTTCGCGTTTGCAAAAACATGATTTTCTGAAATAAACTGTTTTGAGATGCGCACCTGAGGTATTCACTGTCCACCGTGTAACATTATCAGGGCCAGAGGGGTTGGTAAGCAGTATTTATAGTTTAGCATTAGTATACGAAAGCCTCAGTACACCTCCAATATCGTTTTCAGGGATTGTCGGCAGAGGCAGGGATTGACATCTGCCTCAAAGTTCTCTGGTTCGCTGATTTCTGGAGAGAACACTAGCAAAGCTTCCTTCCAATAGCACGCCATGTGTAGAAGGAGGAGATCGCGGGCAGCAACTTGGGGATTTCTGTGGAGTTGGTTCAGCTGTCTAATTCCTGCAAGATCCACGAGAGCAAGATCTGGACCACAGTGTTTTCTAAAAATATTAAGCACTGCAGGGGATAATGTTAATTACCAATGTCTGGCAGTAATCTCAGGAGCAGATGTATTCAGTTGAAACAATTGTAATGAAAATCACAGAAACACAAGAGAGACTGCAGACGTTGGAATCTTGAGCAAAAAGAAACAAACTGCTGGAGGAATTCCGCGTGTCTAGCAGCGTCTGTGGAGAGAAATGGACCGACGACGTTTCAGATGGAGACCTTTCTTCAAATCTTTCTGCCCTCCACATATGCTGCCTGGCCCGCTGAGTTCCTCGGGCAGTTTATTTTACTATTGGTGAAAATTACAGTGCGTTAGTGGAGGCTGGTAGCACATCACAATATCACTGCCTGGATTGTAAAAGTCACAGTCATAGAGTGATACAGTGTGGAAATAGGCCCTTTGGTCCAACTTGCCCACACCGGCCAACATGTCCCAGTTCCACACTCGACCAACCTGCCTGCGTTTGGTCCATATCCCTCCAAACTTGTCCTATCCATGTACCAAGATAAAATGTTAGCAAAATAAGAGTGAATGTGCATTTCATACCGCGGTGTTCTCAATCTTGGAACACCCGAAAGCGCTATAACAATGGTGTATAGCTCTGTAAAGGGAATAAACATTCTGAAAGGAAAGAGGATATACGATCGAGAAGAATAAACTATTCCATAATATCCACACTATACTCCAGCCTTGGCTCCACAACTACCGAAAATATATTGATTCCTGATTTTAAAATGTAATTAAGACGCAGATTTTTTTTCAGTTGAATAGTTAAATACTCTTAGCGACGTTTATCTAAAGGAGTGTCTCCTGATCGATTTAGAGTCCCCTTTCCAGCGAAGAAAACTATTCCTCCTGATTTACTGATTGGATAAGTTTGGATTTACTGATCCAAAACGAAACTAATAGGAAACGAATATTGCTCCCGAAAATGTCTAATTTGTGTAATCTCCCCTCCGAAACTAACCTTTTGAGTCTTGCTGACATTCAAATGAATCTGCACAGCACTCCTCGCAATATCAATATATCTTTGTACCCAATGCAGTGTGGCTGTGAATAAATTCCCCGCCCTTGTGTGTGTTCTTTAATGTTTATTTTATTAAGCAAGTGTTGAGAGCCGGGGATATTACAACGAAAAGTATAAATGTAGAGAGTTAATCACCACCTTTAGAAACATTAATGGCAATATATCCCATTGCTGCAAGGTGCAATCAGCAAAATACCCCAAGATAAAGTGTTTCGATTGTTTGGTGGGAGGGGTGTAATGTGAAATCAATTGGTCCAAAGAATATCAATGAAATTTATTTCTCACCAACGCAAATGAATGCATCAGTGGAATTCACGGCGAGGATCCCTGTCGCTTAACGTGGGCAACCGCGATATTACTTCAGGCTGTGACGCCTCATCGGCACCGGGGCGCGTTTATTAGTTAGTCTCATTAACCGGCAAACGTGCCTTTCACACAGATTGTAGACAGGTGCAACGGCCTCTGCTCATAAAGCGAGCAAAAACTCATTAGTGTCCCGTCTCACACACGTTAGCCTCCCGAGGCTCTTTCAAAAAAAAAACCTGCCCCCAGTGATATCCGAATAAGAAATTAGATCGAAATGATTGTCAGTTGCATCGATTATTTTTAAAGTGCGCTGTTAGCATTGCAAAGAAAACAATTTCTAATGGAATCCGTTTGACTCTTACAACTACACTTGAATGGATTGAAATTCAAGATTAAAACGTGAAGTGGAAAGTGCAAGACCCCTCCCCTCCCCTCCCCGTCCCCGCCCGGCCCCAGAAGGGGAGTGCAAAATGGGAAATACCATTCCTGCCTTTCTGCGTTTTAAATACATTTAGAAACTCCAGTTGTCAATTTCAGGTGCACTCTTTTCTTACAGCTGCGTGGTCTGCGTTGAATCTAATTGGAATAAATGCTGATAAACTGCACATTCGCGCACAAAAGCTTCGTGTGTAAAATTATACGCACCATAAAATACACGATTGGATGTGCTTTTAATGTAAATGTAGATGAATGTACGATTAAGCCATGTTGCATCAGGGATAAATCGCATAATTTACGCTTTTAGCGGGAAATAAGCGTTGGGAGGGTTCGATTCTTCAAACTGCCAATGGCGAGACATTTTCAGATATAACCCTGGCTATGTCTATAAATAGCAGCACAGGGGAAGACTCGAATATGCGGACAGATGATAGTAAAATAGAGCTCAGAGCAAGAGAAGTACGGCGGACAATGCAGAAGCATAATTTCCTCTCCACAGCAACTGCCCAACCTGCTGAGTATTTACAGCGGTTTCTGTCTCATCAATCTTGCACCTCTGTCATATCTTTATAACTGAATTTTGTTCTCTATGTGTGAAAACAGCCATGTCTGCAGCTTCTGTGCTGATGTAGATAGCACCAATTTCTATTTTCCACAAAATTGGGGAAAGATTTGCACTGATGCAGCTCATCGTGCTTGTTAGTTTCAGACCTTCCGTGTTATACTGTACGGTTGAAATCAAGTCAATATTGGGGAGCAGAGTCTGCATAGCAAGCACCCACAAAAAGACAATCTGTTTGTGGGTGCTTGCTATGCTGTCTGCTCCCCAATATTGATTATATGGAATGGGAGATAAATATTGGTCAGATCACCCGGTGATCTGATTTCAGATCTGATTTCTCTGTGATAGTAGCCAGATATACATTATACGCGTGGGATCTCCGGTAGGGTCGGTTTCCCTCAGTTCTGCACGACAATATTATGCTAGAGGTCTGCGACGAGAGGCTTGTAAGCTGAACAATCCAACCCTGAGTTGCCGAGTCGCAGGTGAGGCTGACGCGCTCTGGGCTACGGGAGCAGTGGCTGGCGCTGTTCTATTATAATGGCCTATGAAGAATTTCCATTGCAGCAATGATGCTCCTCTGTCTGCCGTGATTCCATCAGAGCCGCTCACTCTGCGGTTATGGTCAAAAATAGAATGTAACCCAAAAGAGGCATTTGACTATTCATTTTTGAGCTGGTTCCTTGGAAATGAGTGCGGGGGAGTGGGGAACAATGCAATGTAATAAATCTGGCATTGATTTAGATCACATGGGAACGCAGCTGGACATACAGCAGTGAAGTGCGTGTTAAGAGCGAAATGCCGGCGCGTCGCGGAGACTCGCTCTGTGCAGCTGTGAGGGTGGATTTGGAACCAAACTCCTTCTTGCAATGATGCTCGGCTCAGCCGTGTCAGCTCGGCAGGAGCGGATATGGCGCCACATCAAATACCTGCCTCGTTTACACGCACCCGGCACAGGGTAAAACGAGTTCAGCTGGAGCGGCCAGGAGTCGGTTCGGACAGTCTCATGCACCCAAGCCTTGAACCGACTTAAGAAAACATTATTATTTTGGCCGTCTCGGAGTGACCGTTCACGTATAGAGCAGATACGAACTGTGAAATCATCTAAGTACCTGAAATGTTTCGACACGTAACAGGAAGCCTTTAGTATGGGTTAAATATACACACATAACACTCGCTTGCCATCTTGTCGTAATTATTTTGCATTCCAGCATATAACGGTTGAATGCATGTGCTAAGAAGCTTGGTTTCTCAATTCGCCCGATCTGACGCACATATATTATAAAAAAAACTATACAACCGGGTTATGTTAAACCGATAGCGCAGCTAACTTTGGGGTCTGGCTCATGCATACATTGTACTGAGAAATAATTATTGGGGCACATTATTATCGTTTCACCTTCATATAAAGGCCCAGAGTGCCCGTGAAAATTGTACCAGCGCAATATAAACCCGCCAGTCGAACAGTGGTAACCGGACTGAGCGGATCCACGGTTTGATGACCCCGCAGTTACTTTAGTTGCAACATGATAAAGAGTCTGAAGAAGGGTCTCGACCCGAAACGTCACCCTTTCCATCGCTCCATAGATGCTGCCTCAGCCGCTGAGTTTCTCCAGCATTTTTATCTACCTTAATTGCAACATGAGGTGTGTTTGATTCGGAAAACCAGATTTCATTGTTTGTCGACAAACGCAGAACCAAAATTAGAATACCTACCGCTCATTAATTATTTGGAAGGCGAAAATCTGTATAACTTAAGAGCAACTATAAACCCATAATTTATAGTTGCTCTTAAACAAAATACAACTAATTTGCCCCTGTCATTGCATTTTTCGCTGAAGAAAGTTAATTAAACTTAATGAATCTTCTTTAGCATAAGGCACACGGAAACATTGGTGGATGCTAACATGCTGAACTACCCGAATCATAAAATGTATGTCCTAAGTGCACATGCATTTACCTGTACAATATTTATTAATACGCATTCCACAATATTATACGTTTATTTTAGTGATAAAAATGGTCAATGCCCGATTCGAAATACAGATTTTACGCTTTGGGAACTATCATTAAGCATGAATTTAAAATATACCAAGGTGCTTTAAATCTAATTTGACAAAGTTCCTAATCTAAGGCAAGAGACGTTCTTCCTCTTTTGCACAGTCTCGCTGATCAAAAAGCCATGGCAGGATCCATAAATCTTTTATTTTTTCTGGAACAGCGGAGAAACAGGGAGGTGGGAGGTGCCGCAGTTTAAGTGTCAGGTCATCTGGGGATTCGCAGGTTAAATGCGCATGATGTAGGACTAAATGAACACGAGATGGATATCATCTTTCTGGTCTTGACCCATGAAGTACCGACAATACTTTGAAGTTAAGCGAAGCTGTTTTCTAATTTAGGATTTGCGAATACGTCCCAGTACACCTAGAATATTCTCCTCTCTCTCTCTCTCTCTCTCTCTCTCTCTCTCACTCCCCCCCCCCCCCCCCCCCCCCCCCCCCCCCTCTCTCCACCCCACATAATGTTAGCAAGAGTATTTAGAATGTTAGCAAGCTTTCAAATCGTTGTGTATTGTGATGGAGGGTAAAATATACAACGTGGGAAAGAGAGAGAAATCCAGTAGAACAAACACTCTTGCAAAGATTAGATCGAAAACAGTACTACCTGGTTGCCACAATGTATCATGGCCTAAGTATATGTGACATACTTTGTGTAGAAAAGAACTGTTCGTGTGACAAACTGACTTGTTAGAAACAGAATCGTCGGAAGTGAAACATTCTGATCATACACAGAAATGTAGAGATTCATTGCAGCCAGGCTAATGCCACAAGGCAGAAGATTGTATTGTGAGGGAAGCAAGGGCTTAGCATGGCAGCAATCTGTGAGGCTGTACGACTCTTCAAGTTGCCTCTTTAGATGAACAACATCCGGAAAAGATCAGCGAATGCATTTGAAACGACTTACATTTTTCTATAATTTCTAAATTAAACTTTCTATGTGCAACAAGTAAAGTGCTGCTTTTGGTGTCTCTGACACATGGAACAGAGGCACTCATCCCCTAATTGCGAAGATCATATTGAGTTAGGCTTCGATCAAAAGCCTGGCCTGTTTATATGTATTTGGCAACGACATTGTTTCTATTCGGGCGGGGGCCTATTTTACAACTATATGTGGTGCAGCTTCCAAGTTCCAATGCAGAGTCAGCGCACGTTTAAAACGCCCTGCTTTCAAGTTATTTTCGCGAAATGGTGAACAGTGTTCGGCGCATTGTATGCGGGGCTTGCTTATTGACTCATGCATTCGTAAAATATAGGGGTTCGCCGGTATGCGAGGTGAAATTCAGACACGAAGTGACTCAGGGCAGAAGACATATCTCTCAGTGAAACCATTGTAGGACGCTGGAGAAAATACATTTTATGGGAATTTTTTGGATACTTTATCAGACCCATGAGTAAAATCACAGAGTCAATAGCCAATTCAGTCTCAATCGAGGTTGCATAAGTTTGTTATTGAAAGGACGTGTTTTATCTATAAAATGTTCAGATTCATCCGCTGATGAATCTCATCACGATCACCTATTCTGAAGCTAGATTGCGAGGTGCCTGATAACCAAAGATGCTCACTGTATAATCACCATGTGAAGTGATTATGCTGGTGGAGAGGGAGGGGGTGCGGACAGAGCCATCTTTCAGATTAAGATGGTAAGTTGAACGTCTTGATCCCTGTGACGCATCCCCTCCCCTACTCTCCACTGGGACTAACCCCAATATATTGCCTGAAGGGACTGCAGATTGAAAAGGGAGAGCTGGAAATGAGCGGATGGCGCCACGCACAGATGGGCGCAAACTCAGACTGGGGACGGCACCGTGGGACGCCCTGTTGACTTCTCGCAACTGTAAGGAGTAGCAGCTATGGTTGGCCAGTGTGCCCATCCCGGGTCGGAAGCAATGACGCCCTCTGCAAAGGACCCAACTCGCAGACCGCTCAAGTTCGGGCCCTGGCCTGGAAACGTCGTCTTCAGTCAACAGGAAGAGCGTATCACTAGCAAAATCTTGCAACGCGTGAAGTCGGTTCAAATATATATCTTACCTATAAAACTGAAAGTAGTATTGAATTCCAATCGTCCTGCACTGCCCTCCTAGATTACATTATATGTAGTTAGAAGGCAGAATAATCCCAGGATCCCCAACGAGAATACATGTATCAAATGTCGTTGGCGGAATTATTATTAAATTATTTGACCGTTGGAACAACAAATGTGTTGTAGACTGGCACTTTGGCGCTATTCTATGAAGGAAACAAACTGAAGACTCATACCTTTTCACGCGGTTGGAGACTTTCTCCACTATTGAAGCCGAGCTTTTGCTGGATGACACAGTTTAGCAGTTTCTGCAAGTACGATAGCACCACATAAACCCAGCACAACACTCACACATTCACGATGCACGACCCACCCCCCTCATAGTCACGTTCTGTTTATCTCTATATATGTTGCACACTTTTATTTTCAATCAAGATGTATTTTTCTGTCACTCTGACAAGAAATGGGAGGGAGTCTTTCAGGTTGAAGCTGGGGTGGGTTTGCTATGGACAGGAAAATTTAAAATCTGTCTGTCTATCTTTCTGTCTCTCTGTCTCTCTCTCTCTCTCTCTCTCTCTCTATATATATATATATATATATATATATATATATATATATATATATATCTGTCACATCTTCTATATATAGCTATGTTTTTATATCTCTCGCTTGGTGATAAGAGGTAGGCCAACTGTTGAATGTTCACCTGCATTTCATAGAAGGAATGGAGTGGGTGCGTGGGATGGATGGGGGTGAGGGTTGAAAGTGAAAGAAAGGGTTTAAAACAGTAAAGTTAATACGCCCGGATATGGGATGTGTAATCAGAAAGCAATCTTTAACATTGTGATCATCAACCCAGTGAGGAAAACAAGGCTATTCATCACTTAAAGTTTCCTCTTCAGATGCTGTGCACAATATCCGGAAAGATGGCTCAGAGTTTTATCTTGTGGAGGACAATAAGGGGGAATGGACTGGGGTTGGAGTGTGGGATAGATCGCGGTGAGATTCACGGCTGTGTTCGCATCCTGGCTTCGCCTTCAGCTGGCAGTGACTCAATGTCGGAATTCTGCTGCTGCTCCGCTCATTCCAACAATGATGGTTTTTTGTAGGGAGAAGAGGTAACGGTAAAGGGGGGGAGCGGGGTGTCATAGATACATATATACATAGACAACAGGTGCAGGAGTAGGCCATTCGGTCCTTCGAGTCAGCACCGCCATTCAATGTGATCATGGCTGATCATCCACAATCAGTACCCCGTTCCTGTCTTCTCCCCAATACCCCTTGATTCCGCTAGCCCTAAGAACTATGTCTAACTCTCTTTTGAATGTATCTAGTGAATCGGCCTCCACTGCCTTCTGAGGCAGAGAATTCCACAAATTCACAACTCTCTGTGTGAAAATGTTTTCCCTCATCTCAGTTCTAAATGGCCTACCCCTTATTCTTAAACAGTAGCCCCTGGTTCTGGACTCCCCAACACCGGGAACATATTTCCTGCATCTAGCGTGTCCAATCCCTTAATCATTTTATATTTTTTTTCAATCATATTTCAAACCGAGGTCCCCTGTGGAGTTTAGGCCGGTGGGTATGAAAGAGAGAGCGGTAGGCGAGGATAAGATCCAAAGGGAGGGAGGTCAGTGCAACTCAATGGATATCACTGACCCTGCGGCTATTTTCAAGCGGGCTCATTACCAGAAGTTAGCGACTGTCACAAAGCTGTCACGAAATGGTTAACTCGCTCCTCTGGCGGTTCTTCCCGATAGACCCGATAAACCCGGGAAATTAATTGGCGACCTCTTTGTTGTGAACTGCCAACAATTGAAGCCGTCCTCTCGTCTTCATCTTGCGCTTCGTAGGGTATTTATGGATAACCAGTTTCTTCTCGCTCGCCAGCAGCAGTTTCACGGTCATTTCAACAGTAATCGCGCTAGCAGACGTCCCGTCACCCGACCTTACCGCCGTCACTGATGTGATATCACAGCATTTTACTAAACGTTTACTTTTTTTTAATCTTAGCTCGCAGCGTCACGTTTTGCGTCTATCTTCTCTATCTCCAAACCTGGCGCAGATATATCGTTAAAATCAATTTAAAACATCCAGGCTTTTAAGAATGTTACCCGACCCCAGGACTGTGTGAAACTGGCCAACTAGACCCTCAGACTTGGAAACTTGTTTTGATGAAGATCTTTCGATACTTTCAGTTCGCATTCACGACGCGGTAAATTCAACAGAACTAGCACACCTTATTAAAAAAAAAAACACAGGCCTCAAAACTTTGATCAGTTTGAGCTTCCTTTCGACACTGACTTCCATTTTTGTCCCAAAGTGACTGAGGTAATTCTGACCTTGAGTTAGGTGCAAGTTGGTGAAGTTGAAGGTAGGTGAAGTTGGCCTTCCTTTCTGTTTTAGTCGTCAGTTAGGATTGAATCCCAGAAGGCTCGGCCTGTTGTGCTGATAATCTATTGTTACTGCAGATGTGCACTGTGGTATATTATGGATACCTTCTAATGGCTGACGACTGTACTATTCAATCACAATATCTGGAATTATCGGAAAAAACTCTAGTTGGCGAATTGTAGCGACATTATCCTTACCTTTGCTAACATTTTGTCGGATTGTATTGTTCGGTTGTTTGGTATAATACAGCTTTTTAAAACTATAGGTTACAATTGACTGGATTGCTACATTGGTTTTAATATACCGGGAGATGTTTAAAACCTTCGTTTAAAACATGCAACCCATTCCCACAAAATGATTAAAAGGGGCTGATTTTGAATTTCTGGAACAACTTTACCATACCACTACCTCGTACGCGCAATAGATGGAAAAACTTTAATAAATAAACTAGCAAGATTTACATGCGATAGAAAAAAATGTAATAATGTGAAGCTTTGCTAATTCCAAGTTTACTCAGGGCGAACATACTGTACCACGGGTGCCGATATTTTACGTTTGCTTTTCTTGATCTGCTTTAGTCCCATTGTACGAGCTTCAGTATTTTTTTCGCTCTAAATTATCTCCATGATACACTTCGTCGACCGACTATGTTTATTCTAAAGCATAAAAGGTACAGAAGGATCCCACACGTGTCTAGTCTGAACGATGTCTTTCCTGAAAGCAGATTCGTCCGTGTTGCCAGCACCGTCTCCCCCATGCTTAACAACGATGTTTCACATCTTTTAAAATCACTGTTTGTTGTTGTCACGTAGCTGCAAACTTTAGTTCACTCCTCAGTCTGGAAGGACTCTTCTGAGAGTTCAAAGCGAGTATCTGTGGAGACGTGGCCGACATTTCATTGTGTGCGGGTAGAGAAATCCCACTCAGCACCAGCTCTCTCCATCGATTCCAACGACCTTTAACCGCCTGTCAACACACAAACCAGAAAGGCAACTTTAACCACTGATCCCATGCAGTGATCGACCAAACGACAGGTCGAACATACACAGCACAAAGGCAAACACCCCGCAGTGATCCGAGGCGAGAGAGCGAGCGGTTGGCCGGAGGACGCGATTGGGGCAAACGGCAGTTTAAATAAGGGGATCAGATAGCACTTGATCACTTCATTGCACATTAAATCCAAATGGACTGGTATATAACCAGGCCTGAGGTCACTTTAAAGCTAAAGGCTTGTTGTGGCAGGAGGTTTCATTTGCAAGGTATAGGATCTTTGTTTGCACTCTGCGTTTCCTTTGTATTGCCGTTAATGGGATGGTGAATAATAAGTCGATTAAATATATAAAACGGTTTATAAACTGTAAGTAATTGCCTACATGTGAATGTCTGTAGTTTGTCAACAGACGCACAGTGTGATACTGGAATGGCCCTAATGTTGAGCTGTTGTTATTATTCTGTTCTCAAACCTGATGGAGATTATTATCATCTCGGGATTCACATCCATCTCTGGTGCTCTGGTCTTCACAAGCCCAATACTTATTTGAAACAAGTCCCTAAAGGATTACTATCGGTGGTAGTCTTTCACAATCACCAAAAGTAACATTAAAATCCGATTTATTATTAAACGTATAACAGAGTTCGTCCGCTGTTCATTCATTTTGCGATTGACTTTTGTAAATATAAACCGAACCAGCCAGCACGATAAAGGCTGGCGGTCACATTTTTAGCATAAGAAATATTCCCTTTGGAGAAATATATGTTGTCAGCAAACAGACAGTCCAGACTGAAATTTGTAATCTGCAAGGACGCTGTAATGAGAAAACGACGGGGTCTGGTTAGTGTTACTGCATTCTAAAGAAACAAGTTAGCCACCAGAAGAAGTAAGGGGTCTGGGTACTGAGTTTACTCAATAAAACGAGAAAGTATTTGTCACAAATTGAATTCAGTAAGAATGCGTTTCGGTGATCCAGAAATAACCCACACCCTCGTTGCCCTCCTCCCGGGCACAGACGATAATGGGACAGGGGGCAAATTGCAGGAGTAAGAAAAGCAAAATGTTCACGTACCGGTTCATGCGCTAGTGAGTGGCCGACATCGACCAAGCTCCTTCCATCCTCCACACCGAGAAAGCGTAACTCAGTCTCTCGTGGGCCACATAGCTGCAGCTGGACATTTTTTGGTCCATTTCGTCGCTCTGCAAGACCTGATAGAGGAAGTCGATGTACCTGGAGGCCAGCTTGAGGGTCTGGATTTTGCTGAGTTTGTCGGACGGCAGGGTGGGGATGATTTTCCTGAGCGACGAGAACGCCTCATTCAGAGACTGAGTCCGCTGACGCTCTCTCACGTTCGCCAGGACCCGCTGATTCTGCAACTCCTCGTAAGACTGTGAGCTCGGGCTGGACTTCTTGTTCCTTTTCCCGGGGTTCGGGCTCCCGTCCTCGCTGGACTTTTTGCTGTACCTTCTCTTGACGTCGTACCTTTTCTGCTGCCTGTCCGCGTCTTCGTCGCTGCTCGCTAGACTGTCCGCTGGAGAGACTGGGGCACTGCTCGGACTTTGTTGCATGATGTCTGACGGCATACCAAACCGCCCTGGGAGAGGGGGCTTGCGGGAAGGAAACTGCAAACAGAATCAAAGAAGCAAAAAGACTTTTCCTCACCGCTGTAAAATAAAACCTGGGAAACAACCCCTTTTCGCTTAAAATGGAGACCGAGTTTGGTGGAGTCAGAAAGCTCACCAAGTATTTCCCAACCGTTTTGGCTGGTTATTGGGAATAAGAGCGGCTGGAAAGTTGTTACGAGTGCGGAGGTGGCAGGAGTCTGTGATTGGCTGGGACAAAGCTGTAGGAGGGGTCAACTCTTTCAGGAGGCTGACAGTTACATATAATATTTTAGTCCAAGAAATAAAAAGCCCATCTAGGAGAACGTCACTATATGACACCCCTGCAATTATAATAGAGACAGTTACTATATTCCCAAGTTTCCTCTCCCACTCCTTCCGTGCCAAAGGCAACAAAACATTGTTTTTTTGTGGTGTTCAAGATTCGATATTCGGCATTTTGCAACTGCAGGCCATCTATAGAGGCTGTAGACATCAGCACAAGTGTCTCAGGTCTGTACAATGAGTTTAGCCCAGGTCGTTTGTACTCAGCCGGAGACAGGCGAGTGCGCACAAGGAATTTATCATCGGAATGGAAAATGCAAATTGCATTGAAAATAGTAAATCAGTTTAGAATAAGCATGGATCAGCAATGTTAGACCTTTGAACACCGTCTCTCAGCCCAGCGCCGCTCCATTCACACCAAGCTGCCTGTGACATTATTCGTAAACTTATCCCTCGGGATGCAACATTCGAACATGCTTGAGATATTCATCAGGTCCGCCCAGGGGTAAAGTTAAGTTGTAGACACAATGAACTGCAGATGCTGGTTTAGAAAAAAAAAACCCACAAAGTGCTGGAGTAACTCGGCAGGTCAAACAGCATCTACGGAGAACATAGATAGGTGACGTTTCGAGTCGGGTCGAGAATCAGTTTGAAGACGGATTCTGACCCGAAACGTCACCTGTCCACGTTCTCCAGAGATGCTGCCGTGGCTGTTGACCCGTTGCGTTACTCCAACACTTTATGCAAAGTTTATTTCACAGAAAGTACATATATATTCCTCTCTCTGACTTGCTCTTACCCCCACCCCCCACCCCCCGCCACCCCAACTCCCCACCTTTGATCGAAGTAACACTTTCGCAAAAGACGAAAGTTTTTGGTCCACAATATTTACTCAGACCACCATCTCTCAGTTATTGACTGTGTACAAGTAAGGACACAGGGAGACCTGGCCAGGCCGAGTTTGCGGGAGGGGGGGCCGCTTTATGTAATCACAAACCCTCCTTCGCAGACTGACAGGTAAAACCGACAGTTTGTTGCTAAATTCGCCACACCGTTGACGGTATTGAAATACCTTAATTGCAGAGGATGAAATGTAAGGACGGAGATCCACAGCTGTGACTGGGTGCACACACGCCCCGATGCCCGGTTTGTGTACACGACGACACCGTGCCAACTGACCCGCCAACCTTTACGCTGGGTTGGAGTTGGCCTTGTGACCAAGATTCAATTCAGAAAGGCTGAACAGTCAGGAACTTTCATGTCAAAATAAAATCTGTTGACGCCTTAATTACACACTTCTCTAGCACCGTACCAAGATGTCCTGTGTCGGTAAACCCAAAATGTCACGACCAGGATCTTTGCTCACGATAATGAAACGGCCGCGGAATGTTTCGTACTTTTAGCAGATGTGGAATGGATCTTGCCTATTACAAGAACACTTGCCTATCTTGATAAATTAATGCCTCACGAGAGTTAATGACCGACAATGGTCAGATAATGTCCCCGCGACCCGCGGTTTGCTGATGATTGAAAGGTCCAATGTTGCCAGAGTTGTGTGAGTTGTTCAAAACGCTTAGAAATGCGGGTCGTGATTCCGCCCTTTATAACCCAGGTTTATTATATTCTGGTTTCAATCCAGGTTTATTATATATTCTGGCGAAAGTCAACCCTGCTATAACGACGGTACACAAAAGGCTGGAGAAACTCAGCGGGTGCAGCAGCATCAAAGGAGCGAAGGAGATAGGCAACGTTTCGGGCCGAAACCCTTCTTCAGATCTCCTCCTGCTTTAACGACAATGCCTAGAAATGTTTAATTAACGCTACGTGAATAATACCATTTAATCCTATGAAGTTATATTATTTTTAAGAAGCAGATAATCTCGGTTGGTAAACCGGCATTTAATTATAGCGCCCCAGTCATTACATAAGGACATTAAAGTATTGTTTAATCACGCTCTCCGTTGGTATTAGATGGCCATTGCGTACAACTTAAACTTAATATATTGTAATTAACTTTTACACCCATTTTAAAGTACACGATTTTATTTGGAATGCAGTTTGTCTGACAAAGATTTTTTTAATCTTGCTAAAGATAACTAGTCGCCTGTCTCACAACCCTGTGACTGTTGGATAAGGCTCTGAAGCCACAGAATTTACAGTAAACTGTAAAAATACCGAACGCTTGTGAAATCTTGTCATCGCTGCTCCGTCTTTCAATGGCAAGTATGTGTGTGTTTTGGACAAGCGTCCCTTGAGTCTACACCAAGGCGACTCCTTTCTTTTTGTCTCCCTCCGTCTTTTCCCAAGTATTTTTTACTGTCTGAGATTCCGAATCCCAATGGAACTACAAAATTCCTCATTTCTGCGTGCAGTTCCCACGGTAACACAAATGTCACCCCTTCAGATTGTTTCAAATTATTAATAATGACTGTCGGTGTAGTACCTGCTTTATTTGTTGCATCATATTGACTTTAACGACAAACATACAACTTTGCCCCGAATTAACAGTTCATTCACAAAAGCGACAACACAAGCATGTATTTGTAAGTATGTAGTCTTCACACAACGGAGTGAAACGTATTCCTGTTTTACCGGAGTCATTGTCGAAGTAGAAAGAAAGGAGATAATTGGACACCTAGACAGGCTGTGCCCTATCCCAATTCTGAACGCTCCACATTCTGTCGCCAGGTTTTTCAAGGTTCAAGGCTTCAAACTCCGAGCTTAAAGATTTTACAACCTCCTCCCCTCAGCGAGCGCACTTCTTCCCATCTCATAATTCTAAATCTTCGGGATGAGCTATCATAGCCTTGACTCCATAACTCGCCCCTGAGACATGGATTTATAAAATACAGTACAATTATTTTTGAATGGAAGATTTTTTGGGATAAGTCTGTGTGTGTGTGTGTGTGTGTGCGCGCGCGCGTGTGTGTGCGCATAAAGATAGAATTAAATGACAAAGTACTTCAGTAATATTTCATCCACACCCCGCCCTATATACGGTCAGCATGTCAGCATATAGCTGCATAACCAAGGGGATCAACACGGAATGACGATGAGCAGCGTTTGAACAATATATGATGTAGTCAGCTTCCTTGCTCCTGCTATTTCCTAGTGACCAGATTCGAGGGACGATTTCACATCACGCGACCCATTTAACTACTCTGTGCCACTCATTCCCAACCTCAAGCGCGGGATCACAGGCAGATTTTTGCTTACTGCCCCGGGGAGGAGGGGAACGGGATGCGAAGCAGTACCTCTTTTTTGTAATGTATTAAACAGAGAACGGTATAACATAATTACATGATTATATGCCTTTTATTGGAAACTTGCGATCGAGCGGTTTCCAACCGAAAAAGTAACCCAGTGTATTGGCGGGGTCGTGTTTTAGAAATATGCATGTATGTAAACTCCAAAGCTCTGCCGAATAATACTTACACATGAAAAAAATCACGACAGTTCTATTTTTAGCCGAATGCACATAACAAGCCCACAAAATCTTTAAGCACCAACAGCGAGCGGTACCTCTGCGAGATAGCTTGCCAGACCTATACCCTAATTGCCACTAACCTGACTCTTCAACGGTATTCCGCACAAACTTTCCCGCAGGTTCGCTTTTATGTCATGAATGGCTATGAGCATCAAAATGGCGTGAACGCGTAATATATAACAATGCTTTGGTTAATATGATTTAACCGTGTGAATTGTCAGTTCATATACCTAGAACAAACCACAATTTCCACTTAAATTTGATTGATTTTGGTCCGATGAACGGCCTCGGTCACAGGAATGCTTACATTTCTGGCAGGATGGGATATTTAGCGTCGGACTGAGCAGAAATTAGTTGTTTTTCCAAATTGATTTTTTGTGTGGCTGAGACAGTGGCGATCACCTTCAGTTTGATTGACGACAATGTCTGCTAGGAAAATCTAAGAATCAGCTTTGTCATTAAGGCTGTGTTTTTTTCCGTAGCGATATGTTCTTTTTCTGTTCCTGCTTTCGGCACGCCGCCAAACCGCCGATTTCTGTTCAGAACAAAACTTCACTTAAATCACTCAATGTTCGTCAAATCTAGTAAGTGACACTATGTTAACCATTAAACGCAAATTTCTTCCAACATTAAGATGCTGTTAGATTTAATGGGCAATTAAATTACGAGAGTGGTTATCTGTAAAATGCGTGTCAAATTATTTTGCATCCTTGAAAAAATCGAATCTTTTCTAATTAATTTGCGTCGTGCGAAACTAATGATGTTAGCTTTGGTCATTTTACAAAATCATCTGCTATACTGATTTCGACTGACGCTGCTATTATCGCGTTAATCGGGAGAAATTTAAAGATACCATGTGTAAATTCTTGCATTTTATTAGTAATTGTTATTGGTTTTGCGTGCCATACAAAATCAATTTGTGTGAGATTCGTTTGATTGAGAAACTTGTTCCGCTTTATTTTACAAAGCAAAACCTGTAATGATTCGTGAGTAAGTCCACATCGAAGCATTCTTTCGATTCTTCTCCCCAGTGGGATATGAAGTGACTTTGTTTGGAGATTGTAGCCTGAATACAATAAATTGGTGTTAAAGAAGGAACTGCAGATGCTGGAGAATCGAGGGTTACACAAAAAGCTGGAGAAACTCAGCGGGTGCAGCAGCATTTAAGGAGCGAAGGAGATAGGCGACGTTTCGGCTATCTCCTTCGACAATAAATTGGTGTGTTGATCATCCGATTCGATTCATTCCGCAGCGCTGACACTAGAGGGTGCTAATTTCACGGTTGTCCCATTGCTCAGATTTGATGTGGGCATCAAAAAGTAACAATGTGTTATTCCACGTATTCACTGAGTATCAAGAAATAATCTCCACGTGCTATGATGCATTTGGTTCTGAATGACCCTTAACTAATTGGTGGCAGTAACAAGTGTAAAGCGGAACTTTCGATAAGCACTTTCGATTATTATCGCATAATTTGACGAGTCCTGCGGGGAACATTGACTAAGTAAGGTTCGAAATTGAACAATAGGTGGAATTACACCACCTTAACACGACAACAAGTTTTCGTTGGGTTTATGGTCTGAAAAAGGAAAACACAATTAAAAACCGTTATCTCGTGTTACAATCTATTAGGAGTAGATTATGTTTCGGAGTTGAGTAAATGTGGTAAATGTGTGCACCTATGTGGCCGATCTGAATTTCTCACTGGTAAACTTTGATCATAACGTTCCAATATTCATAACGCGATTGTACTATGTAATTCTAAGTCTTTAGATGCATTTAATGCGAACAGAAAGGTGTATACTTAAATTGTCGCATTACCAAGAGGAAGATTTAAGTTGTCTGTAAAATACTTAAAATGTCGCTTGTTATGAGCCTTTGACTTTTTAAAAGATAATTAAATGACGAAATGTTTATGGCAAAATCAAAATTCGGCTGTGAAGTTTTGCCACGAGTGATGACGGGGGGGGGGGGGGGGGGGGGGTGGGGTTGGAGGAAAGAGATTGCGAACCCGATTAGACAAGCAGTTTGGAAGACTTTATTTTCCCCTATATGGTTATGTCGGTAAACACAGTGTAATATGCACCTGGATTGAGATTTAACATCACCTGGGAGCTGATTGTGAAAATGTATCATACCATTGTGAACAGGCTAGGGTTTTAATATTACAGGGTGACCACTTTGGTTCGGGGATATAAATGTAAAGGATATAATAATTCTAGGATATGGGTTTGATTAATTCTAGCTTTGATTAACATCATAGAACAGAGAAAAATCCTACAATATCAATCGTCAATAAAGTACTGTATTCATGTTATGATCATTTAACCAGTGTTACATTTTATCATTGATAGACAAACGCTATCTGAACCTTTACCACAAATTGTTCCTTATCTGCTATTGATATGCTTTTCATTCTCATTCACTGGAAAGGACACTAAATGAACACAGGGTTTGGAGATTACCAAATTCGGTTTGCAGTCCGACTAAAGTTTAAATTTTAGTTTGTTACAAATTAAAAAAAAGATTTGTCGCGGGGAAGTAGGGCTTTTAAAATTCAAACTCTATTTAAAAGGTGTCCAATACTTAAGGACAACAAATTAAATGACTGGACTCCAACGCAGAACCATTCGGACAAACGTAATCCCAGAAAAAATGCTGGAAATGCACAGTAGACGGTCATTTATAGAGAGGGAAACGTTGCAGGTTGACGAACTTTTTACATCAGCACTTTTTTCGACATTTCCAGAATCGGCACTATTTTGCTTTAGGATTACATATTGTTGTTACTCTAGAATCCACTGTTAATCGATATACATCCTGGCTCATCCAAATTATCTTTACAATTCGCAACATCGACAGCTGACGATCAGTCCTTCCACGACACTTGCAAACCGGTATTGTTCCAGCTTCAGGTTGAAGTAAAACTACGTGACATCTGATCCGGACCGGCCCCGTTGTTGGATGAGTGATTGATAGTAGAATTCAAGGAACTGCGGATAGTGGTTTACAAAAAAAAAGAACACAAAGTGCCATTGAGACAGGATCTCTGTAGAACATGGATAGGTGGCGTTTCGAGTCGGGACCTTTCTTCAGACTGACTGTAGGCTTAGTACGCTGCCAAGTTTACCGTATTCGCCGAACATAATATATCGCGAATTACTGCGTTATGGGGATCTGATTGATTAGCCAAACAAATACTGCAGATTTTCACGGCACCAACCGACGGGAAAGTGTAGGCTTCGGGCCAACAGTGAATTGACTGCTCCTCGCAAATTCCCTTGTTGTGCAGATAACGCATGCAACGACCTGCGAGTGGAAGGCATGAAGGTCCAAGGCGATGGGATGGATGACCATCAAAAGTGTTCTTTGCACTGGCATATCCAGACTTCTAACCCGTGCATTGCAATAAGTATAAGGGCCCTTATTCATTTTAGCGCTTAAAAAAAAACAATTGTTGTTGAAGATTGTTCAATTTTTACTCGCGGTGTCCTCCGCTATAAATGGGTCCATACCCCATCTCTTCTGTTTACTGTGTTGCATCTTGTTTTACTGACGGTATCTACCAGTAAGCGAGCTCCTTGGGAGAGGAAAGGAATGAAGACATTGAGGGAAGCTAATGCTGGGGTGTGTAAGGTGTTACCATATATCTCTTGTGGAGGTGACATTTTCAATCAATGGTGACCAGTTTGACTTCGACACAAGTTGGAGATCGCATTTCTTTTGTGCATTAATCATGTGATGCGATCAGACCCAATGCCATTTGGATCGGTCGAAGCATTTACGAAATTGGACATAAAACATCGGCAACGAAATACAAAGCGCTGGGGGAACTCAGGTGGGTTATGCAGAATCAATGGAGGGAATGGACAGACGATGGAAAGATCGCGGCGGTTCTTCAGATTGACTGTAGTGGGGAGGGGGGTGGAAGAAAACCCGAAAAGAAGGGGTGAGGTGGGGCAATCCTGGCCAGGTGAGGGGGTTTTATTGGCAGGTGGGCGGATTGAGTAACAAAGACTAGAGGTGAAAAGGAAAAAAAAGATGTCCTGAAAGGGGTGAAAGGTAAATCCGATGAGAAGGATGTGGATGGAAGGGGAGTTGGGGGGGGCGGGGGTAAAAGGGAAATGGGAGAGCTGGGAATGGGAGATGTGTGTACGATGGAGGGGAAAGGAGCAGAGAGAGGTGGGAGCTAGTGGGAGCACAGGGACGAGATAAGGGTTATGGGATGTATTACTTGGAATTGGAGAATTCAGTGTTCACACGGTTGGGTTGCTAGCTATAAATGCATGTTATAGGAGCAGAATTAGGCCATTCGGCCCATCGAATCTACGCCATTCAATCGTGGCTGATCTATCTAACCCCATTCTCCTGTCTGGGTCCATAACCTTGACACCCTAACCAATCAATAATCCATAAATCTCCGCCTTAAAAATATAATTGACATGGCCTCAATAGCCATCTGTGGCAATGAATTCCACAGATTCACCACCTGACTAAAGACATTCCTCGTCAATATACGTTTTTTTATTCGGAGGCTGTGCTCTCTGGTCCTAGACTCCCCCGCTAATGGAAACATCCTCTCCACATCCACTCTATCCAGGCCTTTTACTATTCGGTAAATTTCAATGTGGCCCCCCTTCATATATTCATCTGAATGATTCCCGTCCCCCACCCCCTTCTACCCATATCGTACCCTGCAGTTTTACATTGGAGCAGGACTCCTCTTCTCCCGGTTCGTCTTCAGTAGTTTCCTTTTCCCTTCAGTGCATGTGAAGGGTCCTGAAACCGAGACGTTTACCCTGTTTCTCTTTCCACAAATGCTGCCTGACCAATATTTTCGATTTTTGTTTTGCATTTTTGCAGGGAGCACATGGATTAATTTTCCACAGTCTTGTTCCTGAGGCTATGAAGTTTGGGCAGAACATCAATGTGTCTTACCCTTTCATTGCTTTCTCATTCCCCATCCCTCCAACTCCTGTATGTGCTTTCATTTTAGTCAAGCTCGTAGGCTTCTCCCAAACCTATGGCAGCAAAGGTGTAGGACATCACCCGTAATAAGATTAGAAACGCGTGGCAGTCCTGGCATACGCCACCCATCCATGTAGTGCTAGGGTCAAACAAACAGGTAAAAATCGACACCGTCCGACTTTAGGAAATTGGTTTCAAGTGCGATTCTTGCATGAAATCATGAGCATCCTGCTCCAATTTTTGGGTATAAGCATTTAACCCCACCCTATCCAAAAAAAAGCAAGTATATTCTTTGGAAGAGAAACCAAAAACAGATGATTCAACGCAGTCAGAAAAATAAGTCTCCACCTCTCTCATTCTCCAACTTCATTGCACCTCAGAGACTAACACTAACCAGTTCTGTGAGATGTAGGTACGCTCTCCTGTATGCGCCGCGCAAATGAAAATATATAGAAGATTCCTTAAATGCGGAAACGTGTTCATTTTGAAATTGTATTAAAATAATTCAAAACCAAATGCAGGAAATTAATGTCAGTACCAATTACATGTATCCAAAGGAAGGTTGAAAGCTGAGGGTCTCTCCAGTTACTTGGTGGTTTATTTATATTTCTAAGTGATTACCAAAGGTATCACATTAAAATCACAACTCGGACGATTGAACCCTTCCGTTTAACTCTGCCGTTGAAAATCGCTCCTGTCAGTTTTCAGGAAATGCGCGTATCCATTATAGACTAGCATGTATTAGAATTTTTGGGGAGAACAAATAAATCCTATTTCACAAATCTTTTTTTTCTATTAGTAAGATTGAAATGTTAACTAATTTATTGCGGAAACTGCACTGTTCCATCTGCTCTATATTAAAACGTTTGCTCCGCAGTGCAGTGATTAGAAGCAGTCATGTGGGGACCACGTGCCCAACAATCCCCGGCGATGTTAACCGCAGACATTCATAGACATTCATACACACGCACACATGCACAGAGCTATATGCTAAATCATGTACATATATAGATGCAAGTACAGTGATGTACAAGGACACTCGGGCGTAAGAACCCTTTGTATACTCTGGAATGCGACTCCGGACTGTCAAAGCTGCCACAGCCAGACATAAAAACAGTTTTTATCCAAGAGTAGTTGCTCTACTCAACAGCCAAAAATCTGTAGCCTCCCTTTGATCTGGTATTTTGTTGGTTCACATGCTTGATCAATGGTGTTTTATCATTAATGTTTTATTATTATTAATGTTTAGTGTTTTCTGAGTCTGTCACTGTATGTCATGTGGGCGGAGCACCAAGGCAAATTCCTTGTATGTGAATACTTGGCCAATAAACGTACTTACTTACTTACTTACAAATCAGTCCTTCAGCGCTGATTTTTTGCACGCGGTTCCAGCATCAGCAGTCTCTTGCGAATAGTCTTTTTGAGCACAAATTCACACAAAGATGTGCAGCCGGATGTAAACATATTTCATAAGCAGCCATATCCAAGGGGCAAATTTGCAGTCACAAATAATAATATTTTGATGAACAGATATACTAATTTACAATGATGAAAAAAAACGTTTTTTATCAACCACCTAGGTATTTGAGGGATATCGAATTATACCTAAACTCAAACACACGGGCATCCACTTACAATCTTACGAAAGCAAACATACCGACATTCACATGCAAATTGGCACCATTAAGCATTCGGGCACAGATACATACACAACTGTGGCAAGAAAAAAAAAGAAGGTAATATGAAATATCAGAACAGAACGCTGCCCAGGAAATGAATTGTAGATTTTATTTATTAGCGCCGGGAAGTTGGATATTTGCTTGGTTTGTTATTTGCTTTGTACTCTGTGGACATTCTCCGTGTTAATGCAGATGGTGTTTAAATTTTATTTTCATTTTACTTTGTATTTAAGTTGGATCTGCAGTTACATTTTCTTAAACTCACAGTTGTAAACTGTAGCGATGTACGAACAATTAAACAAATGACCATATAATAATTAGAAATGAATTAATATATAATTATAATTAGATAATCTAATATAATTAGAAATTATTAATGTTAGATGAGTGGTCTGAACTGGCACCTGTTAAAGTGAATCTGTGGTCCAGCTAAAAGCACAGCATATTTTTACCACGACATCCATTCAGCGTAGTCTCCAATGAAGGGACTTGAGTGAGGTTACGCTGATGATGATAGAATTAAAAGCGAAATATATATTTTAAGGCACGCATGGTGGGGCACGTGATGTGTTGCAACAGATGGGATCCAAGGTGATTACATCTGTAGTGCGTGTCCGCAATTTGAGGAACTTTTGCTCAGGGTTAATCGGCTGGAATCCGAGATTCAGACACTGAGATGCAATCGAGAGTGATCGAGTTAGATATCTGTTCTAGGAGGTAGCTACATAGATTAACAACCGTCGAATTGGGGCAGACAAGAAATGTGGGAGAGCATGACTCCAAATGATCAAAGATGGTGATCCAAGTTGTGTTGTATCAGAAGCCTCAATCTGTGGCTCAGCCCCTGAGTGGATCAGCGCAGGATGTACAACCTGATTAAGCAAACTGACCCCTGACCACGGCAAGCGACCTTTCAAATTGGGGAGGAGAAAATGTAATAAGTCCATAAGTTCATAAGTTATAGGAGCAGAATTAGGCCCATTCAGCCCATCAAGTCTACTCCGCCATTCAATCATGGCTGATCTATCATTTCCGCTGAACCCCATTCTCCTGCCTTCTCCCCATAACCCTTGACACCCGTACTAATCAAGAATCTATCAATCTCCGCCTAAAAAATATCGACTCACTTGGTCTCCACAGCCACAGTCATGGTAATATGAGGGTATTAGTGAAGTTGATAGAGTTTCCTGCAGCCAAGCGTTTGTGCACCCAAAGCTGCCAGGTGCTGGGCCACAAAAAAAATCCTTCTGAGGAGACTGAGGAGAAACATTCAATTGTACTGGTCAATGTGGGAACAAATTATCAGCGGGGATGAAGAAGTCGGCTCGGCTAAATGAACATGCCTAGCTGTGGTACGAGTTAAGGTGATAATATCTGGCTTGCTACGTAATGCATGTGTAAATTACTGGGTGTCAAAGATCTGGTGCCGTCGTCAGCAATGGCAGCCTCGCGAACAGTCTGTCCGTCTTTTCGTCTTTTTTGTTATTTTAGTGTGTTTTAACAGTACGTGTTGATGTTCTCTGGTTTGTTTTATGTGGAGGGTGGGGGAGGGGGGTCAGGGAAAACTTTTTTTCAATCTCTTACCTTGCCGGAGATGCGATTTTTTTCCGCATCGTATCTCCGGTCGCTCTGCGGCCTAAAATCATGGAACTGGCGGCCTTGCACGAGACTGACTTTGAGCCCCGCCGCGGGGCGGTGGACTTACCATCGGAGCCTGGGACCGATGCTCCAACCGCGGCCTCGATGTCAACATCGAGGAGCCCGCAGTCTCGGGTGCAGACTGATGTCGGGAAGCTCCAAGCCATACGAGGTTCGACCATCCCCCACCCTGGGTCCGATCGCCCGGCGCGGGGGAGCTGAGACCCCCCCCCCCTCCCCGATGCGGGAGCTTGATCGCCCCGACGCGGACGGCTGGACCGCCGGCTGCGGGAGCCAAGATCGCCCGACAACAGAAGGTTCGAGTGCCGCGACCGCGGGAGAACAAAGAAGGGAAGAAGATTGAACTTGTTTTGCCTTCCATCAAGGTGAGGAATGTGGGGGAGTCGCTGTGGTGGATGTTCATGTTCAAAACATATTTGGGTGTCTTGTTGCCATTGGTATGACTATGGCAAATCAAATTCCTCCTATGTTGCAAAACAGACTTGTCTAATAAATTACTATTATGATTATGTCTAAATCTAGTGAGTAGCAGTGCGCATATTTTTCTGGATCAGTAGACTGAGACCAATGAAGGGACGCACTCTTTAAATGAAAAATGACCCCAATAAAACTGCAGATAGTGGGCATGTAAAAACCGGAAATACTGGAAATACTCAACAGGTCCGGTCGCATCTGTGGGAAGAGACACAGAGTAAATATTTAGTATAGTTTACTTTATTATTGTCACGTGTGCAAAGAAAAGACTATACCGTACATGATTACAATCTCGCCGTCCACGGTGCACAGATAACGGATGCAGCATTTAGTTCAAGATAAAGTCCGACAAAATCCTATTGAAGACAGTGCAAAGGTCTCCCGAGATCTACCGTAACCTCTCCGACCTAGAACATTAGTTTTGTTCCTCTTCCCACTGTAGAATATTCCCATTTTTTCCTGTTTTTGTTTAGATCTCGCATTGCACTATGAGAAAGAAGATTAATTGATTGATACGTTTGTTTTACTGATGCCTTGATGGATTTTGTGAGCTATGGCCCGAAATGATCCTGTTACTCTTGATCCTCGGCATAAAGCTAAATATTAACTGTGAAGTGACGTTGCATTAATGTGGGGGAGGAGGGGGGACACACATTTATTTTTCACTCCACGATGAGTATTTTCGCCATTACGTATCTTGAGCACGAAGCATTTTAGAAAGTGAATGTACTTTTCTTAGCGATTCAGGGACACGTCCCTCTTCGCGTCGCAACTACGATGAAGGGACCGGAGAATGCTCGGTGTTGGAGGGGGGGGGGGGGGGGCGTGCCGGAGAATTTACAACTGACTAATCGTGACACTCCCGCCCATCGCTACAGATCACACACAACACATATTTTAAATACAATTAATTTATCGGATAAGTTTCAACACAAACTTAGCCAACATTTCGTCCAACAATTTAATTTAAATATTATGTTCTTCCTGGTGACTTAACTGCCCATTAATTTTTAATAATTTCAAGGGCAAACAATACTTCCCCCGCCATTGGTTTCTCAGGGCTACTCAGTTGCAGCAAAGTATTTTTGTAAAACGACTGATCCCTGATTTAAAAAAAATATTCTGAATAAAATTGAAGGAAAGTTGAAGAACGGTGAACCTTTGATTCGATGAAAAGTCGGTTTGGACTCGGCACATCTTGACTTTATGTTAAACATTTTTCAAGGATCTATTCAGAAAAATAACTAAAAAACGAATCAGTTATTTTTTATTGATACACTGGGTAATGGGCATCGCTGGCATGGTCAATATTCTCCAGCTATCGTGAATGGTCAATATTCTCCAGCTATCGTGAATCACACTTGGCCATATTCTGGCCTCAGTAGTGCAGTAGTTTGGTGGAGAGTCAGGCCCAGTGTTAAGGGGTTGGTGTCACATGAAGGGTAGATTCATAAGAAAGGCAATATTCCCTCCCAACAAGATCTGGGTGAATGAAGTGTGGTGGTAAAACAACTACCTACTGCCACCCCTACTGAGACCAGCCGCTTACTTCCAGATTTAATTTCTTGGTTTCAATTTGAACCTCTACCTCTGAACTGGAGCATCTGACCAGCAATCACCAAGCCTTTGGATAAGCTTCTGAATACGAGAAATATGCTATCGGCAAAAACACAGCTATCATCTGAAGCAAGAATTGGATGACAAATAATAAGCGAATAAGATACAGCTACTTACGATGAAAATAAAATATTGGAAAAGTACGTTTAGTATAATGGAGGTCAGGTGCTGAAGTGTCGCCCTTGGAGTATCCTTTCCTTATCAGTGTCAATTGCTATGCTTTGCAAGTCTTATGGACACTGAAACCGTTCAATAATTTGGGGATCCCTAAGAAATTATTACTTGTGCGTTCATACCCTTGGGTTAAATATGAATTAACTGCCAACGGTACAAATGGAAGTAAACCTTAAATAAATAGCTGTCAGTTAAAGCGTTAAACCCCTGTCTCAGTTGAAACATGGTTAGTAAAGACCAAGCGCCGAGTCCCGAGGAGATGCCGGCGACGATATTCCCTGCAGTCGGACGACGCCGCGCAGATGCTGGAATCCAGAGTTCCTGCAGCTTTGTGTCCCGCAGTGCTGGGAAGCTGCAGCTGGCCCCCCGGGCCCGACGTAACTGCAGGCCGCCGGGCCAGTAGCAAATGACAAACAAGCGCTAATCCCACTTTATCCAAGAAAGACGAGCTGTCAGATCTGGAAAGGAACAAAAACACGAAAGACAGATAGATTGCTTTAATTACATTTCAATTAGCGTTTATTTTACAAGCAGAGTAATTAATCCCTCATTTGAAAAGAACAACTTAATTCATCATATTTATCCGAAGTAACAATCAAATTGGTTAACTAAAGCCCGGGGCACAATTGCTGTCAGTGGAACCCTTTGATGGACTTCAGCGCTTCAGCAGTAAAGGTTCAGGCAGCTGGGATATAAAAAAGCCACAGAAGAACGGCGACACGGAAATCTGTATTGTGTTGTCTGGCATCCTACATGTTGGTATTAAGTTTATATTGAACTGTTAACAAGTATGCGTCAAATAAAATAATCCTATTTTGGTAGGAAGGCAGCCTGTTTTCCCAGCAGTGAATTGGATGGGGCCAATAATTGTCCACTTTGCCGTGCGAACCTCAACCCCAATGCTTGAATTAACGGAGAGCGTGTTTGAACTTACTTCTAGCTGTCAGTGCAGTAATTTGGGAATTGAACAATCGGACCGAGTTGTATCAAGGGGAGAAAAGGGTCTCACATTATTTAGGCTTTTGGCAGCTGTGTGAAGTTCGTATCTGTAAAAAATAAAACTGTAACCCTGACTACGGTCTTACAACTGTTAAAAATACTGAAAACGAATGGTCTTTGCTGTGAGAGTTGACGACTCTTGCTACTTATGCAGTGCTAACCATTGCCCGGCCGGAGTGCGCCGTGGCCTTGGCACAATAACATTTATTTTAATTATGCATTGCCTCTCTCCATGAGTACATACTGCACCCGCGCTCTCCACTTTATTTTTCAAGCCATTCATCTCGAGGACGGGATATTCAGGGCAGCGCGCCTGCAATTTTCCACTGTGTCTACACGCTGTGGGATGAACATTCACGCCAGTGTTCTACAAGAATAGAACCGCGCCAGTTAAGTCCGTCTTTGGTTGTTATGGTCCCTATCCCATATTGCAGGATAAAGGCGGGCGCTAACCTTGCTCAGATCCAAAGCAGTATAAGATGTATCACAGTATCACCATCGTCAAACCACGACAATATCCAGCCTCCAAAACGAATGCTGGCATGGTAGGTGCCCCCCAAATGGACATCAGGCAACTTGTATTTCGGTAAACTTTATGCGACGAGTCTCTCCAACCCAAAACTCGATAATGGCCTTATCATGTGGAAAATATAAGTTGTGCCAACATTATTCTAGGCAACGTGGCAAGCAAGAGGATAGGACAGCTGATTAATGTCTCTGGAAGAGGGGTGGAGGAAGATGGGGGGGGGGGGGGGGGGGGGAATGATTTCCAATGAGGCTGGTATATCTAGTTTGCTCTGAAAATAATTGTGAAAAGTACTTTTAGAAGGCGATTACGGTTATTTACGTAGGGCTTCGAGGAAAGAGTAGAATTGCGACTGATTAGATTGCTTTTACAAAAAACGACACGTGCACGATAGATACATCTATCTCATTATGCGATCCTTTGATTATTCACATTTTGTGCAACGTATATTAATAGTGGGAAACAGCAGAGCACATTGCGTTGGTGGCAAAGTCCAGTTCTACCGCGCCGACTCCCGACTTCAAATTAAAATAATAATAATTGCTTCACAGTTTATTTTCCTTGATTTGTTCATGATGACCAGAGGAAAACATAGAAACATAGAAAATATGTGCAGGAGTAGGCCATTCGGCCCGTCGAGCCTGCATCGCCATTCAATATGATCATGGCTGATCATCTACCTGCCTTATCTCCATACCCCCTGATCACTTTAGCCACAAGGGCCACATCTAACTCCCTCATAAATATAGCCGAAGAACTGGCCTCAACTACTGTGGCAGAGAATTCCACTGATTCACCACTCTTTGTGTGAAAAAAAATGTTCTCATCTCGGTCCTTTATCCTTAAACTGTGACCCCTTGTTCTGGACTTCCCCGACATCGGGAACAATCTTCCTGCATCTAGCCTGTCCAACCCCTTAAGAATTTTGTACGTATCCATAAGATCCCCCCTCAATCTTCTAAATTCTAGCGAGTACAAGCCGAGTCTATCCAGTCTTTCTTCATCTGAAAGTCCTGTCATCCCAGGAATCAGTCCGGTGAACCTTCTCTGTACTCCCTCTATGGCAAGAATGTCTTTCCTCAGATTAGGAGGCCAAAATTGTACGTAATACTCCAGGTGTGGTCTCACCAAGGCCCTGTACAACTGCAGTAGAACCTCCCTGATCCTATACTCAAATCCTTTTGCTATGAATGCTAATACCATTCGCTTTCTTCACTGCCTGCTGCACTTGCATGCCTACTTTCAATGACTGATGTGCCATGACACCCAGGTCTCGTTGCATCTCCCCTTTTCCTAATCGGCCACCATTCAGATAATAGTCTACTTTCCTGTTCTTGCCACCAAAGTGGATAACCTCACATTTATCCTCATTATCCTGCATCTGCCATGCATTAGCCCACTCTCCCAGCCTATCCAAGTCACCTTGCAGCCCCCGAGCATCCTCCTCACAGTTAACACTGCCCCCCAGCTTCGTGTCATCCGCAATCTTTAAGATGTTGCATTCAATTCCCTCGTCCAAATCATATTGTAAATAGCTGGGGTCCCAGCACTGAGCGTTGCGGAACTCCACTAGTCACTGCCTGCCATTCTGAAAATGACCCGTTTACTCCTACTCTTTGCAAAACTATGGGGTGCAGGTGTAGCTGACCCGTTCCTCTAACTGTAAGATCTCCCTTTTCCGGCTTTTGTAATTTCTTGACATTTTAATAAGGTTGCTAGTTTGTATTGCATATTTTAGTCAAGCTAGTTCTTCAATAAACCCTTTATCGAAAGATTCGGCTCACCACTGGTGTTCCACGTAGCATCGATTTTGTTCTGGTATCCGTTTCTCACGCACTGCTCCACATAAGCCTTGGGGTCACAACCGGAGAGCAGTATCTCTCGAAGAAGAGCTATGTAGGCGATAGCAAGCCGCAGAGTGTCGATTTTGGACAGGCGCTTCTCGTATGGAAAGGTGGGAACGTAGCATCTGAGCTCGTCGAAGGCTGAGTTGATGCTTAGCATTCTCTTGCGTTCCCTGATGTTGGCTGCGTAGCGCTGTACCTTGTAAGGCTGCGAGGAGAGCAGCCTCCTTTGCCTTCGACTGGAATCACCGGGCTCTTCTAGACAGGAGCTGTCCCCTCCAGCACCAGCCTCCAGCTGCAAGGTCTTCAGATCCAGACCTGTCAGGGCAGAATCAGGAACCGCAGCCTGGCCGGCGAAGGAAGACCATGGAGATAGCTGGGGGCTGGCGGACAAACAGTCGAAATTTAGGCCGTCCCACTGGCTCTGATAGCTCGAGTCATCCTGACCCCAAAAAGATAGATCACCAGCATTGTCCTGACCGAAGTCGAAGAGGCAGTCGTCCATTCCAGCTACACCTGTCTGGCTTCGGAGGGGATGATGCGCCCGTTGAGTTGTCTGGCGGTTCGATGCCGTTATGGGTTAAATAGTTAGCTGTTGCATCGTGGGATGCGTGCACCTATTCTGTTTACCTCAATGGAGAGGCTGCCGAGGACACGTGGATGTCTGTGGCTCGTCTGAGGCTTTGTGCAAGTTTGACATCACGACAATAAATTCACCGATTCCAGTTAATAAGGTACAACTAACTCTCTCCTGACTGGCCATCGCCCCGCTGCCAACACTTTAACAGCCTGCTACACCGGCCCAGCTATTTACAACCTTCATAAAACCTTCTAATCGCTTTGGCCTGATTATGTAATAATTGAAGATTTGAGTGGTCGGGATTGTAAAGAAGTTTTGAGCATCAATTAGGCTGTAAGGCGAAACTCTCAAAAACACATGATTTTGGGACCTGCAGAATAATGACTATTATTATTAATGAATAATGAATAATGTTAGCTGTGAGGAGGATGCTAGGAGGCTGCAAGGTGACTTGGATAGGCTGGGTGAGTGGGCAAATGCATGGCAGATGCAGGATAATGAGGATAAATGTATTTGAGTTCACCGACATCTATCATCTCCTACCTTGGGTTTACATATAATTAATTAAAAAAAACAAAGAAAAATTCAACTGCGTAATCGAAAGAAAATAAACATTAAGTATGCATGTGGGTTATTAAATCGCCGTATGTGCACATAATATATTTCCGACGCTGCACACAACTACCTGGTATAATTGTGGCGGAAAATAACAACTAAATGTAAACCACGGCAGAATTGAATGTTGAGTATGTGGGAACAGGTCGTTATTTTGAGAAATTTCAGAATCTGATCCAAATGGTTTAAATTGGGTTGGTACAAAAGTGAAGGTGTTTGGAATTGCATCTTGCTCCGCGATTTGTTTACATTTGCGGGATATCAGTTTTCAAAAGGGGACATGTCCTAGAAAATAGTGAAAGGTAAAATCAAAAACATTGTGAATTTTGGAGATACTCATTTTGTATCAGCCTTCCCTTAATTCCGAGCTGCAAAATATATTGTCTTTATTCTCCGCTAATTGTGCTGACTTTGAGGAATAAACAGGTCCGATTTCAATATCCATAACCGCTTTATTAAGTTTTGATTGTTATATAATGAATATATAGTAGGCACGTACGTGCAAGTGAAGATCAGGCCTCCAGTCCCTCTTTCGTCGCTCTAAAGCATTCAAAAACTCGTTGCACAGGTGTTCACTAGGTAACAAGTGTACTACAAATACTAAAACACGATGGCCTTAATTGCCGACAAAACCAAGAAGAAAGAAAACACAATAATTTAGTTCAGAGAGAAACAAAGATGGTTGCAAAGTTTCTTGGCGCGTCTCTTTGCTCTGTACCGCATCCAACCCATTCAGTAGGTGCTGACCTTCTTTCATTGAATAAATGCACCCAAAAATGCTTGATTTCTCTCATAAACTTGCCATACATATTGGTAACATCTCTGATCAGCGAAGAAACTAATGATTCAAACTAATGATTCAACTAATGATTCAAGAGACAGTTAGACAGGGTATTTAAAAATAGCAGAGTCAAGGGATATGTGGAGAAGGCAGGAACGGGGTACTGATTGGGGATGACCAGCCATGAACACATTGAATGGCGGTGCTGGCTCGAAGGGCCGAATGGCCTACTCCTGCACCTATTGTCTATGTCTATTACAATTCAATTTTTAATTGACATTAAATACGCGGAATTCCCACGAATGCCGTGAATTTTGAATGTTTATTCAAAAAATAAGACACTGGAAACCATTGTTTCATCTCAAGTCCCAACACACGCGAAAACTCCGAGCAAACACCAAAATAAAACGAATTGGCTGGGATCTACGGGTAAGAACCCGCGTTAAGATTCAGGTCGCTGTCTCAGCGTCGGAATTTAGTCCAAGCACTGCGCACAAGAAGTAATTTAAAAGTATTTTAAAAATATTCCCATTCTCCGCGCAGGACAACATAGTTGAAACACTAAATGTAATTTTAAGTCCTCTTCCAATAACCCAAATTCAATCATTTGCACAATTTCAGAATATAACTACAAAGTCACTAAAAGTATTATAACCATATCCCATTTCCCCACTACCACCACCTTTATAACATAATCCCTTAACCTTGTAGAACTAAAGTGAAGGGATTAGAACTACCACACAAATATGTCCTCGGCAAAACACGTCCTTGCCGACCGCATTGCCTAACTAACTAGTCCCACTTGCCTGTGTCTGGTCCATATCTCTACAAATATTTCCTATTCATGTACCTGTCCACGGGTATTTAAATGTTACAATTGAACCATCTCTCCACTTGCTCTGGCAACTCGTTTGCACAAACCTCTGTGTGAAAGATTTTCCCATCAATTCCCTTTTAAATCTTTCGCTGTCACCTTAATCTGGTGCTCTCTAGTTTTATACTACCCTGCACTGGAGAATAGACTGAGGATTTTCACCTTACCTATGCCCTTCGTGATTTTGTAAACCTCTATACTTCTCCTCTCAGCCTCCTATACTCCGGGGGGGGGGGGGGGGGGGGGGGGGAGTTCCAGCCTATCTACCCTCTCCGTCCAACCCGTATAACTCAAACTTTGCACACCGGTAACACATAGATCATAAGCCCTTCGACCAACAATGTCTGTGACCAACATGATGCCAGGTTAAACGAATATCCTCTCCTTGCACGTGATCTATATCCGTCCATCCCCGACATATCCATTTGACGATCTAAAAGCCTCTTAAATGCTCTATTGTATTTGCCGTCACCATCACCCCTGACAGCGCGTTCCATTATATAATTGTAATTCTGTAATATAACTAACCTTTCATGCAATTATATACTGTATCTGTAACCAGCTCTCCCCTAGTCTAAGCATTGCATCACATTTAATAAACAATTATAACCCCTCACCACTCACCATAATAAAACTACAACACAACATATTAGTTCCCTCTCATATCGCATTGATTCTCGAGGTGGAGAGTGATTCCTGCGATGATAAATTATGGCGAATGATCTACTTGAAATGTGCAACATTCTTAAGGGGTCTAACAGGGTAACGACAGGAATGATATTTATTCCTGTTGGCCTCTCCGGAACCAGGGGTCCCAGTATTTAGTTTTCCCTTATATTTGCAATTTTCCAATCATTCCTTCTGTGAAGCTGCAACCGATAGTGCTGATCCATTATTCTTGTGTATTTCCTCTCCTGAGTAGTGAGTCATAGTTAATCCTAACATCTCTTCATGACATTCTGTAGAATGTGTCAAGCAAGGAGTGTTTCACTTCTTGCTGGGACAATATGCTGAACACTAGCATGGCAGCAAGTGATCATCATTTTGGACATAATTAGTATAACTCCCATTTTCCACCCAGCAAATGTAGTTAACATTTCAGACAAATGTCTGGATAAATCACCAAAAGTATTTGAAGTTGGTAATTTCTTCACCATTTTTTTTTCTTTTAGGATGGAAGATAAGTGCATAAGTTCATGTTAATAGATATTAATGATTATGATTATGATATAGTTGGGATCACGGAGACATGGCTCCAGGGTGACGTAGGCTGGGAGCTGAACATCCAGGGATATTCAATATTCAGGAGGGATAGAGAGAAAGGAAAAGGAGGTGGAGTAGCGTTGCTGGTTAGAGAGGAGATTAAAGCAATGGAAAGGAAGGACATTAGCTTGGAGAATGTGGAATCGGTATGGGTAGAGCTACAAAACACTAAGGGGCAGAAAACGCTGGTGGGTGTTGTGTACAGGCCACCTAACAGTAGCAGAGAAGTTGGGGATGGTATCAAACAGGAAATTAGAAATGCGTGCGACAAAGGCAAAACAGTTATAATGGGTGACTTCAATCTACATATAGATTGGGTTAATCAAATTGGCAGGGGTGCTGAGGAAGAGGATTTTTTGGAATGTATGCGGGATAGTTATCTAAATCAACATGTAGAGGAACCAACGAGAGAGCAGGCTATTTTAGACTGGGTTTTGAGTAATGAGGAAGGGGTAATTAGCCGTCTTGTTGTACGTGCCCCCTTGGGCAAGAGTGACCATAATATGGTTTGAGTTCTCCATTAGGATGGAGAGTGACATTGTTAATTCAGAAACAATGGTTCTGAACTTAAAGAAAGGTAACTTTGAGGGTATGAGACGTGAATTGGCCAAGATTGACTGCAATTAATTCTAAAAGGGTTGACGGTGGATATACAATGGAAGACATTTAAAGACTGCATGGATGAACTACAAACATTGTTCATCCCAGTTTGGCAAAAGAATAAATCGGGGAAGGTAGTGCATCCGTGGATAACAAGGGAAATCAGGGATAGTATCAAAGCAAAGGATGATGCGTACAAAGTAGCCAGAAAAAGCAGCATACCAGAGGACTGGGAGAAATTCAGAGACCAGCAGAGGAGGACAAAGGGCTTAATTAGGAAAGGAAAAATAGATTATGAAAGGAAACTGGCAGGGAACATAAAAACTGACTGCAAAGTTTTTATAGATATGTGAAGAGAAAGAGGTTAGTTAAAACAAATGTAGGTCCCTTGCAGTCAGAAACAGGTGAGTTGATCATGGGGAACAAGGATATGGCGGACCAATTGAATAACTACTTTGGTTCCGTCTTCACTAAGGAAGACATAAATAATCTGCCTGAAATAGCAGGGGACTGTGGGTCAAAGGAGGAATTGAGTGAAATCCAGGTCAGTCGGGAAGTGTGTTGGGTAAATTGAATAGATTAAAGGCCGATAAATCCCCAGGGCCAGATAGGCTGCATCCCAGAGTACTTAAGGAAGTAGCTCAGGAAATAGTGGATGCATTAGTGATAATCTTTCAAAACTCTTTAGATTCTGGAGTAGTTCCTGAGGATTGGCGGGTAGCAAATGTAACCCCTCTTTTTAAGAAGGGAGGGAGAGAGAAAACGGGGAATTACAGACCAGTTAGTCTAACATCGGTAGTGGGGAAACTGCTAGAGTCAGTTATTAAAGATGGGATAGCAGCACATTTGGAAAGTGGTGAAATCATTGGACAAAGTCAGCATGGATTTACAAAAGGTAAATCATGTCTGACGAATCTTGTGGAATTTTTCGAGGATGTAACTAGTAGCGTGGATAAGGAGAACCAGTGGATGTGGTATATCTGGACTTCCAGAAGGCTTTCGACAAGGTCCCACATAAGAGATTAGTATACAAACTTAAAGCATACGGTATTAGGGGTTCAGTATTGATGTGGATAGAGAACTGGCTGGCAAACAGGAAGCAAAGAGTAGGAGTAAACGGGTCCTTTTCACAATGGCAGGCAGTAACTAGTGGGGTACCGCAGGGCTCAGTGCTGGGACCCCAGCTATTTACAATATATATTAATGATCTGGATGAGGGAATTGAAGGCAATATCTCCAAGTTTGCGGATGACACTAAGCTGGGGGGCAGTGTTCGCTGTGAGGAGGATGCTAGGAGACTGCAAGGTGACTTGGATAGGCTGGGTGAGTGGGCAAATGTTTGGCAGATGCAGTATAATGTGGATAAATGTGAGGTTATCCACTTTGGTGGCAAAAACAGGAAAGCAGACTATTATTTAAATGGTGGCCGATTAGGAAAAGGGGAGATGCAGCGAGACCTGGGTGTCATGGTACACCAGTCATTGAAAGTAGGCATGCAGGTGCAGCAGGCAGTGAAAAAAGCGAATGGTATGTTGGCTTTCATAGCAAAAGGATTTGAGTACAGGAGCAGGGAGGTTCTACTTCAGTTGTACAGGGTCTTGGTGAGACCACACCTGGAGTATTGCGTGCAGTTTTGGTCTCCAAATCTGAGGAAGGACATTATTGCCATAGAGGGAGTGCAGAGAAGGTTCACCAGACTGATTCCTGGGATGTCAGGACTGTCTTATGAAGAAAGACTGGATAGACTCGGTTTATACTCTTTGGAATTTAGGAGATTAAGAGGGGATCTTATAGAAACTTACAAAATTCTTAAGGGGTTGGACAGGCTAGATGCAGGAAGATTGTTCCCAATGTTGGGGAAGTCCAGGACAAGGGGTCACAGCTTAAGGATAAGGGGGAAATCCTTTAAGACCGAGATGAGAAAGACTTTCTTCACACAGAGAGTGGTGAGTCTCTGGAACTCTCTGCCACAGAGGGTAGTTGAGGCCAGTTCATTGGCTATATTTAAGAGTGAGTTGGATGTGGCCCTTGTGGCTAAGGGGATCAGAGGGTATGGAGAGAAGGCAGGTACGGGATACTGAGTTGGATGATCAGCCATGATCATATTGAATGGCGGTGCAGGCTCGAAGGGCTGAATGGCCTACTCCTGCACCTAATTTCTATGTTTCTATGTTTCTAATAGAGCAGAATTATGCCATTCTGCCCATCAAGTCTACTCCGCCATTCAATCATGGTTGATCTATCTCTCACTCTTAACGCCATTCTCCTGCCTTCTCCCCATAACCCCTGACAGCCGTACTAATCAAGAATCTTTCCATCTCTGCCTTAAAAATATCCAGCGACCTGGCCTCCACAGCGTTCTTTGGCGTTGAATGTTACCTCGTTATACAAATTGCTCCCGAGATTGTGCACAGAATTACACTGAATTGTTCATTAGATTTTATAATTCATTATATTAATTTCCCTGAGGATTTTTACAATTATAAATTGGATTCTTCACTTGCTTGTTATATGGGATGGAGTGTATCATTCACAGGATTACTACTTCAGGTTTCACGACTGTCGACAGTGTTCCGCATAAGTTATTAGGGGCAGAAGCATGGAGAGGTCATTTGGCTCTTCGAACCATTACTCAAGAGTATGCATGATACTCTGCCACCGGCTGACCGTGGCGCGTTTAAGACATAATGTCCGCATGTGCATAGAAAGGCGATCCCCATCACTATCTAGTAGCACGCGTTGTAAGTAATCAGTTCTAATGGAATCAAATAGGCTAAAGAGACTTTTTCCAGAGTCCCGTTATTCCCTTACATTGAGCTGAACACATACCACCCGATGAATCGAAATGCTGCAGAAGGTCTTAAAATCTATCACTATACCTTAGTGTATGGTTGCATCCGTGAAAAAAAAGACTTCCTATATCATTTTCACCTTTACGTGTTTTTTTTTGTCAATAGCAGAATTATTGTGTTGATCTGCTCAATCTGGCGCTTTTAACTTGACAGCAAGAGCTTGAACATGCAGCCCGGATCGTGGGTTTTCCGAGGTGCTCCCCCCCGCCCCCCCCCCCCCCCCTATTTCAGCACCAAGCGCTGTCCGCTGCCGTAACTCAAGACTCAACTGTCAACTGATAATGACGGGGATAATGTCGAAACTATTAGTAACATTGTATAACTTAACAAAATGAAAAGCAAAACACACTATTTTGTTTCATTGATGACATTATTATATTTCTGCAAACATTTGACATTATAGATCTAACTTATTTTACCAGTGACTTTTGAAAGTAATGATTGAGTATAGTAATTTGTGCAAGAGTTGTCAGCGTTTATATGAATTTGGACCAGTGTTTCTATTCATGATACATGATGGTAATGGGCCAAAAGTTCTATAATGCTGGAAAGTGTATGTTGGAATGACAATGGACAAAGAGACCACACCAGTGCAACCCACTGGATACATGTCTGTGAGTGCACCTTCCATTTTACTTCGGAGTCATGTGAGTGACTACGTGAAGAAGCCACGCCAGGCGCATGCGCGTCATTACGTCCACGCATGTCGCACTGAACAGGCTGGAGCACACCAGCGGGTAAGTAGGAACTTCTAATGTAAGTGTTTTAAAAACTTTACTTAGAAGTATTTCCACTCCGTAAAGCTGGCTTGAGCAGTCAGTAGGAATGGGGAGTTGGAGCTGTCACTTTCGAAGATCCGCTTTAGCGTGGGTCCAGGGATTCACCAATTTGATCGGGTTGGGAGATAAGCGCGGCAATGCCGGTTCCGATGCCGGGTGCCGTTTCACCGGCAGCAGTTAAAATAGCGCGCTAATTTTCCCCTCTAGCTCCATTGACAAAAGACAGGTCAACTGAAATTTGCTTCAGAATGAGCCTGGTCCATCTGTTTATTTCCAAGGGTGCTAGCAGACTGAGGCTGCTCCTAGCCATGAAAAGGCAAATATAAAGTCACAGACCTGGGTTCTCTGACAACAATGGTGACTTCCCTGATCATACAAGATGTGGGGGAGGTTGGGAACATGCAGCTGATGCTCCAACCTTCATTACATAAGGGGTCCAAGGGCCAGTAATGTCCAAGAGGGCCATACCAAGACCAACGTATGGAGGGTCCATATATTGGGGTTCCTTTCAGCGCCTTGTTTAGGACTGGAGGATGCCTCCCTACTATATGATTTGGGAGAAGCGGGCAGATTGCAGCTGACCCTGATGTTGATGTCCCTGCTTATGTGCAAACACCAGCGCGCACAAGAGCCACGCTCCGGGTGTCTCGGAAATGGCACTGATTTGCTATTCCAGAGGGGACTGGTGAGTCAATAGAACAATCCCTTGCCAGCGGTATCAATTATGTAATACCTCACCAGCTCCAGCAAGATATGATGCAAGTGACTGCAAACAAATATGAGACGCCTGTTTAATGTGCATTACTGAAAGTGCCTATGGTGACCCAGGTTCTGGGCACCCATGAGTCCTTCTTTGACGGGACAGGAGGTTCGGTGTTAACACGTCCTCCAACTGGTGGCTGCAGCAATTACTGCATTTGACACTATGGTCCAAGGGACAATCATTCCACAAACTCACAACAGATATGTTGGGTATTTTATGCAATGCATTTTTCAGGAAATTGCATCAGGGAATATCGCCATCAGGCCAACACTAAACCAAAAATTTGCTGCTCTATGTAGGGCGACTAATGTACAAATGCCTGAAATATTGTTTGGAACGGACCTTGTCATGAAAATTCGTGAAATTCATGATGAGGCCAAAGCAATTGGCTTAATATAGTCAAGTATTTTGAGGCCACCTATTCGCAACCCTGGGTTAATACTGAAGGTCAGATCCAGGTGCTGGGCTCAGCAGGGGCAGGCCAGTGGGGCAACGTGGGTACCCACCGAGACAGACCGGCTACAATCCCAATATGAGCAGACAACAGCTTTACAGGTCAACTGTAGGGGTACAGAGACTTTTCTTAACGATAAAGTTCTGGTGGCCAATCTCCTATTGGAGGTTGATTACAAATGTTTTCTAATGAATGGTGCTGTATAATGTATGATATATTTATACCAAATACTGTCTCGCATCTCCCATTGAGTTTATCTCAGGGATAGATCCACCTCAACAGATCAAGCCTAATAAAATGTGGGTGTTTTCTGCTAAAGAGCCTGAACAGATAGATAATGGTGATTGATAAAGCCATTAATCATCCTCCACAATTGTGTCTAATATTTCCCCAGATCTCAAAAAGATGGGTGTTGTAGAGCAATTCTCATCCTCAACCACTTAAATTCATTACTGCTAAACACCTGCTATCACAGGGCTGTTATGTGGTAACTATTGGTTTGCAAGATGTGTATTATTCACTGCCAATTCATGCTCATTATCGCAGGTACTTGAAATTTAATTGGATGGCACAGCTGTGGCAATACAAAGCATTGACTCCTGGATTAAGTTCAGCACCCAGGCTATTTATTAATTTGTTAAAACCTGTGCTGGTGCTATTCAGCCCATCATCACATTGTAATTGCTTATTTAGCTGATATCTTAATTATCAGCAACACAAATGAGTCAGCTGAAGAATCGGTGCTTGGGTCATTAATGGTTGCTCCATCCAACTAAGTCCAAGTTACAGCCAACCCAAAATATTGAGTATTTGCTGTTTCATATTAATTCCGTTGCTATAACAGTAACATTACCAACAGCCAAGGTTGTCGATTATGATGATGTCTGTACTTGCTTCCCACAAAACTTTATCCCTCCATCCGAGAAGACGCTACGGTCATTGGTAAATGGGGAGCAGGTTCCTGCAGTACATTCGGGCCTTTGCATTATCAACATTTGCAGAGAGCATGAGAACTAGCACTAAAATCGAATGCAGGCCATTTTCATTGGGTTATCCAGTTACCAACCACAGCTCTCGCAGAATTGCAGTGGTGCATTGTTAATGTTAATCTAGCTATCAATAACATTTTGGGTACTAGACTCTTCCCTAATCTTCCAGACTGATGTCAGCGCTCTCGGATGGGGGGCTACGGACACCAAGTCTAGCTTTGGGGTAGCTGGCATGAACACGAAGGGTTGATTCGCCACACACACGGGATAAATTCTTTTGCATTATTGGGGGCATTGGGGTGTGGGGCAAGAGGCAGAAAAGGGAAGCACTCGGACCCAAAATGTAGGCGAGAAAGAGGAAAAAGATAATAGACAGAGAATAAGGGATGGTGGGTTTCAAAAATGTGTATATTTTAATGCTAGGAGCATTGTAAGAAAGGTGGATGAACTTAGAGCCTGGATTGACACCTGGAAATATGATGTTGTGGCAATCAGTGAAACATGGTTGCAGGAGGGCTGTGATTGGAAACTAAATATTCCAGGATTTCGTTGCTTCGGGTATGATAGAATTGGAGGGACCAGAGGTGGAGGGGTTGCATTGCTTGTCAGAGAGGATATTACAGCAGTGCTTTGGCAGGATAGATTAGAGGGCTCGTCTAGGGAGGCTATTTTGGTGGTGGAACTGAGAAGTGGGAACGGTGTAGCAACACTTTTAGGGGTGTATTATAGACCGCCAAATGGGGAGCGAGAATTGGAAGAGCAAATATGTAAGGAGATAGCAGATATTTGTAGTAAGCACAAGGTAGTGATTGTGGGAGATTTCAATTTTCCAAAAATAGACTGGGAAACACATTCTGTAAATGGGCTGGATGGTTTGGAGTTTGTAAAATGTGTGCAGGATAGTTTTTTGCAGCAGTACATAGAGGTATCGACCAGAGAAGGGGCAGTGCTGGACCTCCTGTTAGGAAATTAGGCAGGTTAGGTGACGGAGGTATGCGTTGGTGAGCACTTCGGGACCAGTGATCACAATACCATTAGTTTCAATATTAATATGGAGAGAGTCAGAACTGGACCTAGGGTGGAGATTTTTGATTGGAGAAAGGCTAACTTTGAGGGAATGCGTAAGGATTTAAAAGGAGTGAATTGGGACACTTTGTTTTATGGGAAGGATGTAGAAGAGAAATGGAGGACATTTAAAGGGGAAATTGTAAGAGTGCAGAATCTTTAGGACCCTGTTAGGTTGAAAGGAAATAGTAAAAATTGGAAAGAGCCATGGTTTTCAAGGAAATTGGACACTTGTTTCGAAAAAAGAGAGATATCTACAATATTTATAGGAGGCATGGAGTAAATGGGGTGCTAGAGGAGTATAAAGAATGTAAAAAGAATCTTAAGAAAGAAATTAGGAAGGCTAAAAGAAGATATGAGGTTGCTTTGGCTAGAAAGGTGAAAGTAAATCCAAAGGGTTTCTACAGCTATATTAATAGCAAAAGGATAACGAGGGATAAAATTGGACCATTAGAGAGCCAAAATGGACAGCTATCTGCAGAGCCAAAAGAGATGGAGGAGATATTGAACAATTTCTTTTCTTCGGTATTCACCAAGGAGAAGGATATTGAACTCTGTGAGGTAAGGGAAAAAGTAGAGTAGCTATGGAAACTATGAGATTCAAAGAGGAGGAAGTACTGACACTTTTGAAAAATATAAAAGTGGATAAGTCTCCAGGTCCTGACAGGATATTCCCTAGGACATTGAGGGAAGTTAGTGTGGAAATAGCAGGAGCTATGACAGAAATATTTCAAATGTCATTAGAAACGGAATAGTGCCGGAGGATTGGCGTACTGCGCATGTTGTTCCATTGTTTAAAAAGGGTTCAATGAATAAACCTATCAATTATAGACCTGTTAGTTTGACATCAGTGGTGGGCAAATTAATGGAAAGGATATTTAGAGATAATATATATAAGCATCTGGAAAAACAGGGTCTGATTAGGAACAGTCAACATAGATTTGTGCCTGGAAGTTCATGTTTGATTCCCAACCTTCTTGAATTTTTTGAAGCGGTTACTAGGGAAATTGATGAGGGTAAAGCAGTGGATGTTGTCTATATGGATTTCAGTAAGGCCTTTGACAAGGTTCCCCATGGAAGGTTGGTTAAGAAGGTTCAATCTTTGGGTGGTAATGGCGGAGTAGCAAGATGGATTCAACAGTGGCTGAATGGGAGATGTCAGAGAGTAATGGTGGATGGCTGTTTGTCAGGTTGGAAACCGTGACCAGTGGGGTGCCTCAGGGATCTGTGTTAGGTCCACTGTTGTTTGTCATATACATCAATGATGGGGTGAAAAAATTGGATAAGTAAGTATGCAGATGATACTAAGATAGGTGGTATTGTGGATAATGAAGTAGATTTTCAAAGTCTACAGAGAGATTTGGGCTATTTGGGAAAACGGGCTGAAAGATGGCAGATGGAGTTTAATGCTGATAAGTGTGAAGTGCTACATCTTGGCAGGACAAATCAAAATAGGACGTACATGGTAAATGGTAGGGAATTGAGGAATGCTGTGGAACAAACAGATCTAGGAATAACTGTGCATAGTTCCCTGAAGGTGGAATTGCATGTAGATAGGATGGTAAAGAAAGCCTTTGGTGTGCTGGCCTTTATAAATCAGAGCATTGAATATAGGAGTAGGGAAGTAATGTTAAAATTGTACAAGGCATTGGTAAGACCAATTCTGGAGTATGGTGAACAATATTGGTCGCCTAATTATAGGAAGGATGTCAACAAAATAGAGAGAGTACAGAGATTTACTAGAATGTTGCCTGGGTTCCAGCAACTATGTTACAGAGAAAGGTTGAACAAGTTAGGTCTTTATTCTTTGGAGCGCAGAAGGTTAAGGGGGGACTTGATTGAGGTCTTTAAAATGAAGAAAGGGATAGACAGAGTTGACGTGGATAAGCTTTTCCCATTGTGGGTAGGGAAGATTCAAACAAGAGGGCATGACATGAGAATTAAGGGACAGAAGTTTAGGGGTAACTTGAGGGGGAACCTCTTTGCTCAGAGTGTGGTGGCTGTGTGGAATGAGCTTCCAGCAGAAGTGGTGGAGGCAGGATCGATTTTAACATTTAAAAGTAAAGTGGATAGGTATATGGACGGGAAGGGAATGGAGGGGTATGGTCTGAGTGCAGGTAGATGGGACTAGGGGAAAACAAATGGTCGGCATGGACTGGAAGGGCCGAGAGGGTCTGTTTCCGTGCTGTAATTGTTAAATGGTTATATGGTTATATGGTTATTTTATGGGTAAAGGCATATTGCTCCTCAATGAAGGATTTACACATTCAACTCCAGATTGATAACACCACAGCAGTGGCATATATTAATCATATGGGAGGAGCACGATCTATATCATGTGTTAACTGGGTATCGTCATGTGGCATTGGTGTATGTCAAGGCATATCTGCGTTTCAGCCATTTATTCACCACCTATAGCTAATGTGGTGGCCGACCATAGGTCGCGTACATTTCATGCCAATATAGAGTGGATGTTGAATTCTAAACTTTGTCACACAATTGTCACTCGATTTGGGTTGCCAGCCATTGATCTGTTCCATCCAGATTACATCACCAGTTGCCTAAATATGTTTCATGCGAGCCAGATCCGGGTGCAGTTGCCGTGGATGCAGTCTCGTTACATTGGGGGCACTAAAAGATGTATGCAATTCCTCCATTTTTTCTTCCTGAACTCTCTCACCACAATAGAGCGAGACTCCGCCACAGGTGTTTTGTTATTCCCTACTGTGTCAACCAAAGCAGATTGTCGTATGGTGTGCATCTACGGCATGAAAATACAGAGCTTTGAAATCTTCACGCAGTCACTCATGTGACTCCGAAGTAAAATAGTAAGATTAAACGAGAACTTACCAGTTCGAAGTTTGATCCTTATTTTATGAGGAGTGACGTTGAGGGATTACCTGCCCTCCGCTCCCACCCTCATAATCTAAGAGATCATCTGGTAGTTCTAGTCTTCTACGAGCCTTACTATGTTACTTCGGCTATTTGCTTTCTGTGTTTTCACGCCACTGCTTTGAAGTATGACGCGTATGTGCCTGGCGGGGCTTCTTCACGTAATCCCTCAACGTCACTCCTCAAAACATAAGGATCAAACTTCGAACTGGTAAGTTCTCGTTTAATCTTACTATTTCACCGCACTAAGTGCTGCATTTGCATTAACTCAAATTCACCATTGCTGTCAGCAGCATCTTACCCTAGCAGGCTCTGATTGACAATAGAGAAAATGGGCATGGGTATCAAGATCTCGTGGCAATGTGAGGCCTGCTTGATATATTGGATGAATGTCAAGGACAGTGCTGTTATAGTGCAGAATCTTGATCCTGTCCATCCCAGCACAGAAGAGCGGCACAGGGGTGCAGCAGTAGAGTTGCGATCTTACAGCGGCAGAGACCTGGGTTTGATCCAGACTACGGGCGCTGTCTGTACGGAATTCGTACGTTCTCCCTGCAACCATGTGCGCTTTCTCTGGGTGCACTGGTTTCCGGCCAACCTACAGATTTTTACGTTAATTGGGTTCTGTAAATTGTAAATTGTCCCTAATGTGTAGAATAGTGCTAGTATACAGGGTGATCACTGGTCAGCACGGACTTGATGGGCCAAAGGAACTGTTTCCACGCTGTATCTCTAAAGTCGAAAGTCTGATGAATCTCCTTTCAATAGTTGCAAACCCAGCTTTAAGTGATGACCATGCTCTCAGCTGCCTTGCACCACCAAATAACCCAGTATTTCAGGCCTGCTCTGCAATATCAGAGCACCACCATGAAAACTCAGACTGATTCCACCATTAGGCAGGAAATGGTGTTGGATAGACTGATGGATAGACTGATGGGACTGAAGGCTGATAAATCCCCAGGGCCTGATGGTCTGCATCCCAGGGTACTTAAGGAAGTGGCTCTAGAAATCGTGTAATTATCACTGGTGATAATTTTCCAATGTTCTATAGACTCAGGATCAGTTCCTGTGGATTGGAGGGTAATGTTATCCCACTCTTTAAGAAAGGCGGGAGAGAGAAAATAGGGAATTATAGACCAGTTAGCCTGACATTGGTGGTGGGGAAGATGCTGGAGTCATTTATAAAAGATGAGATAGCCGAACATTTGGATAGCAGTAACGGGATTGGTCTGTGTCAGCATGGACAATGAATTGTGGATAATGAAGTAGATTCTCAAAGTCTACAGAGAGATTTGGGCCATTTGGAAAAGTGGGCTGAAAGATGGCAGATGGAGTTTAATGCTGATAAGTGTGAAGTGCTACATCTTGGTAGGACAAATCAAAATAGGACGTACATGGTAAATGGTAGGGAATTGAGGAATGCTGTGGAACAGAGGGATCTAGGAATAACTGTGCATAGTTCCCTGAAGGTGGAATCGCATGTAGATAGGGTGGTAAAGAAAACCTTTGGTGTGCTGGCCTTTATAAATCAGAGCATTGAATATAGGAGTAGGGAAGTAATGTTAAAATTGTACAAGGCATTGGTAAGACCAATTCTGGAGTATGGTGTACAATTTTGGTCGCCTAGTTATAGGAAGGATGTGAACAAAATAGAGAGAGTACAGAGGAGATTTACTAGAATGTTGCCAGGGTTCCAGCAACTATGTTACAGAGAAAGGTTGAACAAGTTAGGTCTTTATTCTTTGGAGCGCAGAAGGTTAAGGGGGGACTTGATTGAGGTCTTTAAAATGATGAAAGGGATAGACAGAGTTGACGTGGATTAGCTTTTCCCATTGAGGGTAGGGAAGATTCAAACAAGAGGGCATGACATGAGAATTAAGGGACAGAAGTTTAGGGGTAACTTGAGGGGGAACTTCTTTACTCAGAGGGTGGTGGCTGTGTGGAATGAGCTTCCAGCAGAAGTGGTGGAGGCAGGATCGATTTTAACGTTTAAAAGTAAAGTGGATAGGTATATGGACGGGAAGGGAATGGAGGGGCATGGTCTAAGTGCAGGTAGATGGGACTAGGGGAAAACAAATGGTTGGCACGGACTGGAAGAGCCGAGAGGGCCTGTTTCCGTGCTGTACTTGTTAAATGGTTATATGGTTATATGGATTTACGAAGGGGAAATCATGCTTGACTAATCTTCTGGAATTTTTTGAAGATGCAACTAGGAAAATGGACAAGGGAGAGCCAGTGGATGTAGTGTACCTGGACTTTCAGAAAGCATTTGATAAGGTCCCACATAGGAGATTAGTGGGCAAAATTAGGGCACATGGTATTGGGGGTAGAGTGGTGACATGGATAGAGAAGTGGTTGGCAGACAGGAAACAAAGAGTAGGGATTAACGGGTCCCTTTCAGAATGGCAGGCAGTGACTAGTGGGGTACCGCAAAGTTCGGTGCTGGGACCACAGCTATTTACAATATATATCAATGATTTGGATGAAGGGATTCAAAGTAACATTAGCAAATTTGCAGATGACACAAAGCTGGGTGGCAGTGTGAACTGTGAGGAGGATGCTATGAGAATGCAGGGTGACTTGGACAGGGGGGAGTGGGCAGATGCATGGCAGATGAAGTTTAATGTGGATAAATGTGAGGTTATCCACTTTGGTAGCAAAAACAGGAAGGCAGATTACTATCAAAATGGTGTCAAGTTGGGAAAAGGGGAAGTACAATGGGATCTTGGGGGTCCTTGTACATCAGTCTATGAAAGTAAGCATGCAGGTACAGTAGGCAGTGAAGAAAGCGACTGGCATGTTGGCCTTTATAAGAAGAGGAATCGAATATAGGAGCAAAGAGGTCCTTCTGCAGTTGTACAGAGCCCTAGTGAATCCACACCTGTCGTATAGTGTGTGCAGTTTTGGTCCCCTAATTTGAGGAAGGACATTCTTGCTATTGAGGAGTGCATCGTAGGTTTACAAGATTAATTCTTGGGATGGCGGGATTGTCATATGCTGAGAGAATGGAGCAGCTGGGCTTGTTAACTCTGGAGTTTAGAAGGATGAGAGGGGAATTTCATTGAAACATATAAGATTGTTAAAGGTTTGGACACGCTAGAGGCAGGAAACATGTTCCCGATGTTGGGGGAGTCCAGAACTAGGGGCCACGGTTTAAGAATAAGGAAAAAGCCATTTAGAACGGGGGCAAGGAAACACTTTTTCTCACAGAGAGTGGTGAGTCTGTGGATTTCTCTGCCTCAGAGGGCGGTGGAGGCAGGTTATCTGGATGCTTTCAAGAGAGAGCTAGATGGGGCTCTTAAAAATAGCAGAGTCAGGGGATATGGGGGGAAGGCAGGAACGGGGTACTGATTGTGGATGATCATCCATGATCACATTGAATGGCGGTGCTGGCTCGAAGGGCCGAATGGCCTACTCCTGCACCTATTGTCTATTGTCTATTGTCTATTATCATAGCTTTTGTTCAAAGAAGCTTTAAAGAAGTAAAATTGATCTAGTAACCTGTCCACAGGCAAACAACTGGGGTGAAACTGGATGCTGGGCTTATGGGTGTGACAGCAGCTTACAGGTTCATGAACCAGCGACCCCTTCTCAGGATCCAATGATCTGTGATCCCATAATTGACATTCTAGCAGTGACCTTGATATTACCTGGCAGTCGCAACGAGCCAGCCCAGCCTGCTGCCATACTTGATGAGATGGGGTATGGTAGGCTGAAGCCTGCAGAAATAAATAAAAACCCAGAAAGTGCTGTAAAGACTAAACAAGTTATTGACTTTAAACTTTTCTTGACTTTACTGTTTCCATACCCATGCTGCATGACCCACTACATTTGTTGTTTGATTTTTGGCCTATGTCTTGAGCTGTTCAAGTTCATGGAGCACTTCCACCTGAAACTCCCCCTACAGTAACAAAGCAAACTTGAACAACTTTAAATCCTGTATTAAGATGGGAATTAAAAATGTTGATTGCACCATGTTTTCATTTATCTGCATGGGAATCAAAGGTTGCTCAACAGTTTATTATCATCCTAATGACCAGATACTCCCATTATGCTTTTAGCTTGGGATTTCCATAATTTTGACCCATTGCCGATTGAGTAATGGTGATACATAGGCACCTGTTCCATATGTGCTTCATTTGATGAATCCCTCACAAGCTGTAGAAATTTCATACTGAAGCCACATTGTTGACATATACAGGATGGTTGATGGAGGTGCCAATTAAATTAACTGTTTTACCTGAGGCTCGTAGAAAGGCTTTGATAATTCACATGATGCAGTACATTGTATCAGCCCTCTACCATACTCTTGCAACCATCGCAGTAAGTTGTAGGTTCAGATCAGCTTTGGATCAATGTGATCCACTGACTATTGACAGTGGCAGATATGACAGTGATGAATGTCAATGAGAAATGGTTTAGAGCCCCTCTTGTAGGAGATTATAATTGTGTGTCACTCGTGTGGTATGAATATAGTGTGCCATTTATCAGTGGTTGAAATGCTGATAAGGGCCTGTTACATTAGAGAACGTTACTCTTCATTTAATCCATAACACAGTCCACAGATGAAATCAGGAGTCAGCTTTCTTCATCATCTCGACCATAGACTTTGTCCTGCTATTTTTAATTTTCCTCTTCATCCTTTTTTCTCCATTTGTGGAACCATGAAGATGAATTGTGCCTATGTAGCAGCCAGGTTAAGCAGGGTACAGAACAAAGTGATGTGGCACCGGTCGCTCCCTAGGATATACTGCAGTGGGCAATCAGATTGGTGCAGTCACATTGAGCCTTTCACAATATTCCATATCATGTGTTTCTTCCAATTATAGGTGCACTGGACAGTTGCAACGATTCAGGGAGTTGCCCATGTTTCCCAAACCAGCAGTTAGTTGCGTGTAATATCTGATATATGGCAAGCACAGCATATCGCTTGAGAATTAATGGGTAATGTGTGCTCCTCCAGGGCATGGGATTTATCGTGTGGGAGGAACAGTAAATGCTGGCTTATAACGAAGATAGACACAGTGCTGGAGTAATTCAGCAGTTCAGGCAGCATATCTGGAGAAAAGGGATGGGTGACGATTTGGGTCAGATCCTTTCTTCAGACTGAAAGTAGTGGGAGGGGGAACTGAGGTAGGAAAAGACCAGAACAATTCAGGGCCACCAACAGATGACCAAGGATGGGAGGAGCCCATAATGGCCATTGATGATTGAGGAAAAGGAGATAACGAGGAGATACAGGGATGCGGACAGTGGTACAAATAGGATGGCTTGGGTGGGAGTGGGGGAGCAGGGGGAGTGGGGGGGAGAGGGAATGCAGGTGTTACTTGAAATTAGATAAATCATCATTCATACCGCTGGGTTATAGACTGCCTAAGCGAAAGCAATTTCTCCAGAGATGATGCTTGACTGCTGAGCTACTCCGACTCTTTGTGTCTGTCAATATCAATAGCACAAACTATTTTCAAAGGCCCATAACCCCACATTTCCATCCGTCAATCCCTGATCTATGGTAATGCCTACTTTGGCACATCCAGCCCCCGAAGCTGCCTGCTTCCTCCTGCTCTTCACCCTAGATATTATGTGTATGGTTCACACAAGGTGTTAGGTGCAGTCACTCAGTTAATTTGGTGGGATAAGAGTCAAGAATTGGCCACTAGGGGCGCCGCACTGAAGGCAGCCTCTGCCTACAGTCTGTTTGTTTTTCTATCTTTTTTTTATTTTTAGTTAGTTTTAAAAGTATGTTTCTTTAGTTTCTTTAGCTTTTCTATGTGGGGGAAGGGGCTAGGGTAAAGGGAAACCGTTTCCCAGTCACTTCCTGGCGAGGACGCGACTATTCTCTGAGTCACGTCCTCGCCCCCCTCTCGCGGCCTACCACCTGGATTGGAGCGGCCTTTCCTATCGGGGACTCCAGCAGTGGCGGCGCAGCGCTGGATTCACCGTGGAGAGGGCGATGCCTTACCTGGGATAGCCCTTGAAGCTCTGGAGTGTTGGGCCTGCTGCCTCAACATCGCGGAGCTGTGGTTTGAAGAGCTTCCAACGCGGGCGGCGCTGACTTCAACATCGCGGAGTCCTGGAGTCCTTTGCCGAGGGCCGCCAGCATTGAATCTCCACCCGGCGTGGCCTGTGGACTTTGGGAGCCGCGGACTCCTGTAGGAGGTGGCCGATTCATATGTCCAAGCCATGGAGGATGTCCTCCAGTCCCGATGTCGGACTTCCATCACCCCGGCGAGCGGGCCTGAACTTCGGGCCGCTCGTAGCAGCGACAGCAGGGGTTCGAGAGCCCCCCGACCACGGGAGGACAACAGAGGAGGATGACTGAATTTTGGAGCCTTGCCTCACAGTGGGAACTTTGATCCCACTGTATGGCGATGTCTGTGTTAAGAAACTATCGTTTTCTGTGCTCTTTATTATTCCTATGGATGTATGGCGACCACACATTTCACTGTGCCAATTGGTACATGTGACAAATAAATGTATCTTGTATCTTGTATCTTGTATCTTGAATTAAAATTACAAGGGAATTGGTATTATCAAGCCAGTTGTTAATTTGGTGGGATTGGCAGATGGTTTGATTTACTGCTGTGTGTGATCTGTGGACCTGTGCAATCTAGTTGGGAAAGTAGTGCAAGGTGTGCTGGTGTGCTCAGAAAATGATTCAAAATTGTAATCTGCCATGTGGGAGGAAATATTATCATGTGTCCAATTTCTTGGCAAATCTAATTTGGGGTATTTTATCAGATTCAACAGCTTTAATAACTTCTGCCACATTCTCATCATTTACAGATCAAAATATTTCCTGAAAAAAAAAAGTCTGAAAATTATAACATTAAAAAAAATCCAAACTTTCTTGACTCATTTAATTTGAATCTCCTGCATGCTGCCTGCAAAATGTTGCCTCCTTCTGGCACCATCTAAGGAATATTTTAATTGTACCTGTATTTCACCATATTTGTGTATGTAATAGAATAACTGAACCTAACTTTAATCAAAGATTTATGACCAGCTTCCGTTCATCATGAATATGTGAATTCTCTGCAAAATCTGCCTCCATCAGTGCCAAGCTGCTCTGTCAGAGTGAGTCAAATTGCATTAATTCCATTAGAAAAGATTTAATAGTGAAGCTGAAAGAAAGTATATGAGTCATAGTGTAAGGCTCTACTGATGAAATAGGAGCTACCCTGGGGAATCCAGAGGTTATTTCTCTTTTAATTCTGCAGTTAATAAACTGAAAGGTATCTCTTTGGAATGCATTCATCACAGGGCTTTTTCACATTCAGTAAATGAACCATCTATATTTAATATAGGTAATGTTTGATCTGACTGGCCAAAAAAAAATGGAGATCAAGTTTTAATCTATTTTGTACTTCATCAAATGCAGATGTGTGTTTGATTGCTACAAGCGAGGAATTAAAGAAGATTTAACAATTACTTTGTGGATTATTAAATAATTTAAAAGACAGTAGTGTGGATTTCATCATTGAACTGCCAAAATCATCTCCCACCCTTGCTTGAAGACGAGCTTCCTTTAAAAGTTCCAATTGTTGTTCCCATTTAAGAGAACAGTTGCCTCATGGCTTCTCCTACTTCTTCGGGGCTGGAAACAATCCTTATATCATTACTTTTTATCTGCATGTTGCCGCATTTTGCTGCCTCCAATAGGGTAGGTGTGCGTTCGAGGTGCATTCCAAAATCTGAAAGAAATGCTTGAAGGAACACAACATGTAATAATGAGAGTGTTCCGCATGTGCTATTTGTCAAACGAACATTCAAACCAATGTCTTGCCAGGCCTAATTGTTGGTATGGAAGATCCCGCGACACTATTCATACTCTAGCATGACAACACCATAAAGAGCAGCCATCGCCAACTTTGTAAACACAAGACAAATTATCTGATCTTACATCTAATTGATGTATGTTGGATCTAGTTGTGTGCAAATAGGCTGTCAAATTTCTCCATTACCAAATGCACCAGTATCAACATTTCAAAAGTACTATCTGGACCGTGTTGAGGTGAATATAAGATGTTCCACTAAAGTCCTTTTATTGTTCTTCTGATCTTTTCTGTTTTATTTTCCTTCTTTGGTTCAACCTTTCACTATTCCTTTTCCTTTCCAATCTTCCTTATTTTTTTTATTAATTGGGCAGCTAAGGTCTATTTTGTTCAACAAACTCCATTTTTATTTCCTGCTAGTCACCTCTGTTTAGAACTTTATGTGCTTTGTTTGATGTGCTAGAATGTCTGTATCAAAACAAGCTTTATTTAACAGGCCGTCTGAATTATTAATGTGCATTTGAGCAGGATGTGAGTATCATGTTTGGCTGAAATCTGCACTAACAAGGTTGAGGAAAGGAATACTTTGGAGGTAAGAGCATGCCGTTCTACTGGAACCCTTATACCGATTGCTACTATGAAGATGTAGATAGATCACCCTTCTCATCTTTGCATGTTGGAATTCTCACCAGCAAATTCATTTTGTTCATTATTTATAGATTCAAAAGGAAACTTATGTTCTTCATCTGCCAAAACGGAGAATTCAGTAATTGGCACCAGACTGACTATCGCAACCTGACAATTAGCGGCGTCTCATGTCTTGTGTGTTGTGGATGAGCCAGTCATAAGTAGGCATTTTAATTTAATAAAATAATGGGAATTATAATAATTCAATGTAGCACACAAATGATGTATGATATTCTGACCCATGTATCCCCATATTTAAAAAAAAATAGTTACATTAAATATGCATGTTGTATTTATAAAATTAAAAAGGACAGAAGATAATCTAATCTCCTCTGCTGCATTTCAGGTAAAATTCAGATATTGTAAAACATGTTGATCAGTTTGAATGCCAATATCGACTCTTGAAACAATTCCATCTCTGCAAATAACTTCTTTATTAATGTCAAATGTTTCAACTTCCAATGCCAACAGCAGAATGCTCACATTACCCCACCTTGCGAATGTAAGTTTATAATCGCATGAGCTGAAGACTGCAATGGACACATTTCCAAACATAAATCTATTCCATAAGCATTTTAGGGGAAGATGCCAAAAATCTAGTCTGGTGTGGGTTTTTTGCCTTTGCACATGTCTGACGTTTGAACTTGATGCCTTGTTAAATTCCCACACCTAGTTTTTTTTATGCAGCCTGCTGTTTGATGTACAACAAAAATGCGTTTTTCTTTTGGAAAGAATGGCATGCTGGTTTATTTATATTCAGTTACCAAATCATCAGGATTTTCTTGTTCACTGGTTTTATGACAGTGCCTATAACAGATGAAATTTTACCTCATTTTCCACATGCCAGAAATAACATGGATGTTGTCTACTTGACTGAAATTTATTAGTTATTGGAATTTACATCTATAGTAATCCTTCAAGAATCAAAGGAAAATCACAGGGCATATCAACTTTCTCCATGAAAAAATATCTATTCGACTTTGTTTCAAATCAAATCATTACCAGACCAGGGGTATTTGGTAAATACTTCAGAGGCTGTGAGTTGTAATTTATAAATCCAGAATTAAGGGAAAGAGAGAAAGCACCAAAGGACAGTTGGCCAGAAGGACTGCCAGGGGAATTAGGTCATTCCTTGTGCATGTAGAACCTTTGCAAGGTGGACAAGTCATGGTCAGAAAAGATTCAAAGGTTTCAAAGGTCTTTTATTGTCACATGTACCAATTAAGGTACAGTGATATGCAAATTACCATACAGCCATTCGAAAAAAAGCAACAAAACACACAACAACATAAAAGTTAACATAAATATCACCACAGCGGATTCCCCACATTCCTCACTGTGATGGAAGGCAAAAAAGTCCAATCTACTTCTTCTTTATTCTCCCAAGGTCAGGGCGGTCGAACCATCCGTCGGTGCGATCGAAGCTCCCACAGCCGGTGATCGAAGCCCCCGCGTCAGGACAAACGAAACTCCCGCATCGGGGCGATCGAAACTCCCGCGTCCAGGCAGTCGAAACTCCCGCGTCTTGGAGTTCCCGAAGTCAGTCTCTGATCAGAAACTGCGAGCTCCGTGATGTTAGGTCCGCAAGCACCAACGGTTGGAGCTCCGAGTTCGACCCATGGCAAAGCGATCACGAGTTACACGATGGTAAGTTACACTGATGATTGAAAATGGATATCCATAGTGACCAAAACTTGGTGGAAATCAGTAAAAGCAACCAGGAGATCAGGTAGGTTTAGGTGGACTGAGCGGAGGTATATATCACCTATAAATAGAAACAGCGGATACAGTAGATGAGGTTGGAGGAGATGCAAGTGAACCGCTGCATCACCTGAAAAGACTGTTGAGGCCCTTGGATGGAGTCGAGGGGGGAGGTATAGGGACAGGTGTTGCAAATCCTGTGGCTGCAGGGGAAAGTACCTGGGGAGGGGGTGGTTTGGGTGGGAAGGGACGAGTTGACCAGGGAGTTGTTGAGGGAACAGTCTCTGCAGGAAGCGGAAAAGGGTGGAGATGGGAAGATGTGGCTAGTGGTGGGATCCTGTTGTACGTAGATGGCGAAAATGTTGGGGTATTTTTCAGTAACCTTTATCAGATTACTGTTCAGTCTTCGTGGTTGGAAGGTAAACAACCAAAACCTGTCCAATCTTTCTCCCATGATTCTAGTAATTATTTTGCCCTGCTCTAGAGCCTTAGTATCCTCATTATAACACAGAGACTAGTACTGAGCACAGTCCAATCCACATGATTAGTGAAACATAGATTTCCAGAGTACAACCTTGAGATGCGTTACCAAATAGAATTATCTTAAAATGTTGAGATTGTAATGAGAGTCAAAGAGATACAGCACAGCAACGGGCTCTTCAGCCCACCAAGTCCACAACAAACATCTACAACCTATTTACACGTATTTCCACCAATCCTACATGAAATGTATTTTTAATATGTTTAAATTATTAATAATTTTTACTTTAAATTATTTTAACTGATTGGCAACACCATTGAGGGCCTGTCCCACTTGGGCGACCTAATCCGCGAGTTCTGGCGAGTTTGCCCTCGATTCATATTCGCAGCATGGTCGACACGAGGTCGTAGGAGGTCTTTATAAATCTCCTTCATGCTCGAGAGTGGTCTCCGCGTACTTGAGGCCTCAACTAGGTCGCGCCGCTTTTTCAATCTGTTAAAAAATGCCTGCGAGTGAAAAAAGGTCGCCATGGAAAAATCAATACTTTTTTTACTCGTAGGTTTAGTCATAGTAGGTCGTAGTAGTTCGGCATGTTAGTCATAGGTAATCGAGGGTAGTCGAAGGTAGATAATCTTCACCATAGTCGAATGGAGGTCAAAGGGAGGTTGAAGGAGGTCATCTTCACTTTCCACTATTCGGTGTCCAATTTTCCCGAAGTTAGACGTAGCTAGTCGAAACTGGTCTTCAACATAGTCGAAGGAGGTCTTCTACATAGTCGAAGGAAGTCTTCAACGTCATTTTTTCAAACTCTTCTAAACTCGCCAATTAGGTCGCCCAAGTGGGACAGCCCCTTTAATGTTACAACAATCTGTAATCTCTTGTAAATGGACTGCTTCCCTGAGCTATTAATGTGATTTAAAGGTTCCAGTAATTAAAATGTCCTTTAGTTGCATTAATATTATTGCCATTATATAACTGAAAGCATAGAACCTATTTGGTTTTTAGTCATCTGCAAGAGACGGGTGTTGACTGGCAAGGCCAACATTTAATGGTCATCCTTAAATGCTCTTTAGGTGGAAATATTCATCTCTCTCACTGCAATCTTTGTGCTAAATATATGTACAGAGTGAAGCTCCCGCACTTTGATCCAATGACAATGAACGAATGCGATATTTCCAATTAGAGTGCCAAAATGACTATAGAGAGCTTGTAGCTAATGACGTTCCCACAAACCACCTGCCATGATCCTTTCAGCTAGTGGAGGTTGCAAAATGGAAACATGGTTCAGATGGCTCATATATAAAACATAAATATTATGGACATAAATGTCATGAACCACAAGCTATTACCAAGAGTTCAAATTATTCCTTTATTTAGGAAATTGTGATACCTGACCGATAAGCTCTTCAAAGTATACACAGAATAAAGCAAACTGAGATCAAGCTACAAAACAGGCTACAAACTACTGCAAGGATTCAGATGGCTTATGTATGGAATAAATAGATTGCCAGAGGAGATCAGCGACTGGAATCTAATCAATGGGTTCAGGTATCTTATATTCAGAAGTAAAGGCAGAAAATGCCAGAAACATTCAGCAGATCGGTTGTATATGTGGAAAGAAAAACAGAATTAACAAAGAGTTTGATTCTGTTTCTCTTTTCATACAAACTACCTGACCAGCTTAGTAATTGCAGTGTTTTCCACCTAAATTTTAGATTTTCCAGCAGCTGCATTTTTTATTACAGTAGCTGCCTTGTATTTTCACATGAAAAATTGATTAAAATGAATGGGACACTAATCCTGTTCTCAACCTTTAACAAACTATTGGAGCCTTAAGATAGTTTTAGTCATCTCCGTCATGCGACACTCCCGAACTTGATCATCTCCATCACGCTGAGTCATGTACGTCACATGAGTATTTTATGCTCATAATGTGTAAAATAATACAACAATTACCATAATTATCAATTGTAATTGATAAATGAACAGTATGGGTCTGCCTATTCATCTGGTTAATATTGTTTTAGAGGAAGTTGGTGAAATGTTATGTGACGGTTTCAATTCTTGCTGAAAATCACCACTTTTTTCGGCAGTAAACTGTTTCGAAGGTTTAAAATCAATGCATTAGATGGAAAAAGTATTTTTTTGTAGTTTATTTGAGGAAGATACTCTATAATTTGAAAGTGTGACAAAAATTTGAATTTATATTCTTAAATCAGTTATATTTTACAATGTTGCTCATTATAAAAATGCGACGGATATGATTGAATGCAATGGCCAACCTAGCAAAAGAAGAGAAAAAAATACATTAATTTCTCTAAAAGATTGCGCCAAACATATCTTTTCCCATAGTAGAGATGTTCATCTATGTGAAAAAATGTCAAAAATTTAAGTTTTATAATCGGGTTTCCAGAAACTAAAAAGTAGACACTTACTGAAGAATCACCCTTATATGTAAAGTCTCTGCCACAATCGAGACCTCACTTGCATCCTGGACTCCAGCTCACATTCCACCTCATGAGCAGATGCCAGATCATCAGGAGTGCCGAACAATCAGGTGCTGAATTATCAGGAAGAAATAGTGAGTGGCATGGTGGCGGCAGAGTTGCTGCCTTGTAGCACCAGTGACCCGGTTCCATCCTGATTATGGAGTTTGTACGTACCCTCTGTGACCGCATGGGTGTTCCCCGGATGCTCCAGTTTCCTCTCACATTCCACAGATGAACAGGTTCATTGGCTTTGTTGAAAATATGTAAATTGTCCCTAGTGTGTAGGATAGTGCTAGTGTACAGGGATCGCTGGTCGGTGCGGATTCCATAGGCCAAAGGGGCCTGTTTCCGGGCTGTATCTCTAAACTAAAAAACTACGTTGAATGCATTGCCAGTGCAGTTTCAAATGGCACAGTTACCATTAATAGTGCATGGCAACAAGAATGTCAGGACTGGGAACAAAATTGCCAAAGTTTGAAATTTGCAGGAAAATCAGTGAAGGTGTTCGAACAAGAAGAGATTTTGAATGAAATCACACCATTATTGAGATAGGATGTTATGAGAGATAAGTAGGGAATAGAGAGTTAAGAAATAGAAAATAATTTAACATTCCGGTAGGAGTCAAAGGTTCAAAGGTTCTTTATTAGTCACATATACCAATTGGTGTAGTGAAATGCGGATTGCCATTGCAGCACATAAAAAAAAAACAACATAACAATAATAAAGACATTTAAACATAAAACACATGAAGAATCACCCTTATATGACAGTGAGTCATGTAGTAGCTTCTTAAAAACAGAATACAGAATAGTAGCTTTTGGAAAACAGAATACCCCCTGTGTGCCTGGGTCCTGGACTATCTCACCGCCAGGCCCCAGGTAGTCAAGATGGGAGAAAATACATCGAAGTCACTCACCCTGAGCACAGGATCTCCCCAGCATTGCATCCTCAGCCCCCTACTGTACTCCCTGTACACACATGACTGTGTGGCTAGGTTCAGCTCCAACTCTGCTATCAAGTTTGCTGATGACACTGTGGTGGTGGGCCTGATCTCCGATAACGATGAGAAGGCCTACCTGGAGGAGGTGGCTGATCTGGCACTCTGGTGTCAGGACAACAGCCTCCTCTTGAATGTCAAAAAAACTAAGGAGCTGATCGTTGACTTTAGGACGACACAACATCCGAGGACGTACACACCATTGAAGATAAATGGGGATACTGTGGATAGGGTGAGCGGCTTTAAATATCTGGGAGTCCACTGAGAAGAGGATCTGACATGGACATCACACGCTGCTGCACTGGTGAGTAAGGCAAGACAGCGCCTTTAGGGTAAGGGGGGGGGGACTTCCGGTGGCGCCATGGAGCACTGAACAGGCGCAGCATTTAGCTCCGCTCCCGAAATATGCGCTAATTCGCTTAAAAAGCCGGCTTGGAAGACGGGACCGATTTTAAAGTACTTACCGGAGCTGCCTGACGTCGCACTGGTGACGTCATCAGAAATCGCCGTGAAAATAACGGTGGTTTAAGGCACTTTTAAATGAAAAAAGTGATTCCTTTCCAAAGCCCTCAAAGATCCATTACAAAACATCTTTTGAAAAATCAGCAAGCATCTGAAGAATTAATTTCTGAATTAGCCTCTGAAATGGCTACTAGGGCCGCAAAGGCTGAAATGGCTACAAAGGACAAAGAGCTGGAAGAAATAAAGCAGTCGGTAAGAGAGTTAAGTGGCGAGATTGCTGCTGGGAATGAAAGTATGATGGAGAACACTAATTGTGGAAATCAGAAAATTATTGACTCAATTGGTAATTTAAGTAAACGAATTGATGATGTTGAAGAGGAGTTAACTGTGAAAATTGATCGGGTGGAAAAAGATTGCAAGGAGAAGTATGACTGTTCTCCAAACTACTACAGCATATCACTGCTATGAAAGATATGGAAACAATGTTGGTAGAAATGTCTGAAGATATGCGGAGAATGAAGAAAGTTCAGGAGCGTGTCTTGCAGCAATTGGCTAAAATGACTGATAAATGCCTTGATTTGGAAGCACGTTCAAGACGGCAGAATTTAAGAATAGTTCGAGTGACAGAGGGAAAGGAGGGGAACGATCCTCGTGAGTTCACTGCCAACTTACTTAAACAAGTATTCAACCTGCCTGTTGAACCGAAAATAGATGTGGCACATCGGGTGCGAAGAGCACAATCAAGGCAAAGAGCCCCTCCAAGACAGATCATAGTAAAATTTCATGACATTTCAGCTTTGGAAGATATTATGAAAAAAATCCTATACGGAAAGAATATGATGTTTGGGGAGGATACTCTCAGATTCTTTAGAGATTATCCAATCGAAATCGCTAAAAAACGAGAATTGCTTTCAAAGACAAGACAGATCCTGAAAGGAAATCAAAATGTAAAATATGATATAATGTACCCTGCAAAAATGAGGATTACTTATAAGGGTAATGAACGTGCGTTTACTGACCCAGAAGCAGCATACAAATATGCTCAATACATCGTAAAAGAGATAAGTGGCTAAGTAAATCATCACGATGGTCAGGACAAGGTTCTTTATTCTACATATATCGGCCGAGGGGAAGCTGAGAAATATGACTTTTTAAAAGACTAAGATGACGGAGCTTCTCCACGAGGCGGTGTCTAGACATCTTATCTTCTTTGGAATGCTAATTCAAGGACATTCTTTGTTCCACCTCAAATGAAATACGGAAAAACAAGGAGAATGGAGAATTTAATACAAACTGACTTGAAAATAAACTTTATGAATCAAAGTATTTTATAATTTTAATCCTACACTAATACAGAAACTACTGAACTAACATAGCAATAGCAATTGAATTTAATGCACACTGTTATAATGGTATAATGTAATAATGAATTATAATGATTAACTCCCCCGGGGGGGGGGGGTTTATTTTAATTGTTAATGAATGTTATTGCCATAGAGGGAGTTTCAGGATTCCTGGGATGTCAGGATGTCTTATGAAGAAAACTATAGACTCGGTATAACTCTCTGGAATTTAGGAATAGATAATTAAGGGGTTGGACAGTCTACTTGTTCCCGAAAAGGACAAGTCACAGCTAACCTTTAAGACCGAGATAGAAAGACTATGGTGATAACTCTACAGGTTTGAGGCCAGTTATTGGCTATATTTAAGTGAGGATGTGGGAAGGGGATCAGATTCAGGTACGGGACTGAGGGATGATCAGCCAACATGCGGTGCAGGCTCGAAGGGCTCCTGCATTTTTCTGTTTCAATGTTTCTATGTCCACCCATACATACTAAAAAAACAACCAGTTATGCAGGAGGAAAAGATTCAGACACTGGGCAAACTATTCTGGTTAACCCCTTCCAACCAGCAGCTTATTATTACTGAATGTGAAGCAAACGTAAAAACTGTTAGCATAAAGTAAATTGTAGATAATCTGAAGACTTAGTCAGATAAGACTCAATTTAGATATATAAATTGTAATTTTATTATATATAATTTGGTTTTGAATTGGCCCCTCCTCCCTTTTGCAAGGTTTGTCAAGGAAGCAGAGCTAAATGTATATTAACAACAACGGAAGTCAATAAATTTGTAACTACCACCATTAGGTGGCTATTTCTTTACAGTGTCGTCATTTTTAGACACTGTAATACCACTTTTTAAAAAAAAATGTTGTCACATAATTTCACACTTTTTTGTCTTTTTGCTTAAAAACAATTTTAAAAGGGATGTAGCAACAGAACTTAATAGCCGCGAATGCTCCCCCAACATCCAGAGTCCTGAGGCATTTTGTTGCACCATATGACTTAAAGGTATCAAAGTAATTTAAAATGCAAAATTAAAAAAGAAAATTGGAGGAATCACATTTTGCAGTTGGAACATAAGGGGTGCTAACGAACCAATTAAAAGGGGTAAGATTTTCGCACAATTGAAATCACTTAATTCAGACATAATTTTCTTACAAGAAACACACCTGAAACTACAAGCACATACTAGATTGAAGGCAAATTGGATGGTTAAACATATCATTCTTCATATATCTCTAAATCTAGAGGTACTGCAATTATTATTCGTAAAGGTATACCATTTAAATCAAAGAATATCATAACAGATAAAGAGGGGAGATATCTCATAGTTACTGGAGAGATCCATTCTACCCCAATCACCATGATAAATATTTATGCGCCTAATTTTGATAATCCCCAATTTTTAAATAAAATCCTGAATATAATTTCAGAGTTTAATTATCGAAATGTGATAATTGGGGGAGACTTTAATTGCATTTTAGGTCCTTACCTGGACAAATCTGCACAACAAAAGAGGCATAACATAAAATCTAAAACTAGTGAACTCCTAAATACATACATAAAAAACACAAATATAACATGTTTGGAGGATCGCTAACCCAGCTGGAAGGGAATACTCGTTTTACTCAATGGTACACAAAACTTATTCACGTATCGACTACTTTTTAGTGGACACAAAATTAATTCCTTACACAATGAACCCAAAATATCACAACAGCATCATCTCTGAACACTCCCCGTAAACATTTTTGTTAACTAGAAGGAATGCCCAATTAAAGATCGTTTTGGAGGTTTAATCCTCAAATCCTAAATGATCCACAAGGTGGTATATATCTAAAACATCAGATGGAACTTTTTTTTGAGACCAACGACGCCCCAGATATTTCACCCGCTTTACTATGGGAATCTTTTAAGGCATTTATCAGAGGATCTATAATTTCATATCAAACTTTTCAAAATAAAAAGAACAAGAATGAACAAATGCAGTTAGAAGAACGAATTAGACAATTGGACCTAGATAATGCTAAAGAGCCAACTACAGATAAACATAATATAATAACAATATTGAAATTTAAATTAAACAGAATATTATCTGCAAAAGTTATAAGAATATTTCAAATTGCAAAACAGGAAAATTTTGAATTCGGTGATAAACCTCATAAACTTTTGGCACGTCATCTGAAAAAACGGGAAAAAGATCATCTGATTTTAAAGATTAAATCAGATATAGGTGAATTGTTAACATTACCTAATGATATCAATAAAAGATTTGCTCAATTTTATCAAAATTTATATACATCTAAAACGTCAGCAGATAGTACTAAAGTTATAAAGTTTTTGGATAGTTGTAATCTCCCAAAACTTAATCTGCTTGAACAAGAGGGATTAGGAGCACAGGTCTCAATTAAGGAAATAGAAGAAACAATAAATTCTCTGAAGAATGGTAAAACACCATTTAGTAATAGATTTAGTAATGAATTTTATAAAAGATTTTATGAGATAATTTCACCAAGTTTACATAAAATGTATACATATGCTGTCAAAGAACAAACATTACCAGAAACATTAGCGGAAAAAGATAAAGATTTAGAAGACCCTGGCTCATACTGTTACATCGCACTGTTAAATACAGATCAAAAATTATTAGCGAAAATTTTAGCAAGAAGATTAAGTAAATATGTTAGCAAATTAATAAATGCAGATCAAACGGGGTTTATACCCAAGAGATACTCATGCAATAATTTGAGACGTCTGTTTAATATAATGCATTCATACAAAACTGAAGAACAAGACATCAATTATTTCATTGGACGCTTTTTCATTGGACGCAGAAAAAGCATTCGATGTATGGGATTACCTCGTTAAAAAAGTATTGCAAAAATTTCAAATGGGAGAGAATTTTATCTCATGGGTAAAACTATTATATGACAGGCTGACTGCTAGAATATTAACTAATAACATGCTGTCTCCGAAATTCAATTATCCAGGGGCAATAGACAGGGATGCTCACTATGACCTCTGCTACTTGCTCTTCTAATAGAACCCCTAGCTGAAAGCATTAGAACACATCCGAATATCCATGGTTATAATACAAAATACTCAAATAACAAAATATCATTATATGCAGATGATGTACTACTGTATATTACAAAATTGCAAATCAGTATACCAAATATATTAAATCTAATAGAGGAATTTGGATCCTTTTCTGGATATAGAATAATTTGGAATAAAAGTGAAATTATGACGATAAAACCTCAAGACTCGACACACCTGTTAAAATTCCCTTTTAAAACAGAAAAATTTAAATATTTGGGAATCGAAATCACCAGAAAATATAAATCTTTATTCAATGCAAATTATATGCCCCTGCTTATTAAATTAAATGCCCTGATTAAATTTTGGAAAACTCTTCCGATGTCTTTAATAGACCGAATAAATGCTATAAAAATGATCTTCCTACCACAAATGTTATATTTATTCCAATCAATACCAATATACTTACCTAAAAAGTTTTTTAAAAAAAACTGGATTCTGATATCACAAATTTTATATGGGACTACAAATCTCATAGAATTCAAAGAAGACATTTGTGCAAACCTAAAGAATTTGGTGGATTAACACTCCCTAAGTTTTTGTATTATTATTGGGCAGCAAATGTCAAAAATGTAATTCACCTGTTGGACAATTCTGCCCAACGGGTGGATTGGATAGTAACAGAGAGAGAGGATTGTTCCCCTTTTAATATAGGAGCGATCCTTCTCTCACCAATAAAACTGAATAATAAAATATACAGGAAAAATCCAATTATTCATAGTACTATTAGAATTTGGAAACAAATAAAATTAACCCTTAAATTAAGAAATCTATCGCTTCTCTCTCCCATAGTTTATAATCCGTCGTTTAAATCATCCATTATTGATAAATCACTTACACATTGAGAAAGAATAGGAATTAAAACGTTTGGAGACATGTATGAAAATGGAAATTTTTTATCATTCCAACAACTACAACTTAAATACAATCTGAGAAGTAATCAATATTTTAAATATTTTCAAATCCGTGATTATTTGAAAAAATATACACAAGAATACCAAACTTTGACTCCAGACCTATTAGACGAAGTTATGAATAGAAAGGCGGACTCAACTAACTTAATATCATACTTGTGTAATATCATCCTATATATAGAAATACCATCATCCAATAGAATTAGAAGAGATTGGGAACAAGAACTAGCAATAAAAATCTCGAAAGAGAGTTGGGATAAATACTTGCTATGTGTGCATAAATGCTCGATCAATGTAAGACATATTCTAATCCAATTTAAAATCCTACACAGATTATATTATTCGAAAACTAAAATAAGTAAAATCTTTCCAAATGTTTCCCCCATTTGTGATAAATGTCTATCTCAAGAAGCAACTATAGCACATTCCTTTGTTTTTTGCATAAAAATCCAAAAATTTTGGAATGAAATCTTTGAAATTTTTACAAAATTATTTAAAATAAAATTGAAACCGAACGCAGAATTGATTATTTTTGGAACAATGGAAGTCGGCTCTGAGCTGACTTCGTTCCAAAAGAGTTTCCTTAATTATGGCTTAATAATGGCAAAAAACCTCATACATAAATTCTGGAAAAACGCTCCCACACCAACGGTAAAAATGTGGATTTCAAATATGTCTGAAATGCCACACCTCGAAGACATGAGATTTGTCCTAGCAGGCAAATCAAACCAATTCCAAAAGACTTGGTCTCCATTTATCAACTTACTCCAAGCACAGGGTGCAACATAACTTTGAAAATAAACGGTTTCAGGACCTGGTGAGGGGTGTGTAAAGATATGTACTTCCCTTTTATCTTATCTTATTTTCTTATTTTTTCTTTTTTCTATTTTTCTCTTTCCCTTTTTTAATTCTTTTTTATTCTTGCTCGCATTCTGTCTTTACGGGCTCTTCCTTTTCACTTTTTCACGCACTTACTATCTTATCTGACTTTCTCTAATTTTCTTCTTCTTCTTTCTGTTACTCTCCTATTATTAAAGTTTAAAACAAGAAGTGGTACATGAAATGTATTATGTTATTTTTGGCTTATACTACTGTACTGTACATTACTTCTAATAAAATGAAGGAAAAAAAGAAAGAAAAAAAAGATAAATGGGGATATTGTGGATAGGGTGAGCTGCTTTAAATATCTGGGAGTCCACATCTCAGACAATCTGACATGGGCATCACACGCTGCAGCACTGGTGAGTAAGGCAAGACAGTGCCTTTACCACCTCAGGCAATTGAGGAAATTCATAGTGTCTCTGCGGATCCTCCAGTGCTTCTACTCAGTGGCTGTGGAAAGCATCTTGTCTGGAAACATCATAATTTGGTTTGGGAACTGCTCTGCCCAGAACAAGAAGGCTCTGCAGAAAATAGTGCGTTCGGCCAAACGCACTATGGGAACGACACACTCGCCCTCCTGCAGGAACTATACAACAGAAGGTGCAACTCCAGAGCCAACAAGATCATGGGGGACCCCTACCATCCCAACAACAGACTGTTCCAGCTGCTGCGGTCAGGCAAACGCCTCCGTTGCCATGCTGTGAAAACAGAGAGGATAAGAAGGAGTTTCTTCCCAGAGGCCATTAGGACTGTAAACTCACATCTCACCAGGGACTAACTTACTGTACCAATTTACTGTTGTGTGGTGTCTTTTTAAATTGCTGTTTCTTCTTTTTTTTATCTCCCACAAATATGTAATTCTGATTCTGTTCCATTCGGTTTTGTAGTTTTTTGCACAATCCGCAAGCATTGCCACTTTTCCATTCACTGCACATCTTGTATGCGTATGTGATGAATAAACTTGATGACTTGACTTGAACCTGGGTATAATACGGGTTGGTACTGACAGTGAGGGGACAATGTCATACTGTGAGGTAGAGGGATGGGACAATGAGGGAGTAATGAGGGAGAGTGAGGGAACAATAAGGGCAGTGAGGTGGACTGCGGGGACAATGAAAGACAGTGAGTTAGAGTACGTAACCATGTGTCATCATGTGCTACACGTGCGCCGTCAGCAGGTCAGCATATGCCATCAGTACGTCAGTGTGCGTAAGGGATATGTCATGCAGGTGGCGGGCGAGGATTTTGAGCTTTCCAAAATCCTGAGGCGCCGCGCGTTACCGCACATCACTGCGTACGTCACCACGCCTCACCAAGCGCCATGCGCTCATCACGACGTGCCAACCAATTTTTAGGATATCGCGTAAATGACGCGCAAATGATGCCCAAGTGGGACAGGCCCTTTAATCTTTAAACATAACAAAACAAGCACTATCTAATTTTAGACCTTCAAATGGTTGGCCTACAGAATCGATTTGAATTGTAAATGCGATCCTCAGCAGAAACATTTTATGCCACTAATATTTTTAAATATTGGATTCCTGACAGGTAGTCATTGATTCAATCAATGGTCACTTGTCGTGTCATGACAATGGTCATCTGTACAGTACACCGTGGATGTCTCAATAGTAATCATGTATTCTTTCCACTGACTAGTCAGCACTCAACAACGATGTTATAACTAAATTTGAGGAAATGTTTTTTGTTATTTGGATTAAGCAGACTAGTTCAGAAAAGGTAGTGAATTTTTGTGTTAAGGGTCATTTTCTTAATATAACACAATGATCTTGATCTGGCCAACAGATCAGCATTGCATGAACATTTATCTTAAAGCGCTCGTAATATTTTTGAGTTCAATGGATTGTTTGAGATGGAGAAACTCATCAACATCACTAAGATTTTAGATTTGAGTATGACTGATTGCATCCGATGAGATAAAAATCATCCATGATAATCTGGGCAGATCTTCTAATGGAAAACCACAACAGTGAGAGCAGTTCAAAGAATAATTTAATGTGATACGGAAGTAGTTTAGACCACAAGGCGGAAAGAGCACTCATTGCCTGAGAGAGATCTACTTGCCAAATAAATAGGCCATGGAAGCACAATGAGATAAGAAACAAGAGAGAAAACACAAAATTAACAGGAAAAGCTTTATTAAAAGCAAACATTTATTGCACAGCTTTGCAACTATGATAAATACAAAATATGTAACCAGAACTGTAAAAAGAAAGTGAACATAAATCTTGCAGGGGATAGCAAAAACAACAAAACAACAACCATCATTTAAAAAAAGCAATGAGACCTTTCCAAATCATATGTAGATTATGCTAAATTTGACCCAGCATCCCCGTGTGAGATTCGTGTCCATAATAATCCCAAAAATGTCAACCTTGTTCAGTGATATCCCATAAGCAGAGGAAACCCCTTGGCAGTGCCTCACCTATCAGAAACTACTCCATCCATTGCTTTTAAACATAGAACATAGAACAGTACAGCACAGGAGCAGGCTCTTCGGCCCGCGATGTCTGTGCTAACCACGATCTCTAATAATCTGCTTTTACAAACTATGTAATGAAATAAAAAAATTATGAAATATTTTTGATAATCAGAAAAATAATAAATAATACATTTATTTAATAAATATTATGTTCCTGTGAGTTAATTTAAAACAAATATACAACAAATGAAATAAATATTTTGAATGAATTTGCTATTTAATTAAGACCAGGACCCATTTGGTTGAGCCAGCACTGCCAACCTTCCAGCTCAGGATGTTACAGAAGTCCCCTGGAATCAAAGGTGTGATGAGACTGGTGAAGAAAAGAAAAAGCAGGTCACAAGACTGGATTAGTGTCTGTGCATAGGATGGTACATACTGAGAATTAACACAGTTCCATGAGTTCAGATAAGACAATCACACTTTTAGTGGAAGTGCTTGCAAATCTTAGTTTAGACTTGCAACTTTACTTTAGACTTCAGAGATACTGCATGAAAACAGGTCCTTCGGCCCACCAAGTCACGCCAACCAATGATCACCACATAGAGTAACACTATCCTACACACCAGGGACAATTTACAATTTACATAAGCTAATTAATCTACAAACCTGCACATGTTTAGAGTGTTGAAGGAAACTGGAGCACCCGGAGGAAATCCACACGGTCACAGGGAGAACGTACAATCTCCGTACAGACAGCACCATAGTCAGGATCGAACTCAGGTGTCTGGTGTTGTAAGGCAGCAACTCTACCACTGCACCACAGTGCCACCCCAAACTGCCACAGTTGGAAAGGCTATGCATTTTGCTAATAGGATTTGTTGGAAGACATTGCCAGAGATGGCACATAGTATAGTCTGCAAAACATGCCTTCAGAGGCAACTGTGGTTACAGCATAATGATCCTATTAAAATAGAACTGTGGGATCCTCAGTATTCTATACCTCGAAACTACAATTCCAGACAAGCCCAGTGATTGCTGTCTTGATCTTTTGGCTGCTGTGTACAAATAGAACTTTCTCCAGCCCTTGCCTCTATGGAAATTAAAACAGGATTAACTTTGTAGTCCGATGACTTTTTAGTTCTGATGCAAACTGGAAGAGCTGGTGGTGTGACTGCCCATTAGTCAGTTCTGATGACACAACAACACAGAGTTTCTCTCTGTGCTTTTGATTCTCTGATCTGCAAAGTATTTTCTACATTTTCGATGGCAAGGGTTAACCATTAGCCAATGAAAGATGCTATGATGGAGAAATAATTGAGTTTAACAGCAGTCTAATACTTCCAAGTGAATATTTTTCCTGATAATCACACTTCCTAACTGAAGACAGAACTGGACACACGGAAGCTATCTTTTAACTTAAGCAGTGGCGACATAGTCAGGTAGCCGGCATCTGGAACTTAAACTTTCCTTCGCATAACAAAGTGCCTCAATATTTCCTTTCAAGTGAAAGGTTTGGTGCTGAAATGGAATTGCCCACAAACCTTTAGATAGGGGTTGACCTCAGGTTTTGGTCAGTTTTGGTTCACCTTGTGCTCCATGCATCGTGTGGAGTTTACACCTTTCCCGGTGACCATGTGGGATTCCCCCAAGTGCTCAAAGACATCCTGGTGGATTAACTTGCTGCTGTAAATTGCCCCCTCTTGCCCTCAGTAAAGGTAAGTGGTAAAAGAATCAAAGGAAGGTTGATGGGTAGGTGAGAGAGAAACTGAGCAGCAGGGCAACAAAAAAAGGGAGAACGGAGCTGATGTGAACGTTGAGCTGGGATGTAGCAGGAACCCAGTGAGCCAGTTTCCTTTTAACTTTAATTATCAAAACTGGTTGCATTTTCTGAAGTTCAAAGGTTAATGACATTTTTTTTTTAGGTTTTCAGGATATCAAGTGGGAAATAAGCGGTGTGCAGAAAGAAGCTATTATTATGGTTGAGGGGGGGTGGTGTATCCATTTTAAAATTAGAGGCAGTTGCATGCCAATGGTGGCAGCAGCTTGCAGATCTCTTTTGCAATGTGTATTAATGATTAGACAGTCGTTAATTTTAAATCGAAGCTGGTTTGACATTTGTTAAGTACGTTATTAAGAGACATGATTGATAGCCTGCATTCTGTCCTGGTACGAAGCAGTCTGGAAATTGAGAGGTGATGATGCAATGTCATGATAGGAGTCATGACAACCAGGGTGGATAGGAAGGGCAAAGCCACAAGCATAAGAGAGCACCAGAAAATAGATTCAGAGTTGAAAGCTCATGGGAAGTGAGATGAGCTGATGACACAAGTAGAAACAAATAGATATGAACAGCTGGCCATTACAGAGATGTGATCTGAAGATGTGAAGGGTCTCGACCTGAAACGTCACCCATTCCTTCGCTCCAGAGATGCTGCCTGTCCTGCTGAGTTACTCCAGTTTTTTGTGTCGATCTTTGGTTTAAACCACCATCTGCAGTTCTTTCCTACACAGAGGCATGGTTGCAAGTTGAGAAAAGCTGAAAGGGCAGGGGTATTTGACATTTGGGAAGGAGGCCAGAAAAGGAACCCCGCTGGGAGAGCCCTGGAATTAGTCAAGTCAAGAGTCAAGTCAAGAAAGTTTATTGTCATGTGTCCCAGATAGGACAATGAAATTCTTGCTTGCTGCAGCACAACAGAATATTGTAGGCATAAGTACAGAACAGATTAGCGCGTCTATATACAATAGACCATATATATACAGATAAATAAACAGATAGTGCAATAGGCTTTTATAGTTTGAAGTTGTGTTTAATAGTCTGATGGCTGTGGGGAAGTAGTTGTTCCTGAACCTCGATGTTGCAGATTTCAGGAATGATGGCATGTACCTGATGGCAGCGGAGAGATGAGTGTGTGGCCAGGATGATGTGGGTCCTTGATGATGTTGGCAGCCTTTTTGAGGCAGCGACTGCGATAGATCCCTTCGATGGTTGGGAGGTCAGAGCCGGTGATGGCCTGGGCAGTGTTTACAACTTTTTGCAGCCTGTTCCACTCCTGGACGCTCAAGCTGTTGAACCAAGCCATGATGCAACCGGTCAGAGTGGGCTCAAGGGGCTGATTGACCCACTCCTGCTTCTCTTTCCTGTTTCTTATACAAAGTGCAGGAGAGCAATGCATGAGAAAGTACCCCCACCCTTCCTCCAGATATCTCCTGTTCCACCTGTGAAAGAGTCTGTGTGTCCTACAGACCAGAGCCCAGCTGAAAAAACACCAAACTGTTAACATCAATTTAAAAGAGAAAAGTAGAGACACTGGAACTGTTTTGAATTCCAGTGGTTAGGCCTTGCTGGCTCTGGCCTGTCCTCACCTCCCACTATATACAATATCTCCTCTGCAACATCCTTTAAAACCACAGCATCATTTTCCACACAATAAACTCCCAACTCTCAGTTCCAAACCATCAGCACCTGTTTTTTATTTTAGTTTTAAAGATGCAGCATGGAAACAATCTCGTCAGCTCATTTATGCCCGTCCCATTTAGGAAACCTGAATGGAAACCTCTGGAGACTTTGCACCCCACGCAAGGTTTCCGTGCGGTTCCGGCGGTTCCTGGAGGTACTGGAGGTTTTTGTCAGTCTCCCTCATGGTTGAAAGTGGTTTCCGTTTTTAAAATCGGTAATTTTTTAGACGAAGCCGGTTGCGATGCTAGTTGAAGGTGGTTGCCGGAGGACAAAAACCTCCGGGAACCTCCGGGAACCGCACGGAAATCTTGGCTGGGGCGCAATGTCTCCAGAGGTTTCCGTTCAGGTTTCCTAAGTGGGACAGGGGTATAAGTATACATCAACTATTGATCACCCATTCACACTAGTTCTATGTTATCCCACTTTCTCATCCACTGTCTATACATTAGGGACAATCTATTTACAGAGGCCACTTAACCTACGACCGGAGCACCTGGAGGAAACCCATGCAGTTATAGGGAAAGCATGCTAACTCTACACAGACAGCACCCAAAGTCAGGATCGAACATGGGTGAGGCAGCAGAATGCAGGCAGCTATTGTTGTGATTGCATTCACTACATTCATATTCCACCTTCATGTTTGTGGTGGTTAGGGGTGCAGATAAAGTGGTTGGACTTCACACCTGGGTAGGATGGGGTTGGAATTCTGCCCTGATGGGGAGGGAGGAAGGGCATTGCGGTGTGTTTCTGGTTGTGTACCCTTAAAGAGGGGCTGAGACTTCAAAGGTAAGGTGACTTTGTAAACATTAATGTTCGGTGCCCACAAGTATTACCCTGCTTCCTACAGCTCAACTCATTTCTATGAGTGTTTTGGAGATGAATGCAGGTTAAAGTGTGCTCTGGTAGCTCTATCAGAGAATGAGATGTAACTTCAGGGAGATCAGCTGCAGATTAGCTTGTGTGCATTTCCGTTTTGTTGACTAAATCTTTTCAAAATATTTGACTTTATTTTGCCTTTTACAGCCCCCAATCTTGCCTTCATTGTGGATTTGGCAAACTTTATTTCTGCTCTGCACATATTTAAATTGTACTAATGCCAATAAATTCTTAAAAGCATCCCAGTCCCTACAGTGTTTAGGATGGCTGACAAAAGACATTACTTGGAACATAAATATTTAAGTCACAGATTTTCTCCAAACCTATGTTGACACGGATAAAGTTGTGCAATTTTGAGGGTTATTAACTGAAAATTGCTTTGGAAAAAGCATGAAGATAATTATTGATATTATAATCCATCTGTTATGAAAAAAACCCATCAATGATGTGAAATAAAGCCTTGCCAAGAGGGGACCAGTACAATTTTTAATTCCCTTCATAGATTCCATGTGATGTAGCTTATAAGAAATAGATAACAACAACTAAACCACAAGACTAGTAAGATTAAATGAGAACTTACCAGTTTGAAGTTTGATCTTTATTTTATGAGGAGTTACAATGAGGGATTACGTGAAGACCCCGCCAGGACGCATGCGCGACATTCTTCAAAGCAGTGGTGTGAAATCACAGATACCAGAGTAGACTAATATAGTAAAATAAGAGAGAACTTCCATACCAGTTGAACTTTATAATAGAGGGTTTTGGGAGCGGAGGGCACGTAATCCCTCATCGTAACTCCTCATAAAATAAAGATCAAACTTCAAACTGGTAAGTTCTCATTTAATCTTACTATTTTACTTCGGAGTCACGTGAGTGACTACGTGAAGATTTCAAAGCTCTGTGATTTCATGCCCTGGAACAAGACCATGCTCACACACTGCCATTCTGGGACGGAGGATGAACGTATTTCACACACGACACTGTGCTGAAAAACAATAAAGGTATTATTCATACCTAAAATAATATGCCCCATATTGGGTAATTTATTTTACAGAACTTAATTTTTCCCTGCAAACGTCTCAGGATCGGCCACGGGTTTATTATAAAGCATTGAATGCGTTCATTGCTCCACCCCGCTGTGGCAATGATGTGGTCCATAGGAACTCCCATCATCCTAGCGTCCGATGTAGATGCAGCCCTGTTGGAGTGAGATTTGAAACATTAGTATTCACCACTGCACGTAATACCACCCGAACCATCTGGATATGGTTTGCACTGTGACCTTAGGTGAGGGCATTTATGGCTAATGAGAAAGCTCTCTCCGTGCCCACAAGTGTCTTGGTGACTATATATTGGAAAATATGTGTCACTATGCAGGGCCGACTATCTGCAGGATAGGCCAGAACTCTAATATTGGCCAAAGGAACCGGGTCAGTCTTGTTTAAGTACCCCTGTATGTAGGTTATCTGCCATTTGTGACAGACATGACGTCCTATTCTAGCTTGTGTAAGGACTGGACCCGTTTTGCTGATTCAAGTGCCATAATCATTCCCATCTAGGATATTAGTTTGTCCAGAGTGAGCCCCGATATTGGTGTCCATCCTCGTAACATGGTGTACTACCTATGTCCCATATATGGGTGTATCTGGGCCTGGGGGGGAATAGAGTACAAATACCCCTCATTCGTTTAGGTACTAGTGGGTGTGATCCTATAGCCAGGTGATCACTCCCTCTGCCCAGATATTAGATAGGGCACTCCTTGCACAATAATGGCACTGTAACTCAATCCTTCATCGAAATGAAGGGTGGCCAGAACTCCAGCACTTCAGTGTTGGTGGCTGAGTCATATGTAGTGTTCGTCCTGGTGCAGAACGCTTCCCATTTCCTGACATATGTCAGGTACTGTCTTCTCGTAGACTCCCTGCACGACGCTGAGATGGCATTGATCGTCCTGTCGGAGAGTCCGTATCCCAGAAATGGCCTGTTCAGAAACTGCAAATCAACAAGTTCATACAGTCATGGCACGGATACTTTCCCGCACGGGGTGTGCCAACCTCCTTGGCCGTTGTTGATCCAGATGCAGGGTTCTGAGACCATCTTTGTACTGTTGGGAACCATGGTACCCGTTGCGGCGTCTTGTTTAATTATTGTAAGACTCGCCTGATGAGGCAGAAGGGGAAAATGCATAGCAAAACAAACCCCCCCCCCCCCAATGCAGCGAGAAATCGTCCATCGCTGCTGCCCCTGGGTCAAGTTCCCAAGCAACATATGTTGGTAGTTGGTGAATTAGTCTGGATGGAAAAAAGTTCGATATCTGGTGTCCCATACCGGTCTATAATATCTGTAAACACTTTCCGATCCAACATCCATTTAATGTTGTCGTTGAATTTACGTGACCTGGTGTCTGCCACTGTATTTAGCTTACCTGGAAGGTAAGTGGTTGAGATCCAAATCTCTCTCCCAGACACCAGTGCCAGATATTATTAGGCAATTCATCACATGATATTGACTTTATTTCACCCATATGATTATATATAGGCCCCCAGTGTGGTATCAATTTGTACCGTACATGCAACTGGTGCTCATCTGAGCAGTAGGCCCTGAGTCCATGAAACGCTCTCAGCATTTCTAGATAATTAATTCCTAGTGCTTTAAACAGAATAATTTTTGTGCACTCATCTGCCACCACAACTTGCGGTGGTATTAGTTGCTCCCCAACCTTTAGCACTGGCATCAGTCTGTAATGTACCCTAGGGATATAGAATGGGGTGATGGGGTTAGGATAATATTGAACATTTCTATACACCAGTTTAATTCTAATTTACTTTCCCTGGTAGTTGCATAGGCCTATTGAAATGGCCTGCATGATTTTTGAGAGCCAAAATTTCCCTCTTCCAGGTTTTAATAATGGAGTGCTCCAATTGTGCTGCTGGGAACGCAGCCACCAATTTCCCAATCACTCTTTTTTTTTTTTTTAAGGAAGGAACTGGTCTGAAGAAGGGTTTCGACCCGAAACGTCGCCTATCTCCTTCGCTCCTTAGATGCTGCTGCACCCGCTGAGTTTCTCCAGCTTTTTGTGTACCCTCCCAATCACTCTTGCTCCTTGCCGAATGGATGGTTCCCTGATGCCAGTGAGGCTTTTGCATACTCCCATCAAGTCTGTCACTTTGTTTGGTGGCAAGGTGATAGACATATGAACAGAGTCAATAGTGAACCCCAAATAATCCATGGTAGTGGAGGGTTCCAATTTTGATTTATCTGGATGTACATTAAATCTCTGTGTTGTGGCTGATATCACCAATGTAGCCAGCTCCAATTTTCACCTACAATGAGAATTTCATCAAGGTAAGCCATGACGATATGGTTATGTTTCTTTAAGTATGCTAAAGCTGGTTTTAATAAATTTGTAACAGCCTGGGTGCTGATGACAACCCATTGGATAAGGCATACTGCCATAGCTGTCCCATCCAGATAAATTTCAGGTATTTACGATGACCCTGTGTGTGACAAACGTGTCTATTTTGAAATGGTATTTAGTTCGGTCAAATTTGTAATGATACGGCAACCACCATCTTTTTAGTTTTTTATAAATATATTTGATACGAACTCTTGAAATTCTCTGATTGTTTTCTCAATCCCTTTTGTGTTTAGTCTTAACAGTTCAGCATGGCCTGCTGTTCTCTCTTTTTGTGAAGTATGAACTTCCTGCTAGGCGTATGCTGAACTGGGACGGTAGTTCGTATACAAATTCAATTTTGTAATTCTGAATACCTCCGAGTATGTAAAAGTTCAGAGGTAAAAGTGCAGCACACATGATGAAACAAGTGCAACTGTCCCCCAACTTTTGATGAATCGGACATGCAATGTTTTTTTAAGACAACCAGACCCACCTACCTCCATGGTTACCGGTGTTGTGTGGGTTGTCTCCGCAGTTGTTTCTTCTGGTATTGTGTTGCTGCGTTGTGGGGTTGGCGCATTTTCCATGAAGGCCGGGCTGGGCCATGGTCTGAAAGACCGCTGTGCAGGTGGGCCGGCCTTCGAGCTTTCACCACCAGATGGTCTTCCATAGCACCGATGTCTGGTGGGTGTGTAGGGGTGCTGCCGCTGTTGATAGTGGGTTTTAGAGGTGCTTGGCACCTTGATCAGGCCTATAGCCTTGGCTTCCTCATGCAGGTCTTTCACCTGCTTCGGGAGGTCCCCCAACAGCAATTTTGGCGCCTGTGTGCTACTTGTCTTGCATAATTCCGCACTTCTTGATGATGCTCTTCCTGCAACTGTTAATCTCCACTGAGTATTACACAGTCTGCTAGAGCATCTAGTAACTCTTCAGGCAAATCAACCCCATCAGTTGTCCTGGTACTGCTGTGATTTTAGCAGCCAGCAGTTTCCTCTGGGCTCCTGTTGCCCCAGATGGGGTCATAGACTGCTGGTACTTTAAGAGAAATGGAGTTCTCTGGAGCAATGTACTTCCCAGCCATAAAGTTAATGGCTTGCTCCTGTAGCTGTTTTGTAGCCATGTATTTTGTACTGGCTTGCAGCTTTTATAGGCAGTCCTTCTTGAGTTGATACAGCATGTGTTCCCACAAATCTTCTGCTGCTCTCTCTTCTGGCACCCCTCACAGCTGACTGTTCAGCCATTGCCCCTTCTTCAGGGTCAGCCCAGCTCTGACCCCTAATGCTCCCCTGCGAAGAGGGTGAGACATTTGGCAGTCCTTGAAAGGATGCTGCCGTGGGTCTGCGAGGAGACCCACTGTGACTCTGCCCCTGCATAAGCAGGTCACGCTGGAGCACTGCTCCCCACCCGCTCCCGCGGGAAAGACTGCCCGCCGTCCCTATCCGTGAACGGGGTGTCTTCAGGTCCGGACCCAGCCGAGTCAACGGACCTGTCCGACTTCCGGGTGGTTTTGCCGCCGACCGCGGCGGACCTGCGGTCTGTAGCGGCGAGAAGCCGGCAGCTGCTGGCAGCACCTGCAGCTCTGGAGAGACGGCACGCTGCTGGCTGCTTCCACAGCAGCGGTATCAGCTGCTGCTCTCCCTTGCGCGACTCCATGGTGCTTCCTCCGTTCTGAAAAAGAAACACACCGAGTCGCCACGCTCACCAGAAAAGGTAAGACTTACCTTCCGTAATTTTTCAAAACTCGCGCTGGAGGAGCGGCGCTCCTCGCGACTGTCGCTTCCGCAATGCGTTCGACGATATGTCGCGCATGCGTCCTGGCGGGGTCTTCACGTAGTCACTCACGTGACTCCGAAGTAAAATAGATTAGTATATGTGCATGCAATGAGGTGTGCTAGAAATATACTCCGTTCCCTGAATTTTGACAGACTGGGAGCTAAATGAACTCCCAACTCCCTCAACCTGCCATCCCTCTCTCTGGATGTGTACCAAGCCATTGCAACACCACAGGTCGCACAACTGATAGTGCTGCTGCCTCATTGCACCAGCCATCTGGGCTCTATCCCTGAAATCCCTATCTGCTATCTGTGTGGAACTTACATGCTCTCAGTCTGACAGCATGAGTTTCCTCCAGGTGCTCCGGTCTCCACCCATATTCCAAAGACATGCGGGTTGTAAGGCTAATTGATCATTGTAAATTGCCCTTTAAGGTGTAGGTGAATGATAGAATCTGAAGGGAATTGATGCAAATAAAACAAAAGGATTAATATAGGATTAGTGTAAAAGGGTGGTTGATGCTGTGCGCGGAATCGGTAGGGCAAAGTGTTTGATTCCATGCTTCATGTCACTACAATAGAATGAGTGAGGACGTTTTCAGATATAACATATAACATATAACAACAAGATGCAGAGACATACTCCAATCATTCATTTTTTGTTGCAATATTTGGAGAAACAACATTAGTGCTAGCTTACCAAAATATATTTGTCCAATCTTTTCTCTTAAAAGTTAGGCACAGTCATATTGTCATTCAAAACACTGCCGATGTCATTAATAGGCAGAATAAACGCGATAAAAATGATCTTCTTAACACAAATATTGTACCTATTTCAATCAATACCAATCTACATACCTAAAAAATTCTTCAAAAAATTATTCTGATATTATAAACTTCATATGGGATTATAAATCACACAGAATTTTAAAAAAAAACACTTGTGTAAATCTAAAGAATCAGGGGGACTGACACTCCCTAACTTATTGTATTATTATTGGGCAGTGAATATTAAAAATATAATCTACTGGTTGGACAGTTCTGCCCAACAGGTAGATTGGATAAGAATGGAGAAAGAGGATTGTTCCCCTTATATTATAGGAGTGATCCTTCTTTCCCCAATAAAACTGAACAATGTAATATACAAGAAGAATCCAATTATTCATAGTATAATACGAATTTAGAAACATATAAAATTAACTTTAAAATTAAGAAAATTATCGCTTCTTTCTCCAATAGCTAATAATCCCTCATTCAAACCATCCATTATTGATAAAACGTTTACCCATTGGGAAAGAATAGGAATTAAAATGATGGGAGATATGTATGAAATGGGAAAACTTTTATCATTCCAACAATTACAACTAAAATATAATTTGAAAAGTAATCAATATTTCAAATACCTTCAAATTCAAGATTATTTGCAAAAGTATATACAAGGATATCAAACTTTAACCCCAGATCTACTGGAGGAAGGAATGAATAGAAAGGCAGAATCAAGCAATTTAATATCTTACTTGTATAATATAATTCTAAATATAGAAACACCAATGACAGAAGCAATTAGAAGAGACTGGGAACAAGGGTTATTGATAAAAATTCCGAACGATAGATGTGATAAAAATTTATTATATGTAAACAAATGTTCAATGAATGTAAGACGTAACCAAATTCAATTTAAAATTTTACATAGATTATATTATTCAAAAACAAGACCGAATAAAATATTTTCAAACGTTTCCCCCATCTGCGACAAATGTCTAACTCAAAATGCCACTATAGCACATTCCTTTGTCTCTTGTACAAAACTCTATACATTTTGGAATGAAATTTTTGGAATTTTTACAAAACTATTTAACACAAAATTGAACCCCAATACCGAATTGATTATCTTTGAATCAATGGAAGAGGGAAGTAAACTAACTATATTCCAAGAAGCTTTTCTTAATTATGGTCTAATAACAGCGAAAACACTTATACTTAAATTTTGGAAAAACGCACCTACGCCAACATTCAAAATGTGGATCTCAAACATGTCGGAAATGCTACATCTTGAAGAAATGAGATTCCTCTTACTAGGCAAAGTAGACCAATTCTTAAAGATTTATACAAGCATATGGTGCAATATAACATAACCTTAGAATTTAAATGGTTTAGAACTGGGTGACGGATGGGCAACAATATGAGATAGGTAGATCTCTCCTAATCTCTCTTTTCTTTTTACTTTTTCCTTTTCTTTCAATCTTTTAACTTCTCACCTCTGTCCTTTATTTTTTTTTTTTGTTTTCTGTTTCTATTCACTTGTCTATCTATTCCAACACTCTTTATTTCTTTTTCTCTCACTGTTCTTTAATTATTGAACCAAAAGTATGAAGTTGTACAAGAATGATAATATGTATTTATGTATTAGGTACTTAAGTACCAGACTACTGTACTTACTTCTAACAAAAAAAAACAAAACAAAAAAAAACACTGATCAATAGATTTATGGTCAACAGGGGACATGGTAGAGTAACAGGAAAAAGGCAGTGACATAGAAGTGCAACTCAGATCTAAGTGATTGAAGGGATGGATGGACTACAACTGCTCCTAATCCATATATTCATGAAGTCATATTTAAGATTCTTTGACAGGGACATTTGTCCTTTGGCTTGTTCACCTCAGAAGTACTGTGGATGAATTAATCTTTGAGAGGATTTTATCATTCTGGAATGCAATATTCAAGTCAGATCATTAATTGTTCCTACAATGAAAAACAAACTGGTCAATATAATATTATCTGCTAAATCCCCTTTTGATAATTGATGGTATCTTGGCCACAGCTTTCAATTACTGTTCTCAAATTTATTTCAGCATATTTACATTTTCCCCCTGGGTATGTTCAGAGGAACGTACCCAGCTATTCTTGGGGTTCACAGACTCTACAATACCTCACCACTTCAGCCTTAGTCTTACTCTATATTGCGAGACTCTGGCACTTGGGAATTGCCCGTATAAATATGGCAAACTTTATACACTTTCAGATTAAAATGCAGTGAAACAGTCAGCTAAGCATGATTTGTATTATTGAATTGGTACCAGATCACAAAGAGGAATATACTGTATAAGTTAGTGTCCTGTCCGGCTATGCATGATTTGTTTTATTGAATTGGTACAAGAACACAGAGGAATATTTAAGTTGGTGTCCTGTCCGGCTAGTTTGAAGGTACTTAGGCCAGGAGATCATGTTGAATCAATACTAGCAATGCATTTTCACTCAATTCTGCAATAAACTCCCAGTAGGATCAAAACTCATGCGAATGAGTCAGAATGCTATTAGTTGCATCTGAAGAACATAAATGAAAATGAGAACATGGAGATTAAAGGCTTGTTCTATTTAAAAACCACAAACTGCACAGGTCCATTCTACTAATAACTCCAAGTAAACATGTTTGTATTTGTCAGCTGTATGGCCTTTTGTTGTATTGTTTAAGTCCTTACCTTCCTTGACTCGCAGACAATTGAAATAAACTGATTTATTCCTATGCATTTTTACAAATTTAGCTGTTGCCTTGGCTGGGAAGTTGTGAACCCTGCTTTTGGGGGACTGCGGTTTTCATGTTGACATCATCACATGTAAGGATCAGACGGGCTGAGGGGGGGGGGGGGGGGAAGAAAATGTTGGTGCTTCAGGTCAAAAGACTACATTAGGACCCAAAATACATGAGACAATTGGTGACCCTCCACCAACGTGCTCCTCTGCCTGGCTGAACGTTCTATACTGAACAACTGCATTTGCAAGGGACCTAGTTATCCCCGTCATTTAGTTGGCTATATGGAACAGTCTCTGTTCCAAACTTTCTTCAGCACCACTCCCCAACTCTTTCTATGCTACATTGACAACTGCATTGATGCTGGCTCCAATACCACATCAATTTCATTCATTGATTAAAAAAACAAGTCAGGAGCCACTCCTTGTGAAATCAAAAAAAGGCTGGGAGCACTCGATATTGTAAGGCAACAGGACCAGATGACATCTCAACTATAGTGTTTACTGTGCTGTAGCCAAGCTCCTCCAGATCAGGAACAATACAACAAGGTGGAACAATGCCCAAGTTTGTCCTCTCCACAACAAGCAAGGGAAAGGAAATCTGGCTAATTATCATTCAGTCAATCTACTCTTAACCATCTGCTGTCAAGCAAAACTTACTCACCCAATAACCTGCTCAACATTGCTCAGTTTGGGTTTCACCAGCACTACAGATCTCATCACACCTAAATCAAACATAAAACAGAGATAAGGTGAGAGTGACTGTCATCAGCATTGAAGCAACATCAAACATGGTATCAAAGTACCCCAACAGAAACTGGAGTCAGTTATTAATTGGAGTGATAATCTTACAAATGATTGCACTGAACCTACCTTTTTACATATCCTTATATAAATAGGGGTTTCCTACTACAAGAGTATGTTCTGCTCCTTTTGAAAGTGTTCAGTAATATAAAAGCAGCTGTCAAAGCGCAGAATGGAGGTAACTGAAAGGGCATGGCCACATTGTGAGCAATTTTAAATTGCCCCTGCAATGTCAGGATGCAGGATGGCACTGAATCACACAGAACAGGAGACGTCAGTAACTCTGCTCTCTGTGGTTGTGCTCTGTTCATTCACCTCAGGGTATGGAGGTATGAAATATAAAAAAATAATTTTATTTTTTTCCTGCCTGTGACTCTCAGCTTCTCATGCGGTAAAATTAGCTTTGCATTAGGATTAGTTGCAGTTCATTAATTAATTCATGACATGTATCCAAAATATATTCCAAAAAAACTTTGATCAGTATTGTATGGACTTTTCTCAGAAAGATCTTTGCTATTAGAACCGTATAGCATAGGAACAGCCCCTTAAGCCCACAATGTTTGTGCTAAACATGATGCCGTTAAACTAATTTATTCTGCCTATGTATGATCCATATCCCTCCCATTATATCTGCTTTCATCACCACCATTGGCACCCACCTCCCTCAGTGTAAAATAAACTTGCCCCATAGATCTCTTTTTAAGCTTTCCCCTATCACCTTAAAGCAATACTCTCCAGTATTTGACATTTCCACCCTGGGAAAAAGTGTCTGACAGTCTATCCTATCATGCCTCTCCTCATTTTGTAAATTTCTATCAGGTCTTCTCTCAAACACTAATGATCCAGAAAAAAATTGAAAATATCCTGTGATATTTAGGTACACGTTGAATCTTGCTAATGTTCCTTCTGTCTGATTCCATTCTTCTTCTCACTACTTCATCACCACCCTTCACCATCAATGCACTGTTGGTAATGCACTAATACAGATTTTATTAAATTACAAATTAAAAATTCTTGAATGGGTTACCTTCTGACACAATCTGTTAAAGATCAGTGTCCGTTGCATTGAAATTTGAATGCTCACTGAATGCAGTCCATGACTGGTTTCTGACAAATAAACCCATATTTTCACGCATTCAGACGTTCTATGTAGATAATGGAGAGAAATTTCAATGTATAATTTTTTACATTTATTTATCTATTTATAAAAATTATTAGAAGCAATGCACATTACAGTAGTATAAGCCAAAAATAACAGAATACATTTCATGTACCACTTCTTGTTTTAAACTTTAAGAAGAGGAAAAATAGAGAAAGTTAGATAAGATAGTAAGTGCGTGAGAGAGTGAAAAGAAAGAACCCGTAGAGGCGTAGAACACGAAAAAGGGAGAGAGAAAAATGTAAAAAAGAAAATATAAGAAAATAAGATTAGATAAAAGGGATGTACCTACTTCTTATCTTTCCATACCCCTCGCCAGGTCCTGAAACCATTTATTTTCAAAGTTATGTTGCACCCTATGCTTGTAATAAGTCGATAAATGGAATCAATTTATAATTTTATCTCATAAATTAAATTTTCTGCAAGGGACTGCTTGCTACCTGGGACCGGATATTCTCTGATCTCCGTAGTGTGGTCTGGAAACCTCCTTCTTCAGGTGTATGCAAGACTCCCACGTGAATCATCTACTCTGAAGCCATCTGCCAATGGGCAGAAGATCACTGTACCAACTGCAAAATAAATGGTGGCCTGATTGGCAATTTCATTCCAAAAGGCCATGATGTTGATTCTATAGCTTATAGGGCATTTTACATTAATGATGCTCTGCATGCCCACTGCCAGAATCCATTATTCCTTTCTTGTTTCCTGTTTTCTAAATTTAAGCTTTACAAAATATTGATATCCTGTCCCTCCCACCATTACTGTTCTTGAGGACTTGTAATAAATCCTTCTCTCCTGAATTTCATTTCCGATTGGGAACGGTGCAAAACATGAAGCTGTCCAGTTCGTTAGATCCTGATCCATATCCCTCTTACCCTCACTATAAAACTGTACTGACAGTGCTTTTGGAGTTCCAAATGAACTTTGGAATTTCCAAAGGAAATTCCAGATTTCCCTTCGTCTGGAAAGAAGCTTTTTGATTTCACAACCAAGCAATCAAACACTCATTTTAAAACTGGCCTTGATTAAACAACTGTGCACCTTTCATTAGCCTTGTCTTCCTGTTGCTCCCTTTGATCCCTGACATTAATGAATACGTTTCATTGGTGAACACTTCAGCCTTTCTAGGAACATTTTTTCAACTAGGCTTGCAAGTACCTACATCTGATCAACCCAATCTATGGTTGGAGTCAATTGTGCATGGCAATGGGCTGTTTATCTATTATTGTTAATGCTGTATAGATTCCATGTACTGTTTTCTAAGAGCATTGACTGAGCAGCATAAAAGGAATCTAGCCGTGCATCTCACCTCTTTGTTATCTGACAAAAGGCAATATATTTCCGAATGTTTAGGAATATATTTATTTAGCACATGATGAATAAAAGATCCCTCAAAGGTAGGATGTGGATCAAATCCACACAAATGATCAGAATCTAACAGACTCTAAAGTAGGTAGGATGTGACAATGGGAGAAATATAAAATATGGCAGAAATGTTGATAAATGGTGTGTTTAAACTTAATATTGTTCAATTAACAGAAGCTAGAAAAAAAAGAAAAATCTTTAAAAACTACTGACTTAATATAAGGGCTTGGACCTATTTGAGCTGCCAGTGAACCATGAATTAATGAAAAAACTTTAGCACAAGGGAAATAAAGATATATACTCAAGAATCGCTAATATAATGTCAATCTGATGTCTCCCGATGACACATAACAGTTAACTCCAGTATGTAGATGAAATAAAAGGACCACAGAAGATGGGAATCACACTCTGTCTGCAGTGAAGAGAAGGTAATTGTCATTGTATAATTCTGCCTGTGGGCAAGAGACTTTGGAGTAAAAATACAGCCAGTTGAGTCAAGTTGAGCAGTGTCCAGCATGGGCCAGTGGGACAGTTAACACAGCATATTAATCATTCTCTGAGGATGACAAGTTCAGGACTGTTTAAGTTGCATGATTGGAAATAGCTACATTGTGCTGTCGGGGCTCTTGATGAATGGGGTTGGGTCAGGGTTGACAGCTGGTTCTCGCTAAGAGTACTGCTGAATAAATTAGCATTTTTTTTCCCTCTTTACATTCTTGGTGTCGATAAGGCTGACTGCCTCCCAGATAGGGAGATATGGACCAATAGTGCACTTGAGTTCTTGTTATATGGCATAAGAAAGCAAACTAGATCTCACAGTGTCAGAGCACTCAGTCCCTCTCTACAGATTCCAGACTCCTCGCAGGTGGAAAAGGCAACTATTCTGATTAGTTGATACAGGCACATAATCTGTATGGATTACAAACAGTCAGAACAGCAATCACCCTGATGGAATTCCACAAAATCAAAACTGGCAGAAGGTCCTTACAAACCCCTCACAGTCAGAACAACCAAATGTTATATACAGATTCCACACATCCACAGATGTATTTGTGAAATTTAATATACCTTAAATCTAATTATTTATATTGGTTTATTAGGGAGAACTGAGATACAGTGAGCAATTTTGTTTGCATGCTATCCATTTAAATCAAACTGTATGAATACAACCAAACCATACACAAGTACAACAGGTAATGTAAAATGAAAAATATCACAATATACCATTAAAACTACAGAGAAAATGCAGATAAAAAGAATGCAATGAGGTAGGTTGGGAGATCGGGACTAAAACCCTTTGCTTATTGTTCAGTTGTCTGACAACAGTGGGGAAGAAGCTGTTCCTGCAACTGGTGGTTCATGCTTTCAAGCTTTGCTATCTTCTGCACGACAGGAGAGGAGAGGAGAGGGAGTGACCTCGGTGTAGATGGTCCTTGATTATGTTGGCTGCTTTCCTCTTATGAAATGTTGTTGAACCAGACCTTGGAGCTTTGGAAAATTCATCACTACACAAGTCCAACCAATGCAGAACAACAATCAATGAATCCAACTAGATGTTAAAATCAGTTTGATGAAGGCCCCCGATTCGAAATGTCATCTGCCCAGTTCCCTTCACAGATGCTGCCTGACTAGGTGAGTTCCTCCAGCAGTTTGTTGTGTCTCCAAGATGTTAAAACAACACAGCCAAAACAGTAGAATGTAAGTTAGCGGAAGTAAATAATTAAACTTTACAGTTCTGTAGTCAGATTACACCTCGATTACTGCAGCCAATTATCGTTGCCAAAAATAAGAAAGATGTTGATGCTTTGGAAACTGTGCAGAGAAAAGGCCCAGGACTAATCACCAGTTTCAACAGTCTGAGTTACAATGAAAGATTAGAAAAACATAGGTGTGTTCCATGCCAGAAAGAAGGAATCTGAGGACCAAAGGAAAGAGGCAAGATTGTTAAAGATGCTGGAAAGAATTACCCTAGAGTTTAACTATGACAGTAAGATGAAAAGAGAATGGCAACAAAGTACTTTTAGGGCAGGAATCAGGAATTCTTCTTCACATCGAGAGATGTTCATGTGGAATAAACTTTCAGTTGGAGAAGTGGAGAGGAAAAGCATTTAAGAAACAACTAGATGCTTTGAGAGGAAGAATATTATCAGAATTTCATCATAACAATGTATGTTACGATTAAATAATGAACTGATAAATCAAAATGTTAGATTCAGATAAGGACAGTATAAATAAATTAGAATTTGGCATTAGCTTGGACCCTCTCACTGTGAATAGATCCATTATAAACTCTCGGGGACAAGAATTGCCTCTTTAAATCACCTGTAGTCATAAGAGCCCAGAAGGATGACAGCACGTTCTGACAGACACACAATGCAGGATTCAATGTGCGTTCCACCAACAACAGGAACTGTCATAAACAGGTCCACGAGCATTCATTTCTTGGCTATTAGCCATATTAATTAAATGCTGGAGGTTTACTATTCACTTCCAATGAAATTCTAAGTCTTTTCTACAAGTAAATCTCAGAAGATTGTTAGATAAGAGTTGGATGAGTTTAATTTTATCTTGCCTGCTGTTTTCACCTGCTTTCTACCCCCTGGATTCAGATAGTGTGGTCAGGTTCCTGCATCCCAGACCTGTACCAATACTCCAATTTGTGCCTTGTCAGATCACACGGGATGGAGTTGCAACAAGACTTGCTATGTCCTGGACATGGATCCCAAACTCCATGTTTCATGGGTGTTTATAGATTTTAAGTATCAAAGGGATTTTATTGGGCCCATAGTTACAAGAGGTTAGAAAAATAAGAGGCAAATCTATGGAAATGTACAAGATTCTGAGGGGCCTTGACAGGTAAATGCTGTGAGAATGTTTCTACTTGTGGGGGAATCAAAACTAGGAGGCTTTGAAAAAATCAAACTAATGGAGGCACTTAACTGGTAAGCAACATCTGTGGGGGCAGGTGACTCGTTGACATTTCCAATCAAGACCCTGCACCTGGATTGACCAACTGAATTCCTCCAGTCATTTTTTTTTTGCTCCAGAGTACGGCATCTGCTGTCTCTGGCCGCAGCTGAGAAGCTTAGACAGGAAGCAGTGGCCAAGATCAGATCTACTGCGATCTTATTAAATTGTCACACGGATTTTAGGAACTGTAACACTGCTTTTATTTCTCATGATTTGACATCTGACTTTTATCCAAGTTGAACCATTGTTAGATGTAAAGAGTAATGGGCCTGCAATTAAGACTTTGTCATCAAAACAATTGTAACAAGTCATTTCCCATTTCCTCCACTCATCAAAAAATTCCCCATTCTATGTTAGGAGACTGCATTGACGAATCACAGTAAGTAAAATGGATCTATTAAACGTGGGAGAAAGGTTGAAAACCCAGGAATGTAGGTTTTAAATGTGCAGAAAAAAACAGAGAGAAAGTGAAGTTGAAGAAATAGTATTGTGGAAGCAAATTTATCATTGACTTTCAAAAGGAAACTGGATGAAGGAGAAAGAAATGTATTAAGGCTTGGAGAAGGATTAGGAAAGTGGGACTCAATGGATATCCCAAAGGCATAGAATAGAAACCCCTCCTTCTGTGTGTAATCCACGATTCTCTGTTTCTTTGAGTCGCTTCATTTAGATATTTATTTTGCTCACTATCCACTTCCCCCAAACCTCCAGTAATTCTCCAGTGATCCTATTGTGCAACCTTAAATTAAATTTAATAGTAAGATTAAACGGGAAATTACCAGTTTGAAGTTTGATTCTGATTTTGTGATGAGTTATGTTGGTGATTGCGTGAAGAAGACCCGCCAGGCCGCATGCGCACCAATTTTCAAAGCAACGGTATGAAATCACAAATAACAACACCGAAGTGACATAGTAAGATGCGTGACTCGAGAACTACCAGATGATCCTTTATGAGAGAGAGTTGGGCGTGGCGGGCACGTAATCACCAACATAACTCCTCATAAAATAAAGATCAAACTTCAAACTGGTAAGTTCTCATTTAATCTTACTATTTTACTTCGGAGTAACGTGAGTGACTTCGTGAAGACCCCGCCAGCACGCATGCGCGATATATCGTCGCGCACATTTGCATCGACAAGCTGGGGGGGGAGTGCGCTCTCTCCTCCAGCTCCTTCATAAGAACGGCAGGTAAGTGCTTACCTTTACTCCCACAGGATGGACAAGGGCAAACGGAAGGCAACATTCTCCAGGAGCCGTGCTGCGTCGACCAGCCAGCGGCCTTTGTCCCCGGAGCTGCAAGCACCACCGGCAGCTTCGGGGCGTGTGGGGGCAAGAATGCGGTAGTCGGGTGCTCCCGCTACTTTAGCGCCCGACTCATCACCTGAGTGGTTTACCACCCCGGAGCTGGATGCGACTGATCCAGACTTCGAGCCCCCTTCCCCCAAGAAAAGAGGGGGGAAACAGGTACGTGCAAAGGGGGCTCGCTCATCGCCAGCGACTTCACCCCGAGTTCCAGTAGACCCGAGGGAGCTGGGCCGGGGGACAGCTGCACTACAGGGGAGCCCTACAGCTGTGCACCACCACGTACCACTGCCAGGGAGATCTGCCGTAGAGCAGTCTGGCAGATCTACTGCTGCGTCGAGCAGGCCTGCAGGAGCAGGTGCCGCCGGCAAAACACCCTGTCAGGCTGCGGTCAAGGGCGGAGGTGGCAGCAGTAGACGGTCGGTCAGCTCAGCTCTGGGAGCGGCCGACCATGCGCCTCCACGCCAAAAATTGGGCGATTGTGGAGGTAAGCCTGCACGGACTCCGGGGAGCCAGGTTCCAGGGGCCGGCGCCGATCCAACTCACCTGCCTTCGTATCAGACAGGTGGGCCGCCACAGTCTGGGAGAAGACAGACTAACGGAGAGTCCGTGCGGGAGTCGTATGATCCTACTCGGGCGGTAGGCCACGACAACCTGCCATTGGACCCTAGACAGCACCTTACGGAGGTGTGGTCCGATGGTGGAAGCCCCAGTGATATCGCAGGGCCTGGGGAAGTCGGCTTGTCCGCTGCACATAGCAGGGACGGTCGCATAGAGCGGTTGGAGCTCTTAGTGGAGCAACTCCTCCAGCAGGACAGGGACCGGGAAGAACGGGACTCACGGGCATCCACAAGCCGTGCAAGGAGTCCTCTCAGTATCTCGTCTTCACCAGCCAGAAGTGCCAGCAGTTGCCCAGCCTCTGTATTTGAAGACGACCCGGGACAGCCAGTGACCGCTGAGCCAGAGCATGAGGAGGATATGCTGGACGTGGTGGGCAAGTTTGCCGCAACCACACAAACAGGGGAACCTCTGCACCACAAACTGGCGGGCAACATTGATTACCTGACTACTCACCAACTCCAGAGTCAGGTACTCAATGATACTATGGAGAAAATAAAACCGCCCGAGAACTGCATCAACCTCAGTGTTCCCCTGGTTAATGCTCAAATCTGGGAACACTTGAGTACGGCCACCAGGATGCAGGATGTCCGCCTCCAGCGTATCTTAAAGGTCCTCTCCACGGGAATAACGGCATTTGCTAGGACCCTTGACGGGGATAATGTGTCCAGTGAACAACAAGATGCACTGGCACTCCTATGCAACGCCCAGTATGAGATCAACTGCCTGCGTAAGAACTCCATTAAGCCCACACTCAACCCCAAATTTGCGGGGTTGTGCCGTCCATCAACTGCTCCACCGCCTCATCAACTGTTTGGAGACCTGTCCAAACAAGTGAAGGAACTAGACGAGGAGGCCAAAACAGCTGGCCTCATGAAACCTCCTACGACTAGACTTCACCCATAAAACCGGCAACAACCACACACAAACTGGAAACCGCGGCTGCCGGACAGGACACAAGGGACCTATCCACCTCCACTTCCCCAAACACAATGGCCTTTTTTAGGACAAGGCCAACAGCGGCCTGCATGGAAGATGCGGCCGCCATCCCGACAACCTCCACAACGTCCACCCAAAACGACATACGCGAGGAACCGTTGTTAACTATGGAGGTAAGGGGGCCTGGTTCCTCTCAGACCGTAGCATCCCCTCCTGCACAAATTGGTGGGTGATTGCGGGCTTTTTTGGGAATATGGAACACTATCACTACAGATGAGTTCATTTTACAAAGTGTTCAAGGCTATGTTATAGAGTTTATTGGCGGTAAAAATCCCCCTACCCAGCATTCGCCTCATAGGAAATTTACACTATCCCAAAAAGAGGTGGAGGCAGGACATGCTGAAATTATACGGCTAGCAGCAAAAAGGGTGATTGGCAAGACAACGCACGAACCCCTTGAGTTTGTGTCCAACATTTTCACCAGAATTAAAAAAGATGGGGGATGTCGGATTATAATAGACCTAACTGAGCTGAACACTTTTGTACAATATACCCACTTCAAAATGGATACTTGGTTGAAACAGCCAAGCAGATGCTTTACCCGGGGTACTTTATGGCATGCATCGATTTAAAAGATGCATACTATACGGTGCCCATCTCTGAAGCTCACAGGAAATTTCTAAAGTTTGTCTGGAAGGAACAATTATGGGAATACAAAGCATTGCCCAATGGAATCGCCACAGCCCCTAGGCTGATTACAAAACTAGTAAAACCTATATTGGCTCTTCTCCGACAACAAAATTACATGGTTATGGCATATTTAGATGATATCCTTATAGTGGGTCAGACCCTCCAATTGGCTACACGGGCAGTAGCTGCAACTAAGGCTCTCTTCGAGAAGCTGGGATTTGTAATCCATTCAGACAAGTCAAAATTGCACCCGGTACGGGTTATGGATTATTTGGGGTTCACCCTAGACACCAACTTAATGATGATCACCATCCCAACCAATAAAGCTACTGCTATAAAAGAAGAGTGCCACAGTCTTGCTTGCGCCAGGGTACTGACCATCCGGCAAACTGCAAAATTGGTAGCTACATTCCCAGCTGCACAATTCGGACCGCTACACTACCAAAATTTACAAAGAACAAAGATCACAGCATTAAAAGCAAATGCTGGGCACTTTGATCGGCCAATCCGGTTACCACCAAAGGCTAGAACCGAGCTGTATTGGTGGATTGACAATATTAGTGAGTGTCGTAGACCCATCATAGTAAGCAACCCATCTGTCATGCTACAGACTGACGCAAGCGCACAAGGCTGGGGAGCAACTGATATGATGTCCAGTTGTGGTGGCAGATGGAACTCTCGTGAGTCTACCTTCCTTCAGTCACACGGGATAAATTGTATAGAAATGCTGGAGGCATTTCATGCGGGCTTACTGTACTAACTCACGGGTCTTACATGTCCGCCTCCAAATAGATAACACTACAGTGGTGGCTTACATCAATCATATGGGTGGTATCAGGTCGCTATCTTGTGATGAATTGGCAAACACAATTTGGCACTGGTGCATTGAGAGGAATATTTGGATTACAGCGGCCTATTTGCCAGGGAAGCTTAATACAGTGGCGGACACCAGGTTACGGGTATTCAATGACAACATCGAGTGGATGTTGAACCCCCAAATTTCTGGAGACATTATAGCTCACAACGGGACACCAGATATTGACCTTTTTGCGTCCAGGTTGAACCATCAGATACCAACGTACGTGTCTTGGGAACCAGACCCTGGGGCAATAGCAATGGATGCATTTTCTATCCATTGGGGGAAATGGTTTTGCTACGCATTTCCCCCATTTTGCCTCATCAGTCGGGTATTGCAAGAAATTAAACTGGACTCTGCAACTGGCATATTGATCATTCCCGACTGGCCTACACAGCCATGGTACCCGATGGTCGTTAAAATTTTGAAACACCCATGGATTGCGATTGAGAAACACCCCAAATTGATTACTCACCCCATTACGGGGGATAGTCATCCATGCCATGGTCACCTAAACTTGTTGGCCTGCAGGTTCTAAAAAGACCACTCATCAAGGCGGGCATCTTACCACGTGCCATGGAACTCATCTCAGCATCATGCCGAGAATCAACTCGGAAGCAGTACCTCACGCAGATCAGGAAGTGGGAGGCATTCTGTTCTCGTACCAACAAGACTTCCAACACGGCAACTATCCCTGATGTTCTGGAATTCCTAGCTGGCCTCCATTTCGATGCTGGCCTTAGCTACAGTGCCATCAACAGCGCCAGGAGTGCACTGTCCTCATACCTGGATATAGGTATAGGCTCAAACCACCTGGTGTCTAAACTCATGAGGGGAGTGTTCAACACCAACCCTCCACGACCCAGATATACCTTCACCTGGGATGTAGGGATCGTTTTGACCCTACTGAGGAGCTGGGTTCCAATGAATGAGCTACCACTTAAACAGCTCACCCTCAAGGTGGTGATGCTGATGGCACTGACTACAGCCCAGCGAGTCCAGACATTACAAAAACTGCGACTGGATAGCATGGTGGCCACCCCTGATCAAATAAATTTATTTGCCCAGGATTTATTGAAGCAGCACAGGCCAGGGGTTCATGGGCTGCAGTTGGAGTTTCGGGCATACCCTGTAGATGCCACTCTCTGCATAGTCACCCATCTCCACCACTATATCGGAATTACAGGAGCCATCAGGAAGAAGGAGCAGGGGCTCCTCATCAGCCACAAACCTCCGCATCATCGGGTGACTGTACAGACTATCGCCAGGTGGCTCAGGGTGGTGCTGGATGCAGCAGGAGTTGCTACTAACATTTTTAAATCTCATTCCACTAGGGCTGCATCCACATCAGCGGCGAGGGTCATGGAGGTGCCCATGGACCACATCCTCGCCACCGCGGGCTGGGCCAGTGAAGAAACCTTTCAAAGGTTCTACAATAAGTCACTGGTCGCCCCTGCGACATTCGCAGAAGCTGTGCTGGGAGCTGCTCAGTGAACGTCTGTCTCCGAATTAGGGGTTATTTGTTTGTTTTATTTGATTAATAAATTGTATTACTTTTTCAGCCAATTTCGACTGAACTGCATTAACAGCCTTCCTCCATCAGACTTGCGGCAGTGTGATAGCATGGACGTTGTCCAGGGCGAGAAATCACAGAGCTTTGAAATCTTCACGAAGTCACTCATGTGAGTCCGAAGTAACATAGTAAGATTAAACGAGAACTTACCAAGTTGGAAGGTTGATCTTTATTTTACGAGGAGTCGCGGTGAGGGATTTCATGCCCCCCGCTCCCACCCTCTATCATAAGGTCAACTCGGAAGTTCTACGTTCTTCATCTTACTATTTTTAGTCATGGTGCGTTCTGTGATTCCACACCGCTGCTTTGAAGGATGTCGTGCATGGGTGCTGGCGGGGCCTTCACGAAATCCCTCACCGCGACTCCTCGTAAAATAAAGATCAACCTTCAAACTTGGTAAATTCTCTTTTAATCTTACTATTTTACTTCGGAGTCACGTGAGTGATTCCGTGAAGAGTTCAAAGCTTTGTGATTTCATGCCGCAGATTACAAATCTCGGCATCCCACTGCAGTGATTGACTCGAATGAGAAATTAATGCATTAGTAGTAGCATTGCATTTAATGCAGTAATAAAGTTTATTTAAATAATGTAAACAAACAACAGTACTCCTCTATCCCAGGGCACTTTAAACAGAACTTAAAATAGCATTGGCAAACAGCCCTGGATCGGCAATCGGCCAATGATAGAAATTATGAAACATCAGCTCATTTGCCCATCCGGCGGCCGCCAAAATATGGTAGATGGACACGCCCCTCACCTTGGCCGCCGACGTAGCTGCTGCCCTAGTGGAAAGAGATGTAAACACACTATCTAAATGATACGCTGACGTTGATACTGACCTGTTGGAATGAGATATACGATTGTCAGTGTTAATACCTGTATAACCCAGAACTTGCTGCAGCCACCTTGAAATAGTCTGCAACCTCCCTTTGTGTAGTTGTTTGTTGACTAATAAACAATGCTGATTCCATACTTCTTAAGATTATGGTGGCCTTGATAACATAGACGTGAGACCGTGGGGTATCCAAAATGATCTTAAATCATGCCACCCCTAGTCTACTCTGCTTGTGCAGACCAGAATGTAAAATGTAATGGCACCTGCAGCCAATTCCATCCTATCTAGCCACAGCGTTTGCAATGTTTGCCATCGTTGTGCTGATATTAGAGTCATAACTAAGGATGTAGATGGAACCCTTGGTGAAGTAATGTTCACATATTTACAATAACCAACTGCATAATCTGGTAGTGCGAGAACTTGTGTCAAGATCTTTTAACAACTCAATATCCAGGTTGAACCTGACAGCATAGTTCCCTTATGTTGCAGTGTAGTGTCTCTATAACTGAATTATTGTCAAATACCATTTAAATGAACTGGAAAACGTCAGTAATCTGTACCGTATTAAATGTAACATTAACACTTATCAAAGCACACTTCTGATCCCCTCAATAAAAATGTACTGCTTTTTTGGGTGCTATCCCTGCACACTGTACTGAGCACCTTCATGGCTTGATGTGACAACCTGAGGCATAAGTCAATCCATTCAAAATCTGTAAGTCAATAATTGTTTTACTGTGCAAAGGCCGGTCTCCTGAACCACAGTTTGAACAGCAAGTTATTGTTTTTTGGAATAACCGTATACCGTTGTGCCATAATGCCTGATGAAGCAGGCAACAAGGACGCTTGGCCAGTCCAACAGTACGAACCCAAGCGAGGTCTTGCTGACCGTTTTAAGCTAATGAGGCAAAAAGGTAGAAAGACATAAAAGACCATTCCTCCTATTGAAGCGAGAATGTATTTCTCTGCACTGTTGTGCCACATATTTTTGCAATCAGTGAATAAACATGCACCAACATGTCGATATTTGATGTAGTATTGAACCATACTTTCATCATACTTTGAGATCCAACACTTTTTCTGTGTTATCATCTATCTGAACTGGATGATACACCAGTGGCCAAGGAGATTAATTACAGGATACTTTTACTTGATTACCATGTGACTAACATATGTCACCATTGTAGAGTAGCAACTTGAATTTGCGCATGTAGAATATGTATATTCGCTCAATAGCCCCTTACCCGTGGGTGCATCTAGTGTAGATAGTTAGTTGATACCAACAACTGAAGAATTTGTAACTCATGCAATCTCCAATACCTCCAAGTAGGTTATGGTATTCGGAACTTCTCATCTTTGAGTCCTAAGCATCAGTTTGTAATAACTGAATTCGACCGACCTCACTACTGTAGCAAGTTTCAAGTTCAATGAGTTATTGTCATGTTCAGCAATGCTGCTACTTCATCATAGTGGCTGAGGTATCTGCAGTGACAATACCATAAGGTTGTTAACAATAGTCTAATTGCCACTTACACAATATCAGTTCCTTGATTTGCTCGGCTGAATCACAGCTGCTATATTGCCAATTACTCTTGATGAAAATAAGTCAATTTTGTAACAGATTGCTATAACCAATCTCTTACCACAAGGAGGAGTCAAGGCTAATAATAATTAAAGGTAAATCCCAATTACCAACAAACAGTTTATCCCATACCCCAAAGCTTTACTGTTATAGTACAGCTATATTGTCTTTGATAACCTCTGTAATGGGATTTGTATAGCATGGATCTCTGACCCTATGAATCTGTTGTAGTCAGGAAATAAGTTTTCATATTCGGAAAGTTCATATGCCCGACACTCTCCATTCTTCATAATAACATGCCACTCCTGCCTTATTCCATGGGTGGTTTGCATGAGAACGTTTGCCCAATTCCCAAACCCTGGCCATAATCCAAACTTGCTTGGAATGCTCCGACTGTGCCTCAACCAAATATTTTTACCCTTTGTGTGTTGAACAAAACAAATGTAAATATTACAACTTGTGAATGGTGCACTACCCAAATTTTGGAAGTGCTAGACCCATTTTGTTGAGTATGATTGGAAAGGTGCATGGAATTTCTGAGCCAGCATGCTGCCTCCAGCTCCAGTGAACCACTACTGCCGATGAGCGCCTGGGGTGCGTTCTGAACGATTACTTTTGCCTGCCGTTGGCCTATTGATTTGTCTGCCAGGCTTTCTTCCCCTGTAGAATAGACCTACCTGAATAACTAATTCAGCGGCTGGCTCTCACATCCCCCTGTTGGCGTTGTTCACTGCCGGCACATATGTGCTTAAGTATGTTCTATTGACTTCTTTAGAGCCTGGAGTCAGTTATTCGTAGGCAGCCCTAACAGGCGCTGCTGGCATGGCTCTCCTGTAGGCCGGTAATGTCACAAATGAAACAGCCCTGTATCAGGCGTTGCTGGCACGGCTCTCCCGTAGGCCGGCACTTTCATACATGAAGCAGCCCTGTCAGACGCTGCTGGCGTGGCCTGTCCCATAGGCCCGCACATTTTACACATGAAGCAGCCCTGTCAGGCGCTGCTGGGGCGGCCTGTCCCATAGACCCGCGCTATTACAGTGTGAGCTCACTAAATCAACATTTTTAGTGTACAGCTTTACCTGTCAAGGGTAAAAATAATTCATAGCAACTTGTGCTAAACAACAAGGATTACATTGTCAGAAACATATAACAATAACTTTTTATGACTTTAACTTTGCCTTTAGCTTTTAACTTTAAGAAAAACTATTAAATACATACATTTTATTATAAGGAGAAACCCTTTATAGCCCGACTCACCTGGTAATTGATAGATCCCATTGAATTCCTTGCCTGGGGACCAACGTCTGTGAGCCACTCACCCCACTGTCAGTGACTCCAGCGTTGCTTCCTTGCCGTTCCAACGGCATCCCCACAAGCTGGGAGCCATGACCATACTGTCAGCGACTCTGTTTGAATTTCTTGCCGTTCGAACGGCATCCCCGCAAGCTGGGAGCCGCTGACCCCACTGTCAGCGACTCTGCTTGAATTTCTTGCCGTTTTACGGCATCGCCACAAGCTGGGAGCCGCTGACTATATATCAGTGACTCTGCTTGAATTTCTTGCTGTTTTAACGGCATCCCCGTAGGCTGGGAGCCACTGACTGCACTGTTAGCGGCTCCTTATCTCGCAACCCGATCAATTTTGCCGGTTATCCGCTTCCGCGGTCGGAATGGGGTTTCCCCAAAGTCATAACTGGCACACCCATCGGGCTGCAAAACTGGCAAGAAAACCTCTGTGAAAAAGAGGCTCCTGCCTGAAAAACCCTGGTAAGTAAAAAAACAAACTTACCTTTCAGGTTTAACTTACCGCCGGCAGGAGCTCTGTCCTGCCAGTCTGGTGCTTGCGCCAATGCGGCTGACGTACTGGTGCGCATGCGGCCTGGCGGGTCTTCTTCACGGAATCACTCATGTGACTCCGAAGTAAAATTTAATACCTCCAACTGCTAAATTACCTGAAAAAAATGAGTGCTCGGCAAGGTTTATTCTTTCACTGGCTATAAAATCAGCTGAAGTCAATTGCAGCAAAATCACACATCTTGAATATTCTGCAATAATAACAAGGCTATTAACAGATGGATGTTGGGATTCAAGTCCATAAGTCTGTGAAAATGGAAACACAAGTAGATAGCATGGTTTAGAAGGCATATGGTATTCTTGCCTTCATTGATCAAGGCATTGTAAGAGTCAGCAATACACGGTGCAGCTTTCCTTTCTTCCCCCCGCCTCCCCCCACCCCCCATCAGTCTGAAGAAGGGTTTCGGCCCTATCTCCTTCGCTCCATAGATGCTGCTGCACCCGCTGAGTTTCTCCAGCATTTTGTGTACCCGCAGCTTTATAAGATTTGGTTAGGCTACATTTGGAATATTGTGTGCAGTTCTGGTCAACCCATTACAGGAATGATGTGGAGGATTTGGAGAGGGTACAGAAGAGGATTACCAGAATGATGTCTGGATTAAGGGGTATAAGCGATAAAGAGAGGTTTGAACAGACCCGGATTGTTTTGTCTGTAACGGAGAGGAGTCCTGATAGTATATAAAACTATGAGAGGCATAGTTAGGGTAGACAGTCAGGCCTTTTTTGCAGAGGGGAAATGCCAAAGACTAGGGGGCATAGTCTTAAGATGAGAGGAGCAAAGTTTAAAGGAGATATGCGGAGCATGTTTTTACACAGAAGGTGGTGGGTGCCTGTGACGTGCTGTCAGGTGTGGTAGAGGCTATTACGATCATGGTGTTCGAGACTTTTAGATAGGCACATGGATATGGAGAGAATTGAGGAAGATTTATCAGGTGCAAGCAGATGTAATTACTTTATCATGGCATTATGTTCGGCACAGATATTGTGGGCTGGAGGACTTGTTCCTGTGCTGTACTGTTCTATGTGTAAGAAGGAACTGCAGATGCTGGTTTAAACCGAAGATAGACACAAAAAGCAGGATAACTCGAAAGGTCTGGAGAAGGGTCTCGACCCGAAAGGTCACCCGTTCCTTCTCTCCAGAGATGCTGCCTGTCTCACTGAGTTACTCCAGCTTTTTGTGTCTATCTTCTGTACTGTTCTATATTCTGTTCTGCAAAGGAATCATCAGAACAGGTTGTTTCATTGCTATGAATTAGAAGATAGGACAATACAGCTCAGGAACAGGCCCTTCAGCCCACGATGTCTATGCTGAATATGATGCCTACTAAACCAAATACCTTCCGCCTGCATATACTCCATATCCTTCCATTCTCTGCATATTAATGTGTCTATCTAAAAGCCTCTCAAACTCCAGAATTCTGGCAGAATTTGTTGATTGCTTTCAGTTTAATGTGTAATTTCCTGGACGATATGCCTGTGATAATTGGACCGGAATTGCATATGTTTTTAGAGCCCCACAGCTGCCTACAAGCATTAGGCAGTGAATGGTGTTGATGGTTTGTGGCTAGAGGAGGGGCAGTGTTAATCCTCATGCAGGAGGTGCCAGGCTGATGTAGGTGGAGGAAAAGTGGGCATAAATTCATAAATACCAGCTAAATGTTTGGTATCTACTGACTATTGTGTGGTCTAAAAGTGCCTGTAAGGAAATCTAAAACCCTGGATTACCCTTCCTGCCGTGATGCAAAAGACTACTTTACAAGAGACACCAACAGCAATTGAGGCCAAGAAAGAAAACAAATCAATATTATTTTTTAAAGTAATGCATAAGATCGAAAATGTTTGCTATTCCAGCCCCATCCAATTCCATTATGCATATTCCACTGGGACCTTGCTTAATGAGCATAGTAGATTTATTCAAATTCTAGCTTCAATCACCAAAATATTCCAATACATAGTTTCCAAAACGCTCCCAGGTAGAACGTTGACATTTTCCTCAGGGTTTTTTTTTTCTGAACTTATAGCCAAATCTAATGAGTAATTTTTTCCAAAGTCAGAGGGAGACTTGAAAGCACAAAAGTTGAAACAGAGCCTAATTAGGTTGGCAAGAGAGCAGCAGATTACTCAAGCTGTAAAAACAATTGGAAATAAAACAAATCTGAGGCTCCTTCTTGGTGACAAGTGTTCAAATCATTAGCAGTTCTGTGACCAATTCAATTAAATTACACTGCAAATTGGTAACCATGAATATATAGGAACTTTTTAGTTACTGGCAATAAAATAGGAAGGCTGCTGTTTAGTACCCTATTTAGTGCAGTAACCCTCTCACCATATTTCATGGGATTATAAACAAGAGTGTTTATAACCTGTATAATGTGGTTATTTGCAATGTTAAACTGTGAAAGAATAGTCTTCATCAAATGCTGTTTGGCCAACCACCCTGTTTACAAATGTCAACTGAATGAGGTCAACCTTATTGAACACTACAATTCTTTCATTTTCAGTTGTAACATTACCAACGGACGCCTGCGTCTTGAAACAAACCATTTATGTTTATTGTTTTTTTATTGATTTCAGAATTTCATTGTCATCTGAGAATTAACTCAGCTCAGAGACGAGATCATCAATCACCCCGCTGATTTGGGAAGAGAGACCCAGAACCCGGAGTGACAGGTTAACTGGACCGAGAGGCAGGCTTCACTGAGGCGATGGAATATGCAGGACCACTTCATTATTAAAACCAACAATTTGGTATTTTGACTTTGCTCCAGTTCTACGAGACCCAGAGCTTGGGTCCAGTTTTCAGCTCCAGAGTAGTAGCAAATATATATATGCAAGTAATCTCGAACTCTCAAGGCAACTTACATATCATGTTGTGTGTTTCTCGTATTCTCTTGACTAAATAGATGTGAAATAAAGTCCACTGATTGATTTTAGATTTTTTTTCCTTAATAGATCCTCCACCAAAAGCATGCCAGTGCTTTTGATACTAATCTCCTCTGTTTGGACATGAACTCAAAAGCCAACCAAATCCCAAACAGAAACTGACAGGAGTCCAAGTGCTCATAATATTTTCCATACTTGACCTGACCCAAAGGTTTTTGTAGGGAAATGGAAGAAAAGACTTGCACATACCTGGCCATTGATCAAGAACAGAGGGCACAGGCAGTGAGATGAAGCCAATCAGACAGACTTGGATGAAGCAGTGAGCTTGAGCAGCACAGTTCAATATGTTTTATCAGAGTATGCACCCAATCCAACCTGACCCGATCTTCTGCCTGAAACATTAGCTCTGCTTCTCCTCCCACAGATGCGGCCTAACTAGCCGAGTATTTCCAGCATATTCTGTTTTTATACTGACCCTGAGCATTATTTCACTTGGTTCGAATAGCCAGACTCTTCTTCCCAAAGTTTTGGCAGGTAGAAAAGTTCTCACCACTTCTTTCTCTAACCTCTGGCTGTTAACAAGACTTGACTCGAGCCTTCCATTGCTGGTGAGGATGTCACACTAATATTGGACCATGGTAGACGCTTCCAGAAAGATTAAGTCATTGGGATTTGGATTGGCATTAAGGCCACCAGGCCATTCTTCCAGGCAGTGGTTTGAAGCACCAGGAGGGGCATTCAGTACTGTTGAAACCTCTCATACACATAAAAGGAGAAGCCACCCATTCACCAAAAGCTTAACAATTAACAGCGTTCAAAGGGACAATGGTGGGGCTGCTTTGCTAAATCACAAACAATCCAAAGCAAGTTATGTCTCCATACTAGATCTTAATCGCAAGAGTAAATTGGAGCATTCAAATGGTTAGTTTCCTCCACTGGGAACTGATAGGGAATCAGTTTTGTAGCCCTGTGTTGGCCCAGGTGAATCTGTAAAGGGCCTGTCCCACCAGCATGCGATTGCATGCTTCAAGCGCGACCAAACGTGGTCGCTTGAGGCGTACGGCCTTGCGAGGCCGGTCCCACTTCGATCGGCGGAGGCGTATGGAGTTGTGCGGGGCTGGTCCCAACATCGCGCGGGGCTCCAAAACTCTTGCACTGTCCGAAATTCCCGTGCGCCAACGGCCTGTCAGCCCGCAGGCACATTGAGGGCGTACGCAGCGTCTTGACATCGTACGCAGCGTCTTGATGGTGTACACCTAGCGCGTGGCGTTGCGCGATGACGTCACCGCCCGGCGTGCCGTTGCGTGATGACTCCACCGCCCAACACAGTGCGACATCCAAATTCAGTCAGCCCGCCTCCTGCCCAGGTGATTGGTGAGTATGATGTCGGGACCAGCCCCGCACAACTCCATATGCCTCCGCGGTTCGTATTGGAACCGGTCCCGCAAGGCCGTACGCCTCAAGCGACCACATTTGGTTGCGCTAGACGCATGCAATCGCATACTGGTGGGACAGGCCCTTAACTGAAATATTCTGTGCAATAAGGCTTAAAAAGCTATTTAAAGAACTGAATTGATAATATCATGGGAATGTGGGGACAATAAAGGGGACCGAAGAGCTTGTTTCCATGCTTTATGATTCTGTGACTCTAAAAGATGGATGTCCTGCCATCAAGGAATGCATCACAATTTACTATAATGGAAAGTTGAATATCTGCATGAAAAACATGCTTTCTGTGAGAAAAAAAAATCAAGAACCATCTTAATAAATATCACATAAATAAATTTACCGGTATGGAGTAAATACGAGGAAACTCCGAGAGTAGAGGAATAACATATGATTGCAACATCCATAAAGGAATTAAATGAATGATTGATGGGGAAAATTTGCGGGGCTTTGAGGGAAAGGTGGGGGAAACGGACCAAATGGACTGCTCTTTCAAGGAAGCAGCAAAGATGTAACAGGCCTAAAGAAGATATTAACGTTTTGGGAAAAGGTGCATGTATTTCCCAAAGTTAAGCCCAAACTACAGTATATCATAGAATGCTAGGGCTGGGGATGATAACAGACTGTGTCTAAAATCTCAAAATATTTGGTACAGATTCTGATAAATCCGCACTTCCTTAAAGTTTTCATTTCTTTTTTCATCACTCTCTGCTCCCATTTGAGATCTTCAATATATCAGTTTCCCACATTCTTGCTCATTCTAGCTCGTAACCTTGAAAAAACTGAGAAGAGTTCATTTTTGCTTTCCTTTAACTCGGTCCAAGTTCCATGTGTAACAAGTTCCAAGTTCTCCCAGTGACTGCACAAGATAGTTTGACAGACAACTCTTAAAGAGTCAAGAGTGTTTAATTGTCATATGCTCAGGGGACAGAACAATTAAATTCTTACTTGCTGCAGCTTTACAAGCACGTTAATGCAATGACACAATGAATAAATATGTAATAAACAATAATACAATAAATGATTAGTTATATTCAGTAATCAGAACATGATTGTGGAACCCAAAGTAAGTAGTGCATCCAATACTAAGTCCATTGTAGTTCAATGCTGAAGAGAGGTTGTGCAGAGTGGCTTAAGAACCTGATGATTAATGGGAACAAACGTCTTGAACCTGGCGAGAATGGTTCTCAGGCTCCTGTATCTTCTTCCCAATGGTAGCAGTACACTTTAACAAGCCCTCATCTTTTACACTTCGCCTCAGAAACCTCTGATCTCTGTCTTCTCTGATGTTGCTAATTGCTGTCCAGTTATCAAAGCCTCCTTGTATTAAAGACTTAATTAATCTTCACAATATATCCTAACAGGGATTTTCTCAGCTCTTAATCTTCTATAACTCTTAATCTTTCTTTCCCATTTTCCTGTACACTTCCTCAAAATTTTCATATATTGTTTCCACACATTTTTGGATATAAGGTGCCATCTGATTTTCTTTTGTGCTGAAGCAACTTTGTCTGCCACATAATGTGCTTTTTTCTGATCTATTTGGCTCTCCATAGTTATATTACACATCGCCATTGGGTTTAAATCCTATTACTTCCTTCCCAACTTCACAGCACAACTAACCTCATCACAACAGTGAAGCAGTTGAAGAAGGCAGGGTACCAATCCCTTCTCAAGACCAATTAGAGATGAACAATAAATACTGGCCTCAAAAGATGTATAAGGAAAACATATTTAGACTTTACCAGCTCCTTTGGGGTCTGCAGTGCACAGGTTGGCTGGTTCCTCTATTACAGTAGTAATTCATATCAAAAGGTACTTCATTGAATGCAAAGTGCTTTGGGATGTCCTGAGGTCACTAGAAACACTATATAAATACAAGTCATCCTTTTTTGAAAGAGGCTTTATGGGATGGGAGATAATTGGATCAGCATGTGCCAAAGTAATTCAATCCCCTCTTTGAAGTCATATTTTTCAGTCCGTGTTTTCAGATCTTAATTTGACAAAACTTGAGGCTGTTTGGGAACCAGCACCATCAAATGATTTGTCACAGAGTTTTCAAGTAATACAAGCCTGCAAGTCTGAAACTGCAGAGCAGCACTGCTGTAGTTCACCACTGGTGCTAGGAATGTAACAAATGTGCTCTCAATTATTTTTGTCAGGACATTAAAACAATGGCTCAATAGACAATAGATGCAGGAGTAGGCCATTTGGCACTTCGAGCCAGCACTGCCATTCAATGTGATCATGGCTGATCATCCCCAATCAGTACCCCGTTCCTGCCTTCCCCCCATATCCCTTGACTCCGCTATCTTTAAGAGCCCTATCTAGCTCTCTCTTGAAAGTATTCAGAGAATCGCCCTCTGAGGCAGAGAATTCCACAACTCTCTGTGTGAAAAAGTGTTTCCTCGTCTCCGTTCTAAATGGCTTACCCTTTATTCTTAAACTGTGGCCCCTGGTTCTGGACTCCCCCAACATCGGGAACATGTTTCCTGCCTCTAGCATGTCCAAACCCTTAATAATCTTATATGTTTCAATAAGATCCCCTCTCATCCTTCTAAACTCCAGAGTATACAAGCCCAGCCGCTCCATTCTCTCAGCATATGCTCACTACCTTCTCAGACCTGACGTGTTTGGCAATGACAGGTAACCCCAATCCTGGCAAATTATTATGTCGCCTGCAGATCTTGGATTAATTACCTCATCAATTATTAGAGGTTTAAGCTACTTTCATCACTTTAACTGTTGGAGGTAAACCTAATTTATGAATAAAATCACGCAGAGGTTGTGGGTCGTTGAGAAGTGGATAAGGAAAACCAGGACTATAGAAATAAAAATGTGGCATAAACTAATTTACACCAAGAAAATGTTCCAGTTACAGCAGTGGAGCAGGTATTTGTGCAACAGTTACACTTTAACCACGCACACACATGTACATGCATGTGCACGCATATATACGCCTACACACAAGCACCTCCCAGTCCTGTTTCTGTTCCCTCCCCGTGATCTCTCTCAAGACCTTGTCTCAGATTTAGTATTAATAATAATACATAATTACAGGGTAAATCTAATGGCAACTAAATATAATGGCCAAATATAATGGGTCTGATGAAGGGTCTTGACCCGAAACATCATCTATTCCATTTCTCCAGAGAGGCTACATGCCCCCCCCCCCCGAGCTACTCCAACATTTTGTGTCTATCTTCGATGGCGACTCCTGGTACAGTTACACTGTCACATGCAAATTTGCCCTGCTCCTTGCTAATAACCATGGCATTGAAATCGTGGCTATGATATAACCTGGGGTGAAATGCTCATTCATTACCTACTGAAGACACCTGAAACAAGGCTGGAAATGCAAGAGACTGCAGGTCATGGAATCTTGAGCCAAAAAAAATGACTGGATGAGCTCAATTAGTCAAGCAGCATCAATGGAAGGAAATGCACAGCCGATGATTCTGGTTGAGACTGTTCTTCAGTCTAAAGAAGGATTTCGACCCGAAACACAGTCTGTCTATAAATATAGTCTGACGTTTAATGGAGATGTGCAGGGCAAGTTCTTCACACAGAGAGTTGGTGGGGGCCTGGAACACATTGCAAGGGATGGTGGTTGAGGAAGATACAATAGTGATGTTTAAGCAGGTTTTAGATATGCACGGAATGGAGGTATATGGATCCCATCAAGTGTGGGTAGCGGAGATTAGTTTAACTGTGCATCATGTTCAGCGTGACATTGAAGCCCAATGAGGCCTGGTCCTGTGCTCCACTATTCTATGTTCTATATTGCAGTGTACCTTCACTGCAGGCACCAACGTCTTCACCAACATGGCGTACAACATGATTTATGTTAGAAGGGGAGGACTCACTGTTGACACCATTCACAGGGGCTGCGGAGCGTTTTTGAAAGTGGGTGGGCTGAGCGATCACTGATCACTGGCCTTGGGGATACCCGATGAGGGAGTGGAGTGACCGAGTGGGGGAGGGTGCTCCCACGGATGGGACTTTTTGAAATTTGATGTTTTAAAATCATGTTTTAGTGCATTGTAGAAATATGATTTCAATGTTTTTTGTTTGAAGTATTTTTAAGATAATGCAGGGCCTACATGAGAGATAGCAGGTGATTATTATTTTTGTTATTGCTCAACTTCCAAAAACTGGGGGATAATAATACAGGCCATCTCCCACCTCAAAAAGTGAGGGTTATATCCCCCATCCCCCTCGGATCGACACCAGTGCCTTCCACAGTACAGAAAATTTGACAAAAAAACTTTAAAATGTGCTATAATTTCGTGCTTTTTTATTGTTTGTAGTTGGAAAAATGGACAAGAAATAATCATAACATTTCCTGATTTTGCAAAGTCAAACAAATTATGTTTTGCTCGGGGAAAACATTTTGAAAGTTTGCGTTCTCCTTTTGACTTACATTTCATTTTAATTTGAATTTAGAATCATCAAACCATGACATTAATAAAGGGGGTATATGTTTGTGGAAACTTTACTTTTTTTAAAGTAAGAATTTAGAGAAATCTAAAATGCATTAGAAATATTTCATTTCAATGAGTGTATTGCCCAGAAAAGGTGAATCGAGAACCAGAGGACAGATTTAAGGTGAAGGGGAAAAGATTTCATAGGAATCTGGGGGGTAACATTTTCCACACAAAGGGTGGTGGGTGTATTGAACGAGCTGCTGGAGGAGATAGTTGAGGCAAGGGACTATCCCAACATTTAAGAAACAGTTAGACTGATACATGGATAGGACTGGAGGGATATGGACCAAATGCAGGTAGTGTAGCTGGGACATGTTGGCGGGTGTGGGCAAGTTGGGCCAAAGGGCCTGTTTTCACACTGTATCACTCTATGACTACATTATACCTCCACCATCCATGAATGCTTCAAAATTAAGTGGTCGAGTTTTATTGCCATATACTCGAATATAGAAACAGCAAAAATAGGCGCAGGAATAGGCCATTCAGCCCTTCGAGCCAGCACTGCCATTCAATATGATCATGGCTGTTAATCTAGAATCAGTACCCTTTCCTGTTTTTTCCCCTATATCCCTTAATTCCGCTCTCCCCAAGAGCTAAATGTAACTCTCTCTTGAAAACATCCAGTGAATTGGCCTCCACTGCCTTCTGTGGCAGAGAATTCCACAGATTCACAACTCTCTGGGTGAAGAAAGTCCTCATCTCAGAACTAAATGGCCTACCCCTTAAGGGCCTGTCCCACGAGCATGCGACCTGCATGCGGCAAGCGCGACCAAACCGGAAGCAAGGGCCGCGCGGAGGTCGAGTGATCCCCGTACAGGGTCGGTCCAACCAGCATGCGCCTGCATGTGGTGAGCGCGACCAAACCGGAAGCGGGGGGCGCGCGGAGGTCGGGTGAGTGGCGCGAAGTTGGAGCGAAGTCCGCGGTAAGTTCGCAAGGACAGAGAGGGACACGGAGGCACACATAGAGAGGGACACACAGGCACGCAGAGAGGGACACGGAGGCACATACAGAGAGAGGGACACACAGAGAGGGGCGCGGAGGCACACAGAGAGGGACACGGAGGCACACAGAGAGGGACACGGAGGCACACAGAGAGGGGCACGGAGGCACACAGAGAGGGACACGGAGGCACACAGAGAGGGACGGAGGCACACAGAGAGGGACACGGAGGCACACAGAGAGGGACACGGAGGCACACAGAGAGGGACACGGAGGCACACAGAGAGGGACACGGAGGCACACAGAGAGGGACACGGGGGCACACACAGAGAGGGACACGGAGGCACACAGAGAGGGACACGGAGGCACACACAGAGAGGGACACGGAGGCACACAGAGAGGGACACGGAGGCACACAGAGAGGGACACGGAGGCACACAGAGAGGGACACGGAGGCACGACGTCGAGGCGGTGCATGCGTCGCCGAGGCGGCTGCGAGCCGACAGGCCGTTGCCGCGCGGAATTTTTGAACACGGTCAGTTTTTCGGAGCCCCGCGCGATGTCGGGACCAGCTACGCACAACTCCATAAGGCTCCGGTGATCGAAGTAGGACTGGCCCCGCGAGCCCGGACGGCTCAAGCGACCACATTAGGTCGCGCTTGCCGCATGGAGTCGCATGCTGGTGGGACAGGCCCTTTATTCTTAAACTGTGACCCCTGGTTCTGGACTCCCCGAATATCGGGAACATTTTTCCTGCAGTTACAGTAAGTGAAAGTCTGGCAGGCAAGCAGGATGCTTTCTCCAACCACCCCCATTTGAAGGCCACTATCTTCCACCGCTTCTACCCAGTGCTTGGTACCTACTTCCAGCAGCCACTGGTTGTCCTCCAGGATGCACCGAGCCACAGTCTGGTCCATGCCGGTCACCAAGGCGAATTCGGCGCAGAGACTCTCACGGCAACGGTGCAACGCTTCCGACGCCTCCGACAGCCTGGGGCTCTTGCACTGAAGCTGCTCCATGGCCGGAGATGCAGCCCCCCCCCCCCCCCCCCCCCCCCCCCCCCCGGTTCTGCGGCCCATGATTCAGAAACCCTAAGGGCATTCAGAGAATCCAAGAAAAAGCCACGGCTCCAGTGATCCTGGTTCAATCCTGATCTTGAGTGCTGTCTGTGTAGATCGGCACATGGAAGTGCAGGGAATAGAGGGTTAAAGATCATGTACAGGCAGAAGAGATCAGTTTAACTTGGCATCATGTCCACCACAAACATTATTGGCTGAAGGGCCCGTTCCTCATGCTGTACTATTCCATGGTCTATGTTCTATGTACTTCAGTCTAATTCATTAATGAGCCTTACTGTTGCTTCCCCGTCCACTATTGCCAATGAAGCTGCTGCACTGGTCAAGGTCAGGTCAAGATGGAGTCAAGCATGGAAACAGACCCTTCAGCTGAACTCTTTATGCCAACCAAGGTGACTATCTACACTGGTATTTGACCCATGTTTCTCTCAGCCTTTTCTATCCATGAACCTATGCAAATGTCTTTTAAACTTTGTAATTGTACCAACCTCTACCACTGCCTCTGGCAGCTCTATCCATATGCCCATCACTCTCTGTGTGAAAAACCTGCTCCTCAGATCACATTCAAATCTTTTCCCTCATCTTAACGTGCCCTCTGATTTTAGACTCCCCCTGTCTGTGAAAATTACTGTGATTATCTACCCTATCTATGTGTCTTGTGAATTTATATATCCCTGTACGGTCACCCCTCAACCTCCTGTGCTCCAGGAATAACAGTTCCAACATCCACTCTCCTTAAAACCCAAAGCCTTCATTCTCAGTTGGATCCATTTGAAATGTGTGGAAAGGAATTGCAGATGATGGTTTAAATCGAAGATAGACACAAAAAGCACTAACCAGTCTGATGAAGGGTCTCGACCCGAAATGTCACCCATTCCTTCTCTCCAGAGATGCTGCCTGTCCTGCCGAGTTACTCCAGCTTTTTGTATCTATCTTTGGATCCAATAGAATAATTTCTGCATCCTCTCTAGCTGAATCACATTGTTCCTCTAGTGTGGGGATTAGAATTGCACACAGTACTTCAAGTGCAGTCTCACCAACACCATGTACAGCTAGAATATGACATCCCAACTCCTGTGCTCAGTGCACTGACGGATGCATGCCTTCTTCACCATCCTGCATATCTGTATCACCACTTTTAGTGATGAATATGCATCAGCTATATGGTTATTTTGGGCATAAAAGCTGATAGAACTAGGATCTATTACAGTGTGGCTTTTTACTTGTGACACCATTTTTGGAGTGAAATAAATATTCCTCCACCTAGTGGCAAATCATCATCCTTTTATTTGGAAACATAATAATCATTTGATGACCGATTAGCAGAAGGGGTCTTCACACTACGATCAACTTCCTTCTCACCAGCGAAAACCTAGGAACTTGGTGTGCTTCCAGGACAATAGGATATCATAGACCCAGAATTTTCTTGGAACTATAATTTTGCTAGGGGTTCGCAGAACAAAACAAAGAACAAGAAGAAGGGTCTCAACCCAAAACGTCACCCATTCCTTCTCTCCAGAGATGCTGCTTGTCCCGCTGAGTTACTCCAGCATTTTTTGTCTACCTTCGATTTAAACCAGCATCTGCAGTTCTTTCCTACACATTTTGTCCGCTCCACTGCAAAATCCCCATAAGGTATGTCTACTTTGAAGAAGTTCTCCTCCTCTCTCCAATGAGAGTTCAGCAATATCCTCTCTCATTGCTCCCCCTCTGTGATTCCTAGGAAGAAGGGTCTCATCCCCGGAACGTCACCCATTCCTTCTCTCCAGAGCTGCTGCCTGTCCCGCTGAGTTACTCCAGCATTTTGTGTCTACCCAAAACGCAGAACAATCCTTGTTGTGGCATTCCCAGTGAAATTATTCCCAAGCAGGAAAAAATCTAGGGCAATTCATGGTCATTGCATTCTCATTGACAGGGGAAATGTTCTTCAAAATCAGCATCACACAAATGTAGGCGAGGGGGTGGAGAACAGAAAGACCACGTTAAGGCTGTGTGATGATGATAGAAGTAATTTACAGCAAACTGGTGCATTGCTTGTTTCTGACTGAAGTCATAGAGAGTCATAGAGTGATACAGCAGGAAGCAGGCTATTCGACCCAATTTGTCCATGCCGTCCAACATGCCCCTTCTACACCTGTCCCACCAACCTGCATTTGGCTCATATCCCTCTAAACCTATCCCATCCATGTACCTGTCTAAATATTTATTAAACGTTGCAATAGTACCTGCCTCAACTACCTTCTCTAGCAGCTCATTCCAGACACCCACCACACTTTGTATAAAAAAGTTACCCCCCAGTTTCCTATGAAATCTTTCCCCCTCACCTTAAACCTATGTTATTTGTTGTTTGATTCTCCCAATCTGGGTAACAGTCTCTGTGCGTTAACCCTATCTTTTCCTCTCAAGGGATTCTAAGCAAAAGGATCAACATAATGTTAAAGTGCAGGTGGTTTATCCATTGTAATTTTAATAAATTCACTTTCTGAAGTTATTAAAAACAAACAACACTAAAGCATTTAACAATATTTAAATGCATTTAATTGACCCAATTAAGACAGAAACATGTAAATTATCTGACCTCTCTCCCTCACAACCATTCCTCTCCATTGAATTGAATGGAGTTGTTGGACTGCATCAAGTCTGACTTTGGCATGGGCCCAACATTACAAAGTGCAGATATAATGAAATGATTCTGACATTTTGCAAAATAATAATGAAGAAACACAGTAGTTGGATCTAGCTAAGATTCAAGGGCCTTACTTATTCATAAGAACACAATCTCAATGGCCTTATGGATGAAGTTGCTTGTTTCATGGGTAGCTGACTAGAGGTTCAAGGAGAGTACACATCTTCCTGTTCTGCTTTTCAAACCCATGATAACCCAACTTTACTAAACATCTGCTATATTACTAGTTAACCATAATGAGTGGGCTACTCAATCTTTTCTCTTTTGCCACAGCTAAAACTATCCCCAAGTTACACACACTTTTCTTGCTCTCCTCTCTTTCTTTCCTCTACAGTATTTGGATGCTGGTCAGTTACCAATTACTTGCTTTGAGAACATTGTACATATTCCTATCCAAGTCTTCCTCATCCAGCCAAACAGTTAAGAGTGCATCAGATCTTTCAGAAGACACACAAACATCCAATGTGCTTTGGTTTATGTTGAAAGACTTAGTGGGATGATTTTAATTTTTACACAGCAGTAACAGTGGAAATCCTTGCTGGTATAAAGGAGCCATCAGCTGTTTCATGGCTTCATGGTTGATCTTAATTCAAAGCAGAGATATAGCAGAACATACAGTATGTGTATTCCTTGTATTCATTTCAAATGGCATAAAACATAAAAAGCCTTATCGGATAAGCTTCCAGTTGGCATGGGAGTGTGTAAAACTGAAGAGGTGCAGGTGGCTGAAATAGATAAAGAGGTATAAATGACTGTGCAGAAACACCCCTTTAACAGTATTTGGCACTGCAGTATTGAATAAATCCAAGTTGGTAACGTTCAAATGAAGATTTGGTGTCCTGAAGTAATGAATGAGGCCAACCTATTCCTGGCTATGTACACGTGTATTGTGTCCCTGCTTAACTATAGGATTTATGATACAGAAAAAAACCTCAGTGTAGAGGATTGACTTGAAGGGAAAGACTTTTGTGCATTCAGCATGTGGATATCTATCTACCTGCTATATTTCCATTCCCCCTTCCCTAGTATAACCCCAAATGGTACTAAATTAGGAGGACAAATGTAACCCATGTGGCCCAGGTTCAAAGAAAGCCTAAAATGTTGGGTGGATGTGAATCCAGACTACAGTATAGTAATGGCTGGATCTCACTGAGTGGTTGTGTGGAAGTCAAATTAAGAATGAGGATCAAAACTATTGTACTAGGCTCAGTCATCACCAACTTAGCTTTCATGCGCTGGGTCCAATTTTATCTTTGTTTCAGGCTGAAAGGATGTAAGTCACAGTAAAGATACAGGCAAGAAATATTGAGGCTGCCAGGATCTCCATGTAATGGCAATGTTACTTAGATGAAGCTATGAGCAGAATACAATGGATGAGAGTTAATTTCCAAGTAGTTTATCCACTGTAATTATAATACACTTTCTGAAGTTATTAAAAACAAACACAAACGGATGAAAGCATTTAATGGTATTTAAATGCATTTAATTAACTCAATTACAGTGCACTCAGAAAGAATTCAGACCCCTTCACTTTTTCCACATTTTGTTACAGTACGTTACAGCCTTATTCTAAAATGGATTAAAAAAAAATTTTAATCATCAATCAACACACAATACCCCATAATAAAAACGCGAAAACAGGTGTTTAGAAAATTTTGCAAAGTAATTAAAAATAAATAACTAAAATATCACATTTACATAAGTTTTCAGACCCTTCACTCAGTACTTTGTTGAGGCATCTTTGGCAGCGATTACAGCCTCAAGTCTTCTAGGGTATGATGCAACAAGCTTGGCACACCAGTATTGGGTAATTTCTCCCATTCTTCTCTGCAGATCCTCTCAAGCTCTGTCAGGTTGGATAGGAAGCGTCGGTGCACAGCTATTTTCAGATCCCTCCAGAGATATTCGATCGGGTTTCAGTCCGGGCTCTGGCTGGGTCACTCAAGGACATTCACAGACTTGTCACAAAGCCATTCCTGATTTGTCTTGAATGTGTGTTTTGGGTCGTTGTCCTGTTGGAAGGTGAATCTCTGCCCCAGTCTGAGGTCCTGAATGCTTAAGCAGGTTTTCATCAAGGATCTCTCTGTACTTTGCTCCATTCACCTTTCCCTGCCACTGAAAAACATCCCCACAGTATGATGCTGCCACCACCATGCTTCACTGTAGGTATGGTATTGGCCAGGTGATAAGCAGTGCCTGGTTTCCTCCAGACGTGTCACTTGGCATCCAGGCCAAAGAGTGCAATCTTGGTTTCATCAGACCAGAGAATCTTGTTTTTCATGCCTTTTGGCAAACTACAAGTGGGCTGTCATGTGCCTTTTACTGAGGAGTGGCTTCCGTCTGGCCACTCTACCATAAAGGCCTGATTGGTGGAGTGCTGCAGATATAGTTGTCCTTCTGGAAGGTTCTCCCATCTCCACAGAGAAACTCCAGACCTCTGTCAGAGTGACCATTGGGTTCTTGGTCACCTCTCTGACCAAGGCCCTTCTCCCCCGATTGCTCAGTTTGGCCGAGCAGACAGCTCTATGAAGCGTCCTGGTGGTTTCAAAGTTCTTCCATTTAAGAATGACGGAGGCCACTGTGCTCTTCAGGACCTGTAATGCTGCAGAAATTGTATTATACCCGTCCCCAGATCTGTGTCTCGACACAATCCTGTCTTGGAGGTTTACGGACAATTCCTTCATCTTCATGGCTTGGTTTTTGCTCTGACGTGCACTGTCAACTGTGGGACTTTATATAGACAAGTGTGTGCCTTTCCAAATCATGTTCAATCAATTTAATTTACCACTTGTAGACTCCAATCAAGTTGTTGAAACATCTCAATGATAATCAATGGAAACAGGATGAACCAAAGCTCAATTTTGAGTGTCATAGCAAAAGGTCTGAATACTTATGTAAATGTGATATTTCAGTCATTTCTTTTTAACTACTTTGCAAAAATTTCTAAACACCTGTTTTTGCTTTTTTATTATGGGGTATTGTGTGCAGATTGATGATTTAAAAAAAATGTAATCCATTTTAGAATAAGGTGATAATGTAAGAAAATGTGTAAAAAGTCAAGGGGTTTGAATACTTTCTAAATGCACTGTAAGCCAGAAAAATGTAAATTATCTGACCTCTCTCCCTCATAGCCATTCCTCTCCATTGAATTGAATGGAGTAATTGGACCCTCATCAGATCTAACGGCACACGCCTAGTAGGCAGGTTCCCCAACATTGCTGAGAAAGTGCTGACAAGCGATCTTTCATTCATGCTATCACCCACCCAGGCCATGTGGAGGCAAATTCTCTCGGATCTGCTGGCATTTCGAGACCATTTCAGGCAATATGTATTTTCCATTTTGTCTCTAATGCAGACTGTGTACATAATATACATTGTGCCTCCCCTCACCTCCTTGAATGAAAGATGTGTTCATTCCTAGCACAACCATTCCTTCTCCATAATGCTTTGACAAGACTGAAATTATCGCATAAATGCTCTTTCAATGGTTCTTCGATGCCATAAAATGCCCTTTCAATGGTTCTTCATTGCCCTCTTTTGATGTGCTTTCTTTAAGTTGTGGTTCAACATTGAAATCTTGGCCCTGAATTTCTCCCAGTGTAGCTTAGGTTTCAGTGAACAAGGTTGAAAGTGGCCGGTGGCCTTGCCTCAGCAGTAATCTCCCGCTTTGGCTCACATGTAAATGTTTGTTTGATTGTGCCGTGGGCCTCCGCGACTTCCTCATCTCAGGAACATTCCAGCAGAAAGAAAGATGGGAATTTAAACTTGGAGAAGTATGTGTTATCAAGTGCATGCATACAGAACCATGTTTCCTTTACACCAGTATTGAGATGGACCATGTCCCAGTATCCCCAACAGTTCAAACCTTCTTGAACTCACTTTACAAGGACCTCTTTCTGTAGCTTTCAGAATTGTCTACTATTCTTCAGGTGAAGAGAAATCAATGATTTATCAATTTTGACCTTGATTCTTAAACATGAAACATACAGGAATGGGCCCTTCAGCCCGTGATGTTTGTGCCGAATATGTTGCCAAGTTAAACTGATCTCATCTGCCTGTACCTGGTCTATATCCCTCTTTTAGCTGCACTTTCATGTGCCTATCTAAAAGCCTCTTATACACCACTATCGTATCTGCTTCCAGCACCACCCCCGGAAATGTGTTCTAGGCTCCCTATACTCTGTGTGTACAAAACTTGCCTGCACATCTACATTAAACAGTCCCCCTCTCACCTTATAGCTATGCCCTCTAGTGTTGGACATTTTGTCCCTGGGAAAAAGGTTCTGACTGTCTACCCTATCCTTGTCTCTCATAATTTTATCTATACAACTAGACTAAGTGGGACACATTGTGTCCCAGCATCACACGGGAGGGCTGGTCCCCCAATGCAGTATTCCACTGTGGTGGAATACTGGTGGCCAGTAGGTGGGGGGGCTTTCTGGAGCGCTAGTTGGCTGAAGGGACTGGTTTCCAGATGGCTAGTATGGACATTGTGGGCCAAATAGATTCTGGGGCTGGCAGCTCAGTCACTCAAGCCTGTTGTGCTGGCAGCTCACTCACTCACAGCTGGTGGGCTGACAGTTGACTCACGGCTATGCCTTGAAATTCCATTTCAAGCAGGGTACAAGGCCACCAAATTCAAGTTCAGTTTCTTACCACTTCAAGCAGGGTGCAAGGCCACCAAATTCAAGTGCAATTTCATACCATTTCAAGCAGGGTGTCACTAAAGATAGTGAGACCTCTCCCTCCTCCATCTTGCAGAGACTGAGCCACGCCCACACTTCTGGGTTTTATAGTCCCTCCTTCCCTCCCACCAGAAGGGGCGTGGCCTTCATGGCATGATTGACAGGAGAGAGAATACCAATGTTTCTTAAACACTAATAACTAAAAGGTCCTCGGTATCTGATGTGCAGAGGGGGACTCTGAGTAAGATGGCCAAAAATCACAGCCGTACGTGGTAGCGTTTTTTTCTAAAACCAATATAAAGCACAAACAGGAAGTGGTCAAGATTAGATTTTTAATTATATAGAAGGCAAGGCAACTTTAATTAGGCAAGGCAACTTTAATTAGGCAAGGTATCTTTAATTAGGCAACACAGCTTTAGCATTTCCAAACCAAAGGCAACACAGCTTTAGCATTTCCAAACCAAAGGCAACACAGCTTTAGCATTTCGAAACTATATTTTCAAACCACATTAAGGGCACTGACAGGTCAGTAAAACCACTCACAGTTTAGTATACATGTGTTCAGTGTTATTCACAGCTCAGACTGAGAGATGTGACCCTCTCTCTTGCAGAGACTGACTGAGGCACTCAACACATCCGGGTTTTATAGTCCCTCCGGAAGGGGCGTGGCCTTCAGGAGAGAGAATCTCAACATTTTTTAAGCACTATTAAGTCTTTTAATTTTCATCAATGGGAAAAATCCTCTTTTACTGCTCAGCGGAAGGGGACTCTGAGTAAGATGGCCAAGAAACGCAGCCGTAAGTGGCAGCGTTTTTTCTAAAATCAATATACAGAACAGCAGGAAGTGGTCAGATCAGACTTTTAGTAATATAGATACAATACAACAATAGAACAGAATACAATACAATACAATACAATACAATAATACTTTACAAGTGTTGCAACATACGAGGAATTTCATTTGCCAAGTCAGTCATACAAATAAAAAGCACCAGAACACACAAATACATTTTAACATAAACATCCACCACAGTGACTCCTCCACATTCTCACTGTGGTGGAAGGTGAAAAAAAAAGAAAAACGTCAATCTCTTCCCTTCTTTGTTCTCCTGCAGTCGGGGGAAGCAAGCCTTCTGTTGATGGGCCAATCTTACTCCTGAAGCCGGCGGTCAGGCCCTCCGTGTTGGGGCGATCAGCTCCTGCATCAGGGGGAATCTCAGCTCCCCGCGCTGAGCGATTTGACCCCGGCTTGGGGTTTGTTGAACCTTCTGCATTGTTGGAGCTCCCGACATATATGAGCTCCTGACATACTGCAGTTGGTGCGATCCCAGGCAGGGATTGGCTCCGATGGTGAGTCCACGCCCCGGCGTGGGGCTCAAAGTCAGTTCAGAGCAAGGCCTCCAGTTCCAAGATGTTAGGCCGCAGAGCGACCGGAGATACGAACCGGAAACCAATCGCATCTCCAGCAGGGTAAGAGATTGACAAAAAAAAGTTTCCCCGACCCCTCCCCCTCCCCCCACATAAAACAAACCAGTGAACATAAACGCAAACTTTTAAAACACACTAAAAATAACAAAAGAAAGACGAAAAAAACAGACAGACTGTTGGCGAGGCAGCCAATCGTGCGGCACCCCTGGTGGTAACAATCGAGTCTCCCCTCCGATGTTCCAGAGAAAACAATCAAAGTCTATCCAAACCTGTAGCTGAAATCCCCTAATCATGGTAGCATTCTTGGCAAAACCCCTCTGCACAGTCTCCAAAGCTTCCACATCTTTCCTTTAATGAGGCGACCAGAGCTGCAAGCAATACTCCAAATGCGGCCTAACCAGTGCTATCTTCCTTTTCTTCCTTTATTTTTTATTGCTCTTTTTATATAACTTGGACTGCCTGCCCTCAGACCAAACAGGAATTGAGGGCCTCGACAAAGAGGCCTCTCTGCTCATCCACACCAGAAACCATGATATCTTGCTGTTATTAGTGGGGTCCCATGAAGATGTAAAACAACACCTGGAAAATGTGCTAAATGTCATCCAGAGGGGAATGCCACTTTAAGGAAAGGCTAAGCTGTTTGCAGATCTCCCACGGACAATGCGATTTCCTTCTTTGTGTGAGCTGCAGACCCCATCAGAGAGTTTGTGGATAGCACATGGGTTTTATATGGAGCAGGAAGTTAGCAGAGCTGTTTGCATTCCGCATGATAGACTCCACAGATGACTTCAGTGCATATTTCAAACTGGTGAAAATCTGGGGAAGTAATTAACACCAGGCATCTCAGAATACCAATCGTTTATTAAAATCTAATTCGACATTGCCAGCATTCTCAAGGCCCTGGGGTAATTTAAAAATCTTTTCATGTGGCTTTTGCCAAAGGCATGTGTTGTATCAGCAGATTTTCTTTTGATGATGCATTTACCGGATGATATTGGAGCAGTTCAGAAAAACAGGGGGGAAAAAGGGAATTATTTCAGGTATGGCAAAATACTAAAATAACTCAATTTCTGTCGGGAATTTTTAGTTAAATAGGAACGTAAAGCAACAGCAATCTGCAGTCTTTCCCCCCAGTATTCAGTGCCGTCGAGACATCGGGATGATTAAATCTGTCTGGATCGTGCAATAACTGCGGAGAAGTTAACGTGATGCTCTCCTGACCTTACGAAGCAGAGGAGCATTAGCGTTTCCCAGAGACGATACTGAGTAACCCAGTAGCACAGGCCAAATATTTAGGAATATGACTCCACTGTAGACAGCAATAAATCTCCTGGCTCAGTAAAACTTCAAAAGCCCAATACTAATCAGCCGACTGTTTCTTCTTTTAGGTGTGAGGAAGGTAATCTGAAGTTTCTCAAGTGGCCCACAATCTCCAAATGGAGCTAGCAACACTTTGTCCCCAGCAATTCATGGTGCTCTTGCCCTTCAGTGTCTCTTCAAGTCTTAACCATATTTTCAGCTTGCTATTTTCAGCTTGCTATTTTCAGAAACCTTGCTATTTTCACGTGCTGGCATCTTGATGGAGGATGCTGGCTTGCAGTCTGTTACTGAGCTTTCCCAATTCATGGGAACCATGTAGGATGGTCATCCTTTAGAGGTCGGACACTTTATCTTACCTATTATAGAGTCACAGAAGCCACGGAGCATAGAATGAAACAGCACGGAAACTTGCCCCTCAACTTACTTAGCACCGATCATGAACCCATCCTATCCTAACCCATTTTATTCTCTCCCCTTTACAATTACCTCCCTCCCCACCCAATACTCTACCATTCATCTATGCATGTGGCATGATTTCCCACTGACCAAGTAATCCACCGAGGACAGAGCCTACATGGTCCCATGAAGTACGTGCATACTCCACACAGACAATGCCAGAGGTCAGAACCAAATAGGGACCATTTGGGATTGTGAAGGAGCAGCTCTATCCACTGTGCCACAGGGGGGCCCTAGTTCTCGTCCCCATTACTGTTGGAGATTTGGTATTTGGTAGCCTATTCACGCAAACTAACTGTTGAGAGTTTGGGAGGACCAGCTTGTGGGTGAAGCTATGAGCTGCCAACTCACCCACTGCATTGCAGTGCAATCTCAACTGGCAACTTCACCCACTTGTTATTTTGTTTTGATACATGCAATGAACACCCTGCGATTTATCCTTTTTTTCTATGAGAAGGATTGGAAAGGATGGTTTAAGAGTTTCTGATCATTAATAGACAATAGACAATAGGCAATAGGTGCAGGTGTATGGCATTTGGCCATTCGAGCCAGCACTGCCATTCAATGTGATCATGGCTGATCATCCCCAATCAGTACCCCGTTCCTGCCTTCTCCCCATATCCCTTGACTCCGCTATTTTTAAGAGTCCTATCTAGCTCTCTCTTGATAGCATCCAGAGAACCGGCCTCCACCACCCTTTGAGGTAGAGAATTCCACAGACTCACCACTCTCTTTGAGAAAAAGTGTTTCCTCGTCTCCGTTCTAAATGGCTTACTCCTTATTCTTAAACTGTGGCCCCTGGTTCTGGACTAATATAATTGTGTTTAGTTTAGAGATACAGCACAGAAACAGGCCTTCAGCCCACCGAGTCCGCACCGACAAGCGATCTCCGCACATTGACAGTATCCAACATACACTAGGGACAATTTACACACTCAAGCCAATTAACCTGTACGTCTTTGGAGTGTGGGAGGAAACTAAAGATCTCGGAGAAAATCCACTCAGGTCACGGGGTGAATGTACAATCTCCATACAGGCAGCACCCATAGTCAGGATCGAACCTGGGTCTCCAGCACTGCAAGCACTATAAGGCGGCAACTCTACCACTGCACCACCTTGCTGTCCTAAATATATATTCAAATCATGAATATTAATTATCATTAATATAGATAATAAATAATTGAGGCCCAAGGAGACACTTGATGTGCTCCGTTAATTACAATACGTCAAGGCTGAAAAAAAGTTATTCTCATTGTGTCTTCCAATCTTCAGTCCATGATAACACACATCCTCAATGCAGTGAAATCGTACCATATCTTTTATATGACATCTTATCAGAATCAGAATCAGATTTTATTCGCCAAGTATGTTTTGCAAAATACGATGAATTTCACTGGCCAGGTCAGTCATACAATTAAAAGCAACAGACTCAAAAACACATTTGAACATGAACATCCACCACAGTTTCGCCTTCCTCACTGTGTGATGGAAGGCGAAATAAAGTTCAAGTCCTTCCTTTTGTTCTTCCTCGGTCGTGAGCCTCGAGCCCTCCGTTGACGGGATGCTCTGAACTCACGTAGCTGGCGGCATTCGGGCTCTCGGCATCGAGGCGTTCCGCTCATGCATCGGTGGGGTTGTCAGCTTCCCCGCGCCGAGCGCTCGAACCTCGTGTCTAGCCCCTCCCAAGACTGCGAGCCCTTGATGGTAAGTCCGCAGGCCACGGTGGGAGCGATCCCAGGCAAGGGATCCGCTCCGATGTTAAGTCCTCGCCCCCCAGTGGGGCTCATGACAGTCCGAGGAGGCCTCCAGCTCCAGCGATGGTAGGCCGCAGAGCCCGGAGAATATGATTCAAAAATTGATCACATCTCCGGGAAGGTAGGAACTTGAAAAAAAAGTTTCCCCAACCTCCTTCCCCCTCCCCCCACATAAAACAAACCGAAGTACATTAAAACAAACTTTTGCCGTTTTAAAAATCGATAATTTTTTTAGTCGCAGGTCTGGTCGAAGCTGGTTTTCTTCATAGTCGAGGAAGGTTTTCAATATATGCGTGGGAGGTGGTAGGATGTTGAAGGTCACTTCGACCTTGATTTTTTTTTGGCGGGCAAGGTCACCAGAGGTTGCTGTTTAGGTCTCCTGAGTGCGACAGGGGCTTAAAGAACTCTGGTAAATTTGTTAAACGTGATCTTCTTTCCATAAAAACTATGTTGACATGGTTTGATTGAATTAAGTTTCTTTAAATGACTATCTAGCTCCTTCCTTTGTTATAGACTTTCAGCATCTTAACAACAACAGGCTAACTTACTTTTAGTTTCCAGGTTTTGTCTCCCTTTCTTATTTGAATTAAAGAGTCAATATTCTAGTTTTCTAATGCACTGCTACTCTCCTAAATCTCACTGTTTCATCTCACTATCTCTGCAAACACTTCAATTGAAATATCAGACATCATATCATATTATTCATATCTAAAAAACTAAAAGTCTCATCTTGACAGCGCTGTATATTGATTTTAGAAAAAAACGCTACCATATATCGCTATGACCTTTGGCCGTCTGACTCACAGTCCTACTCCGCTGAGGCAGCCCCATGGATTTACCAATCGATGAAGAATAAAAAAAGTTATGAATGTTTAAAAAATCTTGAGATCAGCTGATTGGTCCTTTTGCCTGTCGATCACCATGATGAAGGTAACGCCCCTTCCGGGAGGACAGGACTATAATACTACGGATACCTGGGCATGAGTCAGTCACTCTGGAAGATTGCGAAGGAGAGGCCACAACTCTGATTCTGCTGTGAGTCTACTGAACTGTGAGTCTACCTTTTATGTACTTTATGTGGTTTATGTGGTTATGTGGTTATGTGGTTATGTGCTTTACATGGTTATGTGCTTTATGTGGTTAACCCTTCATGTGCTTGCAATAAATGATTTGTTACCCAGCAATGTGCTTGCAATGAATGATGATTTGTTAACTGTTAATGTGCCTTGCAATAAATGATTTGTTAGCCAGCAATGTGCTTGCAATGAATGATGATTTGTTAACCCTTAATGTGCTTGAAATAAATGATTTGTTAGTCAGCAATGTGCTTGCAATGAATGATAATTTGTTAACCCTTAATGTGCTTGCAATAAATGATTTATTAGCCCTTAATGAAATGAAATGAATTGTTTGGCCTGCCCTGTGCTTGCAATTGAAATGGAAATGGAAATGAACTGAAATGAGTTGTTTGGCCTGCGCTGTGCTTTTTCTTGCCTGGCCCCGCCAGCCCTGTGCTTTTGCTTTTGCTTTGCCTTTTTGCTTGACCTCACCTGAAATGAAAGCAAATGGATTGTAATGTTGGCTGGCCCTGCCTGCACTGTGCTTTTGCTTTTGCTTTGCATTTGCTTTGCTTGACCTCACCTGAAATGAAAGCAAATGGATTGTATTGTTGGTTGGCCCTGTCTGCCTGTGCTTGACTTGATTTGACTTGAAATGTATTGACTTGACATGAAATGGATTGAATGGATTGTTGGCCCTGCACTCACTGTGCTTGACTTGACCCTCAACACCCATGATAGCACCCCAGAATGCACCAGCCCCCCCCCCTCCCCCATCCCCCCACTGGCCACCAATTTTGGAATTGGTGGAGAGGTGGAATATTGCGTTGGGGGACCAACCCTCCCGTGTGAACCTGGGACCCAATGAATCCCACATAGTCTAGTAATATGTTCGATTGTGCGGATGCTTGTTTCTAAACTTGAACTTTTTATTTGATTCACATCTCCTTGAAAATGCGACGTGGTAATGGTGAAATGTTTACATATTCCGGTCAAGATTTACCTCATGATTTCAAAAATCCCCTCATCTGTAAATTTGATTCATTATTTCCCGAGTTTTTTACTAAAATTGTTCACCAATCTGACATCTTTTTAAAATCTAACATGCTGAAGCCAGCTGGATGATGTCACAATGCCTTTGCACCTCACTGCCAGCGGCACAGTTTTCACTGCATTGCCTGCTGGGCACTGTTTTCCAGGAGTGACGTCACCACCCCCCCCACCCACCCCCCCAACCCCTTGGTTCTTCAAAAGACGCAAAAAGAACAAGCAAGTGGGCTCTGTTCTGCAGATCCCGATGGCGCTTCCGCGAGTTTCAGAGCGCTTCCGAGGTCACCCGAGGTCACCCGAGGTCACGGGCGCTCACGAGCGCTCACGAGCACTCACGAGCTTCCCGGCTTGCTTTTCAAGAACTTTCTCCTCGCGGCCTGCTGCGTGATGTTCCACGCGCAGCGAGTGAAGTCACCCCACCCATCCCGCCCCCTCCCTCACACTGCTAACCGTCCAACCTCTCCTATCCTGCTCCTCCCCCTCACTGCTATCCACTTCGACTCGGGTTTCCAGAGAGATGCAGAGAGTCGGGCCCTGTACGAGAGCTCTCTCTCTCTCTTTCTCCCCAGGCTCTCTCCGCTTTTCACAGTCCGCTCGCTCCCCACCACCTCTCCCCCCTTTCTCTTCTCCCCCTCCTCCACTTCCCCCCATCTCCCCCTCCCCTCTCCTCCCTCCCCCCTTCTACCCCCCTCCTATCTACCCCCTCAACTCTACCCGCCTCCTCTCTCCCCTCTACTCTCTCTCCCCGTCATTCTCTCCCTTCCCCTCCCCTCCCCCCTACCCCCCCCACCCCCCTCTCCCTCTCCTCCTCACTCTCCATCCCTACTACCCCCCTCCCCCTCTACCTCCCTCCCCAATCCCCCCCTCTCCTCCCTCTCTCCCCCCTCCTCTCTCTCCCCTTCCCCCCTCTCTCCCCCCCCCTCTCTCCATCTTTTCTCTCCCCTTCCCTCCTCTACCCCTCCACCCCTCTGCCCTCCCTCCACCTCATCCCCCTCCCCTACCCCCTCCACCTTCATCTCTCTCCCCCTCCCTTCGCCCCTCTCCCCTACTCACCCCAACTCCCCCCTCTCTCCCCCTCCTCTCTCTCCCCACTCCCCACTCGCTCCCACTCTCCCTCCCCCTTCCTCTCCCTCTCTCTCCCCCTCCTATTCCCACCATCCCCTCCCCTCTACCCCCTACTCTCCCTCTCCCCCTCCTCAATCTCCATCCCCACTACCCCCGCTCCCACTCCCCCCCTCTCCACCTCCACCCCCACTCCCCCCCTCTCCCCCTCCCCCCCCGTTTCTCCCCCCTCCTCTCTCCCCTTTCCCCCCCTCTCTCCCATCCTCTCTCTCCCCCCTCTCCACCCCCAACCCTCTGCCCTCCCTCCACCTCACCCCTCTCCCCTCCCCCCTCCACCTTCATCTCCCTCTCGTCTCTTCCTCCCCACTCCCCTACTCTCACCAACTCTCCCCTCTCTCCTCCCTCCTCTCTCCTCTCTCCTCCTCCTCCCTCTCTCTCCAACTGACCACTCTCTATCCCCCTTCCTCCCCCGCTCTTCCTCCTCTCTCCCCCTGTCCCGCCTCTGCCCCACTCCCCACCAAATCCCTCCCCCTCTCTTTGCCCCCTCCCTCTCCCCCACTGCCCCCTCCTCTCTCCCCCCTCCTCTCTCTCCCTCTTCCCGCTCTGCCCCCTCCACCCCTCCCCCCAAACCCCCTCCCCCTCTCCCTTCCTTCCCCCCCTCTCTCCCCCCCCCTCCTCTCTCTCCTCCCATCTCCCCTCCACCCCTCTGCCCTCCGGCCATCTCCCCCCTTCCTCCCCCTCCTCTCTCCCCCCTTCCTGCCCCTCTCTCCCCTCCTCTCTCTCCCCCTCCTCCCTCTCCACCTCCCCTCCCCTCCCCCTCTCCCCTCTCCCCTCTCCCTCTCCCCTTCCCCTCCCTCCCACTCCCCCCTCTCCCCCCTCCCACCCTGTATCTCCCTCTCTCCCCACTCCTCTCTCTCCCCCTCCCCCCTCATCCCTCCAACCCCTCCCCTCTCCCCCCCCCCCACCCCCCTCACCCACTCCCCCCCTGTATGTGTGGGGGGTGGTTAGTGTGTGTGTGACGCTGCAGCCCCCCCCCCACCCCCCGTAACCGCGCTTTGAGGGACGGGACCCAACATGTCCCCTTTGGTCAACAAACATTTAAATCTCAGTCACAATTAAAAACCAAGCTACATTGTAAACATAAGGAACTGTCCAAAGAGGGGTCCCGACCAGAAATATTGCCAATCCATTTCCTCCAGAGAGGCTCACTGACCCACTGAGTTACTCCAGCACTTTGTGTTCTAAGATATATTATTAATTTCTGGAGATGCCCAAAGCTTATTTGTGCATTTCTTAAGCCCTTCAAATCCTTGCAGATCCACTTTAGGCCATATATATATATATATCTGTCAAGCATTTCATACTAAAAACTAATAGTTTTGTACTGAGCATCTGTGACAACACACGGAAGTTGCTCTGATAACTTTCTTTTGCATCAACGTAAAACAATATTGTTTCAATAACTGTATTTACATTTGCATCATTGTAAGAGCATACCATATCAATTTCCTGTCCATCTTTTTCATCATTTACATAATTTCCTCCTTGTATGTACAAACCCAAATAGTCATAGAAAGCTACACTTTGTACTGTGCATGTGGCAAAAGCTGTTCAGGTATTGAATGTGGAATTATTTCCACATGTCAAGGGAAAATGGAGGTAACAGCCAAATACCAAGAGACATAGAATGCTATGTTGCTCCTTGGGGAAGTGCAATATATTCTGTACTGAACTTGTGAATGGTAATTAATCCAACAACCAAAAAGGAGTTAAATGAACTCAGTTTAGTTCCTAGGTAGACAAAAATGCTGGAGAAACTCAGCGGGTGAGGCAGCATCTATGGAGCGAAGGAATTTCGATTTTCCAGTATCTGTAGCAATGTTACAAAATTTTGAGATTTTAAAAATCAAGTCTGCAATTTATCCCATCAGATAAAGCATAAAAAGAAGTTTAATTTGACACCTAATTCACTTTCATATCTTCAGTATTAAAAAAGTTATGCCCTCTTTCATACTCGGAAATTAGCATCTTGTAAAAAAGTTATGCCCTCTTTCATACTCGGAAATTAGCATATTGTTCCCCATTGCCTTTCCATTGACTTAACACAAAAGCTGTGATCTAGGAAGTCAAAAGCCCATAACTTTCTTAAAAATTAAGAGAACTCAATGAAATGTTCAATTATTATAGATTAAAGCATTCTGAAACAAATATGAAACAATATTACTTGCATGACCTGAAATTAAAGCATATAATTAGTTAGTTATCTAATTGTAGCTAATTACAAAATTCAATTACTAGATCTAAACATCTATCAATTTCTTAAAAAATGATCAACATTTTTTAATTGCCTAAATGTCCAAATAACATTCACACAATAATCCACAGTATAACATGATTTTTAAATCTCATTTTCATGAATTTATAGGCCAAATGGAAGGAATTTAGTGTTTAATGCCCGTAAATTAATGGCCATTTAAATCAACTTGCGAGTGGGTTTTAGTGGAATGCGGTGGATTAGAACGTTGCGGTTTGCGCTGAAGTCGGCAGGGAAAATACGGCCGGTTCATACTTTTTTTTTGTCCCCTTCTCGCGACATGAAAATGTGATTAAATGCTTCCTAAAAACCAAGTTTTTATGTAAAAATAAACTGTATAGCTTCTTTTATTGCCTACGTTAGGTCCGTTCTGCTGTCAGTGTTCAGAGCTTTAGAAGATGATTTTTAAACTACTCTAGTTAATAAATAATCTAGCGTAGTTTAAAAATAACTTCGTGAATTAAATGTCGGAGCGATTTCTCTTTAGCGACGAAATCGCCCGACATAGATCGATTTGGACTGTCTAGGGAAAAACGGCATTTTAAACCCGCCCCCCTCTGAAAGGCGCCAAAGTCACGCACACGGGGAGCGGCAGAACTGGAGCGCTGCTCAAGGTAGGTATTGTAACATACCTAGTATCGGCAGTTCCTTCTTAAACATTCAGTTTAGTTCCTTCTCACTTGCATAATTTCTGCCACAAAAAATAATTACACCTGAATCTAATTCCAACCTCGTTTTCTTCTCTGTGCATGGGTTACTGATATGAAGTATTTGTGCAAAGAGATGACGATTTCAAATTAAACTGCTTGTTTATAACTCAGTAATGAATTTAGAAAGAACACTCTTGGCAATACAACTGAGTGGAGAGGCAGAGGCCAGTAACGTGTAAATGATTTCACCTCTCTTTGATTAATGTCTATCGATTTTTGATTTGGAAATGTTTCTCTATTCAATAGTGCTGGTAATACAGTCATTGCCCATGGCTCTGGAGCAACAATGGCCTGCATTTAGTATCAGCATTGATGCAAACCCGCTGACTCACACAGTCACCTTGACTACACCTGCTGCAAATAAACCATCCTCTACTCTCAATTTCTCCATCTCCGCCGCATCCAAGATAAGGCTATCACTCCAGGACATCCGAGATGTCACCTTTCTTTAGCAAAGGTGGTTCTCCCTACTGCTATCATAGATATTTCAGTTCATGACTCTTCTCCAGACTTCAAGTCTGAAGAAGAGACACAACCCAAACCATCACCTTTCCATGTTCTCCAGAGATGCTGTCTGATCTGACTTACTCCAGCACTTTGTTTTTTTTCTCAAAACCCCAGCATCTGCAGTTTCTTGTGTCTATTCTATTGGGTGGTTGGTGATTTGGCTGATAGAACAGATTGGGCAGCATCTCTGGAGAACATAGATAGGCCATGATTTTTTTCTAAATATTCATAATTGAGAATTTCAAGACTGATTTGTTTCTGGTGCAGAAATTGCAAAACAATCTAAATTTGGCATGCACTTCAAATATGGTGAAATTCCATCTAAAATGCATTGTGTATTACAGTCGATTTGGCCATGGGAGAGGACCCATTCACCAAGGAAAGAGGGCTTAATTATCAACATTACATGTCAACCAGAGGACAATTTAACTCAACGACTTTGCCTACCAACAAACTTCAATCATTTTTACAGGTCTTTCCTCAACTGCGTAAGGAAGCATTTTGCAAGTTGCATCAGCCATTTTAGGTAGGGAAGTGGTTTTCTCAGGAACTTTGCTGCGCATTCTGTAGTCATGGGTTTTAGATTAAACATCCTATAAATGGGGACAGAATGCGAGGTGGAGGAGGAGGAAATAAGGATCTCTCTTCAACCAGAGCTATGGAACATATCATTTCCTCGAGGATTTCGCAGGAGATTTTGGCTTAAAGATGCATGGATTGATAGTCATTTCCTTTGAGCTCCAGACATCCTTTCAAACATAAAAGGCAAATATAAAACTTGATTTCATATCTCTGTGATATTATTGCACATATACCAATTTTCGGCAAGTTACCATTCAATGATTCAGTGGTGAAACCCATCCTGTTTCCTGAGGGCGATACCTGAGGAATTGGAATACTAATGTCTCTTGGCTGCACTGTGGCATCACAATCACAATGGGACATTTGTCACGTGGTCTCTATGTCTCAGAACGACTGTACAACACTGTGCTCCACACTGCTTGTGTGTGAGGGACCTGGTCCTGATGTCTAAAGGACCAGGTAGTTAGGAGAATATTGTCAGGAGGTAGAATTCTGGTTATTCCACCAACACAAGATTTTGGATGTGTGCCAAATAAAAAAGCAAAGAACCTTAAACTTGGCACTTTAAGTCAGATCATCCAAGGGCATTGGTCATACGGTTATGTGATAGGAGCAGAATTAGGCCATTCAGCCCATCAAGCCTACTCTGCAATTCAATCATGGCTGATCTATCTCTCTTAACCCCATTCTCCTGCCTTCTCCCCATAACCCCTGACACCATTGCTTCCTTCTTTCTGTACAAGGGAGTCTCCATATCCTGCAAGCAAGTCATAACCAAACTATGGAATCATACAGCACAGAAACAGACCCTCACAGCCCATTCTGTCTATGCCATGATGCCCATCTACACTAATCCCATTCTCGGGAACTCTCTTCCTCAAAGGGCTGGTGGAAACAGAGTCCATGTGCACACATTTTAATGGTCAGAGGTCAGAAGCAAGGGGGTGGAAGGTCACTATGGCCTGGTGCGAACCAAGAGTTGAAGTTACAATCAGATCAGACATAATCGATCAAAATAGTGGACCAGGATCCAGGGGCTAAGTTATCTCCTCATGCTCGTAGGTCATAGCTTCATACTCATTTCTCTGCCAGCCCTGCATGTTATTTTTCTTCATGTGCCTTGGCCATTAAAATCCCAATGGCCTCTACTTCCATCACCCTCAACGCATCTGCCTACCAGATCATCAGCACTCTCTGCATAAATATATATTTTCCTTGCATCACCTTTCACTTATTATCCATGTCTCCTGGTCCCCAGACATCCACTGACACAACACTAGCGCATCTACAACTTCTCTCCGTGCCAGAC